>JARLTB010000076.1:2395000-3595000 GCA_030141615.1 Unio pictorum
AGTCCTACTTAGTCAACAGGACACAAATTATATCTGCAAATGGAATACACTCCAGCCCAGTTGACGTATGTTGTGGTGTTCCACAGGGAACTGTTCTTGGACCTGTTCTCTTCATTCTGTATACTCAGCCGCTCTCAAGTGTCATAGATCATCACCTAGTGTCGCACCAATTGTATGCTGATGACACCCAAATATACAAGTCTGGCCACACAACTGAAGTTTATGCTACCATCCATGGAGTAGAGAAGTGCATTTCTGATGTGAAATCATGGATGACATGTAACAAGCTGCAGATGAATGACGATTTAACTGAAGCTGTTCTGATCCCAACACAAAGACTTTCTCATTCACATCCTTTACCTCTGGCAATAAATATCAGCAACACCAACATTAAATTCTCACAGTCAGTACGGAACCTAGGCGTTACTCTAGACAGTACTCTCACATTGCACCAACATGTCATGAACATAAGCAAGGCTACATATCTTGAATTGAGACGCATCAGTTCCATTCGTAAATATCTTTCAGTTGATGGCACTAAAACACTCGTGTGTTCATTAGTACTTTCAAGACTGGACTATTGTAACTCAATTCTGTCTTGTTCGTCACAATATTTACTCCAGAAACTTCAACAAAGGCCTTGGAATGGCTTAAGAAAGAAAGATGATAACATTTAAACCTTTGATTTAATATCTTGCCTTTCCATTACTCAAACGCAATGTGTGTCGTAGCCAAAGAAAACAATCATGCAGCAATTTCCTCTGACCAGTACATAATGAGATATTTGAAGGGATTCGAAATTATGGGCAAACAAATCATGCAGTGACTATAAACGCGAAAAAAGATAAAATTGTACAAATTAAAATCCGTTTGAAGGAAGTGCGTACATGACGTATTTTCTAACTATAAAGAGCTACTGACATCTCAATTGTAAAAAGATGAAAACCTTAATTTTCGTGGATATTACAAAAACAAATCTATAAAGTTACATTCTTCCTGAGATGTAATGACGTTGAAAAAGTCTGATTTTCGTCAGTCGTTCTCGTGTACTACATAATTTACTAATGTGCTAATTGATTTCCCTATAAGTTCAAACGCTAAAATGAAGTGACAAGTATTTGAAATCAATAAAATCATAACGTATTAATTTGAGATTTGATTTTCTGACAAGAACAAAGTTTCAGGTCTTTGAAAGTTATCAACAACACATTTTCCCGTTTGTGCCCTACAGCAAGGACGCTCAGGTCTGCAGATTACTCCCAGAATGAATCCAGTTGATTATTAAATGAACACTTCTACTGTAGAGTAATTTCTTATATGCATAAATACAGAATTATATGAACAATGTTAAAAATTGTAAAGTGGCGAATGTCGGAATTGGAGGCGACAAACAACTGCTTTATTCATATTATTGTAATTCGCTTGAAGGAGCTATAAGGAAAGAAAAACTAAGTACAATTTCTAGAATAATTTATTGCGATCTTATTGTACGTTTCATGTTTAAGTAAAACAACGAAGTCCCTCGCATATCCTAAAATGGAAGCAAACATGATTGTTAATATCATCAATAAACAAGTCGTGTGACACAGCAATGTTAGCTACATAATAAACTGAAGGTTCCTTGTAGGAAGAAACAAATTGAACTAGATCCATAATGATATTATATTTACGTGGTTTTATTACTAATGATTTTATTATTACAGATTGTACTGGCATTTTAAATTGCCACATATCGTGTCAAATACGAAGCGATCTAATTTAGTGTAATGCTAATTTACAAGGGCGCTTTTATAGTGCAAAATCTCGTAAACACTGTCCGTGACATGCAACACTGGAACCCGCAGAGTACAAATCTAATCGTATGCAGCAAGCCGATGAATAACATGAAAAAGAAAAGCCACGTCCGGAACTTTAATTCTGTATTCATTACAGCTATATATCAACTATAGTGACGACTAGTCATGTTTGTGCAAACCTATGTATTAGGGAAGAAAAAAAAATTTAACATTGCCAAATAAATCATTTGATTATATGAACATTTGGAAATAAGGTGGAGCTTTTCTCTCCTTATAGACGCTGCATGCAATGGCAGATCAGGTTTGGTTCATGCATCGTTTCTGTACTTACACACTACGTAATTATTTATGTTTACGTAATCACTAAGTATTGCTTTATACCCCATTTTATATGCAGACGTTTTCATGGGAAATTACATAAATACTGGCCAAAAGGAATATAAAACATAATCCCGAATTAAGTATTTAAAATATATTACATTTAATCGCGTGTTTTGTTCCCAGTACCCTAGAAGTTGTATTCCTCTATTTCGTGATGTTTAATAGTAGTACATATGCAGAATAGGGCACGTGTTCTGCACAATGAATAGTAATAGATGAAGGCTAATGGCGTAGAGTTATTATAAAGGAGTAATATTGTTGCAAACAGAGACAGAAACAATACATACAAAGACAAAGAGTGATTTGTGTATTCAGTAAAATCCACGAAAGAAATACTTTCTTTCTTTTTTGTTATGGGTTGATGTGAATTATCTTGTGTCGTGTTGTTCCATGGAATGCTATGTTTAGTAAATTCCTCCATATTTGAACATGACGTTGGAAACGATAGAGACAGAAAGGGAATAGTAGTAGCCTCAAACCGCATGTCAGCACAAGACTGGCTATGTGGTGAAAAATGACAGTTATGGAGAACTGATTAAACAGAATTACAAAGTGTTGTACGAAAATAAATGCTTCGAAGTAAACATGGAAATGCAGTACTAGAAGATAAAGATTCAAAGAGGTTGCAAAATGTGTATAGTGTATATAAAATACAATATAAAATTAAAATATGCCAAATGTATAAAGCATATTGTCAACATGCGTAATACTAATAATAATACTAATACAAATACTAATACTAATAATACTACTACTACTACTAATAATAATAATAATAATAATAATAATAATAATAATGTGATCGTTGTAAAGCACATAATAATTGGAAACTCTAAGCGCTTTAAAACATATAATGATATGACTTTTAAAAAATATAAAGCGTGTAGTGTCAAAATGTTTAAGATTGTTTTCTGGTGGTAGATGGCTCATCAATCTGCTCACAAAAAATATAATATATATATATATATATATATATATATATATATATATATATATATATATATATATATATACTCGGGGATGTAAAGAATGTAAGGTGCACCCTCGTATGAGACTAGTAATGGAGACTGGAAATGCGGTAACGCATTGGTTTCCATATCGGTACCGAAAATGTGGCTTCAAACTCTACCATTGGATCATCAGGATAGGCTACTGTAGCGTGCACCAATTAAAAGAACTTTACTCACATTACCTGGGCACTAAATATCATGCATGTGGATGTGGTGTTATGCCGTCAAACTTCAAAGCAATCGTCATAAAATATTGGTAACCTCTTGACAAATATCACATGAAAAATAGGTTCGCCAGAACCTTAACAAACTCATGTACCCCGAACCTAATTACAATTGAACTTTTACTCGAAGGCTATTCTGGAACATGGTTCCCCATGCATTATCAAATCAAGATTTTGTCTTATGAGATGACACAAGGATTTGATAAAGTAATATATATATATATATATATATATATATATATATATATATATATATATATATATATATATATATATATATATATATATATATATATTCTAGTTTTAGAAAGCGCACTCCATGGAGATTTAGTCAATATTTGTGTAATTGTCATGGAGGTTTGATCCAGTTGTTACTGCAATACAAGCAACTACATATCACTCACCTGATAATACAGATGCAATGTGGAAGTTGGAATATACTATTTCATTTATTTGTTTCCCCGCAAATTGCATGAAAAGTTGTATTATTCTTTATAGCTTCAGGCTAAGTCTAATTTGAATTAATTATTCTTCGCTACCGTCGTCTTTATGACGTAGAGTATGATGGGTTATAAGTGTGCATATCATAATACATTCGTGTCAATTTCCTTTCTAAGCATGTCCATTTCAAATCTTCCAAAACGTCAGCCAAGCCTTTCATTGCGTTACGAGCTTGTGTTAAAAGTTCGAAATATATGAGCATTAAACGTGTATGTTAAACATAATGTAAGTTCGAATTTATCCCTTATTTAATCACACGCTGCCAGGCAAGAGTAAGATACGATCTCGACTCGTGTAACAATGCTTCGAAAAAAAATCCAATATACACTCGTAGTGTGAACAGCTCGGAATTCGAAATAATGATGCATGTAAAATACTAATGATTTTAAAAATATACTCATGGGATTTCATCAGGTTAGAACGAAGAAATTTTCAAAATAGCAAAATTAAAGTTAATTGTTTTGCAAAACATTTAGGAAGATTTTAAATTTGAAGAAAGGAAGGGATTTGAAGCTAAACTCTTTGAATCCCCTTACCCGATCACCGATCTATCTGGGTTATCTCCATATTATTTAATGCAGTCATAAATAGTTTTATATGTCTTCCTATAGTAATATGTGTTAGATCGAGCTTTCTATTTTTTCAAAGAAGTATTTTCAACAAAATCATCTATGTTAAAGGTTCATATATGAAACACAAATTGAAAACTAAGTTTGCAACACAACATAATCTGTTTCTATAGCCACTCGCGGCATTTAAATATGAAATTGTATCTGATTTGGCTCAACAATTCTTCAAATATCGTTTATTTAAAACAAACGTGTGAAGAACGATAGAAAGGAACGGAGCAAAACAGCAATACCTCTCCTTCGAATTTCATTTTCAGTTACAATAGACTGCGGTCAGAATTAAAAGTTGCAAGACAGTGTGTTACGTCTATGTGTGTAACTGAAATAATCCAATACAGAGTGTACAGACATTCTTTAAACAGCGTTCGTATTCAAAGTCGTTAACGTGAAACATGTCTATTTTATTTCAAATGATATAAAAAAATATGTAAAACTCATTTGCTACATGATGGTTGGCAATGTTCCAACGGTTCCAGAATCCAATTTCGTAAAACTTGTCAGATGAATATCAGCCTGAAATTGTAAACAACTATGGCATTGGCTGAAGTTAAGAAGAATGACGGAAGATCTATTATTCGATTTGAATGGAGCAGAAATGTTTTTCGAACACATCACGAACCACTAGAAATAGGACAATAACTATATCAGTGCTAGTTTTCATTTTATCTACCACATAATAGCACGCAGTGAAACAAAAAACTTTTTAAAAATGTTTCCGCAACCAAGATGCCACGTTCCCCGACGGTTCTATACAATATGGCAGATACATGACTAATAACCCACCTGTCATCTATCAGACTAATAACCCATCTGTCATCTATCAGACTAATAACCCACCTGTCATCTATCAGACTAATAACCCACCTGTCATCGATCAGATTCGTTTTATTTTATTAATATAGTCTGAAAAGGGTAACATCAAATAGATAAGTAAAAAAGGATCAGATCCATTGAAACGTCACATAAACAACTCAAGCAAAGAACAGAGCTGGTAGAGAATAAAAAAGTAGTAAACATCAAAGAGAATAAGCAAGACCAGATCTGCTGGAACGTCACAAATAGAACAATCAAGAACGTCAAAAAGAGAACAACCAAGACCGTCACAAAGAGAACAACCAAGAACGTCATAAATAGAACAACCAAGAACTTCACAAAGAGAACAACCAAGAACGTCAAAAAGAAAATCAGCAGGAACGTCAAAAAGAGAACAACTAAGAACGTCACAAAGAGAACAACCAAGAACGTCAAAAAGAGAACAACCTGGAACGTCACAAAGAGAACAACCAAGAACGTCAAAAAAAGAGAACAACCAAAAACGTCAAAAAGAGAACAACCTATTTGAAGCACATGTTTTTAAAAGATATTATCCTATATTACAGGACAATACAATCCTAATTATAAATTCGCAACTTAATTATACATACAACAATATCGATATGCAAGCACATGCACAGTAAACAACAAAATATGAATGTCTCACTAATTAATCAATATACATAAATGGTAAAAATGATATAGGAGAAATACCGAATGACGAGCAGTCTAAGTATTTAATGTGGTGTAATCTCTTATACGTGATTGCTAATCCCACATTCCAGTGAATACATACAAACACAGTAACGATTAAATCTCTGTCGTACGTTGACTGTGACGTGTTATGATTTAAAAAAGAAACCAAAAACAAATCAAGAGTCCAACAGCAATAATTTCCTTGGCAAGAACTATGACGCATATTTCATCATCAAAGTGTTGAAGAGTCATTATGTGTAAGCATCGCCCAGAATAGTAGGCTAATGGACGCAGCGAATAGATATTAAAAAGGGTACCAATATAGTTCTCATTAAACATCCTTCTATGGCATCAAAAAGTACTGGAAATCCATTGTCTAAACGAAAACAGCAGTAATTGAAAAAATACTTCGGCATTATTAAATTTGTCACGAGAAGTACGTGAAGTGAGACGTGAGTCTAATGTCAAAGAACGATGTTATCTTTACATATTTTCCCCTTTACCGCAAAATTTACTTATCCATAATAATAACCATAATAATAATTTTAAAACAGGGTCTACTAAAATGGTAAAAACGATAAAAATCTGAAACACGTCAAAACAAGTATCTCAATTGCGAGAGAGATACCACAGTGAGCAGGGACGTCATTTAAATTTGTTCAGGGACGCGGTGTGATTGACGGGCTTGTTCATTTTCGAACACATGCTAAAGTAAATTTATAGCACATGCAAATTCGGGGGAAGGGGGCGGGAGTGTCACCACCCCCCCCCCCGCCAATCACATATGGAGTCCCTGGCGGTAAGTAGTAGAAACAACTGCTAGTAATGTACTTCACAAACAAGACCTATTTTGGCGCTGTTAACGACAACGATATTCCAGAAGTGTCAACGTTTCGCTAGAAAGTACAGGTGAAACTAAATTCATTCATACATGTGGTATATAAACATTTTAAAAAAAATGATAAAAGAGCAATTCCTTTTGATAAAAAGATACCTATTGAAGCGTATATTTGTAATTAGGAACACACGTATCTTGACGTATTAAGGAAATGTAAAAATACTAAAGTCCAACTTCAAGAAAACCTATTAAGCAAAAAAAATGTATTCAATCAAGATCTCTTTAATTTTGAACAAGAAATTATTTCAAACAAGGGCATTTTCGTGTGAAGGTAGTCGAAAGACTGAAACATGAAAGGCACGAGTTTCTTCATACAGGGCTAGTAATGTTTGCCATCACGTCTTCGCAATATAATCACACAGCTACCGATGAAATCAAGTTAAAATGAAAGTGTGCAAAAACAGAAAGCAAACGACATTGTCTCTATTGGAAACCAAATGGGGTTTTCTCATGTATTCAGAAAAGTAACGTTATTTTATAATGAGCCAGAAACTGGTATCGATGAAGAACACTGTCATTACCGGTGGTACTGAAAGCCAAAAAAATGCGATAAACACTTTACATCCTGGTATAAATTTTATGTTTTTAACCAATATGCATCAGTTTAGTAAACAAATTTTCCAAACCGGCAGGACTAGAAACTGAATTTGTATAAATATTCGATATAATAGTCCGCTTGGAAAAAAAGCAGGCTGAAATTTAAACAATAGGGTAATGTTTAGGACAAGGTTATGATTAAATACTGGTAAAAAAACAGTCATCGATTTTTATGGAATCAGATCCTTAATGCTTCGGTATACACGTATTGGATGAACGTAAATAGTAAATATGTGCTACAACCATGCCGCGCAAAAGTGTCTGAAAGTGTCTCTGTTATTAGCCACATTGCAACGAAGTCCATCTTTTTTGGCAGAAGATGTTGTTGTTATTGGGGTAAGCATTATTTTCAGCACAAAACTTGCTATACATGAAGGCCAGAATAACTGGTGGAAGAAATAACCCAGAAAACCCCGGGAAGAGCACCGACCTATAAGAAGATACTGGCAAGCTATCTCAAATATCCATATAAGTCAAGTATTAGTCGAGTCCGAAACTCGAACACTAGCAGATGCATTAAAAGTATTAACTCACACATAAGCTTGGTATAACAAAGCCTCACTCTTCCCTAAGAAATATGTTGCATTTTGTCCTACCTAACGAAATACATTACAATGTTTCTCTCCTAAGACATACACTACAACGCTTGTCTAAAAAAAATACGTTAAAACATTTATTTCCTAAGAAATACGTTACGATGCTCTTCTTCCTTTTCCGAGAATATGAACATTTCATAGTGCAACATTTTACTTGAGACAGAAGCAAAACCAACAACTATACGTTAATATGCGTTTCCGCGGATAGGAAAGTGAAGGGGCCCGCATTGACGGAAGTTATGCATTGTAACGCATAAGATAAGCCGTCAAAATATTCAAGTAATTGACGCCATCTCATTACCAATGCCATTTCAGTAAATATTGCCGTATCGGACTAAATCCAACCAAATCAAATCTGTATTGTATCAATGGCTGTTTAAACAGTCAGTTTCAATTACGCAGCAATTGAGTTAAAAAACGCACAAATTATCATCTTTAAAAGAAAATGTAATATAACAGATTAGGCAAATTCAAATACGTTTGAATCGATACAAATTATTTCCGAAATTCAAACGTTTGCAAACGAAACAAATTATATTCAGAATGTATTACTGTTTAACCTACAACATACTCCATGGATGAAATTAGCATCTGAAGAGCAGTCTAAACAAACGAATATAAGGCAGCCAAAAAGTACGCAATAACTTTGAAATGGATATATAACGCAAAACAAAACGTGGTGCTCTGGTTGTAAATTACGGATAGTAGTTTCCAATTAAGAACTTGGAGAACGTCCGTTTACATATTAAAGCTGCCGAATTTCATAAAATAAGTTACTTGTTTTGCCGTCTCATTATGGTAGTTATATGGTCTCCATAAGGCTAGTACAACAAATGCCGAAGATGCACAGGTTTAGTCGCACTCAAGATACGTTACCTATAAGTTATTTTCAATAGATAATAATTAATCAAAACAACGAAATAATAGTAAATCAAACAACGACATGATAGTAAATCAAACAACGCGTACTAAAACAACGATTTCAAAACAGCTAATGGAATCAAAGACAGGTTGAAACATTTGCTTCGCTACTCACCCAAGGTACTTTAGTTTGGAGATATTGGATTCTGGTATGTTATCCTCATGATGTTGATCTTTGTCCTTTTGTTTGTTGCTCCCCTTTCTCCGAAATGAAAATCTGGATACCGAAATTCTGTCCATACCTCTATGTTCTGTCGTTGTTTAAAGAAAAACTGGTGTATTCGATACAATGCTTGTCGATGATACACCTGACTTATAACGTCTAGAAACCTTCTGCAAGTAATTCCTACCTAAGCTACCAAAGAGTATTGTTCGAAGTTTTCTTCCCCTTCAATGTCACAAAATTAGTTCATAAATTCTAACTATATGATTTGGACAACAAGGTTAACTTGAATAATCGCACCACACTATATAATGGCAAGGATTCAAACGAAAAATCTACGTCTTTTGTCACTGGTTGACTTGGATAGTAAAATAATCTGCTTCTCGTTATGCCTTACGCTTGAATGTGGGAATAAAGCGAGATTTCCTGCAAGTTACCGATTGTTCAAAATCAATATCATAAGCGACCGGTGGCGTCATAACTACCTACCCATATCTGTACGTATTTAACCCAAGGGCAAATATTCCTTTATTGCTGTCATATTTAGAGTCATGCTGATTACGACTGCACTTCCTGGCACGTTCATTCAAACAGATACAATAGTCCTGTCAATCTCGAAACGCAATTCGTCATGCAAGGAGATTGCGGCATCTTTTCATATTCATTTTTTTGCCAACAAAACTACAAAGTAACTCATTCTGTAAGAAAAAGAACTCACATGCGATCATATGCTCTTCGTTACATCATTTATCACGTGTCAATCCAAATATTCAATTTACTCTAATTGTAATCAACTAACATAGGTTACTAACATTCGATTGAATGTTGATTCTTTCTTGAATATATTTAATTATTGATATTCAATTATTGAATAATCAAATAAAATTGTACTTCACTATCGTTTGCATTAATTTCCTTCATGTATACCGATTCATGGCAGACCTGGGTATCGTTCACACACACACACACACGCAAACACATACACACAAATATATAGATATTAAAGCATAGGCTGAAAAAGGACGAAAACAACAACATACAACATCGTACAGTACAAAAGGATATCACGATTGTATTATGGCAAGGATATCATGTTATTACCACTGTTGTCACTGTTGTATAGCCTCTCACAACTAAAGCTTCATACATTATTTTGAGGGATATTGGAAATGATAATCGATATGCACTGTGGGTGGTACACCCAGCCTCACTAATGTAAATGTATAGACCATCAATACGTTTAATCTTCTTGTAAATGTCTCATGTGACAATCATTCCGGTGTTCCAAGCGGAAACTGTCACACACACACACACACACACCACACACACACACACACACACACACACACACATTCATACACTGACAGTGGAGAAATGAAAGCCCTTTGTAGATATTCGTGAATATTTAGGGATTATGAAAGCAATCTTGTGTCCATCTCAAATTTAAAACAGGGGAACGTCATCGAAACATATTAACACTTTTTATTTGATTACATGCACCATGCAGTTTAAGCAAAAACTGCAGTCTAAAAAACATAATTGAAAAGGGCTAAGATAAACTCCTTGCATGTTCGAAAAGCAATAAGTATTAAGGATTACAAAGTATATTTGTCCAGGATGTTTAAGAAAAAATACCATAAAGTGCATGCAATATAATGACAGCACTGTTGAATTTACAGCAACGAGTTTAATGGTTTGAACCAGAGGTGTAAACCAGTTTATGCATTGTTTGTTTTATTTATATAAGTCACGGCTTTCTACATCCCATGACTGTAAAAAAAACACTTTTTGATATGCAACGCATGCAATCTGTGCAAGTAAATGTGACCTATATGAATACATTCCAGAGAACTGTCATAGGTGATAATAGTCGTCAAAGTTTGTCAGTAACCAACAAAACATCCATAAGCAAACTACTTGAACACTCATATTTGGATCTGTGAAAATAATTTCAATGTAGCTGAACTGTTCACGGATATTCTTTTGAAACGGACCTAGAATACCTCATCATTATTAGACCTGGAATAACGCGACCATAATGCTGACTCCTTAATTAGTACTTGAAGCGTAATTAGTGTCTAGTGTTTGACACCTTACAGTTTACCTTCGGAATCGAATCTTTATGTAAATTTACCGAATGTACCAAGCTTGTTACAAATGTCAGAACAAACAAAACAATCATATCTTACATATAAGAAATCAGCAACTGAACGTGTGTTTGGATATGCGTTTAAGTAAAGCCCATCCAGTGCCTGGATTTCGCAACAAGCTTGGATCGCCCAATACATTCAAATGAATATGGATTTGCGCACAGCGGCCTGAAAACAGTGAAAACGATTTCTTTAAGCTCATGAACAATTTCTGTATTTAACAAAGCGATGGAGAATTTAGGAAAACAAATTCGAATCGCCCTTGTTCGGTGACAGTGAACAGCATACTATTCGGAATTGTAAGAATTCTTACGAAAGACTTATTGTTGTTCACAGTAAAATAAAAAAGAAGCGAAAGATCAAGATGACAAAACGTATATCTGAGTTCGTCAGTACATGATTTGTCAAAGCGGCCCATATGCGATTTATTGTATGGCATCATAAACTCATTTTATCAAGATCGTGTCAATATGCTTCATATCGACAACAACTTGATGCGGTTGCATAATACATACATCGCATCGAGCGCACCACGAGCGAATTTTAAAGCAACGGTTATCAAAAGAAGAACACATATTGTTTAGTAACACAAAGAGATAGGTAGTTTGCGATCTAAAAGACCACTGCTCGAGTAAACCAATCGAAGAATATGTGGGACATCGACCTATAATGTACTTGATCATGATGGAACAAAAATAAAATAAAAAGTAAATGGCAAAATACGTTTAACATGTTTCTGTGCAAAAAGGAACTGTCTGCGTAATGTCTCCGAGAGCAATGCAAATTTACCCATATAGAAAATAGTATTAGGTGAAAGAAACATCGCTTGTAGTATATCGATGCAACAAAGGAAGTCTGTACCCGTGTACGATGGATATTCCCGACGGAATTGCCACTCGCGCGTTTGGTCTTCGTTAGATTGCGAATCACAAAGCGATTTGTTAAAGTTATAAAATAGATCTTGGTGGTAATTCCGCATTCGCTTGAACGACTTACAATACATCTTATACAAATGCACAGCTCGGTGATTTTGGACCACGCGGCGAAGGCGACACATGTGGAAAGTCAGTCCATTTTGAACTGTAAATACATCGATGGACCATATGTTATTCAGCAGCGTGCTGCTGTTGATCGTATTCAAATTCCCTTGGGTGATATATATATATATATATATATATATATATATATATATATATATATATATATATATATATATATATATATATATATATATATATATATATATATAACGAACACAATTATTTACGGTTACTTCACAACTTGAAGCGATGTTTTTATAACTAACGGTGACAGTCTTTGGTCGAATCACATTAGAGGGTCAAATTAGATGTGTGGTTGAATACTTGGCGTTAGTATAACTGATCGAACTTGCAGTAATCATTTTAGTTACGAGATATCATTAACAATAATTGTGCAGATCGCTGTCCGTATAAACACTCAGCAAGGGTACGATTATATCGTTCCACAATATATTGGTGCCACAGCAAGAAATCGAACATGATTTTTAATTGGCAGTGCAGAAACACATCTTGGTATAATCGTGGTCATTTAAATGGTCCGTGAGCATCAATACGTTGAAGCCCATTAGCGACAGATGTTAAATCTTATGACGTCAGCGACTCTGCTTCTTCATATATGTTAATCACGTTAACCATGCTTCAAGCGTACTCGTATGCATCACTTGTGCCGTGCGATCACGTACATAATCGTGTGGAAAACCAGCGATTGTCTTAATGAACCTCATTTGGTATTTTCACTTCAAAACAATCGGGTGAAACGTTTCTTGAAACGGGTAGGTTCATTATCCACAATGCTTGTTTGGTTATCCATGTTCTAGCTGCACCATGTGTGCTCTCTGCGGCGCTTACTCTTTTATCAGCATATGTTTCACCTCTCTGATAACTGCAATGACGGTAATATATTTTGAATATAATCCGCGGAAAGACTATTATATAAATATAATTAGAATACTAATATTACGAGAGAACAATGTCCACAACTCAAAGTAATCTGGGCGTTTGTGCTAAATAGTATGATTCTTCTAGCGATTCTTTCACCACAATATGGCCCCGCAATCAAATAAAAGTCATGCTTATGTAAATATTAGCACGCTGGCGTACTCGGATAGCGTTTGACAATTTAGAAAAAAGGTCATGTCGAATAGATATGATTCATATGTGCTTCACCAGTCGATGGAACCGAAAGGTCAATTTAACGTCAACTCTTTTACCCAACACACATTTTAATTGGATACGTGTTTGAGCTATCGTTGGATTTGCAGTGCGAGTTTTCATATTACAGCACAAAGATAATATGAAAAATAAAAACATTATATAAAGTAACTGCACTATTCAGAGGCATCACAAAAAAATAACGTGATTGATTTCTCTCCACAAATAGCATGCAAAACACACAAACACATCTCCATTGGAAACAATTCAATATTTCCAAAGTCAGTTTATGTAATGATCATTGGTCCTGTTGGATCAGAAAAAAACAACCTCATTTGTTATTATATATGATTATGAGATGTTTGACATGGGATCGGTCGTGCGTGATTGCGCCATCGTTCTCAAATATTCAAATAAAGGGCTTAGTTGGAAAGCGCCTTTGAGTGATAGTGCTACTACCACTGATTTCTTTTCCACAACTGATGACGCACCGAAATTGATTACATTAATATACATATGATTGTGTCGTGTTCGACGATGTTACGCTTAAGAATCAAATAAATCGTAATTTATAAGAGGTCTACCCCAAAACAACACTGAAATTTATTTGACTCAACGATACGCAAAAGTGCCTAAAGTAAACATTGTCAGATGTAACCATACGAGGATATTTTGTGACATGGATGAGCATGGCGTTGCAAATATGCATTGGACTTGTGCCGCCGAGTACTCACGAGATGACGCGGATCACATACGACATCTTGAGTTTCCTCACTTTTGATTTGGCAGGTGGTCCTGAACAAACATATTGTTATAGCTTATACATGAACGCATCTCGCACACACATGCAGGGATGTCATAGAAGAGTATGGAAAGTGACCCCATTTAGCCATTTGTAAACAACATGAACTGATGCGTAATAATATAGAAGTTGCAAAGGTTTTAAAGACATTTTACGGTCAACACAAACTTCACGAGAAATTCATTCAATGTGCTTTGAATAAACATTTGCACAAATGATTAAACTAACGAAGTAAATTGTGAAACATGATGATGATACTAAAAAGGCAACAAGAACAACCATATAACATGTGCCAGCGCTAACGGTAAGACAGAAACAGATGGGTCCAATCGTAGATATGAAAATCCCATTCGTACAGGTCTTTATATACACCCCGGCTGGAAACGTTTAGTGCTGAAAGTACAAACACATTTTGGGTCTAAACAAACCTCTGGTACGCTGTTTGATTTTCATAATAAAATACGTACAATGACTCAAGCTATAAATATTATCCCAGTCAACGTAATGATGAAATATTCTATATAACAAATACCCGCATGATCAAGAACACCTCATCTGGAATATGAACATACGGATATGCCTAATTATAAACAAAGACAACAACCTTGACTTGATCGAGAACAACGTGTCTTCATTTAAAATAAACGCCATGATACCAACAAACATCCGCGCCTGCACTTCAATGTCACGAACCCCAAAACAACATTCTTAAAGACGAACCTAAATTTCTCAGCTAGCGAGTTTTGAAACCCTTGTATGAATCCGATCTTGAACTCAAATAATTTGCATGGGCTACGGAAAAAAAAAACCTATGAAGGAGAACTACCTGGCAGACTGTTGGAAGCTACTGATCTTATTGATCGTTTAGAAACACTTGTTGGATTTAGTTCGCGCTGGTAGAAATGCACCAGACGTTATTACTCCACATCGATTGGTCAGCAATGACATCATAGACCGAAAGCGATTTCACGCGTTTGTGCATGAACTTGTTCAATATATTAATGACGTATGTTATCACAACGATATTGAACTCTGGGAAGGTTTCACGCGGCATATATGTTATGCTGCCACGCAACCTGTTGTTGTGAATATAACCTAGAAAAAAAGCATGGATATCACAATCTCATCAACGAAGCCAGAGTTAGATGTGCCGTTGTCTATACTAGTTATGACTGGGGAATCGCGCACAACTGAAATTGCATTAATACCATTAAGAATTTTGTATTATTATTAGTGGTCTTAGTGCAAATATGTCATTTTAGTTTTCATCAGATAGTAGGGCCACCGAGACTAATAATGACCTCCCTGTAGGTGAATACGACAAACATCTAAACATTAAGAAATTCGATGATGCATCAAATTGCTGACCGTCCTTTTCACCTATTCAGTTCAGGTTAATGCACTGCTTTTGAAACTCTGAAAACGTGTTTCTGAAGTGTCCAAAAATAAATCGATATAATATCCAAACCGATAATAAAATACTGAACCACTTAGAACAAACTCGGGTTTCTATCCGGTAAAATGGTCATCAGGAACCTTCTCATTAACAGAAGACACATCAAAACACTGAGACTGATTTCAAATCTCCCACCATGTCTTCATTACATTGTACCCGATTTATTACATGGAATTGTTCAGTCAGCCCAGTGTTGAATGGAAGTATCAATGTTATTCAGTCCAGTTTTTAGAAATAAGGCTAATATGGTTTTCCTGGTGGGTGGAGTTTACCAATAATGCTGAAAAAATATATCCGGTCTGCAGAAATATGGAACTGTGTCAACCCAGACAGCAAGGTTGCACAAGGGTTGGGTTTACTTAGACAATGCCAGTTTCGTTGGCCGTCAGAAATGAAATTCATTTCGAAGATGTCGACATTTTTCTGACATATAACCAGTGGGTTCTGACCCTGGTGGTGAGGTTTCGGAATTTACAGACAAAGTGATTGAAGGAATTAAAGATGGATGCCAGCATAGCCATTAGGTTCCAATTGTCTATGAATACTTTTTACAACGTGGTATCAACTAACCAACATATGTACCCAAATATAATGTAGTTTATGGCCAAATTGAAATAAACAGTTGAGACTACCCTGAACTGACAATATCAATTGATGCAAACTTGTTATATCCATTAGCACATGAAAACACCCAAACGTTGAATACGCCACCAAAGGCAAAAAAAAAAATCACTCGAGATTCTTTTCACAAAGAGGAGGTGGAATTCACTGTTGTCTTCAAACAAGTTATCTTGAATGCAAAAACAGAGACAAACGAGATCTCAATTACTATTAAAAAAGAACGCACTAGTTCGGGTAACAGTTACTGGGCAAAAATAAGAAAATGAATAATTGAAAACTTAAATATTCTTCAGGCAGAGATTTTGACTGTTTGTATGGTAGATGTGGCAACAAAAAAGGGTAGTTTGTTAGATGTGCGTGTGTCTATTACACTTGAATGCCAACAGGCCAGAAAGGGTCTTTGAGTCGTGCAGTTGTACGACGCGATTATACTATTAATATAAGAACTATAATGGACACACAAAGTTACCGAAGTGAACAAAATATCTGAAGCATCAAAACAAGTGCCAGACGACATCACCAAGAGAAGCGCTTGATTGTTAAAGACAATCGTGCGAATTTGGTCGCAGATGCTAATTGTAATCTTGCCGTGGCAACAGCTGTTGGTTTTGATGTGGAACATAACATAGTTGTACCTTAAATATCAGAAATGTGATCCTATTTGTTTTCGGACGGAATGAATCGTCTTATTACGACGCAAACTTATGGGTCTACCTCATGAACAATCATCAACCATCAATGAAGAAACCGTTTATGATTGCGTGATATTAGATATGTTCGTAAACATTTACTTTTCTAACATCGCATGTTGTCTTCTTCATGTAAATAGTCAAACAATCGAAAAGGCTTCATCTGAAAACATTTTGTTTTGAAAGACGCGATGCAAGGAATCTCAGCTACTTTCTGAAAATAAGTAGAAATACAGAAGTGATCTTGTGCACTGCTAGCCGCTTTTTTCAGTGATTGAAATACCTGCGCACGACACCTCTGCAAAATCTGTGTAATTGAAATTGTTTACTATTTATATTGTTTAAAATGTATACTGTGTGACTGAAGTTTACATGCATTAAGAAGGGAAACATTTTGTGTGGTTATTTATGTTCTACCGTACCAACCAGAGAATTATATCGACAGTCAACACGTAAATTTTATATACATAGTTCTAAAGCTTTGACCCCAAATTGCTTGTCATTACAAAGTATGATATTCATTTGTAATCACTTCAGAATTTTTCTTCAACATGACCAATAAATCATAGTCCGTTGCACGACTAACGTATGTCAGCATAGTCATGAACCTAATACTAACTTCAACGCTAACTTGCAAACTGAATTAGCATAAATTTCCTGCTCCTGCAAAAATCATGATTGTAGCCAGATATAGTGAAATGAAGCATCCGTTGCTATACTTACAAACGGGAAATTTAGCCCAAATCGAATACAAGTTGAATTATACCCCATATTAGCAATTACCGTCCTTATCATTGATAAGCCGTGCGAAACTTGTAACATTGGGTTCTTTTATTCAGACAGGCTAACAACTGAGTCGGAAGAGATTTAATTTATTACTTACGTGTTGGCAACATTTGTTTTCAAAACGTCATTTCAAACCTTGATGATTCCTAAAGGAGACTTTATCAATAGCAAAACTTCGACGAATACCTCCACAGCATATATATATATATATATATATATATATATATATATATATATATATATATATATATAGAGAGAGAGAGAGAGAGAGAGAGAGAGAGAGAGAGAGAGAGAAAGAGAGATAGATAGATAGATAGATAGATAGATAGATAGATAGACACGCACACACACACACATACATAGAAGATAGGTAGATCGATCCAATTTGGTCCTAAGCTATTTACAAAATAATTAACGTAAACCAGTATCGTGTGAAATTTCGGTAACATCCAATATTATTTGTTGTCAGAGGGTGAGACTATTTAGTGATGCATATAATCATCTAATTCAATGAAACTAGCATAATATATATAAAACCCAGAATGCAATCAGGGTCTATGAAGCTTGCACGACGGGTCACATGGGTATATTTTGGGTTCAGAATGTGTCTTACTCTTAAACATATGAATGTGCATCGTGCATCACAATACAAATTCGGCCATTAGGTAAAAAAGCCAAGTAAAAATGTATCCTAAGGCCACTGGGATGTAGGTCACATTGTTTTGTTTTGACAAGATTGTGGTACTAATTGCGATGGATACACATTATCTGATTTTATGATTCTAGCATGAACGGAGTTTGTATAATAAACCAATTATTGGAATGTTACAGTGACCAACGGATGTGAAGACGGCGGTAATTTTTCGAATTCATAGTACAACAGTATGCATACAATAAACAAACTATTATTAGCTTAACTCAAAAACGTAACACAAATTATACGACTAATGTACAAGTAACGGTCGGCCCCTCCTCCTAAGCTTCCTCACATAATGGTATACCACCTTCAAGCTGTTTAGAGCACCTAGTTAAAGAATAAGCTATTTTTTTTTATTGAGGCTGTATATTATAATGTTTTAATATATGCCGATGATGATACTGACCGTAGCTCTCCTCTACTTCGAAAAAGCGAGCAAAAATAAACAATATAACTTTTTCCTGTCCGCATCATATATCCTCTTATCGATTGTACGTTTATGGTGCAGTGCTGAACCGCTGAAGCAATACAATCCATGCTTGATTCTCCCAAACGCTCCAAAAGAAATGGCTATTCTAATGTTATGCTATCTCATGATCTCAATAACGGCGCCTTCCATGTGTGCTGAAGTGTTTCTTAATGCATAATTATTAATATAATTGTTCCGAAAGAATTCTGAAACCTAGCAATAAAATTAACCTTGATATAACAACGGTTATATTATGTAAGCCGTGCATGCTGCATCACACAAGTTCTAGTGGCATTAAGCGATGGTGCATCACACAAGTTCTAGTGGCATTAAGCGATGGTGGATGTATCAGTGTCAATTTATTGGCATTATGCGATGATGTATCACTGCAAATATAATGGCATTATGCGATGATGTATTGGTATCAACATAATATTAAGCTTGTTTGTTTGCTTGAATTTTAACGGCGCACGAGCACTTTTAGGCTATTTAGCGCCATACAATAGGTTAAAAGTTCAAATATAAGAAAGGTTTAAAATCGACCAGCGATATAAAAAACCATAATAGTTAAATATAAAATGGTAAGATGGTGGTAACAGGAAAATATGAAGCTTCCCA
Source organism: Unio pictorum (assembly GCA_030141615.1). NCBI lineage: Eukaryota > Metazoa > Mollusca > Bivalvia > Unionida > Unionidae > Unio > Unio pictorum. Next base: position 2,414,706 of record JARLTB010000076.1, read on the forward strand.
ATCAACGGGAGATGTAAATGGTGTATGTTGATGACAAAATGTTGTAAATAAGAGGTGATATTTGCATTAGATAAAAATATTCTAGGTGGTGGCATACAAGTTATAGTTTAAAATAGAGATTTACTTCCTTTAGGAAATCTAAAATACAAGTGATTTGTATTGTATCAAAAAGTTCCTTCATGTCATGTACATTATAGTATTTAACACGTGTAGGTTGCAGGTCGGAACACTCGGTCATAGAGTGTTTAACAGTGAATGGCTCATTGCAAGAAACGCACTCTGGTGGATCTTCACCTTTCAGTATGTGGGAGTGGGTAATGTATGTATGACCGATTCTGATTCTAGCAATGACAACCTCCTCCCTACGGATAGCTCTGTAGGAAGGAGTCCATTCTCCCAGGGTTGGTTTGATGGCATGAAGTTTGTTATTGACTGCATCATCCCATGACGCCTGCCACTTCTGACGTAGGTACCTTTTGATACAAGGTTTAAAATCAGTAAAAGGTAATTTAAAATCCAATGGTTCTTGGGATAGAGCCATCTTAGCAGCCCGGTCTGCTTCTTCATTACCTCTAATACCAATATGGCTAGGTAGCCAACAGTATACTATATTGTAGGACTTACTAAGCTCCGAGTTTTTGACGAGAATATTGACTAGTAATGGATTATCCAGTTTTCTATGGTGTAGCGACTGAAGTACTGACAGCGAGTCACAGAAAATAATGCTATTAAAATGCGTTTTTGTTCAATAAATTTCAAAGCAAGGTCTATTGCTCTGATTTCCGCTGAAAATATGGACGCATCGTTTGGCGAGCGCACTTTGGTTACGATTTATGGATTGCTGGTAATGTACCTAAGAGCTGGAAAGAAGCAACTGTGATACCGATTCCCAAACCAGGCAAATATAAGGAAGATCCTAACAGCTATCGGCCTATTGCATTGACAAGCTGCGTATGCAAAACAATGGAACGAATGATTAATTCTCGGCTTGTATGGTACTTGGAGAGCAACAATTTAATTTCTCCTTTCCAAAGTGGCTTCCGTTCTGGTCGTAGTACTAACGATCATCTGGTTAGACTGGAAACATTTATTCGCGATGCATTTATCAAGAAGGAACATTTAGTAGCAGTCTTCTTTGATTTAGAAAAGGCCTATGATAGAACATGGAAGTACGGGATACTAAATGACCTGCACGATCTAGGTCTAAAAGGCCGTCTGCCCGCTTTCATCTCCAGTTTTCTCTCCGACAGAGAATTCAAAGTACGCGTGGGCTCTACCCTCTCCGATATGCACCAGCAAGAGATGGGTGTACCCCAGGGCAGTATTTTATCTGTGACGCTATTTAATATCAAAATCAATAGCTTAACTCCCGGTGTGGACTGCTCTTTATATGCAGACGATTTTTTAATTTGTTATCGATCAAAGCACATGCATACAATTGAAAGGCAACTTCAACAAAATATCAATAAGATCCACAATTGGGCCAGTAATAACGGTTTCAAATTTTCTAAATCGAAAACAGTATGCATGCATTTCTGTCAATTGCGAAGACATCATGATGACCCTAAACTCACGCTGGACGGAACACTTATTCCAGTTGTTGAGGAAACAAAGTTTTTGGGTATTATCTTCGACAGAAAACTGACTTTTATACCACACATCAAGAATTTAAAAGCTAAATGCTTAAAAGCTTTAAATTTACTAACAGTAATTGCGCACACTGACTGGGGTGCTGATAAAAAAGTCCTCCTCAATTTGTATAGAACATTTATCTGTTCTATACTAGACTATGGATGCATTGTTTATGGTTCAGCTAGGAAGTCCTATTTGAAAATGCTTGACCCAATTCATCATCAGGGAATAAGACTTGCTCTAGGAGCATTCAAGACATCTCCATGCGAAAGCCTTCTCGCGAAAGCGAATGAATCACCCTTATCGCACCGCAGAGAAATGCTTTCTATACAGTACGCTCTTAGGTTAAGATCAAACCCTCTGAACTCTGCTTTTTCGGCTGTTTTTCAACCAAAATACAAAACTTTGTACGAAAACAAACCAAATGCCATACCTTCATTTGGCATCAGAATATCATCCAGTTTTGACACTATCAAAATTAATCTCCCTACAGTTCAGAACACGTTTGTCTCGGAAACACCACCTTGGCTCCTTAAGCAACCCAAAGTGATTTTTACGTTGCACGATGGGAGAAAATCTGAGACGAATCCTGCCGTTTTCCAGAACTCTTATCATGAACTCCTCAACGATTTTAAAAACTACACCAAAATTTTTACTGATGGATCAAAACTTGATAACAAGGCTGCTGCAGCCTTCGTTAGTGGTAATATTAAGCGATGATGGATGTATCAGTGTGAATTTTTTTTTTTTTTTTTTTTATATTGTTTAACGCCATTTTTCAGCACAATATATAGGCTATACATGGCGGCCAGTATTAGTGGTGGAGGAAGAAACCGGAAAAACCCGGAAAGAACCACCGACCCACGAGAAGCTACTGGCAAGCTTTCTCACTTAACTACATTAGCCGAATCTTAGACTCGAACCCACGCAGACAGAGGTGAGATGGCAGTGGTCCGTAACGGACAGCGCTTTAGACCACTCGGCCACTCGGGGCCCCTATCAGTGTGAATGTATTGGCATGAAGTGATGATGTATCATTGTAACAATAATAGCATTAAGCTATAATGTATTAGTGTGAATTTATTGGCATTATGTGATGTTGTATCATTGTGAATATAATATATATATATATATATATATATATATATATATATATATATATATATATATATATATATATATAAGGACTATATACAAAGATAAAGGTACTGCACCATAAAATCATCACAAATAATCTCCAGCATTTCGATACAAAATGCATTTCTTAAAGACATCAATAATTTTCTTGAGTGATACGTTATCAGACAGATCTTCATTGAGTTCTTATGAAAATACTTTTTCTCACTTGGTATAAATCTAAACGTCTGACAACAATGTGCTCATGGATCTGCGGACACTAGCAGAATATGCACTCTAGCCAAGGTTAGCACTTCAGAAGGATATACTTGAATCAGTGTGTCCGATAGGCGATAGGCAAAAGCATCTCACCTAAGGACTTTCTGCTATACAAGGGATGCAAGAAAATCTGGATTGAACAGTGAATTGCCAAATTTAAGGTTTTGGGATACCTTCATTGAATAATTGTAATAAGAAAGGTTATGTCATTTAATATATGAGAGGTTCCAATGTGGTAAAATAGTGTGAGTATGACTCGTAGCTTCTGCAGTAAAACGGAGGCTTTATCAGGTACCCTACTCAAGATGGTGCCATTAAGCGTCGCAATGGAAATCCCAACCTATTTTCCATTTTTCAAAATATCTGTGTCCATGAACTAATGTCTACCGTTGTTGGCGTTGTTGTTTTAAGGTTTAACACCATTTTTCACCACACGATATATGGCGGCCAGTATTAATGTTGGAGGAAGAACCCGGGAGAATCCCCGGAAAGTACCACCGACCCACAAGAAGCTACTGGCAGCGCTTTTTCACATATACCACATTGGCGGAATATGAGACTCGAACCCACGCAGATCGAGGTGAGATGGCAGTGATCCGTAACGGAGAGCGCTTCAGACCACTCGGTCACTCCCTAACTAATGTCCATGATAGTAGACTTGGATATAATTTACTTTACGGTTAAAAGTAGAACATGCTTTGGAAACTTTCAAAATTCATAAAGTACAATTGGTAACCAAATTGATTTTAAAACAGAATTTATCCGCATTTCCAATACTGAATTTTGATGCTTCTCAGAGAGAGCGAATTTGTATGCCATACGGTGGAATCAAATTTGGTTTCTGAGTGTACAAGTGTATTTACTCGGACCGAAAGGCTGCATCATATGCAAGGCTAGATAGATTAAAATAAAGTTGGGAGTATACGGAAGATCCAGTTTCGTTCCTCTAACACAAGTAAAGATTTATTTGACTAAGCATCGATAAGTCATGAATGTGAAGTCGTAAATATATTTCTTAAGTCGACGTTCCTGACTGTGAATCAGAACAAGAATCTGGAGTTAATATCTAAAAGCTAAACCACTGAGCCAAAATTGAAGCTAGATCTTACTAACGATCAGCGTAACCGGAGCAACGACCTTTCCATCGCCTCCCCATACGTTTTTCGCCACGACTCTCATTAAATCCAGTCTTCTTGAAATTCGTCCGTAATGAATCTAAGATGGGCGAACAGAGATAGCTATGATAAAAATTAAGCAAGACAAATTAGTCTCCTCCATAACAGGAATACGACTACTGTCAAAATAGAATTATGGGTCTCCGTGTAATTGACATAAACGGCAGAGGCGAATGAAAACAGTTTTGGAGTACATGTATATTTAATCTTGTCTATTGGTGGTGACGTTTCATAGTTATATAGCAGATGAAAATGTCTTCAATTATAAGCACCAGTTAGTTCGTGTATGAAGACATTACACCATTATGTAAATTTTCAGGATAAATGCCAACTGCCTACAAGCTATTTTGAAGTGCACCAATATCATGACGACAGCTTTCAGAAAATGTGATGCCAACCGTAACTTGTATATTTCAATCTGTCAAAAACTTGAAGAACATGTTAGGTAGGGAGTCATTCAGACTTTGCATAGATTACTCAGTATGTCAAACTTGAATGTGGTGTCCTCGCCGAGAAAAATGAGAACTATATGCTCTTTCCTCAAGAGAGTATCTCCAATAAATGCAAAAAGCCGGACAAAATAGAATAATACATTTCTCTGGCGCCTGAACCCAAACTGAGTCCCAGACAATAATTTAGTTCGACTCAAGATACCTGAGAAATCTGATTTATAACTCGCTGCATGATTTTGCATAAGCTGCTTTGTAGTGATAAGGGAAGACAGATGGAAGTGTTTGTATTGTGTCTTTAAGTATAGGTACTGGTATAATTGTTGCTTCTCGCAGAGACTGGTGGAAGTCGCGCGATTCCCATCTTGATTTTAAATGTATAGTACAGTATCAAGGGCTGTATAGGTTTATTCAAATGTTGATTTTGCTATTATCTTACCCAACTGAAGTGTCAAGGGCTCGATAAAGTGAATAGTATATGCCTCCATGTGTGAAAGGTTTACTGATTCTTTATCATTATTAGATTTTAAACTGAAAGTAAACCTTTAATTCAGGTTTTTGAGAAGAGGTTTGAGAATATTTCTGACAACGTCTTTGTGATTTCTGGCTCATTCATCCGATTTCTTTACGTATTTGATATCGCTGCCATTAATTTTTCCAATGATGTTTATGATGTTATATATATATGAGTTTCACATTTAACTCTCTATCACACACGTACACACATACACTTTACAAAATCATATATTATGGTCGCATATAAGATCTCCAAGTAAAACAAACTGTGTTTGAACATTTGAGTCAAAAGGTCAAGATCGATGTTTGATTGGATAGTTTAGAGGGGTACAAGTCAAATGGAGCAAAATGTAAATGTTCTTTGTAGCGACAAACGAGCAGCTATAACCAGGAAAGCAGACATTAATACGTATGCTATTTATGACGATGAACATTCCTCCAACATCCGTACCGGTATTTCTTTTAAAGTCGTTGTATTATTGTATTATGGTGTCAGACATTTATGAAAGCGGTGGAAAGTATGGAACTTCTGGGATTTTTCTATGGTATAGTGTCAGGAGTCTCTCAAGCGACGGCACTCCTTGATCTTTCACACTTTTTAAAGAACTTGATATTGTCGTCATATTCTTTCGTACTTCAAGTGCTTTCTGTCACGCCACTCGTAATTGCTTAGATGATACATTTATACTGGTCCCAATGGGTTTATTGTTATTTTGATGAACCTAAACTTACCGATTTCTTAGTGGATGAAGTGCATATTTTGTGTGTCGCACAGTATCTTTGAGCACTTGTGTAAGTGAAATGTTGCTCTTTTCGTGGGCAGGATTTAACTATTTTCTCTTCTACAGCATTCGGTTTCTGAATTACTACACTCTCTGCTTAAATTTGTTTCGTAGCTAATGCCACTAGTTTTATTGGCGTCGTGTCCTTTTATTTGGTTTAACCCTCTGGCCATGTAATATATATAGACAGTATTTCTAGACGGATAACCCTAAATTTGCGCGTACGTATGATTTTCTGTGTTAAGGTAAATTTCCTGGCCTCTCACAATCTATAACGATTTCCCATTTTCAAGTGTCGAACATCATAACCCAAATGTTGACTCGTCTTATTTGTCTAACTTCAGAGATTTGCGAGCATATCAGTCTCACTGTAGCCTTATTTAGAGATGTAGAAATGACACACTTCTCGAAAACTGAGATCTGATGTGTAAGAAAATACCTTTATTGTTGTCCCGCAAATCGCTTTGAGCGAAGCTGTGTGTCATAGAGAGCTTTGCCAGAAGTTATAATAAAATATTCAGAACTTTTCAAATGTTCATATGACATTATGTATGTAGTTTGCAAATGCACAAATTATCCACTATATTTGCAATAGATTTTGATACACATTTACGATATTTGCATCACGGTGGTTAGTCGCATGTAAAATTTAGTCACGTATTTGTTACACGCATCTTCAGCTTTTATGCAACTTATCCCTTAACGGATTCTCCTTCTTGACTGCGTACAACTATGTCACTAACATCGATTTATTTGTTCGTCGAAATATATTGGAAACATTAAAAAGGATGTGTCTGGCTCATTTAAATTACACGAACACGTGTAACACAATCGAGTCTACGCAGGTATGTGTATGTTAAGTAATTACTCCACATACCGCTCCGGTGGCCTAATGGTTAGAGCATCCTGCTCGGATGCGGGAGGTCGTGGGTACGATCCCTGCCCAAGTTATACCAAAGACTTACAAAAATGATACAAACAGCTGCCTCGCTTGGCGCTCAGCATTAAGAGGTTAGTGTTAGGACTGGCCGGTTTGTGTGTCTGGATAATGTGACTGGGTGTGATATCATGTTACACTATACTTTAGAGTACTCTTATACTTTGTACGTATTCTTATACTTCATACGTATTCTTATACTTGGCACGTATTCTTATACTTCGTACGTATTCTTTGACTTTCTACGTATTCTTATACTTCGTACGTATTCTTATACTTTGTACGTATTCTTATATTTTGTACTTATTCTTCTTATATTTTGTAGGTATTCTTATACTTTGTACATATTCTTATACTTTGTACGTATTCTTATACTTGGCACGTATTCTTATACTTGGCACGTATTTTTATACTTCGTACGTATTCTTTGACTTTCTACGTATTCTTATACTTCGTACGTATTCTTTTACTTTGTACGTATTCTTATACTTTATATTATTCTTATACTTTGTACTTTTTATGTTTTCCAATTTCATGGCTTTTGTTATTTGTTTTTCTGTAGTGTAGTTATATCATTATAGATGATGCAAAGCGCTTAGAACTTCTAAAGATTAGGCGCTATACAAAGTCCTCATTATTATTATTATTATTATTATTATTATTATTATTATTATGACGTATTCTTATACTTTGTACGTATTTTTATAAGTTGTACGTACTCTTCTTATACTTTGTACGTATTCTTATACTTTGTACACATTCTTATACTTTATATTATTCGTATACTGTGTACGCATTCTTATATTTGTACGTATTCTTATACTTTGCGAATATATGTTTGAGTTGCGGCATTCCTCTACTAGTGGTTTCGCAACATTGTTGACATATAAGTATTCATGTTAATAAATCTGCTCTTGATATTCGATAATTTAATCAGTTGTCAAGTTATATTAAAAAAAATCAACTTTTTAGACCTTCTTAAATTTTTCACAAATGAAGACTTGATCTGTAAGGCTGCCAGAAGAGGCTACTACCTGTTAACAATAATTTATTTTTGAAGTAAAACCATGCAAAAGGTCAAGGTTATACACCTGCAATTTGATGGGACTGATTTCTTTCATTGTACTTACATCTAAGCAACGCTCGGTCTGATGAATTATTGCATCAGGAAAGCAACGAACAATCTTGAGTTAATCAAAGGGTGATTTAATTCATTTATATGTTGAATCACGTATGATCTGATTGTAGGTGACAGGAATCAGGCAGTATAATTAACACCTTTATCCCACTGTCACATCCTTTGGTATCAAACCTTAAATAATTGCAAAAATTACCAAGGCATACGGTAATGTCTCTTTCGGAATACAGTATATGTTACCAGTATTTGGATTACATCTACATTTCTGTATGTATTCATCTAAGATAATGAATAAAATGACGTTGAATTATAGTTACCACTTGAATCTTTTCTGAAAGAACTTTCTTTCAAAAAGACTTTCTATGGTGTGTGTGTGTGATTTGGATTTATGATTTGGATTTTTTTTACGTAGCTTTAAAATTTGTACAGTCATTATCAACGTTCCCTCTAAGCTGCGCGCGCAGCAGCTGCTCAGGTATCCCCGTGCAGCTGTATTGTTAATCCAACGTTACATTTTGCTCAATCCAACGTTAAATTTTGTTCGTCTCCGTAATGCTTGCAAAATGCAGCGAGCACTGCGCGCACATCAACCATTCGCTTAGAGGGAACGTTGGTCAATTGCTACAATGTCTGCAGTTTGGCAGTTTATAGTAATATCTAGCACTGGGGCACCATGCCGCAAACATGTAGCATGATGTCACTCCATGTAGCATTATCCTGATATCGGGCCGACCAGTCCTAACACTAACCTCTTAACGTTGAATGCCAAGCGATGCAGCTGTTAGTACGATTTTATGTCTGTTAGTACTATTTTGATAAGTTGTTATAAGTCTTTGGTATGACTTCGTATGATGTTCAAACCCGCGACGTCCCGCATCAGAAACGGACACTCTAGCCACCAGGTGACTTTATATAGAGAATAAACAGTTTAGTTTCGTATGTGTTCGTACAGCAAGGTAAAAATGTAACAATGATGCAATATATATGTTCGGTTTAATAAAGATATGGACTTGTCTTCTCTCCAAGCAAATGACCCCAATTTTATATTTAGGTTTCAAATTTCTTTCGAAGAAAACAAATTCAGTTGATAAGCTACTAACCGTCTTTGATTAATGCAATCACGGACAGTACCGTTAGTTTACTCTGAGGTTTATGTTAGTTTAAATAGCAGATTATGGTCGCTGCCTGCACAACTTTGTAATGTATATAGATAAATGTGATCCTCTTTTGTACAGTTCAGCAATAATCTGCTTGTAAACTTAAAATGGTGGTAGTTTATAGTGATGTCTAGCACTGGGGCATCATGCTGCAGACATGTAGCACGATATCCCACCCAGTCACATTGTCCTCACACCCGTCCGACCAGTCCTAACACTAACCTCGTAATTCTGAGTGCTTAGCGATGTAGCTGTTCGTACCATTTTCTTTTATAAATCTTTGGTATATTCGGCCCGGGTTCGAACCCCCGGCCTCAAGCATCTGAGGCGGACGGTCTAACCCCTAGCCCACTAGAGTGGTAAAAAATTAAGACAAAATTAAATTTTTATTTGGATAAACAGACTGAAATAGTTGTACAAAGCACTAATATTTATATTCTGAATACCCCTCCTATAATTCAATTGGATGTCACGTCCACAATCGGTTAAGATGGGTATGTAAATTAGTATTGCTAAGTTAGCGCATTGTTTAACATTTACTATATTGATTTTCGTAATACCAAGACAGATGTCGTAATAGAAGGTAACTACATAGGACAGCATGTAGAAAAATATGATTTTACAAGTATGCCTTGGAGGAACATAATGAAAACATTTGTTATTCTCATAACGTGTAATATTACTAGTTTTGGGATATTACGTGATACTACAATGAAATATCAATACTTGCACAAGTTGTACAAATTACCCGTAAGCAAATTTTATACAGAAGCTGCATCTCACAAGCAAACACACTAAGCCATGTCACTCCCTACCCCCATTTACACTTACTGAAACCCACACTTATTTGCATAATTGATAGTGAAGAATTTTTTTAAAAAATTAGTATTGCAAGAGATTCACAAAATAATTCTTTACATACCACCTCAATTATTGTTCAGCTATCCACTTAAAAAAAAAAACACATTGATAATCATCCAATTAAAAGATACTATAATATGTTCCAGTTTAAAGTATTAAATCATTTCATTCCGGTGGAGTTAAGTGATAGCACGGTGGCTCATTAGGGATACATCACAACAATATTCTACCACAGGGGAATTACTTCACCACGCAATGGTAGTATTTGCGCACGCAAATTATTTCAACTCTTTGAATAACTCCCATGGGGATTTATACATTTTCAATCCGGGGTTACTTATTAATTCCCTTGTGCAAATCGTTATATTGTGCGCTGAAATGATTAATTTTCTCGTAAACTGTTAATATCGGCGTGATATTTTATTTCTCGCGCACAAAATAATTTCTAAAGCAAAATAGTAGTTACTTAAACACTTGAACACACGATTTTTTAAGTGTTGCACGCGAATTAGTAATTCCAGCGCAAAATTTAGGAACTTACTATCGCCATTTAGTACCGTATGCGTATCTGTTATTATGTATGCATGTATTGGTATTGAACGGCAATCATAATAGCTATATATTGCAAATATAAATTACTTTGTTAAAAATGTAAAAATAAAAGACTCCACATTAACAGCTGCAAACGTAAAATACGAAGAAAGAAAAGGTGAAGGCAGAGCAGTACAATGTACAACACTATAAAAGATAATAATCAAATACAAAGAGACAGAGATATATCGATAGATTGACATATAAAGACAGACAAACAAATCGATCAATCGATCGATATATATATATATATATATATATATATATATATATATATATATATATATATATATATATATATATATAGATGCATTGTCTCAGGTCCATAAGTCGCTCAGAACGGAACAGCTTCATAATTTAGTTCATTAACAAAAATCCCATCAATAAGTTAAAATCTACATGAATTTTGTCCCTTGCCAATGCTAAACACTCTGCCCGATGGACGAGGTATATATATATATATATATATATATATATATATATATATATATATATATATATATATATATATATATGACATATGTGCAATCCGCACAATACCAACTCATCTCTGCGATTAAGTCTACATGCAATTATATTCTCCAATCATGTGTTACATGGTATGAAGCTTGTCTGTGGCGTTTGCATTCCAAATGTGTACTTGCAGTAGTACAGACCACGCCAAGTTACAACAATACATGCAATTGCATTTGACCGCTCCGAAGGCCTAGTGGCTACAGCGTGTGCCGCGGATGCGGGAGGTCGTACCAACGACTTACAAAAATTGTACTAACGCTTCCACGCTTGGCGCTCAGTATTAAGAGGTTAGTGTTAGGAATGGTCTGCCTGGTATCGGGATAATGTGAATGGGTGGAAACATTATGCTACATATCTGCAACATGATGCCCCAGTCAAAGACATCACTATAAAGTGCCACACTGCAGACATCGTAGCGATATGACTGAAAAATTGTTAAAACTACGTTAAAAATCCGAATCTCTCTCTCTCTCTCTCTCTCTCTCTCACACACACACACACACACACACACACAATTTTCTTTTAGACACGGGTGACTGCAAGGAAGCTTTGTGACTAGGCTATAAACAGTACAGAATATAATTTACAAGGTGTTGCGTCATTTGTTCCGTTGGGTATCACGTATGTGAAATAATAGTTTACAGTAAAACAAGACTAAACTCTATCTAAACAACAGGCATAACAGGCGCGTCAATATAAGGTGTTAGGTCATGAATTCCATTTAATCGGCCGAAATGCATGCGAACAATTTCAGATTATGAAAATTTAGACCAGTTTTCTTTTTCTGCCCGTATCTGAACCCTGTTTCACAACATATATATATATATATATATATATATATATATATATATATATATATATATATATATATATATATATATATATATATATATATATATATATATATGACTGATATCCAACAGTTTGCAGTTTACCTTTTCCTTATATACTGAACGCATATATAAAGGACCAACCCTTGTTGCCTACTTATGGACATGTTTAGCTATGCACAGACTTCAAATCCATTCAGCAAACCTACAATGTAATCAATTTAGGAGAAGGAACAAAATCAATTCATGTAATGCTGAAAATGCAGATATCTCTCTGCTATAAAGATATGGCAAAAACACAATTTATTACATGAAAACACAATTGACCCACAACATTTATTACTAATTTGAGGCCTTCACATATTCTTCATATTCTTTAAACAATGTGCATAAAACAGAAAATGTAAGTAAAGGTTCTAATTGTTACCCACTTCTGAATGAAACAACATCACACATTGACATTTTCAGAATACATATTTCGTAAAAGAAGTGTTTTCCCCTCATGGAAACTAAGGTCACAACATAATACATATACTTGCACCTTGATCAAAATAATACGTTTGAGACCCTAGTGGTAGTTGTTTTGCGTTACAATGATATGACTACGGTTCCTCGTAAAATTCGAATAAAAACAAGACGCAAGCTGACCTGTCATTGCTTATCGTGCGTTTAAGTTAATAATCAGTTTCCTCAGACTATGTTCAATGGGGAAAAATTGGCACTTCCTTATGTATTTACCTCTATACAATGATTAGAAGAGAAGTGTGTAATAATTCGTAGTTCCTATATCGCGATTCCAGTCTGAACGTAATACAGAGACGTTTTATAGTATGATCAAATATAAAATAAGCATTGGAAATGGATAAACTACATATTACAACAAATGAAGGTCTGAAGATGCCTTTTTGTTTCATGATGTTTTTTTTTTATGTCCATAGATTCCATTAAATACCTTCAGGACTCATCAGTATCCATTGTATACGCACGTGTTCTTTTTATCTTTTTTGCTGCATTATTCAATTAAGTGGGTGCATGGTTTTGGTTCTAAAGTATCAAGTTAAAGTAGAGCCTTTGCAATCTATTCGGTATGAGTCACGCACAACTGATATATACCTATGTCTTGTGTCTAACTTTGCAATCTATTCGGGATGAGTCACGCACAACTGATATCTACCAATGCCTTGTGTCTAACTCTGATGGGAAAAGAATTTCAGTTATGATTAGTGGATAGCTATTTTATTCATAGCAAACATGCGAAGCGCCACATTACATCAATATAAAGTTTATAAAACAGTGCTTACAAAATCGAATAGACCACTTTATCTGCCAAAAGTCTGCTTATAGGGGCTAATGGTTATTACTTTGGGAATTCCCGGAGGAAAAAGAAGTTTACTGGTGAAGAAAAAATGTTGCTTCAACTAACCTGCTAAAGTTTGAGTTTTATTCTATAAATGAATATAGATGAGAGTCTTCCTGCTATCTGGTAATAATAATGTCTGCCCCTTTATTTCGCTTGACTGAATGCATCCTGCCTAAAATGCTATTTTATGCTAATTTTGTATCAACCTTTCCTACAAGTCACGTGTCATTGTATAGGAGCGTTACATAATACTGCTATACATGAAAAGTGCAGCCGTTTGGAGATGTTAAAGCGAAACTTCATTTCCATCCAGACCTATATCTGGATTCCATAATCTCTATACAAAACATGTTTAAACCATTTCATTTTAATTGGTTTCTGGCGTAATGGGGAGCAATCGGACTATTAGTTCTTTCAGTTGATAAACGAAAATTCGTCATAATATTCAGGCGAATCTGCATTAGCGTCCCACACACGTCGGCAATCACACCGCGTACTTTGGAAACGACTGATGTAGAAAATCATGATTCAATGTAAACATTAAGACTGTCAAATACGCAAATCACAAAGGAAATGTGTCTTGTAGAAAACCTATCATTAAATACTTAATTAATTATTTTGATCAAGAATATGGAGAAAAACGAAATAGACGACAGGACAAGATACAAAATGAAGCTAACAGATTCCAAGCTAAAGATAAAATGGTCTAATGTCAGTTGAAACGAGATGGGCATCTCAAAACCATCATACAAAACGCTGGATTACTAATGATGAGAATCCCCAGGTCGTGACCAAAATCAGGGTCGCAAGGACAATTTAGTGGGTTACAGAGGGTCGCCAGGATTTCTTTAAGGTGGCAAATCATATCAAACTCTAGAAACAGGTTCGTGGGACTCAGGAAAAAAATATTGGTTAGGGTCATGGCCACGTCTCTAGATGTATGATGGTACCACATTGCAGCATATTTCAGTCACAATGATATTTTACGTATGTGTTTGAGAAATAGATATGAGTTCATTATAAAGAATAGTGCCAGCAATACTAGAAATCAAGAGGGAAAGTAATGGGATAAATATATACTTTCATCCTTTCGACCTTTAAATGACCAGAGTGCATGCTATCTACATGAACAAAAACCGTTTCTTACGCCATTAATTTTGCTTTATTCAAACAACTGCTACTGTTAAACCACCAACACAATTTCTTTACTATGCACTGCAGCAGATGCATTCACCACAGACATATATACTGAGTGAAAGAGAGAAAGAGAGACAAGAGTAATATATATATATATATATATATATATATATATATATATATAGAGAGAGAGAGAGAGAGAGAGAGAGAGAGAGAGAGAGAGAGAGAGAGAATATACACAGTCCGAGAGACAGAGCGATATAGACAGTGACATAGAAAGAAAAAGACAAAGAGCGAGAGAAGAGAGACAGCGAGATTCATTTAGAGAGAGAGAGAGAGAGAGAGAGAGAGAGTCAAGAAGACAAACTGGGAGACAGAGAGCAAGAGAAACAGACAGAGGGAAGAGTGTGAGACAGAAAGACATAGACAGAGAAAGAGACAACAGAGAGAAAGATATTCAGATAATGACAGAGAGAGTGACAGAGACGGCCAGGCAGAGAAACGGAGAGACCGGGCGAAATTTGAGAGAGAGAGAGAGAGAGAGAGAGAGAGAGACAGAGACAGAGAAAGACACAGAGAGAGAGAGACAGAGAGAAAGACAGAGAGAGAGACAGAGAGACAGACAAGACGTATCGAGATCATTTAAGTCTGTCATTAAAATTCATTTACATCGTCCCACATTTTGTCAAGATTTGCATACCAGACAAATGGAGCATTCACGGAATTGTGTTCAAGATGTAATTGTTGACTTACACAATCTTTTGAAATTTTGAAACAACGATGGGCTAACATAACAATCTGTATCGTACTGCATGGAAAATACTTTTAAACAAAAAACGTTATTTATCAGGATTATGAACTCGCGCCCGTACAATGAAACTTGACTTAAACAACCTGGAAAATTTTGAAACAACGATGGGCTAACATAACAATCTATATCGTACTGCATGGAAAATACTTTTTAACTAAAAACGTTATTTATCAGGATTATGAACTCGCGCCCGTACAATGAAATTCAAATTGTAGCTAGGAAAAAAATTGACAATCAGTTAATGAAAAAGACCTCTTGAATCTAATATCAAAACGCTGCTGATAGGAAATTATTTAAAGATCGTTGACGTTTGTATAAACCAAAAAAGGTAACTTGTTGTAAGTATGTAAGATAAGTAAAATTTGTAATGAACAAAATCTATTGTATACATGGCAAAGACATGAATAAAATACGATACATACAAATACTTGTGTTACTTACCCAATGTATTTTAATTTCGGTATATCGTGCTCTGGGAATTTGTTCTCATGTTGGTGATCCTTGTCTTTGTTTTTATGTCTTCGAAAGGAAAATCTGGACGCTGAAATTCGATCCATGTCGCGTTCTTTTTATCTTACACTACTAAACAAAGATACTGAAAGTTTAGACGACCTACTTTCAGACTGTAATCCTAACTAATTGAACGGTTACTACAAAGATTCCTTAATATTCTATCATCGTATGCTGTTAATTAAGAAACAATTAACTATAATCTTGGTAGTACGGTAGACACAAATTCCAAGAAGAAAAATGTTATGATATAAATATTTGATTGAATTTTCTTCGCTGTGGCTACATTCTACGCCTTCTAACTGAAATTATTCTGTCATCGATCAATGAATGGCTTTCATATAAGAAACAATTGCAATATTATCGAACAGCTGCAAAAAGCGGCATACACAAGTCCTACGCTTGAATGTTGGAATAAAGAGAGATTTCCTGTACAAGCTTGCGATTCCTGTAAATCAATATAGATGGCAACTGGTGGCGCTATACTATCGTACCCATGTATTTAGTATATCCTTCAACAGCTAATCCACTAATCCATTCATTCCATGTCTGTATTCATGGTTCTGTTCTGTAAGATAAGTAATTAAAATGACCTATAATATTTTTCACGTTTGTTTTGTTGTTTTTGTTTTTTACTTACATAATGATTTTGTATTTATGTATTGGTTACAGAAATGGGGAAGAAACCGGGACTCTTCTGCGTGAGAAGCAACGTATAAAATGCTTTTTTTGTGTTTGCTTCGGACTTTAAAACATTA
Organism: Unio pictorum; assembly: GCA_030141615.1. NCBI lineage: Eukaryota > Metazoa > Mollusca > Bivalvia > Unionida > Unionidae > Unio > Unio pictorum. Next base: position 2,431,261 of record JARLTB010000076.1, read on the forward strand.
TATTTCGAGAGGAGACCAAAATAAACTTTATCAATTATGCATTTCAAAATCCAACGTTTAAAAATGTAATTTTTTCCCCAAGGAAGACTTTCAGACTTTGTGTTTTCATTGCGATATTGTTCTTTCAAATAGTTCGAGAAAGAAGTTTATTTTGCAAAATCTAATGCAAATATTATACGAGGACCATGTAAAGAGATTTTTGTTTTCAGCATTAAATGGCAACGCATTAAAAATCAATATATACAAATCTTCCACGTAAATAAATCATAAGAATGTACTTATGTTTTTATCCTAAGACAGAAGTTTGATACGATGTTAATGTCGACAGTCATAAAACAATTGAGAGGTAGTAGTTCTGAGAATAGACAATGAATTGCTGTGCGGATGTTAGGATATTCTGGTCGATACGCAATGATATAGCACACTCCATCACATAAAGTACGCATGTGTGTAACCAATAATGTTACATACGCACTAATACACTTTATCCGATTATACAGTGAAATAAATTTGATCGAAAAATAATCACTCGTTCATGGAAAAAGGAAAGAAGCAAACCCTAGTTTAAGTACAGGTTGATAAACATTCAGCATCAAACAGGAGATCCTTTGTTTTCAAACAACGGTATGCTAGCAATGCAACTTCCAAAATTTACATTTCATTTGCGGCAATCCCGTTCAGCAAAGCTTTTTTCAATGTGCTAATCTCCTCATTGTTTTCCTCGTAAATTATGATCATTTTGGATTCGATTATCTGTGCGGAAAAAAAATGAACCAAGTTGTTGTTGACAAATTAATGGCATATTAATGGGCTTCATCATTACACTTCAGTGTTAAAATCAATGAAATACAAACGATGTTGAATAAATGTTGACTGCCTTTGAAAGGTGCGCTGAACACTGAACAGTTCACAATTAACTTTTTAAGTCGGAATCATAAAATTAGAACGAGTAACAGAGTCGGACTTTTATCGCTCTGCAATCGGACAAACGTGTGTAACGGAGTCCACTTCGTAATTTCATCGCTATGGGGCAAACACGAGTAACTGAGTCCAAATGTGACTTCCGTTGTTTTGCGATGAGGCAAACACGAGTAATCGTGTCCAATTCGGGCTACCATCGCTGTACAATGGGGAAACATCAGTGCCTAGGGAAAAACGAAGTGATATAAAGTTTGAGCTCCAAAACGTTTTTAAGCTAGACGACTCTGTGAGTAATTCAAGACGAACATTAATAAAAGGAATATGACACAAATTGATCAATTTTTACCTTTATGGTCAACACAAGTAAAAGGTATATTTCCACTGAAAAAGCGTGATACTTATTTCATTTAAATATAAAGTCACTGTTCACGTCGAATGCACCATGACGTTATGACACTATACAGTCAACACTAGCACTAAGATTAAGACCAAAACAATCCCATTGATGTAAATATCAGCGCGTGGGAACGCTATCTTTAGTGTATCCACCCCAATGCTAGTGATGACTGAAATTAAGGGCGCTACAATTCTAGCTTTGTGAATTGACATAATGTTATACAATCTCATTGGATGTAAACAGTCACGTGATTCAGTTCTTGTTTTTGATTTGTCATATTTGTACGAATAGATTTGTAGTGTATACTGCAGTTCTCTCTTGAAAGTTTGGCAGGCATTGTTTGCTATTTCTGTATACAATGACAACACCTATAGATCAAAACACCTCTATAACAAAACAGGTTTCAAATAAAAATTCAAACTACACAGCGTACATGGTACAAATTGCCAGGATATATAACGAGACGAAGATAAACAAGGAGAGAGATGTTAGGTAGGTGAAATGCCAATATTGTGTAATTCTATGCGTTTGCCGATCTAGGTCCTTAAGGAGAACAGATGTGAATACTCATTCAGATGACTATCACTCCCTTTACATTCAACAATTCTTCCATATTCATTAGATAATAGCCCAGGGCTATAAGGGTACATGGTATGTATCAGCATTCTCTTTGAATATACTGACAATAAGACAAGAACGAAACTTCATTATTGTCCTGGCTACAACCTTGCCCATTACACTTGAGAGAAGAATTAATCACTTTATCTGAATAAATATTGGATAAGGCTAGGAATCGGTTATCACCAGCATTCCATCACTGAATTTTCCATATGACATTGTGGTATCTGTGAGGACTTTTTCATTATTTAGCAGACTTCGGTGTCAGCTAAAAAGCAATTACGTTTCTTTCCCCACAAGAGATTACTTTTATTCTTGTTTCAGTATATTTGTCCAGATTACAATTTTATTTCTTCTTTATATTTACAGTGTTTTCTTATTGCTTCCAGGATACGTATGCACGTTCACCTCACCAATACGTCAAACCGCGTTCAGCATGATACAATTATAGACAATATATTTACCAAAAAGCTGACAGGCGTTTGATAGCTCAAATTGTTATGACAAATACGCATCTGTGCGGACTGTGATGAAAATGTCAATACAGAGTTACATGATCACTACAAACTGGCATCTCAAAACATTTCAAATCTAGTGCCATTGAGTACTGAATGGTTACTGAGTCTTTAAAAGCGTACACATCTGGTGATATTGAGTAATGAAATGGCTACTGAAACTTCAAACAGTGAAAGTCTAGTGTTATAGAGTAATGAAATTGCTATTGAATCATCAAAACAATGGAAATCGAGTGCAGTTGAGTACGGAATGCCTACTGAATCTTCAAAAGCGTGCAATGGCAACACAGCAAAAATAAAAAATAATATAAGCCGCACATCTATCATATACAAGAGATTTCACTGATGTAGCATGCACACGTACACGTACTCTGTAAATCCAATTAGTATCTTTCTCATATTGCATAATTTGCACAACGATGCAGTGTTTCCCTTTACGCACAGTTGTGCGTCAGAGACGCACGTTCCCAAAAATGGACGCACTCGTTTTATTGCCATGCGTATTTTTGACGCAAAGGTTGTAAATGCTGCGATGTGTTAAATCTCAAATGCAGTTGATAACGACGGCATCGTGACCGAGATCGAGTGTAAGCTTTGTTATGACAGAGTAGCTTCCCCTAATCTCGCGAGCGCATACCCGTCTGGTTCTAGTACATGTATAGGCTTTATTATGATGGGATAGCTTCCCCTAATCTCGCGATTACGTGATTTCCTTCCCGCTCAGCAGCATGTCTTGCAAGCAAAGCAGCATTGATACTATTCTAAGAGGAAAAAGACCTCCAGAAGAAAACCACGAAGAATCATCAGCAAAGAAGGTGAAGGATGACGAATATATAAAAGTAACTGTGGCGCGTAATTTCAACGATAAATGGAGGAAAAATTCCCGTGGATGGAATACAATTCATCTGCTGGAATGACTATACCAGCTTGTTGGTCTCTAAACCTTTTTTGTTTTATCTTGACGAGACCAACCGTATTCTGCATTAACACTATATGGTACGTTCGTGAACCATAACTGTCAACGATCGGACTAAACGCCATTAATTAATAAATTTATTTAGACTAACCTTTGTACCCAGACGGTAAGTATAATTCTATTCTAATGACCCAATGCGTTAAATCTTTTATAATACTCAATTTATAGCGGAAAAGTACCATTTAGTGTTAATGCAGAATACGGATGGTCTACTGGAATAACGTGCTTGACTTGTGTTCGGGCGAGTGCCTTGTGAGAGAGGGTTCTGTGTCCAAAATGCAATACAGTCGCTCAAAAGAAACGATCTTTCATTGAAGTCTCTTCATAAGAAACTGCTTGTTAGATAAGAAGCCAAACATCCTGACTTTGACAAGCAAGAGTTTGCAAAAAAATCTTGCATTAAATTTCAAGAAATCTGTTCTAGGAATTTGTTTTAAAAAAACAACAATGGTGAGAGTGTAAATTTCCTTTCAGAATCATTAAAATGATTGTTTGATTATTGAGCTTGTTTGTTGATTTTTAATTTTAGTATGAGATATAGTGATTATGTAATACATGTTGTAATTTCATATCTTCAGGTACAAGAGATTTGGGGTGAGATGAAAATTTGTCAGCATATGTTTGACTCCCACATTTTTCATTTGATCCCCAGTTCTGACACCAAAGGTTTTTTTTGACCCTCAGTATTACACTCCTAGGGGATACACTGACGATGGGATTGAACAAATTAAAAGATTGTATTATTAACATGCACACTGAAAGGTTAAGCATGTTCATCTGTTCCTTTGAGAAGTGGAGACTGCTGCGTTGCGTTAAAGTATTTTTGACGTTAATTGAATGAGTAAGACCGGATGAGAATGTACCACCCGAGAAACCATTGGTCTTCTGAATGGAATGTTGCTTATACAACACAATTAAGCATGTTTTAGAATCTTACATCCAATTACTTTTTCTGTTATTTAATATGCATTTTACACAAATGTAGGTTTACTTTTTATATTTAACCTCTTACACTGAATACATAGATTGTATTTGTACAGGATTATGTTCCTAAACGTATGTGCAATTCATTTTTATTGTTCGAACTTTATGCTGGCATCATGTAGTCACTTTTATGTTGGGGTTCCATCAAATATTGCTACTACAGATACACCATATTTTTAAAAATTCACAGAAGCTAAACGCAAGTTAGGATTGAGGTGTATCTTTAGTGACTATGCTGAATATAATTTATATTAACGTTATCTCCGTATACATTACAATTTAAAATCCATTTCATGTATGCAAATAAAATCAACAAGAAGATTAGAACAAATTCTAACCTTGCGGGCCACTGAATCACATTTCAATAACTTGCTACACACTCGTAGCTTTTGAATAAATTGCAAAGATTTAAGCTCTAAGTGATAACTTTAAACAATGGAAGAATTGGTTGAGTCTCGCAAAAGATGCTCAATCATATGTCATACGTAAAGTGGCATCCCAAAGCCAATCTGTATCTTCCACACAGCCAATCCTTGTAGTTGTCCTTCGTGAGAAACCTTAGCACTAAAACTTTACAAACAACAATGAGTATGTCTTGCGATGTCATTTGGATTTTTAACGTAGCTTTAACACTTTTTCAGTCATATCGCTACGATCGATGTCTGCAATGTGGCAGTTTATAGTGATGTCAATCACTGAGGCATCAAGCCGCAGACAGGTAACATGATGTCCCCACCCAGTCACATTATCCTGACACCAGGTCAACCAACCCTAACAATAACCTCTTAATGCTGAGCGCCAAGCCAGGCAGCTGTTAGTACCATTTTCTATAAGTCTTTGGTAGAACTCAGCCGAGGATACAATGACTATAACCACTACACTGATAATATGTCATCTCATCAGTACCAAAAGCATCAAAGTCTCGTGCAAGTTTGAAAGCTTCAACTTTTAATTCTACTGGTTGCTGTGTCTTATCAACAACCAAACAAATATAACATATTTCTTTAAATCACATCAAATGTAACCTTGCAGTGTTTACATTATTCATTTCTGGTAAACTCAACTGGAAAATACCAATGTTTTGTGTCTGCACAGGAAGACTGGTAACGTGTACCAATTCATTTTAGGGGAAATGGATTAAACACAATACCATATATTGCTGCACATTCTTGCCAGAATAACAACTGAAGAAAATGTGCGAGATCTCATTATGTAAATGGAATTGTTACCATGACTAAACTAGAGAGCAAAATACCTCTATAACAAAACAGGTGTAAAATAAAAATACCCTAGGTTCCACCTACATAGCGTACATGGTACAACTTACCAGGATATATAAAGAGGCGGAGACAAACAAGGAGAGAGATGTTAGGTAGGTGAAATGCCAATATTGTGTAATTATATGCGTTTGCCGATCTAGGTCCTTTAGGAGAACAGATGTGAATACTCATTCAGATGACTATCACTCCCTTTACATTCAACAATTCTTCCATATTCATTAGATAATAGCCCAGGGCTATAAGGGTACATGGTATGTATCAGCATTCTCTTTGAATATACTGACAATAAGACAAGAACGAAACTTCATTATTGTCCTGGCTACAACCTTGCCCATTACACTTGAGAGAAGAATTAATCACTTTATCTGAATAAATATTGGATCAGGCTAGAATTCGGTTATCACCAGCATTCCATCACTGAATTTTCCATATGACATTGTGATATCTGAGACGACTTTTGCAGTATTTAGCAGACTTCGGTGTCAGCTAAAAAGCAATTACGTTTCTTTCCCCACAAGAGATTACTTTTATTCTTGTTTCAGTATATTTGTCCAGATTACAATTTTATTTCTTCTTTATATTTACAGTGTTTTCTTATTGCTTCCAGGATACGTATGCACGTTCACGTCACCAATACGTCAAACCGCGTTCAGCATGATACAATTATAGACAATATATTTACCAAAAAGCTGACAGGTGTTTGATAGCTCAAATTGTTATGACAAATACGAATCTGTGCGGACTGTGATGAAAATGTCAGTACAGAGTTACATGATACTCACTACAAACTGGCATCTCAAAACATTTCAAATCTAGTGCCATTGAGTACTGAATGGTTATTGAATCTTCAAAGCGTATAACTATGGTGTTATTGAGTACTGAATGGTTATTGAATCTTCAAAAGCGTACAAATTTGGTGTTATTGAGTACTGAATGGTTTTTGAATCTTCAAAAGCGTACACATCTAGTGTTATTGAGTACTGAATGGTTATTGAATCTTCAAAAGCGTACACATCTAGTGTTATTGAGTACTGAATGGTTACTGAATCTTCAAAAGAGTAGACATCTAGTGTTATTGAGTACTGAATGGCTACTTAATCTTCAAAAGCATGCATTGGTATCACAGCAAACACAGCAAAAATAAAAATAATATAAGTCCCACATCTATCATATAGAAGAGATTACAACTGATGTAGTACGCAAAAGTACACGTACTCTGTAAATCCAATCAGTATCTTTCTCATAATATCAGTTTTGCACAACGATGGGATTGAACATGTTTTACAAGTTGTATTATTAAGATTAAAATATGAAAAGTTAAGTATGTTCATCTGTACCTTTCAGAAGTAGAGACTCTCCTTTTGCACCGATGCGACAGCGAAATCTAGCTGTTTTGTTAACCTTACTTTTCTTATCTCAGTCTAGTCATCTCAGACCGGTCGTCTCAGTAAAAGTATCCACTCGCTCAGAACTACTTTTAAAAAAAGCAACCCTTGTTGTCTTCTGTTGTGCCTGACTTAGTTGTTTTAAAGTCAAACAACAACAAATATATAACAAAAACAGTAACTTAAGGTCAATCCATCTCTGAGAACACAGCAAACAAAAACATTTCGAGAGGGACTAAGACATACGCATACATGTCAACATGTATTGTATTATGCTAATCTGTTCCACACAGCATGGTCAATTTCATGCTATATGCATCTCTAGCTCTATACATTTTCAGGTCAGCGTCATTAAATGTAAATAAAGCAACCAAACTAATTTTAAATACTTTGTGTGAAATAAATTTTATACTGTTAATAACGTTTAATGACGGTGACATGAAAATTAACATACCTACGGAAAACTTAGTACTAGCCAGCAATACGTTGTGACAAACATGCTTGATTCTAATTTTGTTAAGCATTTCCACTGTGCATCAGTCGAATAAAAATATACCTGCACTATTTATTGTCTACTAATACACTTAACAGTCAGAAGGAATAATTAATCGGTCAACAACTAATCCATAAGCAAATCTCACTGCAGCACTTGCCATATTTCCCAGACACAAATTCTTGTTTATGAAAGAATCCGTGCAGTTGAAAGTTTAGCACATGGTTATCCGCTAGGGTCCATTTTTGGAGGGTCTTTTATACAGGGAGTGGGGTAATGTTTTCAAAATTGGAACTGATGAAATAAACTAGTATCTTGTAATAAATATTAATTATTTATTGACCATTTCATATAACATCCATATATTAAATGTGATAATACCTTATTATTATGCGACGTTTCATGTTAATTTTCTTTTCTCACGCGTATAAACTCTACTTCTGATGCAACAGTCACAACACAACCCTCATTAACATATTTGTATTCATGCGCCTCATGTAAACATTGGGACGTGAACACTAGTGAAGAGTTCTAATAACGTTTAATGAAAGTATTGGGTGAGAAAAATAATCTACGTTGGGGTTTGAAACTAGACAAGGAAATCCCAGTCGCAGAGGTTACATTATATGTCTCCCTACGAGGCTTGTCCGAATAATGTTCAAATAATGTTACCCCCTTCATTGGGATTTCCTTATACGTGTACCAATTCATTTTAGGGGAAATGGATTAAACACAATACCATATATTGTTGCACATGTCTTGCCAGGATAACAACTGAAGAAAATGTGCGAGATCAGATTATGTGTACCATAGCTGAGAAAACCTCTTGGAGCTATGTCAGAATAAATGCTCTATTCGCACGTTGACAGCTAGAATAATTGTTTTCCATCTATTGAGAGTCTTTAGTTATATGCATTATTGCCTTGAGTGTAACACTTTAAATATGAATAAGTGCTCTACATACTTTACGGAACAAAATAAAAAATCGCAGCAATTTTGAAAACCGGACATATACATTACCATTAGGGTTGCTATTTACAACAATATCAGAAGCAATCACATTTGAATAAAACACTTTAACCAAACACAAATCCTTAAGACAGTTTAAAATCAATAATCGGTAATGTTACGTAATCTGCAGAATAATGTAGAGGATTGGATCTGAAAAGAATTATGAGGCCATGTCAATGCTAAATATTACCCCTAAGTAAAACAATATATATGCGCAGGCTTTTACAGAGTGAATATCGCTTTTGAATACTAATTCAGATGATGGTCGATTAGAGGACTCGCGATACTAGTTGATTTACATAGTAAACCTATGCAAACACTATGATATTAAAATTTCTAAATAATTTTAAACTTTAGAGTACTCATAATGAAACCTATATTTATCAGTATAGATGAAACCTTAATGTCAGCATCAATGTAGAGAAAAGGACATGAGCCGCTGCATTTCTGGACTTGCGTGTGTTTGAAACAGTTGCCTTTAATTCCGCACCAAAGAGTTAGGTGCTATTTTCAATGATTGTTCCAAGCACAACACTGTTAAAGACCAGAAATTTCATCAATAAAACAATGTCTCTATTTCTTCAGTGAAACTAGGATTAGCTCTCAAAACATTCTTTGTCCTACAAAATAATTTTCATTATCAACCAATCCTGGACAGCCTAACCCATATATACTCTATTTTATCTTCACTAACTTTTAGACTGGTTCCCATAATTCCATACAATTAGCGTCGTGTGTCCTATATCCACCATTGATTTTATTGGCAGACCTAGTAATAGTAGTTCAATGCATAAGTAAGCAATGTGCATAGTTCTGCATGCCAAAATATTACATTAGTGAATAATTTTATTGCACATTCATGTTCACCTACACAGTAATGACCAATTTCAGGCAACATTAAAGAAATCAAAACAAAATAAAATAAAGGTGTCTGAATAGGGTCGCCTTTCTAACACCACCATTTATCTATCTTCAATTTAAAACGTGATATATATGACCAGCATTGTCATATTATGTAATTAATGAGCAAACGAACAAGCCGAAAATCTACAGAAAAAGAAGATTTAAATGACAAAAATTACCTAAAACGCCACACAAAATACATATAATTTAAAACTAAAATAAGGTCGGCATAGTTCGATTAAAATACAAAATAAGACGTTTCAAATCATTAAATGATAGAAATTAGTGGGATACAAAGTCAATAGAGGTCATTTTCATTTAGCATGGTGACACAGACCTTAGGTATAATGAGAGAATTTTGTCCATCGTCCGATTATTAGTCCGTATACACATGATTGGTATCGTTACTCCCTCAAATATATTTGTGAAATAGCAATTAAAAATTACACACCAACTCAACTGAAGGTATAGCTCCCAATAAATAAATGCAAATAGTTCCCGTCCGACATCAAATATGACCGTCATAGCGGCCCATTCGAAAATATTGTTACCGCTGTTCTTCCTGAACGTGTGCGATTTGTCAATAAGTTTGTGCTCCGAAATTGTATGGCCATGTCGCCGAGGGAGTTTCATCAAAAGACACTGTATGATGTCTAGTCGGTCCCAAATTAAATGCTTCACGTGCACATACATTATGGTCGCCGCGGTGACCAGTTCGAAAGTCCTGTTGTATGTGCACATTTTAAATGTATATGAGATTTTCACTAAAAGACTTCTTATAATGTCCAATTGGTCTTAAATGAATATGGTGCCGATCTGATCTGACCTCCAATGCAGTCACACTACGACCATTTCGAAACTCTTATTATCGACACTTTTCCTGAAATGATGGTCATATCGACATAGGTCTTTGACCAAATGTTTTGTTAACTGTCTACTGGTCCTCACAGAATGCTTGCCAGGCAAACTGGCCGACATAGCAGCCGTAGTGAAAAGTGTGTTGTCGTGTTTTAATTAAAACATTTCTTATATGGTCTAGTTGATACTCAATGAAATGTTGCCAAGCTGACGTACTTGAAAATCTTCTTAATACTACTACTCATAAATGAATGGTAACATGGACATGGAGTTTTAACCAAAGGAATTAATATGAGGAGTAGATGGTCCTGAAAATGATGTGCCTTGGACGTCCAACATGTCCTCCATATTAGTGACTTGAAAATTCGTCATATCGCTGCTCCTCCTAAACGGAAGGTAATTCGACCCTAATAAAACCTCTCGAAGGTCGTACTCGAAAGTTATGCCAATCGGACATAAAATATAACGGCTAAGAAGACCCTCTTTAGAATTTTTTTATTTGCTACACTTCCTGAAGGGATCGTCATATCGACATGGTGTTTTTGCCCAAAAAGTCTTATTAGTTCTGGTTGGTCTTAATGATGATAGTGATAATATATCATTACAATATAGCAGCCTTGATGTCATATTCAAAATACATATTTTCTCACAACGCCTGAATAATTAATGGCCATATCGACAAGTTTTTGTGTGTTCTTGTTAACTAAAATAGTTATCATGACGTCTGGTTTGCCCAAATAGCATGAAGCATGGCCACCTTGAAAATCATTCGGCTACTCCTATGTCTGTTGTCTATGTATTCCTAAATGAAAATGGTACTTCTGAACAATAAAAATGACCGAGCTGGCAAACCATCTTAAAAATCCTTTTACTGCTTCTTCTCCTGCGCAGATGCTGATGTCCCTATAAAGTCTCGACTACAAGATTTTTTGCGGTGTAATGTTGGTCCTAAATTAAATAGTGCAAACCTGACAAACAATAAAGCCGCCATGGCGCCTCCATAACAATATTTGTTCGCTACTCTTTCTGAACAGATGGTCTTACTGACATGGAGTTTTCACTAAAATAATTATTGTTGGTATTAAATTGAATATAGCTCCTCTGACATCTAGAATAACCGATCTGGTGTCCATTTTGTATTTTGATATCACTACTCCTCGAATGATCATAAAGACGCCGAGTTCTGATCCAAAGTTCTGAATATGTCATGTTTAGATAGTCCCTAAAAGAAATTAGTACCATTATAAAATCGAATGTTACTACCAGGGCAGCCAGTTTCAAATTGGTTATCCCCACTCCACGTGAATTGACGATTGCTCACTAGACGACTTCTTTTGAAGCATACATGGCTTAAATCAAAATGTTATACCTCGGATGTCCAGTAAGACTTCTTTCGATGCAAACATGATCTTAAATGAAATGGAATACCTCGGAAATCAAGTAAGACTTCTTTCGATGCATACCTATCCTCACTGGAAATGTTATACCTCAAACATGCAGTAAGAGTTCTTTGGATGCATGCGTGGTCTTACATAATATACCTCCGACATCCAGTAAAAACTTCTTTAACGCTTGGTCCGAAATGAAAATGGTATTAATCAGACCTATAGTTACATTGTCGTTCTGGACATCCTGATTAAAATATTGTGTTCACTACTATCCAGAAACGATTGTTGTAACAACCTGCGGAATAGACTAAAAGGCTTCTAATGACATGAAGTTGGTTCTAAATGTGAACGATGACCATCAAAACATTTATATGACCGCTTTGGTAGTCATCTTGAAAATCTTAGAGTTACTTATTCTGAACAGATGACCTTATAGTTAAGGGGAGGGGGTCACAGAAAGACTTAAAATACCTAGTTGACACTGAGTAAAGTTGTGTTGGTAAATGGCGGTCATTATTAAAAACAGCTTATCAATCCTGCTCTTTAGGTTATGGTAATAACAACATAGGTTTATTCAAGAATCATTTCATATTACACATGGTTCGTCCAAGGCAAACATGGTGCCAATGTGACTTAACATAATTAGAACACTTATTTCAAACAGATAGCCATGCCGGCATTGTGGTAATTATTTTTAATTTGTACTGTGCTTGACCTGTGTCCGTCGTAGAGCGTATAATGTAGGACATACCGTACGACATTCCCACTAAATTGTGACAATCACTTTGAAATACCCGTTTTACTTTTGATATGCTTCCCCTATCACTGCCCCATCATTACATGAACACCTGTAGAGCAGCATACTTGGAACTGAGACGCATCAGCACTATTCACTATCTTTTCACAGTTGATGTGACAATATCCTTGTGTGTGTGTGTGTGTGTGTGTGTGTGTGTGTGTGTTAGTACGCTCTAGTCGTGCCCATTTATACAGTTTCTGGTTTGCTCCTCCTCTTTTACAGAAACTTCAAAAGGTACAAAACATTGACTATGTGATCGATCTTAGAGCATCGAAAACTTGTTATACGACTCTACTTCTTCGTAAACTCCACTGGCCACCTACAGGCAGTAGAATTAAACAAAAAATCTCCTCCCTCTTCTACACTGCATTGCCTGCTTCCCGTCCGAAATACCTGTTTGATCGATTCCATATGAACCCTCCTGCGAGAAGCCTGCGCTCATCATATAACGTTCGTATTCCTATTATTTCTAGGGTAAAAAGCAAGTTTTATGGGCTAGAATCGTTTGCGTATCAGGTACCAGTTACATGAAATAAAATCTTCCGGAATTTCTGACACAGAGACCATGCTCACATTCGAAACTACTCTCAGGACACATCTTTTCCACCAGCAAATAACACATTTGACATTAATCCACTTTCAGCATTGTTTCTGATGGAAACTGTATTGTAACTCATTTTGTGTTTCTGGATATTCTGTGCAGGGATTCATGCTGCTTATTTGTGTAATAATTCATCTGTTTATATAGTGTTGTAAGACATGCTCATGTGTTCTATATGCTAACGGCTCTTATGTTAATATGTTTTATGATGTTTAAGCGCTTAGAGCGTTTTCAACAGAATAAGCGCTCAATTAAATTCTCATTATTACTATTATTATTAGTTATATTAATTGAAGTTACAAAGTGCTCAATGAAGTTGTTTCCTCAAAAATTACTTAGGTATTATTATGAAACATTTAAAAACGTTCTGTATAAATCATTGTGACTCAATAAGACTATTAATATATACATAGTCAAGGCCATTAATTCATTCGGAACACTCTTAACATTTGGATGATATCACAACATGAAGAGTTTTGTTCAGCATTATAATTGGTTGAGTTCGTACTGACCGAGATAAGGAAGTGTCTTAGAAGTATTACTATGTTAATACAATATCATCGGTTACGTATGTATTGACGATAATATTAGAAATTAAAAGCTCAGAAAAATCCTCAAAGGAACACGTGGTTTAAATGAATGTTTAATACTTCAATGAAATACTACATGAAATAACACTGACAATTTTACTTTCTTATATTTTGCTTTACGAAATGAAACTTAATTTCGTTGTTCCGTGGAGCAGAAATAGGTATGTTGCATAATTATCATTTATCAACATGTTTAAAAGCTCATTGTTTCATATTGGCAGTGAAGTGGGACATGTAACACGTACTAGGTCGACAACAGCGATGCTCAGCTTAAGGTAGTAAGCACTACTTCAAAAACCCGTACTCTCAAACCACAGAAAATGAAAACGTTTTAGCAAATTGTAACTTAAATTGAATCACTTGAAAATAAGAAACGATAACGATAACCTTGTTTACTGTATACACATTATTAAAGAAGCGATTCCAAAGTCTACTTTTCTTGAGGCTGATACAGATTACGAATCCTTGTTGTCAAGGATGGCGTCACCAACAACGGTCGAGTGATTAGACTACCGCCATTATAGGATTAATTGATCATGGTTGGGTATTTATTGATGTGTAAATTTTAACTAATCACTCACAAAGTAAATAAAGTCCGAAGGACTTTATGTTAACTTTGTGAGTGATTAGGTAAAATTTACACATCAATAAATACCCAACCATGATCATTTAATCCTTATAATTCCAATTTCATCATTTCTATCGTCAAATTAACTTATTCCATCAATAATGCATTCGAATTTACGTAGCGCGTAGTTACCTTTCATTCGGCGTTTCACACCGCCCCGTAATACATAACCTGTACAGAATCACACAAAGAAATTGACTACAGCCACAGTTACGTTTATTCATAAACTTCATCTTTTACATCATAGGCAATGGTTACCGTGGTTTTTAACACATTTTGTTTACTGACAACATTCTTATTCAATTTTAGTCAGTCCCATCTATTACGTCAGATTATACTTAAAAAACCGAAAGTAGTCCCAGAATTTATCTAAGTGTAAACAATTCCTGATCAACATCACGTGACCGTTTACATCCAATCATATTACAGGAAATTCGTTTAATTCATAAAAATTGGAATTATTGTGATATATTGATATGCAATCGACAATGTAATCAGATGGATATAATCAAAAGAACGTCATAAACATCTCTTTTATTATAAAATAGTTTTTTTTAGAGTATATAACATTCTCGTCATCAGAACAATAACTTGATTTCGGTGTTTGTTATCGAGTATCCTTTGATAGTTGAATGTCAATTCGCTATCAAACGTGAAGCGATGTAAGCACGCAGACCAAGTTAAAGTACTGATATAATGTATTGGGCAGAAGAACAATTGGTTAAGAGGTGATGAACGTGTCAAGTTTGTTTAAACGGAGTATCTGACAAAACAAATTAAACGGATTCGGAAGATTTTGCAACACAAAATGGCAGCCTCGATGGAGTGTAATATTGCAAATATGTGCTCCTTAGCTCCTAGTATCTAGGTGTTAGCTGTCTGTAATAACCTAATCATTGACCGGGAAAGCGATCAATGCTTTAAAAAACACATTGCCTGAATTGTGACTAGTACACTGACATTAGAGAAAACCAAGTGCCAAAACAATGTTTTACCGAACAGACAGCCACAGCGTTCTCGACTATTAAAGCCAATCGTTTCGTCTGGCTTTGATTTATCCCTAGACCTGATATGTTATATGATAATAAACCTTCTGATGTATTACGTGTGATGACATTTTAAAGCAATGTTATTTAAATCATCCCAAGAACAAAACTAGATTAAATCCAAAATGACCAACATACCGAGCTTCTGTATCTTATACCAGTATTCAAAATCGATTAGTACATTATTTTAAAAGCGAAATATCTCGAAACGAATACCAAGTGTTTTATTTTCCTTGCAGCCTTTTAGGTATGTACATTATTCCATCGACTGGCTAGGCACACATTTTAGATAGGGGGCGCTCACCAGTTATTATGTGCTTTAGAGAAAGTGACATGTAAGGTGAAGTTGTTTGCATTTAAAACAGTCTAGTCGAAATTTGCAACATACGAAACTGTACAGCGCCACCTATAAACAAACATACAAATGAATGCAATTATTTTACTTATCTTCATATTAGTATAGATGATGTTCTGAACAATATGGCATATAACGTTGATAATTTGCATTAAAATAACATAATTATGCTTATTGTGCTCTTGTTTACATAATTTGCCATGACTTCTGGAAAGATGGCCGCCATCGCTTAACTGCTCGAGATAGGCTCTTCCGATTTTGTGCTATATTTATGATATCTGTGCTTCTTCTCTATCATCGTCTAGATTATTGTGTTTCATCATGCATTGGCTGTTCCGTTCGTATGTGTTAATTCATCTCCTTGTTTAGGAAACGAGAACAATTAGAATTTTTCTCAGCCGTTTTATCCCAATGTTAAGACGTCATTTATTTTTGAATAAACCGCCGTCACGTGACCGCTTACAATACGATGGACCCTCATTAATTGGATTAAATGACCACACCTTGGTTCTAGATACTACATTGTGCTCAAGACTAAACGAACTGGGAATACATTCATCATTTCTTAAATGTAAACGGAAGAGAAAAAAGAAACGTTCTTTCAAAGCTGGCCGGCGCAGAACAGTTATCTCCCTTTCGCCCGTAACGAATAAACAACATAAAAATTCTGCCGTTAATTTTAATAACCTGGTTCATATTCCTCTTAAATCGTCAACCGTTGTGTAAACTGTCCCAAGGATACCACTAGGTATTGCATTATTCAACGCTCAATCAGTAGGATCACCGGAAAAGCGCACAAAAATTGTTAATTTTATCAACGACCAGAATATTGACGTCTTCTTCCTGAAAGAAACTTGGTTACATTCCGCAGGTGATGAATCTAAGTGTGCGGATTTAACACCCAGCGATTACTCCATCAAGTCGTTCCCCCGCAACTCTCGCGGAGGTAGAATATCTGTAATTACAAAGAATTCCATATCAAATGCCTTAAGTACAACACAACCTTCAATTTTTGGCACACATCGTTTGAACTAGTCCAAACAACGCCCAAACTGGAACAAAGGTCAGTCCATTTTTTCTGTCTCTACCGTCCTCGTCCTAGTAGAAAAAACAAGCTGACTGAATCTCTCTTTTTTGGAGTAGTTTCCAAATCTTCTAGAGTATGGAAATTCGATAGGTGGAAACCTAATTATTCATGGAGATTTTAACTTTCACTTTGACTGTCCAGGTAAACCATACATGTCAAAACTCCTAGATTCCATTCATGTTTTCAATCTTAAACAGTCAGTTAACCAAACTAACCATAAACTTGGTCACATTTTAGACTGGTTTCTTTATAGACCTGATGATAATATTCTGCAATCCACCCTTGTATCCCACGAACTTGCATCGGATCACCTCTGCATTGTATGCCATCTCGACGTATCAGTCCCAAACCCTCCACCTCTATTTGCTTCTAAGAGAAACCTCCATATGATAAATAGAACCAAATTCATGCATGACATCCAAGAAAACCTAACAAATTTCTTACATCCAACTGCGGGATAACTTGATAACTGCCTGCGTTCATAGCTTGAAAAACATGCCCCAGCCACCAAATGCAGAGTATGAATAAAAAAAAAGTGTTCTCCATGGTATAGCAGTGTTAGGGACCAGCTTCGCACTGCTAAAAGACATCGCCGAAAAGCAGAGAGGCTTTGGCTTTCCACCAGACTCACTATTCATAAACAAATCTACGAAGCCGCTAAGAATAACGTCACAAACATAGTCCATTTAGCCAAATCATCCCACTACAGTACTAAGATCACGGAGACTTCCAGCTGCAAAGACCTCTTCGAGATAACTGACAAACTAATGTCAAGGAACAAATGTACACCACTTCCAACAATATTTTCTCCACTAGACCTACCAGACCAATTTGCAAATTTCTTCGATGACAAAGTACAAACCATTAGAGATTCGCTTGACAGCACAATTTCAACTGATTTGTCACCATACAGTTATGATGCAGAATTTCAGCGACATCCGTTAGGAGCATTTGAACCTGTTTCTATTGATTTAGTACGGATAATCGTGTTGAAAAGTGCACCAAAGTCTTGTGAACTTGACCCAATTCCGACATCACTCCTGCTTGAGTGCTTAGACCCAATATTGCCTTCACTAACTGATGTTATTAATATCTCTCTCATCAGGGGAATTCCCATCATTTTTCAAAACTGCCATCGTAAAGCCACTGCTGAAGAAACAATCACTGGACCATAACAATTTAAAGAACTACCGACCAGTTTCTAAACTGCCATTCATATAAAAAAATCTAAGAAAAGGTTGTTCTAACTCAACTTGTATCTCATTTGAATTTAAAGTCTTTTTAGCAATGTACAGTCTGCATATCGCCCTTGCCACAGTACGGAAACTACTCTTCTGAAAGTATTTAGTGACATTCTCTCTGCTTTGGATAGTGGAAAGATTACAGTCCTTACTCTCCTGGATTTATCTGCAGCATTTGACACAATAGACCATGATATATTACTTCACCGTCTCCAGCATGTATTTGCATTCAGAATATAGCCTTACAGTGGTTCAAGTCCTTCTTAGTCAACAGGACACAAATTATATCTGCAAATGGAATACACTCCAGCCCAGTTGACGTATGTTGTGGTGTTCCACAGGGATCTGTTCTTGGACCTGTTCTCTTCATTCTGTATACTCAGCCGCTCTCAAGTGTCATAGATCATCACCCAGTGTCGCACCAACTGTATGCTGATGACACCCAAATATACAAGTCTAGCCACCCAACTGAAGTTGATGATACCATCCATGGAGCAGAGAAGTGCATTTCTGATGTGAAATCATGGACGACATGTAACAAGCTGCAGATGAATGATGATAAAACTGAGGCTATGCTGATCACTACACAAAGACTTTCTCATTCACATCATTTACCTCAGACAATAAATATCAGCAACACCAACATTAAATTCTCACAGACAGTACGGAACCTAGGCGTTACTCTAGACAGTACTCTTACATTGCACCAACATGTCATGAACATATGCAAGGCTGCATATCTTGAATTGAGACGCATCAGTTCCATTCGTAAATATCTTTCAGTTGATGCCACTAAAACACTTGTGTGTTCATTAGTACTTTCAAGACTGGACTATTGTAACTCAATTCTGTCTGGTTCGTCACAATATTTACTCCAGAAACTTCAAAAAGTTCAAAACACAGCTGCACGGATCAGAGCACACCTCACCACTGCTCTGTACCCTACATTGGCTATCAATTCGATACAGACTCAAACACAAAATGTGTTCTCTGTGCTACGTTTCAATGACAGACTCCAGTCCAACATACCTATCCAGCCTCACCCATGTGTATACACCAGCTAGATCCTTACGCTCTTCTTCTGATAATCGTATACTCATTGTTCCGAAGGTGAAAGCAAAGTCATATGGACAACGTTTGTTTGCACACCAGGGCCCGGCGACGTAGAACGAATTGCCCATTGAAATTAAACACAAAAACACAGTGGTCCCTTTTAAGAGTGCACTTAAGACTCACCTGTTTCGACTGCAGGGACAAACTTAGCGACCTAATAATGTTTTGTATCTTATATGTTTACAGCATGTTTTTATGTTTCCCAATTTCATTCTTTTTGTCATTTGTTGTTCTGTAGTGTAGTCATATCATTATTGATGGTGTAAAGCTCTTAGAGCTTCGAAAGATTAGGCGCTATACAAAGTCATCATTATTATTATTATTATTATTATTATTATTATTATTATTATTATTATTATTATTATTATTACGTATGTGCTATTTAAGGGGTGCTCACCAGTTAGTATGCGCTTTTGAGAGAGTGACGTATGAAAGGTGAATATTTTTGCATTTAAACATGCACAGTGGAGAGAATGTTGGCATACCTCAATGCTACTTGTATGTAATGTAGCTGACATTTCGTTGGATATTATACTTTTGGAACTTTTACAGGCAGGGAGCATGTGGCCGAGTGGTCTAAAGTGCTCACAGTTACCGATCAATACCATCTCACTTCGGTGTGCGTAGGTTCGAGTCTGGGATTCAGCTAATGTATTATGCGAGAAAGCTTAGCAGTAGCTTCTCTTGGGTCGGTGGTTCTTTCAGGGGTTTTCTAGGATTCTTCCTCCACCATTTGTACTTGGCTATCGTATGCTGAAAAATGGCGTTAAACCCTACAACAAAGACATGTTCTAGACACACACAAAAAAACGATTGTTCCATCGTGCTCACAATCAGCCTGAATTAGTCGAACGTATACAATCCTTATCAGCTATTACAATTGGGAAAATTAATTTTGCCAGATTAGGCAATTTCAACTATTGAAAGTACAATGAATGAATTACCAAATATATTAAATGTAAAAACAAAATATTGGCTCTTTTTTACAATTT
The DNA here is from genome assembly GCA_030141615.1 of Unio pictorum. Lineage (NCBI taxonomy): Eukaryota > Metazoa > Mollusca > Bivalvia > Unionida > Unionidae > Unio > Unio pictorum. The sequence goes on from JARLTB010000076.1 coordinate 2,451,442, forward strand.
AAGTTCCAGAAGTGAAAATGACCAAGTGGAGTTAATACTTTAATGAAATGTGCACATATGGAGTAAGTCCAAGCTGTATACTCTATAATCAATATTACATCCATCAATCATACACCAACATAATGGGAATTAAAGGTTCTTTGAACAATACCTAAGACATATAAAGTCCATTTTAAATAGCCAGTATAACCAGTGAGGACACCCGGGAAAATTCGTTTTCTTCAAAATTCTAACCATATGCAAAATACGGATCTGTAGAACCCCACCCAAATAAATTATGCCATCGACTGGTTCCGCACACCTTTTAAGTTTATACATTATTCCATGGACTAACTACGCACACACTTTAGGTATTTACATCATTTCATGGACTGGGTAGGCACACATTTTACGTATATACATTATATCATCGATTGGCTAGGCACACATTTTACGTATATACATTATACCATCGATTGGCTAGGCACACATTTTACGTAAATACATGATGCTATCGATTGGCTAGGCACACATTGTACGTATATACATTATACCATCGATTGGCTAGGCACACATTTTACATATATACATTATACCATCGATTGGCTAGGAACACATTTTACGTAAATACATGATGCTATCGATTGGCTAGGCACACATTGTACGTATATACATTATACCATCGATTGGCTAGGCACACATTGTACGTATATACATTATACCATCGATTGGCTAGGCACACATTGTACGTATATACATTATACCATCGATTGGCTAGGCACACATTTTACGTATATACATGATGCTATGGATTGGCTAGGCACACATTTTAGGGGTACATTAAATATTACATTATTCAATTGACTGGCTAAGTACACATTTTAGGTATATATATTATTGCATCGGCTGGTTAGGCACACATTTTAGTTACACACAATATTTCTTGGACTGGCTAGGCGCATATTTTAGGCATTACATTATTTTATCAACTGGTTTGGCACATATTTTAGGTATATACATTATTTCATCGACTAGTTAGGTACACATTTTAGGTATATAAATTATTACATTAACTGGCTTGATACATACTTTTGGTATATACATTATTACATTAACTGACTAGGTACATACTTTTGGTATATACATTATTACATTAACTGGCTTGATATATACTTTTGGTATATACATTATTACATTAACTGGCTTGATACATTCTTTTGGTATATACATTATTACATTAACTGACTAGGTACATACTTTTGGTATATACATTATTACATTAACTGGCTTGATACATACTTTTGGTATATACATTATTACATTAACTGGCTAGGTACATACTTTTGGTATATACATTATTACATTAACTGACTAGGTACATACTTTTGGTATATACATTATTACATTAACTGACTAGGTACATACTTTTGGTATATACATTATTACATTAACTAACTAGGTACATACTTTTGGTATATACATTATTACATTAACTGGCTTGATACATACTTTTGGTATATACATTATTACATTAACTGGCTTGATACATACTTTTGGTATATACATTATTACATTAACTGGCTTGATACATTCTTTTGGTATATACATTATTACATTAACTGACTAGGTACATACTTTTGGTATATACATTATTACATTAACTGGCTTGATACATACTTTTGGTATATACATTATTACATTAACTGGCTTGATACATACTTTTGGTATATACATTATTACATTAACTGGCTAGGTACATACTTTTGGTATATACATTACCCCATCTACTGGCTAGGTACAAAAATGTACGAATTATGCCGAGCACGTGTTTCCATGTACGGTGTAATACATTATATAACTATTTACATTCATTCAACTATTTAACTACTTACTACAGCACGTATTTCCAACTCAAACAAATAATTACAGGTCTCAGTGTTCACAGATTAGTAAATGGCCTCAAATGCAAGTATGCGGAACGTGACCAAAGAATGGACTTGAAATATTAAAAATCCAAGCATTTGAGTTGACCTTTATTTAACGCGATCGTTTCTTCTTTCTAACTGTTAAATATTGAAGCAAGACCTGCTATACAGAAGAAACTCGAACATTCAAAACCTAACATGACAACTGTTTTTTCTTTTCATAAACAAATTTAAAAAAAAGATATGAATGTAAGTACAGAAGAAAAACCTTAATATCAGCATTTGCGTCCTAACCTGATATCACCTGTAAAAGACTTTCTCTGATATAATGAAACCGTGTGTGTGTGTGTGTGTGTGTGTGTTGGATTTTTAACGTATATTTTTTTTTTAAATTCAGTCGTATCGATACGATGTCTGCAGTGTGGCAGTTTATAGTGACGCTAACACTTGGATATCATGCCGCAGACATATAGCATGATGTTTCACCCAGTCACATTATCCTGACACCAGGCCGGTCGTGTGACTAACCTCTTAACTCTGAGCGCCTAGTACGATTCAGCCGGGGGTCGAACCCGAGATATACCTCATTCAAGGCGTAGGCTCTAACCGATATCAAAGGTAGGGGATTACTGAGTGTGTATCAGAAGAAATAGCATGATATCGAAGGTATAGGACCAAAGTATTTCCCTCAAAACACCTCAGTCGAAATGGATATCGAAGCTAGAATACAACTTAATTTGTCTCAGACTGAATTATCTGATATCAAAGGTAGATACCACTTAATTTGTCTCAGACAGTATAATCAAAATAACTCGAAAACATTTTTTGTTGTTGCAAAAGACAAAAATAAAGAGGAAGATATTGAAGTGACATCATTTAAGGTATTCTTCGGATATGTCCAGATGTTGAGTGAAATGATAAAAATCCATTTATCCTTGATTGCGTAGTGAAATCTAGTAGAGCTAAAACAGTAATTCAAAATACCAAAATGACTGGCCTTAGATAATAATTTGATATCAGCTTGTTCACTGGAACTACAATGTGTGGTAAAACTCACTCCGCCACATCCAAGTCTCTGTGTTCATCAGTGTAATAATATATCCTACATGGGCGCGTCAAATATACACCGCTTGTATATTAAACCAAATAGTAACATACAGACATCATAAATCTGTTAGTAAAACCATCATAAAATTATGACCATCTGTTCATGAAAATTAGAAAAGACATGACTGTCAAGACGGACGTCATGGCAGCCATAATGTGTGTCACACCGGTAATATTTTCATTTACATCAACATTATCATCATATGAAGATCTTTAGTGAATTCCCAATATCGATATACATGTAACCATGAATCCAGGAGTGGCGATCACGCGTTTTTCAAGACTGCCGTCGTGGTGTCTATTTCAGAAGCATGACTGACATTACATTTAATTGGTAAATAAATTACAGGATATGGGCAAATCAAGGATTTTCATGCCCTGTCAACCATACTGGATATCGAAGCGGCAACATTCATTTCGGACAGACTAGCTTGTGGGATGAACATGTTACTGAAGTTTCGTGCCAGTATTGTAAGTATTTTAGGAGATATGCGATAACAATCTTGTGCTGACAACGGAGGGACGAATGTTATCGCTCAAACTGGTGAAAACAACGTGAAAGAATATAATGTGTTGCTTAATTTAAAGCACAATCAACATGAAACTAGTTACGGCAATATATACAATGTTAATGTTAAGAGTGCAATCATACATCTATAAGACAAAAGCCACCATTACACAAACCTGCAGCGCTATGCAATTATTTAATTCTTCCAAATGTATCTCTTACTGATATCAATATCTAATATTACTGTATAACAAAGTTTGCATTTACGTCATGTTAGGTTCCTTTTGTGAATCGAATCAATAAAATAGCAGCTGATCAAGTGACCGAATACTGCTCAATAATTTCATGTGGGTTTTTTTTTTGATCAATCAGAATCAATAATATTGATATGTTCACGTGGTATAATAACACAAATATTAAACTGTACACATATAGACGAAGTGTACCGACTGTGTGATAAAGTGACAATATTATTATGATTGGATTATTATAACACTATAGAACGGACTCGTAAGCCTAAAACTATATAACACACTTTAATTGTGAGGTCACGTACAACACTAAAATTCCCTTTTATAAATCAATGTCGATGTCAAAATTTAAGCATCAACTATTTCGCTCAAATTAGGGAAACGAACACATAAATGTACTTCATGATAGCATCACGTGATCCTTAGATTACATTTGACCTGTTGAAATATCATGCACGCCCTAGCTGCTGATTGGCTCAATAATTGAAAGAGGACACACCATATCTGTTAAATGTCACATTATAATGATTGCATTTCGGGATTCTTTCAAATAATTTAGATTTGTTTATAGATTTTGTTTACACGCATTACGTGACTATACAAGTGAACTAAAGCACCGCGTTATCATTCGTCCGTTAAATTGAACCTTGTAAGAGCCGAAGAGGAAGCCCGATGCCTTTTACAATGTGTTCCTTGAAAATGCGAGATCAAAAAGCTTTTACTCTAAACAAACCGTATGCTGATGTACTGTTATGAAATTAATGAATGACTTGGATATTTAATCAATTTCATAGGACTGCATGAAACATTAAGTGAATTTAGTGACAACATTACCCGTTTATCTTGAAGTAAACCTTTTCGATAATTAGAGCACTGCTTTTTCATTGGTGCTAGCGCATAAACACATTAGACCCTTCATTCCAAAGACTTTTTTTTATCGTTTCTAGAAATGCATTTTTGTTTCTGGAACTGTGAAATTTCAAGAAAAAGTAGTAAAATAGGTATCATACAATACCGAAAGTTACTTTTGATTCCTTCACCTTCTTTGATTTTTCTATTTTAGGGACAGTCATTTATAGTTTGGATAACTGAATGGTGGTAGGGTTTTAAGATGTCTTGTTGCATTGTTTAAGCCCCTAGGAAGCACCAATTATGCTGAGGGTAATATCCAATGTAGGAAAGAAGTTAAATCAGCTACCACGCAATTACATGCCATACAATGATATCATAACTATTATATATATATATATATATATATATATATATATATATATATATATATATATATATATATATATATATATATATATATATATATATATATATATATATATATATATATATATATATTATGTGGAATAACATTTTAACCATAATAACTGGCCATAGTTTTAATCGAACTTCCAAATGGAAATTTTAAATCATATTTCGAATAGTTACTCAGAAATCAATAATAATGTTTTGATAAGTCTGAAACGTATCATTAATTTGTGGGGAATAATACTTGACCCAGTCAATACATTTTCCAAATGCTATATTAAAAATAATCTAACTCACACATTAGACCCCTAGTGGTTAGAGAGTGGTTCTAAACCCTGCCGAGTCATATCAAGCACTTTTTAAATTGTACTAACAGCTGCCTCGTTTGGCGCTCAGCATTAAGAGGTTAGTGTTAGGACTGGTCAGCCTTGTGTGAGGATAAAGTGACTGAGTTTGGTGACATTATGCTACATGTCTACATGATGCTCCAGTGCTAGACATCACGATAAACTGTCACACTGCAGACATAGTAGCGATATGACTGAACTTTGTTTAAAGCTACGTTAAAAACGTTAAAAATCCAAATCACACACACAAAATGAATGGCTTTTTTTTTTCATCACGCCAAAAATATCCATGCTTTTACTCCACTTTCAATACCCTTTGCTACGTATTGATTATAACAGTTTCTTCGTCATTAGAACAACATATGCTCCCAAGGCGAACTTCCATCAGTAAGTTACTTGTATGACACATTGAGTCCAGGTTAAGCGGTTCAACTATCAATTCCCCAGTGTCCTGTGGAAAGCTGATGATTGAATCCTGCAACCCGATACATCTTCCTGAAATTTAAATGGACCATTAACCAAATCCCTTTATGTTTTGCCTATTTGGTCTCTCTCTCTCTCTCTCTCTCTCTCTCTCTCTCTCTCTCTCTCTCTCTCTCTCTATATATATATATATATATATATATATATATATATATACATATATATATATATACATATATATATATATATATATATATATATATATATATATATATATATATATATATATATATATATATATATATATATATATATATATATATATATATATATATATATATATTTGAAGAATATGATAGCATTCACAATTTTTGATATTGTTACTCTTTCCGAATAATTTGCCAAATACCCAGAAGGACACATCATACGCCCAACCCGTATTTGCTAATCGTCAATACAAATAACTGAACTTGCTTAGACATAAACCCATTTTTTTTCTTGTTTTAGTCGGAGTCACTTTAACCTTTGACCAAATAGTCGATAAGTTTAATTTCACAAGTACAAGCCATTCACAAAGTTGGGTCCAGGTTAGTTTCGTAGCTTAATATGGTGAACTACCAAAGCTATTACGCAAATTGGTAACAGACTCATAATGGATCTTATAGTGTAATATGAACTGCCTATTGGAGTGTTAATTATTGTTTGGCATACAATTGCCAGTGCATGGAAATAATGGCTTGAAATCATACACAGCTCGTTAATTTCGAGAGACACTCAAATATATGTCAGACAAAACAAAAACCAACTTCCAATTCTCCAGTGAGCACATACCTTGTTCAACTGCATATTTAGCGATATAAAGCTTTCACATGTTAGGATCATCTTTCATAATTGTCAAAGATTTAAGAAATAAAATTAGTATTTAAAAAAATGTTTCATTTTATTTTTAGCTTACAGTGGATGTGTTGGAACAAGCTGTTGAATTGTCCGATTTTGGAGGATTGCCATAATTGATTTTGTCAATCTGTAAATATAATTAAAAACCACCAATTCTTTAAGGTCATAAGGGATACATGAATCTTATATGTAAATAAGACAACACTGGAACCTGTTTGTGCTATATGGACTTGAACAATATGAAATGTTAAGCCTATCAAGGACACTTGGGTTCCGAGGATTGTTATCGTCGGGGTAGATGTGGGAAATAAGCACCACTTTCCTTGGAAATGCCCAAATGGCTTGCATCTGATTGAACCTCTGACAACCATATCCAACTCCAAGCCTTCACGAGTGACTTAACTAAACCCGGCAGAACCTGTTTAAACTGACTGGAGAAGGAACGACAGGCGAATTTCTGGCGGTTCAAAACGAGACGCCTCGGGCAGATGGTCATTATTAGCTCATCTAGAAGGTAAATTTCTGACTTTAAACCGCCTTGCGACTATACCCTCTAATGCGAAAGGCTAAGGGAGTCAACCCTAACAGAACATCCAGCGACGGAATATCTAAGGCAACTTGGCATTGTTTTCAGTGTCGTCTTGGCAACCCATGCGACGCTGCTCGTTCCATGATACATCGGCTTGTCCTTTCCCTTGGATCCACCAGCTGCATGGAGAGAGGGAATTAGCTGCATGGGCAACAACTGATTGTCCATCTCACCATCCTTAGGCTTGCGACACTCCAGCTTCGCTACACAGCGTCGAAACAACACGGGAAGTAGCAGTTTAGCGGTTGTAAGTTATCGCTCGATTGGCACAGTAATCAGACGCCAGGGGGTGCTTTCGACCATGGGACAGACCAACAGGTCTCACTAGACAGCTACCGCCCTCCTCAGGCTGGGCAGCCCTCATTGACAAGCTTTCATGACTCCAGGTCGACATTGCCGCACTACAAGAAACACGGCTACCAGATTCCAGGTCCCTCGGAGAAGAGACCTAAACGTTATTCTGGCAGGAAAGACATCCGACTCAGCCTGAGAGGTTGGTGTTGGATTCGCTGTCAGGCACTCTCTTCTGGTGATGATAGAACCCTGCCAACAAGAAAACGGAAGACTTTTATCCAAGTGTCTCCACACCAACCACAAGCGGGCCTGTCAAACTGATCAGCGTTTACACTCCCACACTAAAAGCAGCGCAGATACCAAACATGATTTCTACGACAAATTAAACTCGCTCATCGACAACATTCCCAAGGAAGAGAACTTGATATTACTGGGCGACTTTAACGTTACGGTGGATGCTGATCATGACTCTTGGATTTCCTATTTTCCGACGTTTGACATAGGGAAGATGAATGAGAACGGGCAGCGATTCCTAGAGATGTAGTCGTACTACGAACCCAGCATCATCATTATCTTTGGCAAAGTCACAGCATAAAGTGTCTTGGATCCATCCCAGGCCTAAACACTGGTACCAACTTGACTTGATCATTATGAGATGGTCTGCAACACTGACCACTCACTGTTGTAATGCAAAATGAAGCTTCAGCCAAAGAAGATACACTGATCTTGGCAGAAATGTCAACCACCCACTCCGACTAGGTTGAGGTTGAGAATTCACTTATGCCCACTTATGCTTATGAGAGACGGGATCACATCAGAGAGACTGTTCACAGCACACGGATCTGTCTTAAGAAGCAGTCAAAGAACAACGACTGGTTTGAAGCTACCTTCGCCACAATTAAGACTGTCATAGTATAGCGTCGCAGCGCTCACATGGAATACAAACGATTCCCATGCCAGAGGAATCTACAGGCATACAGGTCTACCAGAAGCAAAGTGCGGAGGTAAGCACTGCAGTGCGCAAATGAATAATGGCCTCAGCTCTGTCTGAGCATCCAGTCAGCAGCAGAAGTCGGAAACAGCAGAGGCATTTACGATAGCATACAGAAAGCAATGTATCCCACGACGAAAGTGATATCACCACTGAAGTCTGCCGCAGGCGATATCATCCACGACACGAGCAAGCAAATGGAGCATTTAGTGGATTACTACTCTGAACAGTACTCATTATATAACCACGTGACCAACGATGCCCTCAATGCCATTGAAAACCGCACGGTCATGGTCAAACTGTACGAGCGACCTACTGTGGCAAACCTAAAGAAGGCCTTAAAGAAACTGTCCTTAGGTAAGGCCCATGCAAAGGATGGCATCTCAGAAGAAGAAAACAAATGTGCCTGCAGACCACTGCTCACAAACCTAGACGTCCTCCTCTGACAGTGCTGGGATGAGGGTGCAGTGACTAAGGACATAAGAGACACCAACAACGTAATTATGTACATGATCAAAGGCGACAGAAGTGACTGCAACAAGAATGACATGATCTTCTTCGTCAGGCAACTGCAGGGGAAATGCAGAGAACAAACACAAAGCCCTCTTCTTGACCTTTATAGACCTCACCATGGCGTTCGATCTGGTCAGCAGAGAGGGACTTTTCACAATCCTGGCCAAGATTGAATGTCCTCCAAAACTGGTAAGCATGACCCAGTCCTTCCACGATGACATGAAATGCATTGCGATAGCTCAACGTCCGACCCTTTTAACATCCGTAGTGGAGTGAAACAGGGTTGCGTCCTAGCCCCATGCTCCTCGCCACATCTTCGCTGTCCTGCTCAATCATGTCTTTGGGACGCCAACAGAAGGGATCTGCCTACAAACACAATCAAACGGCAAACTGTTCAAGTGCGTGAAGTAACCATCAGGGACATGCTCTTCGCAGACGATGCTGCACTCGCCACTCACACAGATGCTGATTACAACACCCGATGGAGCATCTAGATAAAATAATGTGGAGAGTCTGGGATGACCATCAGCCTAGAGAAAACAAACGTGATGGCTCAAAAACGCGGACTCAAAATGCGGATCCAGCAAGCATCATCAACAACTACGATTTTGAGGTAGTCAGTCAGTTCACGTAGCTCGGCTCTACCATCACCAACAACTTATCGTTTTATACTGAGCTCAATAAGCGGATTCGAAAGGCACCAACAACTATCTCCAGGTTGTAGCAAAGAGTGTGGAACAACAATATGCTGACTCTGAACACTATCTCCGAGTACTGTGCCTGCGTGCTAAACACTCTCCTGTATGCCAGTGAAACCTGGACTCTGGACGCCTCTCAAGAGACAAGACATAGCGCCCATTTTTGAATGTCGTATAAATTCCAGTAAATGTTATTGTTTAAGAATTATCAGAGCATGTTTGTACTTCCAGAGAAAATAATCACTTGCATTCAATACCTTGAAGAAACTAAAATTCAGCACAAACTGATCACAACATACAACTTAGCATGTCAGATGTTAAAGCACTACTGGCAATCATTTATCATGACATCAGGATAAAATGCAAAACAGATTCCATGATGGTGGTCATGCGTTCATCCGTCTGGGGAAAAAAAGTAGTTTGTTGCATGATAAAATTACGTAGTCCAGGTAAACCTTCGACTCAACTTAATGATTCTTACTCAAGAATGATATTTTTAAAAAAACGTTGTTTACCAAAACCGGCAGTGATTTCGGAACAAGGTCAGAAACTATATACAGTGTTTCTATTATGTACAATTTCAAATCCAGTAAACAATGTTACATTACAATAGTATGAATGGATTTTTAAAAAATCTAACAAAAATTAAATTTAATATATAAGGAAAAATTATGTCACTGAATTTATTCCGTTTGTGTTAATAACTGGTTTTCCTTTAAAAGACAAATAGCTAATAAATGATTCGAATTGAATACAAATTTAGCTATGATTCTCATTCTGAAATAATTCGACGCATATCTTGGATAACCGAAATAATAATGCTATAAGTCGCATCTGATAATGAATGCATTTACAACGTGTGGTAAATATAATGTTAAATGTCATTAGAATTTTATTTTTGTGAATGTATCACATAGTAGTTATAGTTTGCCTATATTGTGTGCAGTTTTATATTTTTGATATTACCACACGTTAAATTTTGATATTACCACACGTTAAATTTTGATATTACCACACGTTAAATTTTGATATTACCATACGTTAAATTTTGATCTTACCACACGTTAAATTTTGATATTACCACACGTTAAATTTTGATATTACCACACGTTAAATTTTGATATTACTACACATTAAATTTTGATATTACCACACGTTAAATTTTCATATTACCACACGTTAAATTTTCATATTACCACATGTTAAATTTGATATTACCACACGTTAAATTTTTATATTACCACACGTTAAATTTTGATATTACCACACGTTAAATTTTCATTTTACCACACGTTAAATTTTCATATTACACACGTTAAATTTTGATATTACCACACGTTAAATTTTGATATTACCACACGTTAAATTTTGATATTACCACACGTTAAATTTTGATATTGCCAAACGTTAAATTTTGATATTACCACGCGTAAAATTTTGACTTTAAGTGATTTTGATATTTCAAATAAGCACATGAAATTAGTGTGCAGGATTCACTTTACGGATTGTCTACGATCCTGGAAAAGGTTTCTAACCCCGTGTCCTGGAATTTGTTGTTTTCATTGAACATTTATTTCCAGGCTTGTTTTTATTTCACTCGGGGATTAGGGAAAATGGTCTCGCCGGTTTTAATATTGCCAATTTCCCCCACATTGGTTACGTATGTCATGTACAGCATATCATACTATAACAAATGACAAAACCCCGAGATAAGAACAATAACTACAAATAAAACTACCAGTATTGCTTATGGAGGGTTGGTATATTGGTATATATGTAGCATGTGAACTTACGTTCGTAAAACAAACTCACCTTAGTTCACAGAAGGATGTAAGCAACAACCTGTCTCTTCAACTGACAGAACTTTGTCCAACTACAACATTCGTACGCGGTAAATTTTTTATGCAAGTCTGACTCAAAAGTGATATATTTATGTCTGTACAATCTAATGTTCCAAATCAAATACTACAGATATCTGGTCACACATACATTACAGTAAATATGTTTATTTATGCATCCAGTAATGTTATTTCCATCAAAATAACGCAACAATGTAATGTTTAGTTGAAATTCAACGTAAATATTGTCACTGTGTTGTGGAGACCAACTAAAACCGGTACTGTGCACCGTACTAAACAATATGACATCACAAGTATTCGACATTTTATGTTGACAAATGCTTTGTCTTTTGCAAAATATTCAGCTTATTTGGATAGACGCTTATTCTTTAATTCATAGTTAGCAATACTTTTACCATTTCAACTTTGTTTGAGACTATTTTGTACGCACAACAAACGAGAGGTACGTCTGCCAAAATGAACGAAACTATTAATTATTCTGTCTAAACAATTTTTACTAAAATAAAACTTTGATTAAAATAATCTCAAGTATGTAATGATTTCATATTAAATGTACGTAACTCGTTAAATAATGTCCAGCTTTTGCTCGCTATGGTTCATTTCATAAATTCAATATTAGATCGTTTCCCATTTAAGATCCTCAATATGTGTTGTTTGATATCCTTTTTGGAAGACAGGAAAAAGGCCCCAATTCATACACATTCGCAGATTTCATCATATAGGCATGACTAGGGTTACATACATAGCCTCAGAGGTTGCCGAAAAGACGCAACTGAGCTTAAAATCCCCAATGTTTGTTTTTTCCTCTCTGCTTTTGTTTGGGGCTTAACAAAAGTGCGGCGATAATGAACGCCATTCAAATCTTACTTCTGGCTCTGCTATTTGATAAGGAAGCAATTTGCTATAGCTAGTGTTTCTGAGAATAAGACAAGGAAGCAACTATATATCTTATTTAGATAGGTCATTATCTTATAGTCACACATTTTGTAACGATCATTGTATTCCTAGTGAGTATTTATTTTCAATGAAGCATGGTTCTGCCAGATAACGTATCAAACGGATAAATTGGATTTCATTATAAGCGCATTGAGAGAGAGAGAGAGAGAGAGAGAGAGAGAGAGAGAGAGAGAGAGAGAGAGAGAGATAACTAACTACTACTTCGCTTAGCTATAAGACTTGATTTACACCGACAATATGTTATTCAGAAGTGAATGTATCCTAACCAGCATACTCACTTAATTCATCACCTTAAGATACCATACCTCCAAGATTATGAAACTAATAGAAAATCCAGCTTTCTGCTTTGATACCTTTATCTCATTTGAAATACATTTTCCTTCAATAGTACTTTTTATATTTTTCTGACACCGCATGTAGATAATAATATATGGTAAAGAGAAAACTTTAAATCTTTTCATTTAATGGGGGGGGGGCCATTGTTACGTATAACTGGTTTCATAAATATTTGTTTTAATTTACACTGTTTGTCACTCCTAAATTCTTTTCAAGTTTTCATTATTGTAATGTAAATGTATTCACTATATATGTTTCTTCAGAAAATCGGTTGACCGAATTATTCTTTGGTAAACAAGTAATATTGATCTAGATCCTAATTTTGATTCAAGGTTAGTGACACCACGTAAACAGGTTTCATCTTTATTTTAAAATCATTGGTTGTAAAGGTCAAGGTGGGACTAGTGACGAAGTTAACAACTATTTATTCTTAAAGTAAACATGATTGGTTCTCCTCAGTTTCATGTAAGGAGTACGTGATATAAAACGATCACGTGACATCTTCCTAACCCCTTTTCGTGATTTCGTAATTTGGTGATTTGTTTCGTAACTGCGTATTAGATAGAGTACAATGTTATCTTTGTATTATTATAAGATACATGTAGTAGGTTCTGCGCCCTTACAAATGAAGTTCAATCGACATTTTTTGCTGTAGCCAAGTTTTTAAATCCATGTTAACAATTCTTCAGTTTATTAGGATTTTAAAGGATTAATTCGTTTCTCTGGAAATATTTTGTGTTCATATGTAATTCTTGGACAAATACAGCTTATCAAAATATTTTTCGGATTTCCAACACAGCAGTGATAAATCTTATGATTCTACAATGAACTATAGATAAACAGAAAACAAGAAGTCAGCATACGTCATCGACTTCAATCTTGGATTTTCCAACAAGACTCTAACTACGTCATCTACGTCCAACGTGGATTTTCCAACAGTACTCAAACTTGAATCTATTAGAACTTTTCATTACTAGGACTTTTGAAATTTAATTCGTGGATTATTCTTGGATTATTTTTGGATTTGATTATTAATACTTAAGTTCTTTTTTCCAATCTTTTTATACAATGTATTTCCAGAAAAATAAAGTCATAATTAAATTTTAAAAAGCGCATTGTTTTTATAAAAGTTGGTTCCTTGGTTCTTGTAGAATGTAACGCCATTTTTAGCACACTATATGCTATACATGCTGGCCAGTATTAATGATAGAGGACAAAAACGAGGAAAAACTCCGGAAAGAACCATCGACCCACAAGAAGCTACTAACAAGCTTTCTCACATACCCACGTTGGCCGAATCCGAGAATCCAACCCACGCATACAGAGGTGAGATGGCATTGATCCGTAACATATAGTGCTTTAGACCAATCGGGGCCCCTTTTATAAAACAAACATAGATTGGGATTATGGCTCACTCACGATGGAGACAATCCATTCGGAACGAGTTGCGATAAGATAATTATGTACATCGATGCATTAGCAGACATATGGGATGAAAGATTCGCATCAATTTGCTTCAGGATCAAGAATATATCGTAACAAGCCCTTCAGAGACGATAATGTTAATATGACTATTCAAGTCCAGGAAGAGTAAGGAAAACAACATTTGTTTCCAGACATTTGAGAGGCGGCAACCTGATGTTTCTTGGAGATTTCAACTTTCACCTCGACTGTCCTGGAAACTCATACACGTAACAATCTCCTAGATTATATTCATGTCTTCAACCTTAAACAGTCAGTTAACAAACCCACCCATAAACATGGTCACATGTAAGACTGGATTCTTCATAGAACTTATGATAATATTCTGAGATCCACCCTTGTATCCCACGAACTTGCATTGGATCACATCTGCATTATATGGCATCTGGATGTATCAGTCCCAAACTCTACCTTTATTTGCTACTAAGAAAAACGTATGCATGATAAATAGAACCATATTAATGCATGACATCCAAGCAAACCTTACAACTTTCTTGCCTCCTACAGCAGAACAACTCAATAACTTCATGCGTTCATTGCTTGAAAAACAAACCCCAGCACCAAGTGCAGAGTATCAATTCAAAAGTGTTATCCGTGGTATAGCAGTGTTAGTGACCAGCTACGAATTGCTAACAGAACGCCATAAAGCAGATGCTTTGGCTTTCCGCCAGACTCACTCTTCATAAACAAATATATGAAGCCGCTACGAACGTCACAAGCATAGTCCATTTAGCCAAATTATCCCAATACAGTACTAAGATCACAGAGAGTTCCAGCTGCAACGTACTCTTCGAGATAACTAAGAATCTAATGTCAAGGAATAAATGTACACCACTTCCAACTACCTTCTATTCAGCAGAACTTCCGGACCTATTTGCAAATTTCTTCCGTGACAAAGTACAAACCATTAGAGTTACGCTTGACAACACAATATTAATTGACTCATCACCATACAGTTAAGATACTGAATTTAAGCGACAACCATTAGGAGCATTGAAACTGTCATTATAGATTTAATACGGACAATCGTGATGAAGAGAACACCAAAGTCATGTGCACTTGACCCAATACCAACATCACTGCAATCTGAGTCCTTAGACCAAATAATGCCTTCATAAACTTATGTTTTAATACATCTCTCTCATCCCGGGGAATTTCCATCATTTTTCAAAACTGCCATTGTAACGTCTCTGCTGAAGAAACCACCACTTACCCTTAAGCATTCAACGAACTACCGCGCAGTTTCTTTTCTCCAGTTCAAATAGAAAATCTTACAAAACGTTGCTCTAACTAAAATTGTATCACATTTGAATTAAAATAGTCTTTAGCAATAAATAGTCTGCATATCGCCTTTGCAACAGAACTGAAACTACTCTTTTGAAAGAAGGTACTGACATTCTCTCAGCTTTGGATAGCAGTCATCACCCTCCTTGATTTCTATTCAGCATTTGACACAATAGACCATGATATATTACTTCACCGTCTCCAGCATGTATTTGGCATTCACAATAGAGCATAACTGTGGTTCAAGTCCTACTCAGTCAACAGGACCCAAATTGTATCCGCAAATGGAATACGCTCCAATCCAGCTGATCTATGTTGTGGTGTTGAACAGGGGTCTGTTCTTGGACCTGTTCTCTTCATTATATACACTCAGCCGCTCTCATGTATCATAGATCATCATGCAGTGTCTCACCAATTGTATGGTGATGACACCCAAATATATAAGTAGCCACCCAACTGAAGTTGATGCTATCATCAAAGGAGTAGAGAGGTGCATTTCGTATGTGAAATAACGGATGACATGCAAAAAGCTACTAATGAATGATGATAAAACTGACGCCATTTTGATCACAACACAAATATATTCTCATTCACATCCGTTACCTCAAACAATAAATATTATCAACACCAACATTACATTCATATGTCACTACGAAACAAAGGTGTTATACTAGACAGTAATCTTACATTGCAAAACATGTCATGAACATATGCAAGGCTGCATAATTTGAGCTGAGACACATCAGCTCCATTTGCAAATATCTTTCAGTTGATGCCACTAAAATACTTGTGTGCTCATTAGTACTTTCAAGACCGGACTATTTTAACTCAATCCTCTATGGTTCATCTCAATATCTACTCCAGAAACTCAAAAAGGTTTAAAACACATCTGCTCGGATCATCTTTAGAGTACCACGATCAGAGCACATGTCCCCGCTCCTATGTACCTTACATTGGCTATCCAATCGATCCAGAATCAAACACAAAATGTGTTCTTTGTGCTACGTTTCAGTGACGGACTAAAGTCCAGAATACCTATCAAACCTCACCCATGTGTATATACCAGCAAGATGCTTACACTCCTCTTCTGACATTCGTATACTCAGTATTCCCATACCAGAGCCAGGCAATGTGGAATGAATTGCCCAGTGAAATCAGACACAAAGACACAGTGGTCCCATTCAAGAGTGTTCTTAAAACTCACGTTGTTCGACTGCAGGAACAAACTTAAGAAACTAATAATGTTTCCTACTATAAATATTTTCAGCATTTTTATGTTTTCTAATTTCGTGGTGTTTGTTGCTTTTTGTGTTTTTTTTATTGTCGTTTTGGTAGTCGTACCATTACAGATGTTGTAAAGCGCTTAGAGCTTCTTAAGATTAGGCGCTATACAAAGTCCTCATTATTTGTATCATTATTATATCAGCAAGGAGGCTGCATATGTTGTCTAACATGACATGGTGGTCATTTAGGACCAACTGGACCCTGTGATAAGTGTTTAACATTGTCATGGCAATTTTGGTGTAGGCATAAAGAGCTTTTCCTAAAGGACGAAGAGACGGACGCGCGATATAGATATCGGACATACTGGAATTCATATCGGCATTAATTTCAATTACGATTAAATATACAGCGAAAGAGGTATTTTAGATAAAGCCCATGACGATAAAAAGTTTTGTTGCCAAAGTAATAAAAAGATTTCAAAAGTGGTTCACGTAACGGTCATAAATAATGTCAAATCCGCACCAGTTTATTTTGGGCCTAAAATATATAATAAGAACGTGAAACGCTTCATGTCAATCCTCAAGGAAGAGTAATATGAGTACCGAGAACAAACTTGTGCTAATGGACGAAAGGAAGAACGGACGGACGACGGACAGGGCATCCTATAAGTAAATGTGGTTTAATAGGTACGGCTACTACTGACGCTTCTGTACTGTGCTCATCAAGAAGTGAAATAGAAAGAAATTGATTGAATTTCTGAACTATCACAGAAAATGTAGCTCTGTAATCAGTTATACAACAAAATCAAGCACAGCAGGTTTAAGCAATTCGCTTCACTTTCACTGCAGAAAAATGGCGGCTTTGTGCATAACGTTTTCATGGACTTTATTAAAACTTTACGTGCAAAAGTCACGAAGACCATACAAAACAAATTATAATCATAAAGAAACTGTGATAATGATTTCGTCGTGACATTGTTACACGTATAATGTCATTTTACTTGATGTTTACAATGCATAAGACTGGTAACAAACTAGCAAAATTCATTATCTTTTACTACTGTACAACTGATAACACGCGATACATGATTATTTTTCAGTGAATAAGCGCAAATAGTATTCATAAAAATGCGATACATCAATCTAGCACTGGTACACGCATGTGCGCAAAGATCGTAACTATACTAAACAAATAATCCTGAATGTGATCAAACAGCACATCGGTGACAGTTCAACACCTAGTTATAATCATGCCAAAATAGATTATCATCGCTTAGGTTGCACTTTGCAGATTCTTGAAAAATTTGGACTGAATTCAATTAGAAAAACAAATATTTGATACTGCCAGATTCTGATTCCAGTAGTGATGTCGGCAGGCAAATATGCCGACGTTGTTGCCGCATACAATATCAATGTAATGTAGCAGTATATTAAAAAGGACCCAATGATTCTTACTTCCAGCTTCTGTAAACACAATCATAACTATCACTGCATCACATAGGACTCTTATTTAGTGATCCTGGAAACCAAAATGATTGCTAGCTGAATTGTCCGCGATTGTGTTTTACAAGAATCAAACAAGTATTCTCTCCATCCTCCTAGTGGGAATAATAAGGGATAGCCAATACTTGATATATTATTTACATAGATACTGATATAATATTATCTAACAAAAGGTCGAAAAGCTAGCATTCAATTCACGCCACGCAAACACCTGCGTGATCTTGAAATGAAAGACTACCCATGATTAAAATCCTAAAACAGGAATGTTAATGGACACGTAGGGTATCTAGCAATAACGCTTGTGTATAAAAAAAAAAACCAGTGAACATGATACCGCAGGTTGATAATTAGAGGACGTTAAAGTAGATGGCTGTGTTACCAAATATATACCTACTCGATTAAATTATTTGACGCCAGCCGAGGACTTCGAAGTATCAAGTTAAACATATTGGAGAGAGTTCAACAGCGTCCTCCATAGAGGAATATGATTACAGGATCTTTTATCTTCATCTTGACAAGCATTCTTGCAATAGCCACAGCGTTCATCCGATGGGCATTCATCTGAAGTATCGCACTGAAAGGATTCAAATGTTTGGTGCCATCACTGAAAACAGATTTTTTCTGGTCACTGTGGTGAACCTTGTCCGGTACTAATGCACCTTCCCATCGGTTCACCCTATTTTAATTTTTTAGAACAGTTAACTTGCATCAATAATTTCTTTAAATTGGCGCCATGTTGGCCAATGCGATTGAAATATAGTGTAGAAGCACGGCTGTGATTATATCATTAAATAAACCTTCTGAAACTTCTTAACAACAATGAAATATAATTAAGAGAAGTGAATAGGCTTGAATGGTAATTTTAAATTAAATCTATTGGGAATATCATGCTATAGTCGTTTTCTAACGTTGAAGTCTAGATACTCTACAATGATGCGAATATGTCTGATTCTGAAGACTGCTATACCACGTGCCTTCCCCAAATGACTGGCAGTTAAATAAAAGAGATACATGAAAGCCAAAACGCTAGAGAAAGTCTGGCGACGATTTCAACATCAAAGATGTCCCTAAAGATGAAGTTTAAATTTGGATTGGCCACAAGTCATGCACAATGAACAAAATCTACAAGTTAGCTTTTCGCTTAATTATTCAAGATGAGAATAGGGTTAATTGTTCAACAAAATTAAAATAGGCTGAACCGATGGGAAGGTGCATTAGTACCGGACAAGGTTCACCACAGTGACCAGAGCACCCCAGGTGCTTAACTCTTGTGTGACAACATTGAATAAAGCTTCCATCAAAGCGACCTTTTATATCCTTAACAATAATGAAAGGTAAACCGAGATTGCAAACTTTGGTCCCAAAGGTAAATGTAAATCAAGTACATCATTCTTTTGGAACTTAAATGTGGTAAGACCCGATCAAATGATACTCGGAAAACCATTAGCACCCAACTATCAGAGACATTTTAATAACTATTTAAGACTGCATGGTCAATATCATTATTATTTAAGATCAATGCATGACAATTATGTTCATGGTCTTACATAGTACTGTACCACTATGTCCAACATTCGATAAACATAGGCTAACGAAACATTGATAGACCTCACTGTTAATGTTTGAGAGAAAAAAGCGATTTTGTAGAATAAATGACCGGGCACAACACACATGTCATCGTTGAAGTTAAAGCAAACTGTTGCAACAAATACAATAATCTACTTCGTGGCTCTTTCTGAATTTAAATGTTCCAAAAACTAAGTACCTCTACACGCTATCTAAATCGTCATTTTCGAAATAGGTAGGCACCATATACTTTTAGCCTGCTTGAAAAAAGAACAGAGTCTATGTACATGTTGAAAACAGTGTTAAAACTCTTAGAAAATTAAAACTAAAAAATAACATTGATATTAAAGCCAATGGCCCGGTTTATTCCTCCTCTTCAAGACTGGCACCGACTCAAATTAGTTCTCTGATTCAAAAATGATGCTACAGCCTCTAAATATTGTTATTTTTTTAATAACAATTTAGGACTACTTATCTTTTCACAGTAAATAATTATGTGTTGTATCATTTGAGATAAATTAAAGCTCATACTTTAGATATAATTATTATATAAATATGTTCGTATGTGTGATGTATACGTCAGACAGCAACTATGGTACAGTGTTGAACAAAAACCGTTTCACCGGAGTATATGCATTGATGATCAACCAGGAATCTGACTTTCGAAGCCACTGCCGCGATAAAAGGACACCTATGTCGCACAAAGCTAAAGCAGGTGAAATAATAAAGCTTTTTGTTTTGTTAAAAATGCGCAAATGACGATACCTCAGACGTGCTTAGCAATATCTGAAATGTTAAGGGGTTTTTCAGCTTTTTTGTGTTTTTAGAAATATGAGCTATGCGTATCAATTATGAATTAGGCCCCGCTATTCTAGATCCAGTGTTAATCTCGGCATCTGAAGACGTGTCTTAAATGGTAACAGGAGTACATTGCCGTTGAAATGACGAAAGTTAGCATTTGAAGAGGCATATTACACAGTAATAGTCGTGTATCTAACAAAGATTCTCATCAATTACGCGGTAGACAGAACTGACTTGAATTAGAATAAAGGAATTGCAGACTGCTTCCAGATTTCGATTCCATAAGAGATTCATTCAACGAAGTAACCAAACGTTTCCTTGACACAAAGAAATTAGTATGTACATATGTTTTGGGATATAACAAACACATTTTGTTATGCTACAAGCCATTCATTTAAATTCCTTCTCTGCTACCGTACTAGTAGTTCACATTATCGAGTAAAATGCATATGAGCCAGATTACATGAATATGATTGGCACATATATCGGATGAATACGATATCGATTTCCGATGGGATACACACATAAACTTACTCTGCAGACGCCGCGATGCCTCCTACAGTATACCTAACCATGTGCAAATAACGACCTGATTATTTTTGCCGCATTAAAAGTAAGCAAGCCCGATTAAACCTGATAAAATGAACAATGCTTTTGCTTCAAGGTGTATTCCTCTTTTCATTTAGAATAGCTATGTTTCGATATTGGATTTCAACCCATTATGATTCCCAGTATGTTCTTCTGATAGAGTATCCACATAAGCCGTATGTCAAATTATACTCTGACATTGTGAAAAGAATGTGTCTGTAACCAAACTCATAACATTCTACACAATACGTTATTAATGCCATACAAGGAATAAGCTTATTTCTCCACAGCCTTCCACTTGAACCTGTCTTGAAGAAGCATATATGAATTTGGTATATGATCCTTAAGCAAATAATCAACTACATACTTCAAGTACATGCAACTTCATAATGGTAAACTAATCAAAAAACGTTGAATATTCAAATGGTGAAAGAAATCCTATGTTTCGCAAGTATTTCGATAACAAACGAGACAGTAACAGATGCCCTTAAATTCCTTACAAATTCATTTGGCCCGCTTAACATTCTTCTGATTCTTGCAACGCGTTTTGTAAGTATATGCCTTTGGGAAAAGCCATTATAATCGTCGACTGTAGCTTCAGCGTTGGCAACGCCAAATTTAAATTACTCAAGAACACTGTTATGATAAAGCTATACATTTTAACACTTTTAAGAAGACTAGAACATGACTTAAAGCAACTAATCAGTGATAAGGACGTGTAAAAGGTGTCCACGGATTCGGACAAAACAAAAATATTTTGCATACAGCTTTCTTTGCTTAGTGATAAACAGGGTTCATATTATATGCAACAAAAATGTTTAAATGCCCGAAAAAGCACGCAAGCAAAACAAATACACAATCGTCATTAACATCTTCCAAAGATGCTGACTATGTGCCGCTCGTATGTCTGGATAAAACGAGACACGCTTTTCACATTAGCCTGTATACTACGCGTCATTCTGGTTGTTACCCTTGTGCAAACTATACTCCTTGTCGTAATGAAATAGGCAGTTTATTAACTAACCATATTAGTAATTACTAATAATGTTAGTGATATGAAATATACATGAAAACTACAAGTGCTGTGAAGGAGGAGAAAGAAAAAAATATGAAACTCGTGTGTTATTTACAATTGTCAGCTGCAATTTAATCGACTAAAACAAACTGAAAGGCAAAAATTACTTTGCAGTTGAAATAATCAAATGCCTTAATGTTTCGTAAAATAAAATGTAGGAAAAATAAATATTTGTTTCTTGAAAAAAGGACCCCACTGTTGGTATTTTTAATATTATTTACGTAAAATTAAAGATACGAAATATTCAGCCGAGTTCAGTATTGGCTGGAGAACAGTGTAGGGTTGATCAGGAGCTCCCATCGGAGACAATTAGTTGTCAAAGTGATGATAACACATGGCGAAGTTGAAGAACTGCGGGAATGACAGATTAAACTACTATATTATAGCGTAAAATCCAAAACGAATTAAATAGTATATACTACACCTAAAAGACTCAATCGCGCTTACTATTCCCTACTTTAAAAATAGGTTCAGGAATGCAAACACGTATATTTCTATCGTTTAACTCTTGATCTTTACAATGATTTGGGAAGGAATCATCTTCCCCAATTCTTCTGCAATTTCCCTTTTACATTTTTTGAGCCTTATGTTAATTTTGTCTGGGCAAAAAACAAGCCAATATAAATTTGGATACATGCATGTGTTCTAGGTACTAACGAAATAGCATAAAATCGAAATAAAAAAAAAACATTGTGTGGTTACTAATATACATTTGTCGCCTGGAAATAACAAAAAGCACCTGTTCTGCAGTAACCAACATAATTGGATGGATGGATGGATGGATGGATGGATGGATGGATGGATGGATGGATGGATGGATGGATAGATAGATAGATAGATAGATAGATAGATAGATAGATAGATAGATAGATAGATAGATAGATAGATAGATAGATAGATAGATAGACACGTTGCCATCATTTAATTATGGTATAATCGTATGTGGAATTGCAATGCTGGTAATCTTCATTGGACAATTCAACTCCGCAACCATGCCGTTAGAATGATTATAAGAAAAGACTAAACATTCCCAAAGGTATTCGTATACTATTAGTGACAACCTTTCATTTACAGAGTGACGTACTTTACGGCTATTTTTAAATACATCATAACAGCTGTACAATATATTAATGGTCTCCTAATTCTAATTGACATTCGTGTAATCTACGGTCCTTTGCCTGAATTTCAAACAAATCTGTGGAAAAAAAACATATTGTATATATTCTGCAACGGTGGTGTCGAATCTCATTCCCAATGACATTTAGTAACCATTAACACTCACTTAATTTAAGAGACCTTTTCACGATGTCTTCTTTCTGATTAAGTCATATATCAAATGAACTGAGATATCTTATTTTGATAAGCCACTGCCTACCAATCCCCCAAATCTATATGTATATTTTATGTATGTTTTGATATAATATCTGTGCGTGCGAATAATGTATGATTACAACGGAATGTAGTGTTTTATTTGTGCATCTAATAATATTTTATTTTTAACCACTACATGTAAGACTCATAGATAGAATCAGTCAAATGTATTCATCATCATCATCATAATCATCATCATTATTATTATTTATATTATTAATAATATTGGTAGTAGTAGTATATTAGTATTAGTGCCTTTGTTGTTGTTGTTGTAACATGCAAGGGACAGCCTATTCTTCTCAGAATATTCCACCGCTCGGGTGGCCTAGTGGTTTAGCGTCCGCCGCGGAAGCGGGAGGTCGTGGGTTCGATCCCCGGCCAAGTCATATCAAAGACTTACAAAAATGGTACTAACAGCTACCTCGCTTGGCGTTCAGCATTAAGAGGTTAGTGTTCGGATTGGTCAGCCTGGTGTCAGGATAATGTAACTGGGTGGGACATCATGCTACATGTCTGCGGCATGATGCCCCAGTGCTAGACATGACTATAAACTGCCTCACAGCAGACATTGTAGCGATATTGCTGAAATTTTGTTAAAGCTACGTTAAAAATCCTAAAAAACAACAAACAAATCTCGAACACACGTCATGAAACTATAATATCACGCTTGCTTGTTTTTCTTGCTTCAATTGTATACGATTCGCAATGCATCTGTCCAAAGCGAATGTTATTAGTACCTCAAGCCATATAAAACTAAACAGAGCCAATACCCAATACAAAATTATTCATACGTCCAATAGCTAAACACAGCCAACACCCAATACAAAATTATTCATACGTCCAATAGCTAAACATGCGCACCTAAAAATATTCAAAGAATTCCCTATCTTAAGAAATTAGGGATGGTCCATTTTACCAAACTAAGCCATACTGTCATAACGTCTCGTGAATACAGAACATTACGACGTTTGCTTCTAGAAATTTGCTATTAATTGGGCTTGAAAAATATCTTATCCAAACCGACTCCCATAATCAAACAAATAATCACAAAGATCTAAGAAAGCTGTGAAAGAAGATGCAAATAGCAATAGCACATAGCCAAGGTTTGTTATTAGTATAGGTAACTAGCATATCGAATCTTGCGTTTCAGCTAAATTTGTGTTCTCTTTTTTTTATTTATTTATTTATTTATTTATTTATTTATTTATTTGATTTTTAAACAAACCGATTAATTCTTCAAGTGACAGTTTTTTCACATTTGAGAATTGTTTTAGCGTGTCTTCTGATCCCGCTTATTCACTTATGTGTCAAAAACTGTAAATGGAATTTACATTTATGACAGACTTTTCCAATCCAGGAAGTTTCCAATTTACCTGAATAAAGATTAAATTGTTCTGAATAAACATATATAAATGAATCTTCTTGAGCTGGGCATATCATGATCTGTAAGAGTTATTTGGCATAATAAAGTACATATTTGTATACACACATATGTGGACATACAGATTAATATTACATGGTATCTTGGACTAAGAGATTCGTGGTCCTTGGTGTCTGGTTTACATGTGTAGTATAGCACTATTACACTAATCTCAAAAATGAATGTTAGAAGGCGCTGTAATCGACAAGTTGATTTATAATCTTGAAGACTTTTTGAGAAGGGTTCAAATATGTTGGAAAGAAAATAATTCTGCGACACTTGACCCTTGCGAATAAAATTATAGAAATGAAGTAGTGATTTTTTAAAACAAAATCTTCTAATAATAAAAATAAAAATATTAATACTAATAATAATAGTAAAAAAAGAACAAATAAATTTAAAATATATTTTTTAAAAACAAAAAAATAATGAAATAAAGAAATAAATGCAGTCGTTACTGTCCTCGTGTAGTACAACCGATGTTATCTTACCACGCATGAAAAGAAAATTCTTGTGAAAGGGAAAATTCAAATGTTTACCTAAGAATTTATCGATTTTTGTATCTCTCTATCGAAGGCAAAATGTACATACATACATACATACATACATACATACATACATACATACATACATACATACATACATACATACATACATACATACATACATACATACATACATTGTTGTGTGTATTTTGATCTTTGCTTTCAACTGAGGGCATAAATCTGAACCTATGCGACTATTGTCTTTTAAATATTTAAAAAAAATACCTGCATTTCAATTCAGGACATGTTTTTTTTTTCTCTTTGAAATGAGATATCCTACATTTCTCTTGGAAATGAAATATTCTACATTTCTCTTGGAAATGAGATATTCTACATTTCTCTTGGAAATCTGTTGATGTGCATACGGTGGGTGTGATCGGATATCCTGAACATGAATCATAATATTAAAATATAAGATATTCTTGTCTTGTCAGAATTCACTTTCATTTCAAGTTAATGTTTCTATCCAAGAATATTATAGATGAGCACTTTGTATTCCTAGTGCATAATTGAATAATTAATATGTCCCACATAAAATACTGAACATAACAATGAAACAGATTCATCCAAAAGAAGTTAAAACAAGAATTAATAATTTTTCAAAATAATCAAGATTATATTTTTTTTAAAAAACACGAAATAATAGCCAGGAAGTAGGTCTAAAGAAAATTTCTAGAAAATACTAAATTCTAAACAGATAATGTCTGTCACGAAAATTATGATATTGGTAAATATCAAATACATCCTTTTTTCCATGGAAGAATACCAATGTCCCAGACCAAGGCCCAAAAAATATGTTTACATTTATTGATAAAGATTCCAATATGTAGCCCAAAAAATATGTTTACATTTGTTGATAAAGATTCCAATATGTAACCCATACTCATACGGAAATATTAACTAAGTATTATTTGCTTACCATAATAATCGTTATATGTCTGGTAGGCAATGAACTGGATTTTGGGTAAGGTCAAGTCCATGTTATATTTTATAATCATAGTGAAAATTTAACTCAAAATAATTAAATATACGTAACACTTCCCCTCACAAAAAGAAAGACTAATAAACTAAAGCTTTCTTTTAACTATTAGTCAATTGTATATAACATTAAAAATTTAGACAAGCTAAAGTTTTTTGAATGATACCAAATATAAACGAATATAATAATTCGAAAGACGTGAAAGTGCATCTGCAATTAGATTATCTTTTCCCTTGATATGTCTGATGTCAATAATGGATTCCTGCATTATTAAACAGCAACTTAACAATTTATGATATGTATATATATATATATATATATATATATATATATATATATATATATATATATATATATATATATATATATATATATATATATATATATATTGTTTCTTTCTTTACGTGTGTGTGTGTGTGTTCAGTTAGATTTGGATGGTTACTCACCACAATATAACAGCAGCAATGTTATGTTGTATATTTGAATCAAGAAACGGGATTGTGTTAGTCATGGTATGTAAGGTTGTGCAGTCCGCAAAACGTCCCTTTCAGTAACATTCACATAAAGTGGTAAATCATTATAATACAAGAAAGAGTCACGTAAAACAACAGAGCTTGGACGGTCTCCACTTTTGACCTATTTTAAAGAAGATGTATCATTGGCCACATAAACACACTGCTACACTTATGTTAGGTACGAATCAAATATACCTATGTATCATTGACCACATAAACACACTGCTACACTTATGTTAGGTACGAATCAAATATACCTATGTATCATTGACCACATAAACACACTGCTACACTTCTGTTAGGTACGAATCAAATATACCTATGTATCATTGACCACATAAACACACTGCTACACTTATGTTAGGTACGAATCAAATATACCTATGTATCATTGACCACATAAACACACTGCTACACTTATGTTAGGTACGAATCAAATATACCTATGTATCATTGGCCACATAAACACACTGCTACACTTATGTTAGGTACGAATCAAATATACCTATGTATCATTGGCCACATGAACACACTGCTACACTTATGTTAGGTACGAGTCAAATATACCTATCAAATTATCAGTTGTGTATGCCGGATATTTTGCAAAAAAAGTTCATGATCTGTTAAATAAAATGCTTTTTACAAATTAAAAAAAAATATTTTTCCATTAAACCATGTATACATCTAATTAGTAAAGCATTTCATTGAAAATTAACTCTATCTTATATATAAGAGTATTTATATTAAAACATAAGAAGATCAAAGGTGGGGGGTAGGTGAGTTTTGATGTTTGAATGTTCGTGTTTTGAATAACTTAGTTTTAGATAAGTTGGTAAAATTGATAAATGTTGATAATTGTAACAACCTATCGCATTGCTCGTAAAGATGCAAAGACTTTGGCTAATTTCAAATAAAACGAGCAATTCAAATAATATCAGGCTAGCTCAAAAAGTGGCAGTAACATGATCGGATAGTTTGAGTATGTTTGGTGAGATTTCATCTACTTCTGTGGCTCTAGTTTCTCCAAGTTATATACAGCATGTAGAACACGTCTGTAACGATAGGGAATCAAATACAAGACGACACGTTTGACAAAATCTGTATCGGTGTGAAAACCTTGTGAGGTGGAAGCATGCTGTCCAACTATTGCTGATGTGAAAAACATATTCAGATTATCTGTCAGGGTGCGACAAATAAATATACTCCAGTTGGGGATTGCATATATTGACTAATATTATATCTGCAGAATATCATTTCATTTACGTTGTCAACCATTCATGGGTTCCTCTTAAAATCCCCGTTAAGAAACGTTCGTAGCTACAGCTAGGAGCAGTAAAGAATTAATTTTCAAATCTTTCAAACAAAGACGATATCGAATATAGAGGACGAAAGAGAGAGCAAAACAAGTTGGATTTAGATTGAAACGAAGGTTTTTTGTGTTCAGTTTAATCCATATCGTTTCTAACACCGACTCTCTCTCTCTCTTCTCTCTCTCTCTCTCTCTCTCTCTCTCTCTCTCTCTCTCTCTCTCTCTCTCTCTCTCTCTCTCTCTCTCTCTCTCTCCATTCCATATGAAAACTCTCAATGTACAGTTAGTGATTAATATTATTATCAATAAAGAAATGTTTCAACGGGTCCTAGAATGTAAATCTTGGGGTTTGTGAATACAGAATCCAAGAGGTTTTTGCAGCTTTGGTCTGTGAGACTAACGTTACTTAAACCATTTCTGTCAAAAACATTTTCAAACTCGAAAATTATTAAGAAGTTTCCTAGGCAAGACTCAAGGGTATAGGGTCCATCAACCTGATTGGTACTAGAGTCAATATTGCTTGATTGGGAAATGTAAATGATTTCCCGGACAGTACTAATTCCTAACATTTGCAGTGTAATGGTTTACAAGCATCCCAAATACTTATAAAATATTAAACTGAATCAGGAGATTAAAAATCCGACAAACCCAAGAAATATTCCTAACATGACAATTATGTACCAAGAGTCTCAGTACGGCACCTGTCGGTTTCGTGATGCAGATCGTGCCCTGCCAAAGTTCAATTAACAAGAGACTAAAACATGAATAATAGCATTTCTCCTATTCTACGTATGAATCAACTGTAATTATGAGTGACATTTAAATCCTATTCTTATTGAGTTCTCATAACGCCGTATCATTGAAACTAATATCAAAAACTCAACGAGGAATAGGACTGGAGAGCATAACATTGTGAACTGCTGAAAAAGATATAATAAGGGATTTGTATTGAAAGCATAATGTACACGTACTTAGATAAATGCATTTTTGTTCCGATTCATTCCCTTTGACACTTTTGATTAATATGCCATATGGGTTATGGGTAACAGCATCTACATTCCATTAAGCTGTAACATCATCTAAATTTCATTAAGCTGTAACAACATCTAACTTGTTTTAAGCTGTAATATCAGCTAAATTCCATCAATCTGTAGAGCGTCTAAATAATATTAAGCTGTAATGGCAACTAGATTCCATTAAGCTATAACAGCATTTAAACTCTAATAAGCTGAAACAACATCTAAATTTTATTAACCTGTAACGACATCTAAGTCCTATTAAGATATAACATCATCTAAATTGTATTAAGTTGTCACATCATCAAAATGATATCAAGCTGTAACAACATCTAAAATCTAATAAGCTGTAACAACATCTAAATTTCAATGTGCTGTAACATCATCTAAATTATATCAAGTTGTAACAGCATCTAAATCCCATTAAGCTGTAACAGCATCTAAATTCCAATCAGCTGTAATCGCATAAAAATTCAATTAAGCTGTAACAGCATCTAAATTCCATTAAGCTATAACAGCATCTAAATACCACCCACGGTTCGTTTCAATGAACTACGTAATATCAGGAAAAATGTCATTAAATTAAAAATGCACACAGCCTTGCTATTCCCAAAAACTGAGATAACGACAGGTTGATATTGATTATTACATGCACCTTTAACGAACCAATTATGGTCAAACATTAGTAACCATTTTAAACCATTGCCTTAAAACTGCGAGGAAATGGAAAGCACATGAATATACATTATGCACTCAAGTTGTTTGAATTCTCCATGACCAAGCAATTGAGTGTACACATGTATATAATAGCAGGTCTCCCAAACCGGACCCTTTTTTTTCAATGGTCGCCTTAAACAAAGTCCAGACTTAACAAAGCTGGATTTATTTCAGAATGGTATTCTTTTAGGCTCAAAATAATTGGCATTGCTCCAGAGGATATAAGATTACAGGCGAACGGTTTACTGGAATCTTAATTTCTTTTTCTACTTCGTAATAATATTATCTACCTAAATCTTATAACAGGAAAAAAAACCCGTAGATTGAATGAACAGAATCGATAAATTTTATCAAGTGCAAGTGCATGTAAAATTGAGCCTGACAGTGACATCATGGATCAATTCACACACAATCTTTCAATTACGTCTAAAAACATAATCTAACTGGGACTTGTAATCTGACATCGCCCAGCAAGATTGCAGTGTCAATACGGAACTCGTTTTCATGTCATTTTAGCATGGCTTAGAGACGTAGCTGAGCAACTGATACCGATGCTACAGGAATCACTTATGACATAAGAGTAAGTGTTAGGTTATGCACCTGCCAAGAAAATAAATAAAACTTTATTCTTGAATTAAAATAGGTTCAACAGTTTCAGTCGCCCAAAATATAATTCCTATCTAAATGTATAGTATTGCAAGTGCCAATTATGTCCAACGTTGCACGTGTTAACTCAAGAGCTTGGTTTTATTTGTCATGAATTTCCAAGCAAATCATTTTAATGGTCACTTAAGAATTAAATGGAATTTTGAACTTCATTACTTTATGATTCTTGTGAACTGTATCTTTCTAACAAAAATATTAACTTATTTTCTTTAGGATTTTGGGGTGATTTGAATTAATTTTAACTGTGTAATATTTACCATCTACTCTTGTTTTGCTTTCATTGTCCTGGACTCTAGTCCCGAGTCTAAGATAATTAATCCTCCTCCAGCTAGTATTGGAGAGCCAATATTACAAGAATATGACCCAGGTCATACTCCTTAGTCAGTCAACGCACGAAATAATAACCTCTTTGATTCCGAACTAGAGTAGAGAGAGAGACGGGAGGATAGAATCTTTAATCTAATAATATAAGGTAGTTATTATACAATTAACATAAGTCCCCAAAGTACATTTTAATAGCAGCAAAGCATTACCTGTTACTATTGCGTTGCTGAATATACTAATCAAGAGGAAAGCGAACGGCCTCAACATATCTGGTATGATCGTAAACTACCATATCCTCATCTTTCGTGTGTTCAATACTAAGTTGGTATAAGGTTGAGCCACCACTTGTGTCGTCAGTATGGTGCTGAACGGAAAAACACCTTGGAACAGATGCATCAAAGATTAAACGTAAAAGAAGATGATTCTTATAACATCATCTGAAGAAGTGATTAAAATATGCCCATGACATAACCATATCCCGATCTTTGTTGCCTTTAATTCTAGCGAAAGGTCGCTCTTAGAAAAGGACTGATTTGCTATATTTATAGTGGGTACAATCCAGCTGGAAATAATGGTCATTATCAAACGAACCCTTAATAGTTACAGAGACAGATTTACTGCTCTTCATTTTACCTTTATAAACTAAGAACAAAATAAGGCATTACATGGCCAAAGAAGCCTATCTCGATCATCCGCAGCACATACAAGACTTAGATGGGACACTCAATCAGAAGTGAACTTAATGAAGGTAGCTGGTTCTTAGTCTATATCATAGTCTGGCAAAGAAGATCAGTCGAATAATAATTACTTTTGAACCTTAAACATAGCAACCCCTTCCTAACAGCATGGCATAAAGCTCGCCTTTGTCATGATAACGCTAAGCAGAACATGTGGACTTTCGTAAGGGTAAGGTTCTCGAAGAAAGCTTCATTCAAAGGTTTTTTATGGGATTTTGACAACACCACGAGAACGCACCAAAGACTAGCTAAGCATTAGTAATCAAATTACCGGTTATTGAAATTCAAAACACCTGACGAGTTCAGAAAGATGACAATCCGACCCAAATGAAGAAACTCTAAACAACCTTTGTGACAGAAATGGCTGCATATTAACCCTTAATGGTCATATTCTCTTTCCTTGAAAAGGAAACGAAGACAACGTACAATTGCACTCAAAGGAGAGGCAACAAGATTCATCCCATTTCCTTGTGCAACAATCCCAGATTCTCCATTCTGCACTGCAACCCCTTTAGCATTAAAAACTAGATCATGCAGCTGGCAAACTTGTTCGAAATCTGGTCATTGCGATTAGATCGCTTAAGACAAGCCTAGAGTGAAGGTGGACAGCTGTTGTATTGGCAAGATCTCCATAGCTGCAACAACAGATCACTTCAATGTCGTAATCACCTCGACTTATCTACCAATAATTCTAGTAGGTCGCTGTACCACCAAATTTAGAACAACAGGGTAAATGCCAGTACGAGTTCACCAGTAGATATTCTGACACGGTAGAGCACCTTTGTAATTATCTTGGAAGGTGGAAATGCGCACACGGAGATACGATCCCACTTTAGACTTAAGGCGTCCACTGCCCGGGCCCTCTCGTCTGGTGCTTAAGCGAGATAAATAGATAGCCTGATGTTCTGCTTCGTATCAAACAATTTCACTAAGTAATTCTTTCCTACAGAATTGTAATGAGACCATTTAATGACGTCCGTACGATCTCATTAAACATAATGTCCACCAGGATTCCACTTGTCTGAAATGTGGCGTACCCAGCGAGTGATCTCAAAGACTGACGGAAATGTTCCAGACTTCAACGAGAAAGAGCATATATACATCCCTGACGTTTCACTTTCGCAACTGTTAGAGATGACCACAGCGCAAGTAGATGGGCACAACTCTGTAATGCTAGAAACACTGCTCGCATCCCAAAGTTTTTATATGGCATGCTGCTTCTTCGCTGGACAGCACTTTTTTTAGAACCACAACACATTGCTTCTAGGTGAGCACCATATCTTGAATGTAATGAGCCAATGTAACGATGGAGTGGAGTTCGAGAATTTTAATCTTTGTATTGGGAGTATTTTGGTGTACCGCCATTCTACAGTACGTGGTAGGATATACATGGTCTATCACAGTGGATGGAAAACGCAAAATTCACGGGAAGAACCGCCGACCCACAAAAAGCTACTGGAAACCTTTTCACATACCCATGCTGACCGATCCGAGATTCTAACCCAAGCCATCAACGATGATATTCCTTTTAACTGGAGTGATAAGCACCTAAGACTAATTGGCGACCCAGGGCCCCGGATGATAATGTGAACCCTAATCAGATAGTAGCCCCGATTTAGCCACAAACATATAAAAAAATCGGACTCTATGGGCATCCGAGCTGATAGAGCGTACCAGTAAAAACGCCTTAAGGAAACCAATTCCGCAGCAAATTCAGAGTCCACAGAGGAGAGCGATAATGTCTAGCCAATAACAAGATTTCGGTCATAAGAGCCGTTATAAGGGATATGGTCGGAAAGATCTGTAGGAATACAATTTCTCCCTTGGCTTGTGAGTAAATTCATATCCACATATACGAAGTCCTGAAAAATGAATGAGAAGCGAATTATCTGGGTTTGGCATGAGACCTAAGCGGGTGACTGTTAACACCGAGACACAGAGAGAGGGGTCATTCAGAAGCTACTCACTGATGACACTGTGCATTAATGGTGATCCCTAACTTCCTCAAATGGGATGCAAGTACCACCATCACGCTGGGTGACAAAACATCTAGTGACTTAGATTTCGAAATTAGGAGATCGAAATTAAAATACCATTTGGCCAAAAACAAACAGATGTACTTTCTGTGTGGAAGAAAATTGGGAATGTCAAGGTTCGAAACCAGAAGATCGAAGGAGACCGCCCAGTCGCAGGCCACAATGATTTTCTTGAGTAATGCGGTAGTCTCGATCTTTCGTGAAGAATTATTTTCATGATCAAAACATTTCACCCTTGATAGACCCATGCTGTTGCCTGGCTAACTACTTTCCCCACACGATATCTGTAAACGTCGGCACCATCGAAGAATCTAGAAACAGCAGAAGATCGGGACAAAATATTGCCACTGAGAGACATACTGGCTGGATTGAAATTTTGCTTCTAAACGCAATAAAGCTTAGGACACGTGTTGGATGGGGAAAAAGTGCGGTGAACATTGTTCACCGTCTAATCGAACATCGAAACTCGAGGTCGCTCTCAGAAATGCATTCGAGGTGATGAAACTCAGTTCCAGGACTTCTTTCTGGAAGGTAACTGGAAGTCCAACCCCATCCCCATTGTTATTGATCCAAGCAGTAGTACACGGACTTTCTGGGAGGTGATTGGCGGTCCCACCGTTTTTACTGGTCCAAGCGGTAGTAGAGAATAGGTCCATGGCCTATCACCTCGACCCTATATTGAAACCAAACCCGGACTATCAATGTGCTTTGGAGTGAAACGATACTCAGTTCCCTGAAAGAAGTCCCTTTTTCATGTAGGAAGTACTGGAACATGGAAGGGTGTTATGTTGATTCGATCTTCATCCCTAGTCTAGTGAGTACATCGCGACCCATTATCCCTGTCGCGAATAAACGGTAACATAGGTAACGGGAGATGTGGACTGCGGACATCAATCAAATTCCGCTCCCAACACCAATTATTAAATCCTAGTGATAGATACCCGGTGTTTAAAGCTCGGTGACCAATGCTGATACCAGGTGCACGATGCTCGGCGTCCGGTCACCGGATCAAAGGCGATCCTGTAACGAAGATCTAATGGACTAGCCCACGTCGGATTTATAAGAATGAGATCGCGTTTTTCCGTCTCGTGAAGGCACACTCCGCTTATCTCATTCATTGGCTCTAAGTAACACGTTCATGTGCCTTTCCTGCGTTGTGAGAAGCCATTCAATTATCGATTCTTCAGCGGTAATGAAGGCATGGTAACAAACGTAAAAAAGGATCAAATAGCACTAAAAAAACAACAACAACGGCTATAAAAACGTATGTGAAATATGAGCGATGTAGCGTAAGTCATTCAAGTAAACCGGTTTTCTGTTTTTTTGTATGTTGGCTAACTTTAAGGAATCAGACTGGAATATTCTTTAGACCGGCGACAAACCGGAAATGGATGCATCGCAATAGTACCGGGAAAATGTGTTAACGGCTATTAAAATATGAACTCAGTTCTTACACTTCCAGAGATGAATTTCAAGAAGAACACACTAATATTGTATCCATTGTTTACATATATTATCCAAGTACATACGAAAGCTGAATTAATACAAACATATAAATTAATAACGTAAAGTTTTCTGCATCACATGTGCGATTTTAAACATCCTGTATGCTGCTTACATGGGTTTGGCAAAACTTTTGAATTATTTATGTATATTGTGCCAAGAAAAACACTGAAATGTGAATTTAACACCATTTTCAGCAGGCAATATTCTATACGAAGCGGCCAGTTTAACTCATGAAGGAAGAACCTTGAAAAACACAAGAAGCACCGACCTACTCTCATATACCTACTTTGATTGAGCCCGTGACTCTAACCAAAGCGAACAGAGGTGAGATGTCATTGATCGTCGAGTCTTTTAGACAACTTGGCCACATTGGGCCCCATGAAAATTTATATTAATGTAGGCATCTGATATATATTGGATATTATATGCACATGCTGCCGAACGTTGCTGAACATGAAGCTTGTTTCTGTAATAGAAAAGATTTGTATATGGGAACTCTTCCATTCATCTTTCCTTATAACTTTGACATAAGCTGCTGATTACTCTGTGGACATACAATGCCTGGCAAAGTAACACAGAAGCTACAGCCTACACGTAAAAATCAAAACCCTTGACAACAACTTTAGCAAAATTATGGAGATCGACACTGAAGGTTGATGCTTTTTAGGAAAATTTACCAAATGTCTTCCTTTCCTATCAAAGTGAAATAGAAGCAGAAGATAGACGTATGGCTCAGTCCTAAGGTAATGAAAAATATCAAACATTATTTTATACGGTAGACAAATAAATACACATCATAAGCTACTGCTTTTCGTTGTAGTTTCCAGGTTTAGCATAGAGGTAAACTATATGGATACAAGAATGACATACAAATGTGAAAGTCTTTAATTAATCGTAAATTAAGAAGCAATTTTATATCCGTGAAGGTTGAAACATTAAATATGTGGCAAATAGTTTAATACACTGCACATATTTAGATTGTAAACCTAGTAAAAGCACATTCATCAGTTTTAACATGTATCGTAGGACTCAAGCAGCATCAAAATGATAAACAATCTCTCTCTCTCTCTCTCTCTCTCTCTCTCTCTCTCTCTCTCTCTCTCTCTCTCTCATGAATCTATAAGTCGAAACGTTGTCAGAGATGTAATAAAGATATGTAAAATTCAAAGCCATCCCCTGATAATAGTACTCATATTTACAACATATTCAAACTTTGCATGTACTCAAATATCGTGTAAAATTTTCGTGACAGAATTTATAAAACATTTTTTTTATCGTGCAGACGAAATCAATATAAATGACATCTGAATGCAATGTACAAATTAATACACTTACAAAATATCAAATGTTTGACGCGAAACAAATTAATGGACTACTTTCTGCCGGGGAGTTGCAGTATCAAATATGGCCATAAAATACCGAAGCATAACACTTCAAATCAAATAATGACAACTTTGGGTGATAAAAATAAAGTATGCGATTACAACATATCCACGTGTAAATAAATTCCAATTCAACCTTTTAAATTGTAAACACCTTAATCCGAACAAACAAGAACCCCTCAAGAAAACTTTATATAATGAGACGACTTACCGAATTTTTGGTAAGACACTGAGACGACCTACCTATATATCGGTAAGACACTGAGACGACCTACCGATATATCGGTAAGACATTAATGAAATATTAGAAAGGAAAACATCTTAAACGAAACTGTATTCTCCAAGTAATCTTGACACATTCGGCCGCGAGAACGTATAATTTCAAGGAATGAAAATGTTTCCAAAACTCAATCGAGCGTAAAACCATTGTTACCTACATAAGACCCTAGTTATCATTATTATACATTTTTGAAAATCACTGTCATTACAAAATATGTAATTAAATATTACTTTCATCATTCATTTTCTTCCATAGATTTAGTACTTTACTTAAGATTTTATATGGAAATTCCGGGAAGATATAAAGTTTCTTTCGTACTATCATAATGTACTTAAATGTTATAAATTAAGGATCATACGTATTACAATCGTAATCTGTGTTCCATCCACGCAAAAGCTCTTTTTTGAAAACGAACAAGGCAGTGATTTGTATAGGCAGCAGCGTAATAGATAATACTGCGATATGCTTGGTTTCCTACCATCATTGTCGCAAAAAAAGCTTTGCAAAAAGAAAAAGAAGGGAGTGGTGTTAATTGATTTGTTCCCATCCTCGGTTTTGGATCACGCATAAATGATCAGGTTTTGACACAATCTGACAGTGACATAACTCGGTCGACAGTTCTCACATGACTCCTAAATCAATACACTTTAAGACTGACTGGACGCAAGGCCTCAGAAAAAGAATAAGGCCTGTGAAACAGAACAAGCCCTGTGAAAAAGAACAAGCCCTGTGAAACAGAACAAGCCCTGTGAAAAAGAACAAGGCCTGTGAAACAGAACAAGCCCTGTGAAAAAGAACAAGCCCTGTGAAACAGAACAAGCCCTGTGAAAAAGAACAAGGCCTGTGAAACAGAACAAGCCCTGTGAAAAAGAATAAGGCCTGTGAAACAGAACAAGCCCTGTGAAAAAGAACAAGGCCTGTGAATGCATTTATAACTTGCGATCAGATCATTGGTTTAAAGCACATGACATTAGTTTGAATATCAAAAAGGTTGATAAAACATCTCGGTCCCATGTATCCCATATTGTTTAACATTAGTAAAGACATAACACACTGAATGATAGTATTTAATGTTGATACTTGTGTGAATTATTTTAACATGAGTCACATTCTGCTTAGATTTCATGACAACCGATTTTATCATCCATACTATTCTGTCCTATGGAATATAGCATTAGTCAGGGATGAATGAAATCCCATGCTAAATAATGTAACATGTCGTACTGACATACATTATTTAGATCAGAGACGACTGTAAAAGTCGAAATTTCAATTCTTAATACAAAACTTAGTATCCAATGAAATATGACCGTAATACAATAAAAGGCTTACATTATTTTTTTTGTATCGATTGTCTGATTAAAGTCTACCAGAGGGACTGGTCGTTTTTATAAAAGCTCCAAGCTCTTGGCAAAATTTCAAATGCAACCATAGGTCAAAACGAAAGTCGCGACAGACAGTGTTTCCCATTTTTTAAAAAAATAAATAATGTAGTTTATTGCCGCAAGCATTCCCAATGTTCACAGTGTAATGTACTGCAACTACCATTTCCCGTTCTTTGGAGGGTGGGTGGGTGGGGTATTTGTTGTTTTTTGTGGGTTTTTTTTATCAACAGTGTGGTTTATTGTAACTCTCACCTAATGGTTTTATGTATCACGGCTCACCACGCATTTGTGATACAGAATTTCAAATGTAACCTTTAACGGAATTTGATTCTGTATTTATGGATTTCTTACGTACAACACTAACGAGGAGCGCTCTGCAGCCGCGTGAACTTGATTCGATTCCATCATCACTGCTGCTCGAGAGTTTAGACTTGATATTGCCTTCACTAATCGATGTTTTTTAATATTTCACTTTCATCAGGTAAATTCCAATCACTTTTCAAAACTGCCGTAGTAAAACCGCTGCCGAAAAGCATGCGTTTGACCGCGACAATTTAAAAAACAAATATCACCTTGTTTCTAACCTCCCAATGCATGTCAAAACTTTTAAAATATGTTGTTCTGTCTCACATTGCATACCATCTAAACTCGAACAGTCCTTAACACAATGTACAGTCTACCCATCGCTCTCTCCATAGTATCAAGACGACCCCTCTGTAAGTAGTTAATTATCTCTGCTTTGGATAAAGGAAGTTTAAAGTCCATATCCTCATCGACTTATCTGCTTTGGATAAAGGAAGTTTAAAGTCCATATCCTCATCGACTTATCTGCTTTGGATAAAGGAAGTTTAAAGTCCATATCCTCATCGACTTATCTGCAGCATTTCACGTAATAGACTATGATATATCTTTACTATTTCAGCGTCTTGAGCATGTAGCTGGCATTCAAGATATATAATTAAAGACTCAGTATTATAGTTGGCATTCAAGATATATAATTAAAGACTCAATAGTGTAGTTGGCATTCAAGATATATAATTAAAGACTCAGTATTATAGTTGGCATTCAAGATATATAATTAAAGACTCAATAGTGTAGTTGGCATTCAAGATATATAATTAAAGACTCAGTATTATAGTCGGCATTCAAGATATATAATTAAAGACTCAGTATTATAGTCGGCATTCAAGATATATAATTAAAGACTCAGTATTATAGTCGGCATTCAAGATATATAATTAAAGACTCAGTATTATAGTCGGCATTCAAGATATATAATTAAAGACTCAATAGTGTAGTTGGCATTCAAGATATATAATTAAAGACTCAGTATTATAGTCGGCATTCAAGATATATAATTAAAGACTCAATAGTGTAGTTGGCATTCAAGATATATAATTAAAGACTCAGTATTATAGTCGGCATTCAAGATATATAATTAAAGACTCAGTATTATAGTCGGCATTCAAGATATATAATTAAAGACTCAATAGTGTAGTTGGCATTCAAGATATATAATTA
Organism: Unio pictorum; assembly: GCA_030141615.1. Lineage (NCBI taxonomy): Eukaryota > Metazoa > Mollusca > Bivalvia > Unionida > Unionidae > Unio > Unio pictorum. The sequence continues at coordinate 2,491,607 of JARLTB010000076.1, forward strand.
AAGACTCAGTATTATAGTCGGCATTCAAGATATATAATTAAAGACTCAATAGTGTAGTTGGCATTCAAGATATATAATTAAAGACTCAGTATTATAGTCGGCATTCAAGATATATAATTAAAGACTCAGTATTATAGTCGGCATTCAAGATATATAATTAAAGACTCAATAGTGTAGTTGGCATTCAAGATATATAATTAAAGACTCAGTATTATAGTCGGCATTCAAGATATATAATTAAAGACTCAGTATTATAGTCGGCATTCAAGATATATAATTAAAGACTCAGTATTATAGTTGGCATTCAAGATATATAATTAAAGACTCAATAGTGTAGTTGGCATTCAAGATATATAATTAAAGACTCAGTATTATAGTCGGCATTCAAGATATATAATTAAAGACTCAGTATTATAGTCGGCATTCAAGATATATAATTAAAGACTCAGTATTATAGTTGGCATTCAAGATATATAATTAAAGACTCAATAGTATAGTCGGCATTCAAGATATATAATTAAAGACTCAATAGTGTAGTTGGCATTCAAGATATATAATTAAAGACTCAGTATTGTAGTGGCTTTGTGGTGCAGTGTTTTCAACACGGATTTTTATTGGTTCTAAATGAGGACTATTTGTATGGCAAAAATAAATAAGTTCATTTTCTGAGCATAAAAGGTTTAGTATTTGATCCTAAAAACTACATTATCTGTAAAATTACATACAATTTCGTAGCTACTGAAAATTGAGACTCAATGGATTTTTGCTCCAAAATAGGATGTCCAAAGGACACTAATTGAAGTTTATATCCAAGCCAACAAATCCCAACCTCATTGTAAGAATTAAATATTTTCCAAGCTATACGTTTTGCAAGACAACAATGTAGCAAAACTCTTTCACATTTTTAGCATACTGTAACAAGCCAGAGGTATTTGCTTGACCTAGCTGGGGCCAAACCCTGGCGCGATTCCTGCTATAAGTTAACCCAAACTTTCCAAAGACTTCAACACAACTTCAGTTGAAAATTAAAAAGTCCGACGTGTTCATTATATGCATAAATTTTACTCTATCAATGCCAGACAACATATCTCACAACTTGTCATTTGTCTATCAACCGCACATCTGCATGATTTCTCTTCATCAACTCTCCGTACCGTCAGCAGTTCACGCCGTAGAAACTCTACAAATATCCCCTAATACAGGGAACTATTGTAACAACGCCACCTTAGGCAAGTCAATTCATGGTTTCAAGGCACATTTCGCCAGTACAACTATATCACAAAAGCCTACTGTAAATACTGCCACTGGAGTCACACCACCAATGTACACCGCTCTATTTTAATATGGACTATAGTACTCATGGGACAACCGTGCAGTTCTGACCTGAATTCACTACAAAATGACCATGGAGTCATGGAACCACACTAACACTTCACTCGATGACGTTGCTCCTAGTGATTGGCTAATTATTTCGGGCATGGAACGTTTCAGTAACTATATATGATGAGGAGGAAAGGAAGGACTGAAGAATATACCTCTATAATTAAGGTAGTGACTGTCATACATACAAAACATATCATCCAGCTGTTTAGGAGACATGGCAAAGGAGAAGCGGACAAATTGATAAAATGAATACAACAACACCTTAATGTTGAATGCTTATGCATGGGAACAAAGCTTTTAAATAATATTAACATAGCCATTATTTGTTCATGGATGGATCACACACCTTACTTTAAGCCACCTGTTAAGGGGAGATAACTCGATACGTCCAGTATATCTGCTTGATGGAGTTATAGCCTTTCATATGTGGAGTGGTTCTATTTTGTAAACTAAAAAGTTAGCAACAGAAAAATAAGCAATATGAGATAATACAAAAATTGTGTAAGAATTATTTTATAGGCTTGTGTCCAGCCTAGGGAACAACTACAGCACATAATTTGTATAAGTGATCACTGGCTTGTATCCAGTCCAGATATTGACCCTGAATAAATATCATTTATCAAATATTTACATGCTTGTGTCCTGTCAATATCATACACCACTATATATATATATATATATATATATATATATATATATATATATATATATATATATATATATATATATATATATATATATATATATGCATGTTCATCTTCAGTCCAGGAATTAGAAAATTTATGCTTACAATTTAATCAGGTTTGTATCCAGTCTAGGCATTGGCTAGTGTATGGTTACAATATAATCAGGTTTGCATCCAGTCCAAGGATTGGCTACTGTACGGTTACGATATAATAATATTTGCATCCAATCCAGGGATTGGCTATAATGTGGTTATGATATAATCATATTTGCATCCAGTCCATGGATTGGCTACAATCCAGTCCATGGATTGGCTACAATATGGTTACAATATAATCATGTTTGCATCCAGTCCACCGATTGGCTACAATCCAGTACAGGGATTGGCTACTGTATGGATATATGTGCAAATTATGATGGAAATAATATTTTATCCAATAAATAACCAATATGTGTAAATTAAAACAAAAAATAAATTGTCCAGTAAAAAGAAACTATATTACTGTAAGGACTCACATCTATGGAAAAATTTAGCAAAATGTTTATATTGTGGTAATAACTGCAAGTTAGAAACATGCTTACTGTTTTAGAAAATTTAATAAAAACAAGATGAACTGATGAGTCTGGAAAATTGAGTAATAACTTTGTGACAGAATACTATCTACCAAACTAGCAGCCACATCACTGTAGTGATAGTTCTCAATTCACAACCATATTCTACGCATAAATGTATGCATCTGTACCTCCGGGAAACAGGTCTGTGTAAATTGCTCTAGCAAGAAGGCATCAGAGGTTAACAGTTTGCATATCATGGTGCTGGATTCCCATTTTACATATTATGCTGCTGGATTCACATCTTAGATATAATAATACTGGATGAACAGTTTATATATCATGGTGCTGGATTCACGCATGATAGAGCATGCTGCTGGAATATCATTTTACATATCATAGTGCTGGAATCCCATTTTAGATATCATCATGCTTGATTCACATTGTACATATCATGGTGCTTGATTCACAGTTTATAGAGCATGCTGCTGGAATCACATTTTATATATCATGGTGCTGGATTCCCATTTTATATATCAGGGTGATGGAATCATATTTTATCTATCATGGTGCTGGATTCCCAAGTTAGCCTGATCTACCCGTTTGTACCTACAATGAATATGAATTTCATTTATCAATGTAACCCTACCCTGACTGTGCATTTGATTTCCCAGTGCGCCATTACCCTGAATGTATACCTGATCTACCAGTGTGCCCCTACCCTGAATGTGTACTTGATCTACCAGTGTGCCCCTACCCTTAATGTGTACCTGATGTACCAGTGTGCCCCTACCCTGAATGTGTACCTGATGTACCAGTGTGCCCCTACCCTTAATGTGTACCTGATGTACCAGTGTGCCCCTACCCTTAATGTGTACCTGATGTACCAGTGTGCCCCTACCCTTAATGTGTACCTGATGTACCAGTGTGCCCCTACCCTGAATGTGTACCTGATGTACCAGTGTGCCCCTACCCTGAATGTGCATTTGATTTACAAATGTACTCCTACACTGCATGTGTATTTGATTTACCAGTGTTCCCTTACCCTGAATATTTGCCTGATTTGTTTGTGTGCCCTTAACATCAATGTGTGCAAGTGTGCCCTGACAATAAATTTGTATTTGATTTACCAGTGTTCCCCTACCCTGAATGTGTACCTGATCTAACAGTATGCCCCTACGATGAATGTGAATTTGATTTACGAATGTACCCCTACCATGAATGTGTATTTGATTTACCAGTGTTCACTTCTGCTGAATGTGTTTGATTTACTAGTGTGCTCCTACCGGGAATATATGTCTGATTTACCGGTGTTCCCTTACAATAAATGTGTGCCTGATTTACATGTGTGATTCTACCCAGAATGTGTGCCTGATTTACCAGTGAGTCCCTACCCTGAATGTGTACCTGATCTAACAGTGTGCTTCTGCCCTGAATGTGAACCTGATCTAACAGTGTCCTTCTGCCCTGAATGTGAACCTGATCTAACAGTGTGCTTCTGCCCTGAATGTGAACCTGATATAACAGTGTGCTTCTGCCCTGAATGTGAACCTGATCTAACAGTGTGCTTCTACCCTGAATGTGTACCTGATTCACCAGTGAGTCCCTACCCTGAATGTGTACCTGATCTAACAGTGTGCTTCTGCCCTGAATGTGAACCTGATCTAACAGTGTGCTTCTGCCCTGAATGTGTACCTGATCTAACAGTGTGCTTCTGCCCTGAATGTGAACCTGATCTAACAGTGTGATTCTACCCTGAATGTGAACCTGATCTAACAGTGTGATTCTACCCTGAATGTGTGTCTTATTTACTGGTGTTCCCTTACAATAAATGTGTGCCTGATTTACATGTATGATTCTACCCAGAATGTGTGTCTGATTTATTAGTGTACCCTGAAAGTGTGCCGGATTTATTAGTGTACCCTGAAAGTGTTCCTGATTTATTAGTGTACCCTGAAAGTGTGCCTGATTTATTAGTGTACCCTGAAAGTGTGCCTGATTTATTAGTGTACCCTGAAAGTGTGCCTTTTTTTCCAATTATGCAGGTCCTTGTGTCTATGGCTCAATAGATATACTAATTATTGTGTCCATGCTTCATAGATATACTGTTTCTAGTGTCAGAATTCAATAGATATATTAATTATTGTGTCCATGCTTCATAGACATACTGTTTCTAGTGTCAGAATTCAATAGATATACAGTTTCTTGTATCCATACTTCAATAGATATACAAATTCTTGTGTCTATGGTTTATTCGACATACCAGTTCTTGTGCCTTACAGTTCAGGTTATAAAGGGATTAATCATATATGAAGACAACAATGCAATCAAGAGACAGTCTTAATATTTAATGTTTGCTTCACAGAGTTGCAGGCTGCTAATTTCAGCAACACATGGAATGGTTTAATCTAATTTCAGTGCCACATGGTATCATTTAATTTAATTTCAAGGACAAAAGGCATGGTTGAATTTCAATTCAATGACACAGCAGTTTAATTTAATTCTTATGGGTTCACACTAATGTAACTTTTAAAATGTGAAATTAATATAGATGAAATTTTTATGAACTATGACTCTCCAATTTCATTTCTTTTAACAATTTCAGATGAACATGTTTGCAGCATCATTTTGATATGAATGTTGAGATCCAGAAATTACCAGTACTTACGTCACCGAGTACAGAATATGTGAAAGGATCTGGACACTTTTGGGGCAAGTGGAATTGGGAGGCATAACAAGCATTTTCAAGTTACATGCCCCAGATCCTTGTGTTAAATAAATTATTTTGAACACTGAAGTCACAAGATACCCAGTGATGATCAAATCCCATTTCAGAACATTTAGAATTATTTAATTTGAATACAGACAAGTAAAATTTACCTAATCGCTATTCTAAGACAAGTGCATTTCCACCATTTTAAACAAAGTCTGGCAAGCACTTATTTTTATATTCTAATCACTTTATATGCCATTATCTAGCCAATCAATGCCATCTGGGTATTCCAAATGTCTGAGACATCTGGCATTCTGTATGCTTGAATCTAACCTCTCTTCATGTATTGATTTAGTTCCACTGATACTAAAATATATGGTTTTGCATGAAAGTTCTGTAACCACTTAACTGCATACTGGGCTAACTGACCAAATTATCAGCCTAGTAAAACCGAAAACAAAATACGCCAAGTATTATTAATTAGCAGTGTTTTAAGCAGCCCTGTGTTTGCCAAGATACTCATTATGAGGTAACCAATTCATTTCAATCCACCAAGTAAATGCAGTAAAAATTATTGAGGGACACATTATCAAAATAAGTGTCCATTTTCTTTATGAAATGATTAGATGACAGCAAGGGGTCTTTAATTGTTTTCAATGATTATACAAGGATCAACTATATTGTGTGATATTGCATTGGAAGTGTACTGATTAAAGTTTATTATTGAGTGGTTGCTGTTTGCTTTTAAACAACAAATCTATATCATGATCACTTGGTCTTTTCTTCTCTGGATAAAATGTGCTTCGAAAATTATTTTTGTAAGATGTGATAAAGAAAATTCAGAGAAGAAAATTCATATAAAAAGAGAGATAAAACATAAGGTTGCCACTCAATCTGGGGTAACTCTTTCTACAAAGAGACACTAGACTGTGGCAGCAAAAACTATCAAAATGTAAAAAGGCTATATAACAAAGAGATTTCAGCCACATTTGGTTTTTAATTATCCATAGCTTGAATTCACTGACTCTGAAGGAAAGACATTTTACAGCCATTGAAAACAATATCTCAAACTGAAATGGGTTGGATATTCAACCCATGTATTTGCTAATGAATCTGACAATTTCAGGATTTAATCAATCACTTCCCGTGCAGGTTTTGGACCATATTAAGACTGTGCAGTATATGCATGCCACTAGCAGAAAATTCCATGCTAACATTCCATTTGGAAAGGCCATTTTAAAAGCTAAATGAGATTGAAATGAAAAAAAAATAAAATGAGAACTGTCTTTAACACAGCTTTAACACTAACCCAATATGGAATTTTATCATTTGGAAATAATGTGTGCATTCCTGGAGAAGAACAGTATTAAATTTAAGGCATGTGACTTTACTGTTGTTAATAAAGTCTCAAGAAAAGACGTTAGGGAAAGTCGGAACCTCAGTAAACTCACTTTTGTTCTTGCTGATGGAACTATTGTTGCTATCATAACAGAGCAAATAATAATTTATATTAGATGGTCTGAAAAAAATACACCTTTTCAAAAACAAATCTGTTGCAGATTATATTGTTTATCTCATAATTAAATTTCACACATTTCATCAAATTTAAGCAAAAGGAAGAAATTTTGTGTCCAGTGAAAATGTAGGTGGGACAAGTAAATTTTCTCACACCACATGTCTTCGACAAATGGATGAAAATAAAATTGGATCAGTCATGACCATTTTGTCAGGTTTAAAGTACTCATTATCTACAATTAGTATTCATACTAAAACTGACTTACCCAAGAAACTTCAGCTTTCCAATTTCAACTGCCATGTTGTGTGTCAACAGATGACGAGTAATGAGCAGATGACCAGTGATGACTTTTGTGCGAAAAGCAGCACGAAGAAGAATTCTGCTCATCAGGCACAGTTATCTCCCTTGAGTAAATTTACTTTGACCTAACAGAGAAAAATTTAGTTATTTACATTAACAGTCAAGTGAGTAATTTAGCCCCTTATTTAAATCCTACTCAAACAGGATGGTTTAGTTTTGAGGCATGTCAACATATAAAGTACTCTATTCCAATTTCCTCAGTATGATATAACATTTTGAGTTTTGATGTTTTATCAAATATCATTAACAATGGATGTATAACATGGAATGCATTAACAATGGATGTATAACAAGAAATGTAATGTTGTTGTTGTTGTTACTGTTGTTGTAGATTTTAATTCCATTTTTCAGCACAAGATGGCTATACACAGCAGCCAGTATAAATGGTGGAGGAAGAACCCAGGAAAAAAACACCTACCCATGAGAAGCTACTGGCAAGATTTCTCACCCAAACTGGCCGAATTTGAGACTCAAGCCTATGCAGAGGTGAGATGGCAGTGATCCATAATGGTGAGCACTTTAGACCACTCAGCCACTCAGGACCTCCAAAGAATCCAATAACAATGAAATATATAACAAAGAATGCATTAAAAATGGATGTATAACCATGCATGCATTAACAATGACAGTATAACAAGGAATGCATTAAGCACTTATATCTAGGCCAAGCAAATAACTAATCATTTATTTCCTTCATTCAAAATCAAGGTGAGCATGCTTTAATATTAAATATTGTGGTTCGGTTTTATGGAGTTTAATGCCAATTTTTAGATCCCCCCAAAAAATATCAGCAACACCAACATTAAATTCACAGTCAGTATGAAACCAAGGTGTTACTCTAGGCAGTGCTCTCACATTGCACCAACATGTCATGAACATATGCAAGGCTGTATGTCTTGAGCTCAGACGCATCAGCTTCATTCACAAAAATCTTTCAGTTGATGCCACAAAAACACTTTTGTGTTCATTAGTACTTTCAAGACTGGACTATTTTAACTCAATTCTGTCTAGTTCATCTTCATATCTACTCCAGAAACTTCAAAAAGTTTGGATCATCCTTAGAGTACCACGGTCAGAGAACACCTTCCCTCTGCTCTGTACCCTACACTGAATATCCAATCAATCCAGAATCAAACACAATTTTTTTTTCTCTGTGCTATATTTCACTGACAGACTCCAGTCCTACATAACTATTTGGCTTCACCCATGTGTACACAATGGCCTCACCCATGTGTATACCCCGGCCTCACCCATGTGTACACCCCGGCAAGATATGCTCCTCTTTTGACAATCATATACTCATTATTCCCACTATAAAAACTAAGTCATATGGACAACATTTTTCTCCATATCAGGACCCAGCAATGTGAAATGAAGACCAGTGATCCCTTTCAAGAGTACTCTTAAAATACGCCTTTTTTTACTGCAAGGAAAAAACTTAAAAGACCTAATAATGTTTCCTACTTTAAATATTTTCAGCATTTTTTAAAATGTTTTCTAGCTTTATGGTGTTTTTTTTTTTTGTAGTCATATCATCATAGATGTTGTAAAGCACTTAGAGCTTCTAAAGAATATGCGCTATACAAAGTCTTCATTATTATTATTATTATTTTTCATTTATTTTAAGGATACTGTAGAATGATATTCAACTATAATCCTGTAATACTAATTTCAGTCGGCATTATGAAAAACAAAATGTCCAAGAAAATATTCAAATTTAACAATGCAATTAATGATATGAAACCTATATATATATATATATATATATATATATATATATATATATATATATATATATAATGAGAAAAAACTTCAGGTTACAGTCACTTTATAGGACCATCATAAAGATATCTTTTCATAAATTGAGCTAAGTAATTTATAAACATGTATATCACTATAACTATATCTGAGGGGATATATTATCTGGGTCAGCCTCTCTTAAAGATAGTGAACTGTTAGGTTGTTTTCAGTCAGTATTTCATTACCTCATGAATAATTAATTATGAGAATAATGAAATATATTTTATGTAAGATGAACAACTTATGTAGCTAATGCTTTTTGTTTTTGCATGTATCAAGTTGTGAGATGCCCAATGATGCCTGTGTTATGCTGTATCAAAGCATGAGACCCATTCATGACTGTGTTATGTAGCATTAAAAGTTTTGTTTGTATGACAGTCTTCGTAACAAACTCACACAGGAGAAATTTCCATTAAACTGAGACAGTAAATTGATCTAATCTGTTGATAAGATTCAGTGACACATGCAAAGTGAAACTTAAAAAGACTTTCATATACACCTGTTACTGAACTTTAAAGCAAAATTGGCTGTGGTCAGGATCTGTACTAGAATACATGAGTGTGACCATGATAAATAATAGAATGCATGGTTGTGACCAGGATCTGTACTGAATGGATGTGAATCTGTTTGTTTTGTTTGTTTTTATGGTTTAACGCCATATTTAAGCACAATATAGGCTATACATGGCAGCCAGTATTAATGGTGGAGGAAGAACCCGGAAAACCCCCGGAAAGAACCACTGACCCACGAGAAGCTACTGGCAAGCTTTCTCACATAACTACATTAACCAAATCTTAGACTCGAACCCACACAGACAGAGGTGAGATGGAAATGATCCGTAACAGACAGCGCTTTAGACCACTCGGCCACTCGGGGCCACTGGGTGTGAATCTAGAATACATGAATGTGATCAGGATTTGTACTAGGATATATGACTGACCAGGATTTTTACTAGAATACATGAATGTGGTCAGGATCTGTACTAGACTAAAACTGATCAGGATTTGTACTAGAATATATGATCAGGAACTGTACTAGAATACAATGCTAATCAGGATCTGTACTTAAATACATTGTTAATCAGGAACTGTACTAGAATACATGGCTAATCAGGATCTGTACTTAAATACATGGCTAATCAGGAACTGTACTAGAATACATGAGTATGATCAGGATCTGTACTAGACTACATGGATAATCAGGATCTACACATTAATATGACCAGGATCAGTATTAGAATACATTACTGTGACCAGTATCCATACTAGATTATATGAATGTTATCCCCATTAATTTCTAAAGCTCATCCTAAAAAATCAACCATAAACATGAATATTTTCAAGCCCTACTATTATTTTTTCATCAAATCCTCCAATATTCTGAATATTCCACATAAAAGAGAAAATTTTCTTTCCTCAATTGTCAGTTATAAGATACCTTGTATTTTTGGTGAATTTATGTGTGCACAATTTTTTTTTATTTAAAAAACTATCTAGCTTGGAAATGTATATGTATATTTTAAAATATTCTAACAGCAACACCAACATTAAATTCACAGTCAGTATGAAACCAAGGTGTTACTCTAGACAGTGCTCTCACACTGCACCAACATGTCATGAACATATGCAAGGCTGCATGTCTACAGTGACACATACAGTGATGACTTCAGTGTAAAAGTCGGAGTCCATCAGGGATCGGTCCTCAGCCCCCTGCTTTTCATCATTGTCCTTGAAGCCCTATCCAGAGTTCCGGACAGGATGCCCATGGGAGTTATTGTATGCAGATGATCTGGTCATCATAGCAGAGACTATGGAACTATTACTGGAGAAGCTGAAAATGTGGAAAAGTGGTATGGAAGCCAAAGGATTGAGAGTGAATCTGTCAAAAGACAAAAGTGATGGTCAGTGGCTCAGAATTGCAACCATTGAAAGATTCCGGTCAGCACCCATGTGCTGTGTGCAGGAATGGTGTAAGGTCCAATGCCATACAGTGCAGCCTATGTGCACTATGGGTGCACAAAAAGTGTAGTGGCTTGTGTGGAAAACTGGTACCAGACCCCAACTACAAGTGTAAGAGGTGTCTAGGGCAGGCACGCCCACTTGAGGGCCGACCTTACAATGAGGTGAAAGTGGATGATTACACTCTGGAGGTAGTAGACTCCTTCTGCTACCTGGGTGATATGTTGAGTGCTGGAGGTGGATGTGAACTCAGTTCAACCATAAGGGTAAAGTCAGCATGGGGTAAGTTTCGTGAACTATTACCTGTACTAACATCAAGAGTTGTCCCCCTCACCACCAGGGGAAAGGTGTATAGCAGCTGTGTTAGGAGCGAGATGCTATATGGCAGTGAGTGTTGGGCACTCACCCAGTCCTCACTCGCCCGTTTACAACGCAATGACAGAGCCATCATCAGATGGATTTGTAATGTCAAGCCAGACCAGACCCAGCATATCAGGTCAGATACCCTACTGGAAAAGCTGCACCTACCAAAGACTGAGGAACTCCTAAGGGCCAACCGGATACGCTGGTTCGGCCATGTAGAGAGAAACAATGCTTGGATTAACAAGTGTAGAAATGTGGAGGTGGAAAGCCGAAGGAAAGCTGGCTGACCCAAGAAAACTTGGAAGCAAACAATCGATCATGACCGCGAGACATGGAAGATGACCAAAATCGATCCTCAGAACCGTGATGCCTGGAGACTGGTCCGATATCTTTTGCTTTTCAGTGATGTAACATGGTGACCGGGTCAGTTATGAAACCCCTAAACTGCCATTTTATGTCTGAATACAAAAACAATTGAAATGTACTTAATGTTTCTTCTGCTCAAGTTATATATACTTTCTGTTTTCGTATCTGAATTAAGATATATTATCAAGGTTGCTTCACTTTATGTATAAAAAATGTCAACAATCATCTAGAGTTTACTATAAGTTGCTGCATTACTTTTGTAGGTCTAACCAAGTTGCCACCTGGAAAGGTTAACAAATCTTGATTCCTTAGATGATCTTAAATATCTTTCAATCTTTATTCTTTTCCACAACAAAAATGAAGTATAAAACAAAAATGAACAATAAAATACCAGTATTTATATTATAAATTTACCACCTTTACACAATATGTGCATTTGTCTTTAAATAATGTATACCGGTAGTTATTTTGTTTGTTGGTTGATGGGGATCTCAACTTTTTCATCTGTCGCTCTAAACACCCCAAGAACATCCCAGTATTGCATATATTTGCTTCAAATCTCACATAAACATACCAAGAAGCGGAAAAAAAGATAACATTGTTACTCTCAATGATTTATAGTATTGGTTGATGGCCCTATTTCCAATAATCTACGGAAACAAAATCTTATGCATCAAAACTCTTAAATTTTATATATATATATATATATATATATATATATATATATATATATATATATATATATACAATTTCCTCATTGGATAACAATGCACCATACTTCTCATTTATTTGAATTTTTTATGCTCTATGTTAATAATTGTCAAAATAAAGGAATGGAGGAATAGTTAAATTGTTATTGTGATAAACAAATAATTTTATATACAAAATATTTCCCATTTTTTTAAACTTATTTAACGACTTATTTGTGGTATTGCTAATTATTTACAAATGTTGATAAATATTCACGTTACTGTCACGGAACACTCTTCGTCAAAACGGGAGCTATTTCCCTTGGCAACTCCTAACCTTTACTAATTTTCCTTTTACACAAAATATCGCTAATATTTGCAGGTTTTGTTTGTTTGTTGGGTTGTTTGTTTGGGGTTTGTTTTTGTTTTTTTGAAATTTCAAGTGGGTATTATGTAAATTTTAAGGTGTTCTTGGAGTTTCCAGCTTGTACTAGACGCAGCTCCATGTGGCAACTGCTCCAGTTTGAGCAAACTTAATGCACATGCCTCTTAAAATATCAGTATAGTCAGAAATTATCTGAATACCTGACCAAAAGGAAATTAAATAGTCCTTACAGAAACATGTACGTAATGTTTCTTCTGCCAAAGTTACGTAAACTTTCTGTTTTGGTATCTGATTTAATATATATTGTCAAGGTTGCATTACGTTAAGTCGTAAAAACAAACATCTAAATTTTATTGTTTTTATTATTAACCAAACTACGTTAAACAAAGATTCTTCTATCTTGCATCTTGTACCTTTATAATATTTAACCGTTCTGTTGCGAGGTTTACATGTACCTTACTTCCGGTGTGTGGCGTTTTTGCACAACAACTTGGAAATTGCGGAATCCCGAATCGGCTCGTTTTCTCGAGAAATTGCTAGATCATACAAAGGATGTAAATACACTGGATTGCCCGGGTTTGTTGAATGAGTACATTGACCATTCAGAATACATGAACATGTATGAATATATATGAACAGCGTATTTATGTACATGGTGGAAGACATGAAGAGGTTTTAATTTTATGTACCTGTTTGCGGGCGAAGCTGTAAAATTTAAAAAAAACACCGTAATTTACCTTTCTACTACTTTCATCACTTTTAGTCAAGTTTTACAAATGTTTGTGCAATTTATTCTTGAAGAATACAAGTTGTAGAATTTATATTTATGGAATTGATATAATGTTTGTTTATATCATATACATGAATACTTTAATTTCATTTTTTTTAAAATGACACCAATAACGTAATATGATACTCTCATGAATTGTGAAGATGTATTCTAGTCCTACCCTATATGATACTAATACGAATGTTGATATTTGCATCAAGAAACCATATAAGTACCTTGTTAAGTAAAACAATAACGATAAAAACTTTTGAAACCACTTTATTAGTTTAATTTATAAATAAATTTGTTTCAAATTGAGTTGTCTTAGACAGATAAGTGCTCTGATCTTTCGTATATCATTTGGGTTACTAATGCAAACACATACGTAGTTATGGGGCATGATTCAGGATATAAAACATAGTGTGGGAACCAATATCAGTAAATATCAAGTATGACTATATGGGGATCGGATGATAAGCTAACATTAAGGATGAGGTTATGGCAATCTATGTGAATTTAACATTAACAATGAATATATATGTACTACGGGTTCAATTGAAAAAAATAATGTTAAAATTGTCTACAGGTCGCCACTGCTGTATGCACAATCAAAAGAGACGGTTTGTATTTATTTATTTATTTATTTATTTATTTATTTATTTATTTATTTATTTATTTAAGCACCAGTGTTTCCTTTGATTTACCGTTGCTGAAGAATTTAAGTACAATGCCGATGACTGAAGTGAAGACAATATATTGTGCATGCAATGTATATTTCTTATAAATGGAGTGGTAGTACGATTACTGCTGCTTTTGTGGCTGGTATTTTTCTAGAAGAGAATGACTTCAATTTGACTAAGTGCGATTTCTTATCTTTTTATACAACGACCACATATAATAATAGAATGGTCAAAATTATATTTTAAAAAATAACCCACCCCTAAGTCATTATTCGTTCATTAGAAAATTGCCTTTTTATCAAAGCTATACTACTATGACCCCTGTCAGATAAAAAGTACCCACATAGATGAGTGCCCTCCCGGTCGAAATTATATATAGAAAAATCACACACACGCGTGCGCGCGCGCACTCACACACAGTCATAGTTCGTGCAATAGAAAAGCATATTATACTATGAACCCTCACAGATAAAATAGACTCTTGTAATACATTGACTCCATACTGTTCATGTTTCAGTGTCTGAAATTTGCTTACAATATAGCAGCGTACGTGCAGAGGTGGCGGTGTCGTTGTCTTGTGTGATGTAGTTTACCTGAATGGCACCTCGGTTTGTATTTGAAAGGTCTGAAGAAAAAAAACACAGCTTAAGAAAAACGTTCAAAATTAACCAGCTATATTTACCAAACAGTGACTATACTTATTTATGTCGCATAGACATCTTAGTATTCAAACTTGTTAGGGACTTAATACATGTACACTTTGCACAAAAAATATTGGAAAGTTAAGATAGTTAAGCAAATTTTACTTCATTGATTTGATTTAAATGCATATGTGGCTTACACATTATTGGTTTTTTCCTGTCCATTAGTAATAACTGGACCAGATTTGAATTTAAGCACGGAATCACGATGTTGCGGGCTGTACGACATCCTTGGACTTAATGGTACCTCTCTTTTATTGCCACAGCTCGAATAGCTCCAAAATGGCGGAGATGTGAAACTAATTTCCAATACCTCCACTTGTGCCATTGCACACCAGTAACATACCTAATATTATCTGTTAGGGTTGAGTGTGTGTTGGGTCTATTCCCACTCACGCTGGGTTCTCCATTCAGGTAGATGGTTATTTAATAGCAACCCCGACCTGACGACCAAATTAAATAGTACTCCTTGAATACATAAATGCCTGGGGGAAGCTGCACCATTCCCCCCCCCCCCCCCGGAGTAATTAAACATCCAGCTTTGCAGGAAACTTAAAACAGTGTTACATGCCCCTAGTGGGCGATACAGCATTATAATTCAACTTCATCATCATCATCAGTAGCTTAAGGAAGTGAGCGTCATTATAAGAAATATCGTCAAAACGTATTCTCAAAGTATTTAAATGCTTTATATATATATTGGGCTCCAGTATAAATGTCTCCAGAACCAATGAATGTAAAAGAAATAGAATTAAAGAACAAGCATTGTGGAGTGGAGCTTGTTTTCAGTGGTAGAATTTCGGACTCAATATCGATAAGTCGTGTGTTCGATCATCACCGTGGCAATGCTATTTATCCTTGAACAAGATAACGAGTCCGCATTGCTTATTACAGTACCCAAGAAGCCAGCGAGAATGCCTAATATAAACTGTAAGAACATGTTTCGGAATCGATGTAAAAAAATACGTTAAACTAACCATTTCAAAAGTTCTGTTTTAACAAAAATGAAAACAACTGTAAAGAATCAGCCCCGAATGTCCAGAAAGCGCCACATGTTTGTTGGTTTGTTTGTTTATTTGTCTATTTCATATGCATGGCGAGTTCGAGGTCGATCATTTCTCCGATGAACGAGGGTACATTTTCATCATATAGATCAAAATCTTAAAAGTCATCACCAAGTGGGTAGATAATGCATACAATGGTAATCGTAAGCATCATGTTGGTTTCAATTTTACAACGTTATATTTATTAATTTTTTACTCGGTCTGCAGATCTTTCATTTATTCCCAGTCAGTGTAAACGTTTATATAATGATTCATTTGTGTTGCTAAATATATCAAAAGTCAAACAGTATCAGAGCCATAACTTTCAGTGGCTGGTGTATTCGAATAATAATTGATACACATGTTACTGGCATCATGATGCAGAAGGGAATAATTTACTATCCCGCTAGGAGGCGCTGTTGTATTTTCTTATAGCTCACATGAGCACATTCAGCTGATCAAGTGTGTTGCTCACGTTGGTCTGATGATCAAACCGTTAACTTTTGTGCAATATTAGACGATGCATTATATGTACAATCTAATTCAAGCAAGTCTGACAACAAATTGCATTTCAAGAACAGCTCGGTTCCTGTCTTTAACCAGCAACATCCGTTTATATTAACCAAAGTTATTAAACTTTATTTAAGATTTTACTAAAGATCCTTTTTTAAATTAACAATAATGTCCATGCTTACAAGAGTTATGCACCTTTGTGCAATATTTATCCCTTTGCGCACTATAGAATGTTGATTATTTAAGCCAGTCTTAATCAGGGTTAACTTTAAATATATTTATATTGACTGTTGTAATTCTAAACACACAATTTTAGTCATTGATGCACCATATGAATAGAAATTCCATTGTCATTCAGTCTGTACATCATTCAGTCTGTACATCATTCAGTCTGTACCAAAGTTAGTAGGAACGTACAATATGTGTACAACCCCTAATCTTAATTAAGGACTCAATGTATACGTTGCTTGTTCTTTTCTGGAACCTGTCATATCGCCATACCGGTTTATATTTACTAGAGTTCTACCCCATTTTATTTATCTGAAATTCTCCTTTGTGGCATTGTATGGACAATAATTTCCAAACCAGATTCTGTTAAAGTGAAGTTCGTTTCTTCATACAAACTGGTAATTAATTTTCACCTAAAAAGTAGGACGGTAGGTGAACTAAAAGCAAATTATCCTTCGTCTTCAAGAAAGCAGGCAAATTCGTTTTGTCTAATTCTCTTTAAAGTATGACTTGAAGACAGACTGATATAATGATAAACATCAAAGGACTTTGATGACAGATTGATACTTGTTTATAATGATAAATTTCAAAGGACCTTGATGACAGATTGATACTTGTTTTTAATGATCAATTTCAAAGGACTTTGATGACAAATTTATACTTGTTTATAATGATGAATATCAAAGGACTTTGATGACAGATTTATACTTGTTTATAATGATAAATCTCAAAGGACTTTGATGACAAATTTATACTTGTTTATAATGATGAATATCAAAGTATTTTGATGACAGATTGATACTTGTTATAATGATAAATCTCAAAGGACTTTGATGATAGATTGATACTTGTTTTTAATGATAAATCTCAAAGGACTTTGATGACAAATTTATACTTGTTTATAATGATGAATATCCAAATATTTTAATGACAGATTGATACTTGTTTATAATGATAAATCTCAAAGGACTTTGATGACAGATTGATACTTGTTTTTAATGATCAATTTCATTAATTTAAGTCACCAGGACAAAATTTGTAAAAACAAGAAAAAATTGACAAAGTCGATGAATAATCTGCGAAATGTGCCTTTTACGCAGCCAGATCCCCTCCCCCCTTTATTAAACATGTTAGGTCCTGATTTTGATCGTTAGTAAAATTTTAATATCGTCCTCTGTAATCCATAGGTAACGATTTATACAGGTAATGATTTATATAGGTAATGATTAATATTGGTAACGATTTATACAGGTGCGTTGAGAAATAGCTTAATGCTAAGAAAAGAAAATGAAATCACGCTTCTTTATAAAGCGGAATTCGCAGTAAGGCATTAAAGAAATTGACTTAATCAAATTGTCGTAAGCTGTATGATGTAACATGGCCCTAAAGTTTATTATCCGATATTATTGGTTTTTGGTTTTTGAACTCGTCTGAGCATTTTTTAATGTTAAGAGTCTCATCAAGTTTGGTAATGATAAAATATACAATAAAGGTGCTAGAATGTCGAAAACAAGGCAAAATATATAATTTTTTATTTAATCAAGGGTCATAACTCTGAAGGTTATTATCAGATATTGGTGCTTTCTTTTTAAAACTAAATTGACCGCACCAGTGGCCTTGTGGTTAGAGCGTCCACCTCGGACGCCGGAGGTCGTGAGTTCGATTTCTGGCCGAGTCATACCAAAGACTCTTTAAAAAATGGTACTAACCACTCAGCATTCAAAGGTTAGTGTTAGGGCTGGTCGGCCTGGTGTCATGATAATGGGAATGGGTGGAACATCAGGCTACATGTCTGCGGTATGATGCCCCTACTATCACTATAAACTGCCACACTGCAGACATCGTAGCGATATGACTGAAACATTGTTAAAAGCTACGTTAAAAATCTAAACCACACACACACACACACACACACACACACATATATATATATATATGGACGGACGAACGACGGACAACATACCATTCTACTAGCCCTACTGGCAAGGCCAGCAGAGTTAACAATAAACTATTAACAGACGAACGAACTGGCTGACGCACAACGCCAGCATGATAATCCTTCTCAACAAGGTATCAAGTTTAATTATTCAAACTTGTCCATAACCTGCTTTAGTAGCATATTTTGGTGAGCGACAAAGGCACCATTTGTTTTCATTGTAATGACTATACATGATAGCGTTTAAAGACAAACAACGAAAACAACCCTGCATCATTGTTTATTGCATTATTTGTAAGAAGAACAAAAAAAAAATAGATAAAATAGAAGTATTACACAAAAGAAGTGATTTTCTATGTTTGTTACTTTTGGCATCTTCATAGAGGACATTTGAACATTAGCGACTTTACATATTAACCCTTCTGTTTACTTAACCACGGTACAAAAAAAGTGGACCTGTTTGATTGGCGTCATCTTATAAACTGATGTCGTACAATTATAAAATAACGTACTATTTTAAAACGACGTCTTTGTTAAGCTAACTAACGCATTAGTAGCTCGTATATAATAAAAAGTTTCTTACCTACAGTTTGACATAAAAATTGTTTAAATAAACAGCAAGAATTAAAATGTACCACAGTGTTAACACTGACGAAATAATTACATCTTAAAGCGTATCAGTTCATGAAAGTGAATTTTAAATAGTGACATAATATCGAAAAAAGTAGAAATATACATACATAGTGTTTGTTGTATCTTTTCTTAATGCAATCATTGGCACTTAGACATATTACTACATTCGAAGTGTATTATCCTGAAAGGTAGTTGTCTAACAAACATATTAATCCAAAGGTACGGATTATAGTTAATCTCCTTTAACAACTCAATCAGGGTGACAAACTACAATTATTTGTCGTCGAACATGAAAAACGATCCCGAGATTACCTCTTCAAATTAGCAATCAAATTGTTGTTCATAAGTAGTATTGACATGACACTTATTTGGCTGGTCATTTAGGGGTGTTACGTGCTTAGGCTCGAATAAACAGTAACATAGAAAGAGTGAAAATAACAAGCTTGTAAAAGCTTAATAAACAATTTATTGAGCACAAATATTTTCCAGAAAAGAAAAATAAACCTACGGTTTCAAGAATCAATTCCAAAATTAATCCAAAAATAATTCAAAATATAATCCACTAGAGAAAATGCAAAAGTCCTGGTAATGAAATGTCCAAATAATTCCCAGTTCGAATCTTAGTGAAGCATCCAAGATGGAAGACGATGTCACGTGATGAAGTCAGTTCTTGGTAATGAATTCAATGAGCACAATTATTTTCCAGATAAATAACAAAATAAATCCTCTTGATCCAAACGAATTGAAATAATTTCCAATACAAGGTAATTTAAAATAACTCAAAACGACACAACTTAATATTCTAACAGCCCAACTTCTACTAAATAGTTCGCTCCAAAACATAATTTATATACCTGTTTTTACGTAAACAAGAAAGGGGGCACATGATCTTCTAGAATCTTTTAGAACAAACTTACGTTCAAAACATCTCGTACACACTGTATGACCCATATAAAAACAGAAAGATGTTTATAACAAAGCTCCATAATGTCCTTGGAATCAACCAATCATTTTAAAAGCTATTTACAACTCTGAAGCCAGGTCAGAAATGAGGTCAACACCTGGTTTTATTCTTAGAGTACATGTCATCCCACTTTCTAAATAAATATCTCCTAATGAATGAATCTTAAACTTAAAATGTCAAATTTGAATCTGACAAACAAACAATTAAAATAAAAAATAAATGACTTAAATCAAATATACGTAACAGGGGTCAATAAGACTTATTTCAAGATCCTAATGTATTCATTAGACTGAGTGAAGCAAATTATACAGTTCTGCCAAACTTGCGTTATATTTTTAGGACATATTGTGGGACATGGTCGGATTAAAGCTGTAGAAGCTAACGTTACAGCCATTTATGAATTCCCAGTGACTGTTATTACAATGCATCTGATGCATATGGATATGGCTGGATAGTATCGAAAATGGTGCACAACTGTGCCTTAATTGCCGATCTTCTGACCAATTTGTTGATTACGGAAACCATGTCTTACTGGTCTGACAAATATCAGGACGTGTTTAATAAGTTAAAGGCCATACTTAAAGGTCCACCAGTTCTTTCATTCGATCATTCAAGACATCTATTGATGCAAATGATATAGTGTTTGATGGCGTGTTAATAATACAAAAAGTGCGTGGATCATCCAGTGTTTTTACCCCCTTCTTTTTCTAAAACATATAGCACTCACCAGAGAAGTTATTTCATTATTGGGTAAGGAGTGTGTGTCTTTACATTTTGTCATCCGATTGCATACGATTGTATATGGTGGCCACATCCAATTTCTTTTCATCAATGAAATGAAAAACAAAATTCAGAGATTGTTGGGATAGAGTTTAACCAGAATACATCATCAACGTTCGGCACATCAAGGGAAAGGAAATTAAAATCGCAAATGCACCTTTACGTGTATATGAGTTAGATATTGCTTTATTTTGTATGCATTTATGTACATTTACATTCATTATATATCTTCCTATGTAGTTTCTGTATTAATTGTAACGATAATTCATGAATGTAAACTTTAATATTGCATAAGTTCTCTATTAAGATATTAACAGTTCTGAGATTGCATAGGATCTATAAAAAGATACGTACCTGTTTACATAGGAAGATAATAAACAGTACGAACATAGTGAATAATGTATTTTTATTTATGTTCATCATTTTGCCAGATTCTTAATCTTTCAGTCAACTATTATCAGGTGTCCACTCCCGACCGGTGTATGCTGCAAGCTGATATTTATTGTTCACGTATATAATAATAGGTTCGCTCTAATACGTTACGTATTATATACGTATAATCAAGTATCCACTAGAGGGGAGAGAGGGCTGCGTTACTAGCTTGCGTTCAATGTAAACGTATTTGACGAGATTCATTCAAACATTTGTCCATATTAAACATGTGTCCTTATAATTAGATGTTCATGAATACATAATCATTAACACGATGACTCATGACTAATGGAATAAATTAGATTATTTTATTTTGTGTCTTGAATCATTTACTATGTTTTAAAAACATCAACTTTTCAATTTCCGTAACTTATTTGTCTGGCGAAACGCTAGGAATTAATACATGCCAGTCGGAAAGCTAGAAAAGGTTGTCTCCCCTATATTGTGCGCTACAGATGTAAAAGTCTGACTTGCAAAGCCTATTCTGAACATATTGCTCCACTTATATAAATTATTGGAGCTCAACAGCTCTGTTAGCCACGCAAGGACTTTATTTCAATATAAACAAACATTCACGTACGGACACAGATTTAATGTCCGTTGATGAATTTTGCATGGACTAAACATACACACACTAACACACACGACCATAACTTACCATCTGAATTTAGGAGTATATACACATGTTATACGCAAATATAAATGCGTTGTGTGTGTTGTTCTTACTTTGAAGTGATGAAAGATAAGCTAGAACGTGGAGCGGATTTGGGTACGGAACTGATTTAGTTGTCGGACAATGTATTTCTATTTCCCGCAAGTTTTACAATAGGCGTAGCTATGATATTTTGAGCCCGGGAACGAACTACAAAATTGGCGCCCCAGCCCCCTCCCCGTTTAATCACATTTTTCTATGACCGATTTATTACCCTTGTTTACTTATATAATGTAACGTTGCAAGCCTCATTTTGGCGCCCCTGTACCTTGTCGCCCGGGGACATATGTACCCCCTGCCCCCCCCCCCCCGTCCCTAGCTACGCCTCTGAGTTTTACTGGTATGAAGAAAGTGTGTATGGACTTGAAACAGACACGTTATTCAGATGTGTACTACTTTTAGGCACCAGCTTTGGAATATAACATATTTATGTTCACTTATGTTTACCTATTTTCTTTTCAGTATTTTAATTAAATCCTTAAAAGGCATCAATTCAGATTTGTGAACCGGGTCAGATTCCAGTTTGTTCCACTCACATAGTACCAAGAATTAAATTTCCACTTAAAGAACTAAAATATTCCATTTTGCTTAATCCTTATTTATCATGTTTCCAAATGTGGTGTAATTCCGTTACGTCTTATTCAAATTGTTATCTCTAACCAGTATGACGCTGGGAATAATTACATTGATTACTTTACCATCGGGTATCGAACCAGCAACTATTGGACTGTGCGTCCGATACTCTCTGAACTGTCGTCCATTCTACTAATATTTGCGTCAAGGGCAAAACATGCTAGTGTGGATCATTGTTTGAGACGTGCGTCAGACGTGAACATAATTAATTTCAACAGTGATATGATAGTCAACAATTGGGACTTACGTCTTAAGACGTTAAACATATACTATTAATCGTTTTATGTAAACGGATTGAACACAAAGTTTAAAATGGTCGATTCGGGACTGTATTGTAGGTGGGTACATAAACAATAAAAACTTTGTCATGGTGGTTTTATCTTGGTAATTATTGAAATATCATGTTTACTATTTCTCTTATGAATGAGAATTCATTGTTAATAGGTTTAGTAAGAGACTGAAAACATTTGTTTGACATTCTGCTCATTCGCAAGAGTATCGTAATGGCTTTAACATTTAACAATACATTTAAATTGTTTTAATCGAAGTATCAAATTGCTTTAACATCTACCAAAGTACTACAATTGTTTTAGTTAGAGTATTAAAATGCTTTAACATCTACTAATGCACTTCAGCTGTTTTAGTTTGAGTATCAAAATGCTTCGACATATATTAATGTAGTACAACTGTTTTAGCACGAGTATCAAAATGCTTCAATATCTGTCAATGTACTACAACTGTTTTAGCACGAGTGGGACGCGACATGAAATTTTATTCATTGCTGGCTAAATCAGACCGTTGTTGAAAGCGTCACAGTACGTTTTAAGGACACTAAATACAAGTAAATGTTAGTTTAAGTGAGTACTTGTGGTCAGATTTATGCTAGCAAGTAATGAAAGGTAAATATCAGAAATACCAGTCGCTGAATCTTTAGTTTTTTTAATACACCCTACTTAAGTTACCTTTTGCATCGCTAGAAATGTAAGAACATAACAGGTCTGAAGTGGTCATTTATCATACCTACGATATCATCATTATCAGAAATTGAAATACTCTTTATCTGATGTCATGCAATACTAACAGGCGAAAAGGTAAAATGCAGTATGGTTCCTAATCAAGAATGATAGATTTGTAGAACTAATGTCATGTTCTGCATTCAATTTAAATCCCATGTGGATAACTTGTTGGTGTGCATTTCACCCACCCACCCTCTCTCTCTCTCTCTCTCTCTCTCTCTCTCTCTCTCTCTCTCTCTCTCTCTCTCTGCATGTACGAGTCGTAGAAGAATATATTGGATAGGATTTTTATTCTACCATTTTCAGACAAATGTATTTACATGAAGAATGGTGCTTTTCAGTTATTGGTGTACTATCGTTTGACTTTAACTAGATTGATGTGGATACATTCTGATGGTGGTCTCGACGAATGAGAATTTATTTGAAAAAATGAATGGATTTGCAGTATTTGTATGTTACGCTACTTCGTGTAGTTCTATCCTCCTTAGAAAGATACGAACGAGACCAATGGTGAGATAAGAGAAAATTACTACAGTTTACAAGCGTAAGTCAAGCCATTTCTAATCTAAGATTGTGAGTGTGCATGACCATCGTCAGCTTCACTACCAGACTGGCCGTCCTTGCTTTACTGGTTAGAAAAAGATAACATTTAAAATATAAAAATGGCAATGTAATATTTATTTTACCCACTTATCCCCAAACATGTTGCAAATATTCAGCAATCAAGCTGTAACTAATACTTTGGCGAGAATAAAGGGATGGGAAATACATTAAAAAATTTGTAAAATTAGGAAGTTGGAAGCTATTTTTGTCACAATATTTTGCTGAAGCCAACGCCTCATAAACCAGTTCTACTTTGCATTCATCTGTAATATACCTGTCATTTGTATTTGAATGACGTGACCAACCAATACCATTTCATTATAAGATCCAGAGTTATCGAGTTGTCTTGCCTTGTCGGATAATTGTCAAGTGGCTATTGTGCATCCAGGCATTTTCAGGTTGTATAACTCTATGGTCTTAAAATAAGTAATATAATACAGTGCGAAGCAGAGGCGTAGCTGGGGGGGGGGGGGGGGGCAGGGGGGGTACATATGTCCCTGGGCGCCAAGGTACAGGGGCGCCAAAATGAGGTTTACAACGTTACATTATAATATGTAAACAAGGGTAATAAATCGGTCACAAGATCGCTGAGGCGTCAAATTTTATAGTTCCTCCCCAGGCGCAAAATATCATCGCTACGCCTCTGGTGCGAAGCAACAAGTTTAGTAAAATTCAACAAGTATTGGTAGTTTTTTCTATAGAGTAGAACGTGAAAATTTAAACGAAATCAATTTGGGTATTGCGAATTAAATTCCACAGCTCCTACAAATGTACACAAGTCCTAATTATTTCATTTCTGAATTGACTTTAGTCGAAATTCAAGCTAAACTCAATGCCGGAACGGTTGGTGTGCCAGTGTTGGTTAGTGTCGTAGTAATGTACCAACAGTCTTTTGTTGTGTCACGCTCATACAATCCAAAAACGATTTTTCAAATTTTCATTACATATATACAGTGGATCAAAAGTAAAATTTCCGACATGCAAGCAAGCGACAAAATTACATTTTGCTTTGCCTTAACACGAACATACCTGATTGACTAACTGGTCTCAATTTATACATGGGATAAGGTTCAGAAGAAATTCAAACAGGACAAAAATATTATATAACGGCAAATATAAATTCCATTTCTTTAGTTGTCGCTTAGTATTTACCTCGGTCACCAATTTCACCATTGTGATTTGTCAAATGCACTGTTTTCTCACAAGATCAATGTTTTTTTATAGCTCCTTCAGGCGGGCTTGTCGTGTAATGGAACATGTCCAAATGTGACACAGACCAAATACATGCTATGTCTTGCCAAAAAGCAATTTAATCATATTTACATATTGCTCCATGATTATGGCTGAATTAAATATCAAATTATTTAATCTGAAGTGATCTTGATTTCAACACGTTTTGTTGGATATTTAGTACCCTGTAAGTAGATATGTACATAAAAATTACAAATAAGAAAAAGGAATATAAACTTTGATTAGAGATATTATAAAATTGTATTCATTTGCAATGAATATAACTTTTACTGGTTTATAAATGTAATGAATATATGTTGTAGAATTTTACTGCATGATAACTAAAGATAAATGAAAAGCATCCAAATATAGGGAGATAAATCCTTCCAAATTATATGAACATTAAGTACAGCAAGATACAAAATTAAAAGTTAAAGATGTTAATATTATATAAAATGTATACAAGATACTAAATAATGGCAAGAAATCAAATCCTTAAAACAGTAATAAAATTTGCAATGCAAACTACATTTCCTTGAAATGTTAAATATTATCTCAAGTGGTACACATCATTGACAGGTTCTTGATGCATTTTATGTCACAATATTTCTTTCTCAGACTGAACATTTAGACACTTGATACAAATGCATTGCACTATGAATTGTTATGTATAGCAATTTGTTTTTGTTTATTCATAACTGTAAATTGGGCGTTCTGTGAGAGAGTGATTGATTTCCTGGAATATCGAGTTGGATGCTAAAAATAATGTCCCTTGTATTCCTTCAGGAGAATTCCAAAGTACAGGCAGCACAAGACAAACGGAGAAAGAAGGAAGGTGAACGTTGTTGTTGAACGAGATAGGCTATAAATGGCCACCAGTATTAAAGGTGGACAAAAAGAACCCGGGAAAACCCCATAAAGAGCCACCAACTCACGAGAAGCTACTGATAAGCTTTCTCATATACCCACATTGGCTGAATCCGAGACTCGAACCCACGCAGACAGGGGTGAGATGGCAGTGATTCTGTTAGGATTGAATTTTTAGTAAAATTAATAAGATTACTATTTTCTTTAAATTGTATTATTAAAGCAATGTTTTATGCATTTATAGCAAAACGTTGGCAACTTAAATCATTAGTTTTACGAATGTACATTATTGTGTGGAAATTGGTTATAAAGCAAAAGTCAGTCAGCTTCTAAGTCTTATCAGTGAAACATATATTTTGTAAAACCAGGCATTGGCAAAAATCTTACTGAAGTCAGTCAGCCCCTAAAGTCTTATCGGTAAAACACAGAACAAACTTCCGTACTGACGTAAATACAGAATGGTTCTTGTCTAATGTTGGACAGTATCTAATGTTTGACGGACATTGCTGCTGGCTTAATATATTAAACATGTTGCTGATTTAGAATATTTAGGGATTATCATGTTCGGACGTAACTAATGCCAAAAGAACTATAAATCTGAGTTGTACCTTATGTCAGATGACGTCAAATTAAGCCGGTTTGCACCAGGAAAAACTGATTTTTACTTGATGAGAATAAACATCTATTTCCAAGGGTACGTTAACCTGACACAGGATGCATATAAAAGACCACGCATTTAAGGGTCAGGTCAGTTCCGTACCGACAAAGAAAATAGATGTTTTGTCTTCTCATTACAGGTAAAATAATTGTATATGTTATAACTTATTTTAGGAATAAGTATTTTTAATGATTGAGATTTTAATGGTAAAACTGTTTTGTGTGCAACATTGCTACTGAATTCTTTTATTTATAATATATTGTAACGGAATGTTTAAATGTTCTAAATAATTTATATTTAATTATATTTATGTAGTTTTTTATGGTAAGGTTGAGATTGCTACCAACTTCATGTTTAGATTTAACATTGAAATAAAGTATTCTTTAAGTAAGAAAGAATATTATCTAGCAATATATTCTAAATCAATATTCTATTTTAAAATAAGTAAAATGCATTTCTTTAAATTAATTGTTACACTAATTATGTTCATTACATTTTTATATCTTGGCTATCTTGAAAATGATTGAAATTAACTATTTGTATAATATTCTAAAAAGTAGAAGTTATACGAATAAATGAAGTTGGAAAGCTGGAAAAAGGAAAATATAATATGTATTGCATGAACTTTTATTATAAAGTTTTTAGATGTGTTTCTAGAATGTAGTCAATATATTTGTGTTGTTTAATTAAATAAAAGTCAGTTCCGTACCGACAAAGAAAATAGATGTTTTGTCTTCTCATTGCAGATATAGCTGATGTAGTGCAACTGGTTTATCATCGCGGCGACGGCTATCATTTCAGATATAGCTGGTAGCTGGCGAATATCATTGCAGATGTAGCTGGTTTAACATCGTGGCACCACACTTGTTTAAGAGAGCCTTCTCTCTTTCTCTCTCTCTCTCTCTCTCTCTCTCTTCTCTCTTGTGATGACTACAACAACATTTCTTTCATAACAATTCGTAACGGAGAGCGCTTTAGACCACTCGGCCAGTCGGGGCCCCTGGAATGAGAAAGGCAAGTTTCAATGTTGTATTAGTTCAGAATTTTTAGTTATAGTAATAAAATTGAAATTTTCTATAAATTGTATTAAAAAACATTTTTCACTAAATTATTTGAAAGTAATTCTCTAATAAAATATATTAAGATCAATTTCATTGATTTCTATAACGGAACTCCATAATATTATAATAAAGATTACGCCCTTTAGAGGAAAAGCAAAACACCCTTGCACTAAACATTTCTCTTGTATCGTAACGTCAGCAAAAATTACACTTAAGTTGTGCAGGTCGCTAAATTAGCCAATTCCTCAATTATTTTCAAGTGAGTAAGAAGCTGATGTGGCAAACTTGCCTATCTAATGATGCACTTAGTCCCGGTCGGTAGCCTGTAAGAACGTACATCGTGTAGCCTCACTTTGAGATTCTGACGAAACACAAGAGCTAGACGTATGACCATATTTGACCGTGCCCTAAGAGACTGTGTATAAAAGCGGATATAGGTGAACGAGCTAGCCCGTTTCGTCGGAATTCGAAGTAGACTTGTATCATTACAGTATCCCGAAACCTCTTGCATGGCAAATTTCCCCAAAGATGTAGCCGTATCTACACCGTTATGAGTGATGCTTTTCTTTTAAGATAGCCAGAGCTCTCTTCTCTCTCTAATTTCTTCTGATCATGGAAAACAGCATTGCTAAGAGTTTATGAAAATCATTATATATATATATATATATATATATATATATATATATATATATATATATATATATATATATATATATATATAAGTTATGTAACCGGAGATTTGAAATTGTACAATGGATCGTTAAAGGTTGGTCGCCCATTAACATGACAAAAGATCTGTGAGAGGTACAGTAGTCAACACTTAGAGCACAGTGAACGAATCAGTTTGATATAAGCATTTTTAATGAGAATTTTAACTTAACGTATAAAAGGAATTCTTACATAACGCCAGAATCCTAAATAAAATAGTACACATTATGCTGAGTTTTATGATAAATAAAGATGATAAAGATTTCAGATCGCAGAATATATTAAAATTAAATGTACGGTATTTTTATAACCGTCTAATGTGTACCAGTTTAATTTCAGTCATCTATTTTCTATAATGACGCGAATACAGTAGTTGCAAAATAATTTTTATATCGTATGCGTTCGTATGCATACACTCAAACGAATAGGAAAACTACCATCACCACTAAGAGGGATGTTTCCTCTGAGGCATCTGTAATTTGATTTTTTAAAACATATTTTTCGTAAAAACGCTTTTGCGCAAATTAATCGTACTGAAGATGTGTCCACGAGAGAGAGAGAGAGAGAGAGAGAGAGAGAGAGAGAGAGAGAGAGAGAGAGAGAGAGAGAGAGATGGTATCCTAATTCTAGCCGTGTGTTCTAACCAAATGGGCACACAAACCATAACCCTACATGTTTCACATAAATAAAATGCTATAAAACATGATTTATGAAATAAACGTCTGCTGCATTTGAACGCAGTTGCACATCAAAAAGGTTTCTTCAATATATTTCCTTCTGTAACCATATCTCACTTCAAATTTTTCAGAATCATCTAATGGGTAATTATTCACTCAGTGTTACAGTCAGCGAGTTTTCTCAATGCATTATATACAGTTAATATATCAATTACAAGAAATCATTGCATATTTCCCAAGGCATTACCATGATTGCTTTGTGTGTTTTCTTGTCAGCATGATTCTACTAGCGCGTGCATTAAGAGTACATATTTTATGAGATGATGGTTGGAATGTTCAATAGATCGATCTCATAAACACATGCTGGGAACTCAGGAAGATAGCAAGAAGAGAAAGATGAGTTCCCAGATAAAGAATGTCACTCGATGATGGAAATGTCTTGGGGACAGGTACGGAATCGAAGCTGTAATGAGAAGACAAAACATCTATTTTCTTTGTCGGTACGGAACTGACTTTTATTTAATTAAACAACACAAATATATTGACTACATTCTAGAAACACATCTAAAAACTTTATAATAAAAGTTCATGCAATACATATTATATTTTCCTTTTTCCAGCTTTCCAACTTCATTTATTCGTATAACTTCTACTTTTTAGAATATTATACAAATAGTTAATTTCAATCATTTTCAAGATAGCCAAGATATAAAAATGTAATGAACATAATTAGTGTAACAATTAATTTAAAGAAATGCATTTTACTTATTTTAAAATAGAATATTGATTTAGAATATATTGCTAGATAATATTCTTTCTTACTTAAAGAATACTTTATTTCAATATTAAATCTAAACATGAAGTTGGTAGCAATCTCAACCTTACAATAAAAACTACATAAATATAATTAAATATAAATTATTTAGAACATTTAAACATTCCGTTACAATATATTATAAATAAAAGAATTCAGTAGCAATGTTGCACACAAAACAGTTTTACCATTAAAATCTCAGTCATTAAAAATACTTATTCCTAAAATAAGTTATAACATATACAATTATTTTACCTGTAATGAGAAGACAAAACATCTATTTTCTTTGTCGGTACGGAACTGACCTGACCCTTAAATGCGTGGTCTTTTATATGCATCCTGTGTCAGGTTAACGTACCCTTGGAAATAGATGTTTATTCTCATCAAGTAAAAATCAGTTTTTCCTGGTCCAAACCGGCTTAATTTGACGTCATCTGACATAAGGTACAACTCAGATTTGTAGTTCGTTTGGCATTAGTTACGTCCGAACATGATAATCCCTAAATATTCTAAATCAGCAACATGTTTAATATATTAAGCCAGCAGCAATGTCCGTCAAACATTAGATACTGTCCAACATTAGACAAGAACCATTCTGTATTTACGTCAGTACGGAAGTTTGTTCTGTGTTTTACCGATAAGACTTTAGGGGCTGACTGACTTCAGTAAGATTTTTGCCAATGCCTGGTTTTACAAAATATATGTTTCACTGATAAGACTTAGAAGCTGACTGACTTTTGCTTTATAACCTATTTCCACACAATAATGTACATTCGTATAGCTAATGATTTAAGTTGCCAACGTTTTGCTATAAATGAATAAAATATTGCTTTAATAATACAATTTAAAGAAAATATCAATCTTATTAATTTTACTAAAAATTCAATCCTAACACATATATAAATGTTAAAGACTACATTATAAGTCTTAGTTACGATCAGACATCAATGTTATTTTTATGTTTGTTTGAAATATGCTGGTTATATCGGGATTACAATTGTATGAATCTTATCATTTTGTTCATTTGGATAGAATCAAATTTGTATCATAGTTAAAATGGTCTGTAACTTCGACCTACTGAGTTAAAATAAAACAGAACTATTTATTTAGCGCCAAAATGACGACCAGATATTATCGATCCATTACGTCCCATCTCGACCTTTGGCGTATTAAAAAGCCAGAACAGTTTCTGAATACACGCAAATATATTAGAAATGAAATATTAGTAAGAATATTATTTAATTGTCGATACATAAAACTTTATTGTGAACGAGAAACAAAAATATAATTTTTATGTAAATTTGGAAAGAAAAATTTGCATAGTAATTCTTTTCTCCGAGATTCTTAAACAAACCCTAACGCTACATTTCCATCATGTAATCGGCACAGTGAAAAAATCCATTTTTTTTTTGACTGAATCGTAACTAATGGGAATCGACAAAACGAATTCAATCATTATTCACAATGATTACTGACCAACTAAGAAACGACGCAAAATGTACATTGATTATTCATACTGATTATTGGCTAATAGGGGATCGAAACAAAGAATACATGCATTATTCATATTGTTTGTGCAATCTCTCTGGTCATAACATTTTCCTTAATTGGTTTATCGTTGATAACTTTTTAAAACTTGAAGTTACATTACCAAAACATGACACCATGTGCGTGAATTTATCATATATCCAAAGAATAGCTTTTCAAGATTGACATATGTGTACTTGTGCAAAATGAAGAAATATCAAAACCATCAATCAACGCTCATAAAGGAGCGTAGCTGATAATTGCCCATGGTGGGTGACTTTGTACCTCTGTTACAAATGAATTTGCAACTTACAGCAATTATTCATCTGTAACGAAACCTCTTCAAAAGGAAGCATGAAAGATTTGCATTTTGCTTCAATCATCAATGTTCCCAGGTATGATTTATTAATTCGTTTTAGTGCTGGTGATATATATATCCCGTTAAGCATCAGTAAACGTAAATGCGTTTGCCTTCAAAAATACGTGTTTTGCGGTAGACCATGTCATGTCATTACAAGAATACCATAAAACACATTTGCTAGTGTTACGTACTGGTCATGGCGCTTGGCCATTTCATGAATGTGACATCGGAGTTTAATCACGAAATACGATCAGCTGACCATATGGATCTCTTCGTGAATATTATCGGGAGAGTAAAATATAAACATATACGATTACACAGACACCTGTGATTGCATAAACAGATACAAAATCAAGCGAAATCATATATACGATTGAACTCATTGCAGTTTCTGATCCTGAACAAATGCAAAAACTAAAATATGTTATTGACGGTTTTCATAATTAGTGATCTTTCCGTTAAATAAACAATCCTAAAACAACACGGAACACAGCCATCTCACCTCTGTCTACATGGGTTCGAGTCTAGGATTAATCCAATGTGGGTATGTGCGAAAGCTTGCCAGTAGCTTCTCGTGTGTCGGTGGTTCTTTCCGGGGTTTTCCGGGTTCTTCCTCCACCATTAATACTTGTCGCCATGTATAGCCTATATTCTGCTGAAAAATGGCGTTAAACCATAAAAAACAACAAAAAAAAACCAATTGATGTTCGTTACGGGGCACGGCAATCACGAGAACGTGAATTCAAACGTCATACGCGTCGAGATGAGTTAGTAAGGTATTTAAAGGCATACAGCTTAAGACTTTTGACTTTTTTGTTCTTGCAAATGCATGATATTAGGAAAAGTATAGTAGAAATAATGAGTAATTACAGGTCATTCAGTTTTAAAAAAATGTACAACTGTAAGTTTAATCAATGAAAATATAACGATTTTCTGTACGGATTGCTAATTAATTATGCAGAAACGGAATTTACCGATATTCTCCGAAGTCGCAGTGTCACGTGACGCGCGTCAACAAATATGGAAGTCGAGGTAAGCATATGTTTCTCTTTTGATGTAATTATTGCCTTTTTCTTCGTATTTCTTCGTCTGTCCTTCTCCTTCGTTCTTTATAGTCACCCACAATATATGTATTGCTTATAGATTTCTCATTATATATGATAAATTAAAAGAAGTAGGCAAAAAGGTCAATAAGATGGAAAATCCTGATAATAAGAGGTTCCTTAAAGGTGCCATTCTTGAAAGTGTTTACTTGTCGTGTTTGTGTTACGTTGTAAGATAAACCAACTAAAACTATGATAATTTGTATCATTGTAATCAGAACCGCTATTAAAAGGTCTCGCTAAAGCCGCTTCTTAGGCTCAGAATAAAGTCCTTGATTCTTGTGTATTTGCATTACCACCTCACGCTCACGTATCCGATAGTCGATGTGATTTGCGCATTTGTTTGTATATTTACACGTTTACTTCATTGCATAACCCAAAAATTAAACTTTTCCCACATAACATTTAATTCATTTAGTTTATTTGGATATTTTTTACTGACATTTGTAAAAAAAATTCTGCAGGACTTCGACCAGGTTGTTTTAGATGAAGTCGTCCTCCTTGTTGCACAGAGCTATATGTAAGATGTCCTGGCAGCAGAAGAAGATAATGATTACAACCGGGAGAAAAAGCATACTGCTAATAGGCAGTTTATTTGATGGACTTAATGGCAACAGACATGTCATTCCAAGCTCTTGTGTATGATGTATAATGGATAAATAATTTTGGCCAGTACCATGGCTTTACTCAAGGAAGACTTGGGTGATCTATCCAATGATATGATGTGTGAATAATATAACCTATATTGATTTTAAGTTGTATAAAGCATTTCTTTTTCAGTATGCAATTTTTTTTGCACGAACATGCTTTGTTAAACAATTTTTTAGCTACCTACCCACTAAACAATGATTATATGTATGGCTATGTTTTGAATGCAACTGTGAGACTATTTATTAAAAACATAGGATGAATTGAAGTTGACTAGCATTGTCTTGGGATGCAAAGGATGTAAAGAACAAAAGTACACTGGTGAACATGATTTTAATCGTGCATATACAGTAACACTTTAAGTTAAATGATAAATAACACATATTCATATTGAGTTGAGAAAGCAAAACTTGTTGCAGTGTTTCATTAATACAGATTGGCTTGTAAATATCAACAGAACTACAAACACTAAGATACTATTCTATCCAGATACTGCTCATTAATTTCAATTACATGTAAAACAAAATGGCTCTGGAAACAGAATAAGGCTTTTAAGACTAAAATACTAGTTCATCAAAAGCAACCTTGAATGATTATATCACATAGGTGCATCATCAGCCGTCTTATTACAACGAAATCGAATATACTTGACACCAATTAAAAGCATCAAATTTTCAGTTCTTTAAAATGTGTTCATTTACTATAGAAATAATTATACCCTTTATATGAATAATCAGATGAATGTACACGACTGCATACACTGTAAAACTGTTATATATTATGAAATGTACTAAACTTATACAAGTACAAATGTGCATGTACAGACATAGCTTTAATTCAAGAGTCCATTCAGGCCAAAAAAAACTGAAGGATATCATCTAAGAATAATTATGGCATATATAGAGGTTTTAAGTGTTATTTAGGTTTTAAACACACACACACACACACACACACACACACACACACAGACACACACACACACACACACACACATACATACATACATACATACATATATATATATATATATATATATATATATATATATATATATATATATATATAATGTACGAAGTACAATGCAAAACTGACTCGGATATACATATCAAATTCAGGAATGCAAGGGTCATGCTACCAGGCGAAGAGACTTTGCCCTCTTGATTTTTCAGACGTAAAATGACTGGTTGTACTTTATACCCTCCTTGATGTACCCATTAAGTTCTGGCAGTGTTGTAACACAAGGCAACATGTATTTATGCATTGTTGATACCAATTAGGATACACAAACAAACTCTCACACATTCACAGGGGTGTTTTAATTGCTAACTGGCCGTTAACCCTGTTTGCAGCAATATATCACTGCTCAAGTGCATGAAATTGGGCCTACTGCACAGAGATGAAAATATACCAAATCTGTTGCAAAATTGTAACAGTGTGTGTGATTTTTAACATACCTTGAACAATTTTTCAGTCATATTGCTATAATGTTTACAGTGTGGCATTTTATAGTGATGTCTAGCACTGA
Source organism: Unio pictorum (assembly GCA_030141615.1). NCBI lineage: Eukaryota > Metazoa > Mollusca > Bivalvia > Unionida > Unionidae > Unio > Unio pictorum. The sequence goes on from JARLTB010000076.1 coordinate 2,527,198, forward strand.
GGTATCATGCCGCAGACATGTAGCATGACATCCCACCCAGTTTCATTAACCTGACAGTAAAACGACCAGTCCATACACTAACCTCTTTATGCTGAGCACCAACTGAGGCAGTTGTTAATACCATTTTTATGTCTTTGGTATGACTTGGCCAGGGATCAAAGCCTCCCCAGCTTCTTGCATCTGAGGTGGATGCTCTTACCACTAGGCCACTGGAACGGTCAACACCAGTATGTAAATATTAATTTGTTAACAAATATAATCGGTGAAGATATTTTCTAATTTCTGTCTTTCTTTTTTTTACAAAACCAGAAGTTAACAGCATTATTTTCTTTATAAAATCAGTTTGAAACTGTACGTAAACCTGTAATGGCAGACAGCGCTGCACCTGTCTTAAACCACTTCATTACATTGTATTCTTAAACAATTGGGCAAATAAATTCAGCAAAATATATAATTTAATTAAAACAATGTCTAAATATTTTGTGTTAGAAGATTTAGCCTAAATATTTAATAATGTAGTCAGAAAAATGGAACAATACTATGCTGTGGAATTCGAAACAATGTTGTTAAGCTCAATGCTGTTTTCTGATGTAATTTATTTTCATGAAGAAACCCTCCACACACACACACACACACACACACACACACACACACACACACACACTGTTACATATATTTGATTTAAATCATTTAATTTTGTTTGTCAGTTTCAAATTTTACATTTTGGCTTTAAAATTCGTTAGTTGGGAGAGATTTTCTAGAAATGGATGGCCTATATACTTTACGAATAAACACCAGGTGTTGATCTCATTTCTGACCTGGTATCAGAGCTGTAAACAAGGTTTTAAAATGATTGGTTGGTTCCAAGGACAAAATGGAGTAAAGTATAAACACCTTTCTAATTTAGTTGGGTCATACGATGTTTGCGTGATTTCATGAACGTTAGATTGTTCTGAGAGATTCTGGAAGGTCATGACCCCTTTCTTGTTTACGTAAAACAGGTATATAAGTGATGTTTTGGAGCGACATATTTAGTAGTTAGTCTGGGCTTTGGAATACAAATATGTGTTTTATTGTTTGAGTGTAAATCATTTAAATTCGTTTGGGATCAAAATGAATTTATTGTGTTATTTATCTAGAAATTACTTGTGCTCATTTGAATTATTATAAAACTAAAACTGACTTCATCACGTGACATCGTCGTCCATATTGGATTACATCGTCAAGATTCGAACCCGAAACTATTAGGACATTTTATTATCAGGACTCTTGCAATTCCACTAGCGGATTATATTGTGAATTCTTTTTGGATTAATTTTTGGACTTGATTCTCTAAAACCGTAAGTTTAAATATTTTCTTTTATGAAAGTATTTGTATTCAATAAATTGTTTGTTAAATTTTTACAAGCTTGTTATTTTCACTTCTTTCTATGTTGCTGCTTGTTCGAGCCTAATCACGTAACACACACACACACACACACACACACACACACACACACACACACACACACATATATATATATATATATATATATATATATATATATATATATATATATATATATATATATATATATATATATATATATATATATATATATATATATATATATATATATATATATATGTAGTAGTGAAGCAAAAAATCTTTTAAGCAATGCATATCGTATCTATCAGTATTTAGGCAAATAATAAAACCATATGTAATAAAACCCATGATGGTTTTTGTTGGAAAAAAATGAGTTCAGTTCAGTTACATATCAATTTTAATGCTTCAGTGTGCTGTCTATTTATAGGTTCAGTAATGTTTAGCGGGAGCAATGAATCAAGATGAAGAGTATGGATTGCAGTCATTTGCACCAATGTAAACATTGCTGTTAAGCTCAATGCTGTTATCTGATGTAATTCATTTTCATGAAAAAACATACTTACATATATATATATATATATATATATATATATATATATATATATATATATATATATATATATATATAAGCAAAAACTCTTTAAAGCAATGCATATCGTTGCTATCAGTATTTAGGCAAATAATAAAACCATGAATATGCAGTCCTAATATTGGATGTTTGTAATAAATCTAAAAAGTGTGTAGTTAAATAAAGTGTGTATAAAAAAAAAATAAAGTGTATTGTCTATTGATAGGTACAGTAATATTTGGTGGGAGCAATAAAATCAAAATGAAGAGTATGGATTGAGGTCATTTGCTCCAATGTACATTTTTCTTCTTCAAAGTATGCTAGAAATCTTTCTGACTGCAATTTTACACAAAACATTTAGAAAATAAAATTATTAAAAGGTACTTTATTATGCAATAATACCGACTTGGAATTACATGATTTTAATCTTGTTGCTCCTATAAGATTAAATGAATTACAATGTATAGTCTCTGCTGTGCTGTTTTTATGCATCAAATGGTCAAAATACACTGCATTTACCTCAGTCTAAACATACATATCAGACAAGAATAAATGCAATGGATATGAAAAGTTGGGAAAGGTCTTACATCTTTTTGTTCAAATGCATGTTTTTAAAAGCTTTAAGAACATAATCAATAGTGGTCTGAAGATAAACTGTTACTTGGAAATCAAACAGATGCTGGACTTTGGCTCATGGTAGGCACTTCAAGAAAGACGTAGTCAAATTCTATATGGGTCCATGGTAGGGATCATTTCTTATCATACAATCACTAGAATAGTCTCTCCATAACAATTTGATATCAATAGGTGTTACCTGACTAAAAGGCCTAAATCATTTTAACTTATAATGAGATTTCTGCTTTGTAACAATCTTTTCTGTAGGTGGTGATGGTATTGGATCAAGTACATCAGATATTCACCTAGGATCATTTATGTCGAAAACAACTGGATGTTTCATGCCGAACTCTATTATCTAATCTCATTTTCAATATTTTCATAATTATTTCCGGAATATACAGGTACTGTATTTATTTTCTTTCTGTGATAACCAGTATATCTTCATTATTTAAATTATGCATCGATACTTTATTTAAGATAAATTGTAATTACACAATTTTTACTTTTTTGATAATACACAGAAATGAAAGCTTTGGTGGGAGCAACTTTCGGGTTCATACACAAATACCATCCACAAATACCAATACAATACTATACATTACTTTAGTTTAGTTACATATATCATGCATGTGTCATAATGGTTGTTTTTTAGTATACTTAACACAAATAATCCCCTTTTATGTATGTATCACAATTTTTGTTTGTTAGTATACTTACTCAAATGGGTTGATAAAACTTTTAGACTTTTCCATCATAACACTTTCTTTGTCCTTAAGTTTTTCAACTTTAGACAAGTCTGTATCCCTTAAATAGAATTTGAAATGTGTAAATACTAATGTTGAACTTGGGAATCTTTAGTTTTGTATATAAAAAAGCATTATCGTCTATCTTGGTTGTTATGATGGGAATGATAATGCTTCAAGAAATAATAATAATAACTTATTTAAAGGGGTGACTAATATAGTCAAAACTTATTCTCCCTTGACGCCCTTTAACTAAAATACAAACAGCATGATGAGGAACATATCAGTAACAAAAGAAGACATATGCCAACAAATAATTTACAACAAAAATATTATTCTAAATAAAACAAGCCATATTTTAACAAAATGTACAATCTGTACCAAAAGCAAAATATTAACCAAATATAGAATGATACATTTCTAGGTAATTCCTTAGATGTGCATCTACTAAAATATTTGTAAACAAGTAAATATACATAAACTTTAATAAAATGTAGTAATACTTACACACATGCCATATATGATTCTGATGTGGTTATATCAGACAGAGCAGAAATTTGTATCCTATGAATTGTTGGCCCAGGTGTAAAAGTTGTGGCCATGTCTTCTGTGACATTCCTCTCTGTTTCTGATGTTTTCATTGCACTGCTATTCAATTCATAACTAATATAGCAAGGGAAAATAAATGTTTCATTTGACACAATAATTTTTTATACTTTACAAATAATAGTATGCATGCAATATACTTAACTATATTGCATTACTTTCATTTACAGTCATCACTATTTACATTATATATAATATTAATTTAAAAAACTGTAGTGACTGCTTGCCTCTAACTAAAGTCTTTAGGTTGCGTGCGAAAATGAAGATGATCATTAATTCTTCTTTGGGAGCCTCACAAATAGCAGCAGTGGTGTACATGCGGGTTTTAGCGATAAGGTTGCAGGGCTGTGACATTCTATTTCAAGTTAAATTGAATAATGCCAGTTTATATAAAATATGTTCTTTCAAGAGTTTGTTAAAACGTTAACAATACAGAAATAAATTAGCGGTATACAAAACTTGACTGTTAATTGAGACTCGGAAGAATCCAGCAAGAATGTGGTGACCTCTGGATTAGTTTTCAGGCTCAAAGTGGACTTCTTTTTATTCCATCGTTCATGCTGGTCACCAATACATATGCGTGTGCTGCCATAATTTGCCCAGAGAACTTTTTCCCCCATCCTTTCAGAATCTAAGTTTTGGTTTTCGATCTAGTTGCGGACACGCTTTTATTTTTGTAAACTCGTGTTTGCGCATGGCTAAAATTCTTAATCTTCGGGAGAGGTCAACTTAGAGGTTGCATGTATATAGGTGTGGCAAATAGAGAATTTTTGTCTGCCAGACACTAATGAAAAATCGCGTATTTGATCACAAAATGTCCGATACTTGCCCGATTTTGGCCTCAGTAACATCCTTAATCGTAATTGTTTAACTATATCACAAACTGAAAAAAGAAATATATAATTTAATTCGTTTTTACTTAGGTTGTATGCCTTTAATCGTACAAATACAGGAATTACTAAGACAAATTAGCTAAAACTAAGTTGATACCAATCAAAGAGTTTCATTGACATATCACGTGGAGGAATCTCAAGAAAAAATATAAACACGCAAACAAGGTATGCACCACATTCAGGTGCAAAACATTGGAAGATCTTTTCGTGACACCTCCATGAACGTGTACAATGTCGATCCTGCTCATTAGTGTGTCGCCAGATATACCTTCTGGTTGCATTTTTGTCCAAAGCCAAAAAAATTCATTTAGTATTGGTCAGTGACATTAGCCAGCATTTTTTCATTGAATGCTAGAGGTTACACCACGCCCTTAAAAACAAAAATGAGAGCAAGAAGAGTAACAAGGGTGACTGTACAGATGAATCTCTGGTACGACCTATATACATTGTATGTTTTCGAGGCTGAAGTGAATTTGCGCACACAGAATATATGAAATACAAACAAAATACAAACAAAAACAGCATGAAATTGAGGAAAATAATTTTAATTTTGTTTAAAAAATCTGAAAATATTTAAGGGATGAAAATATTTAAGGTATGAAACATTTTTAGGTCTTTAAGTTCGTTCTTGCAGTCGAAAAAGTTTTAAGAGCACTCCTTAAAAGGATCACTTTATCGTTGTGTCTAATTTCAACGGGCAGTCCATTCCACGTTGCTGGGTCTTAGTATGCAAAGAACGTCCATATGACTTCGTTTTCATAGTGGGAATAATGATTATAGGATTGTCAGAAGAGTAGCGTAAGTATTTTGCTGGTTTGAACACATGGGTGAGACCGGATAGGTATGCTGGACTGGAATCCGTCAGTGAAACGTAGCACAGAGAACAAATTTTGTGTTTGATTCCTGGATCGAATGGATAGCCAGTGTAGGGTAAAGAGCAGCAGTGAAGTGTGCTCTGAGATGATCCGATCAGATGTGTTTTGAACTTTTTTAAATTTCTGGAGTAGATATTGAGACGAACCAGACGTATTTGAGTTAGAATAGTCCAGTCTTGAAAGTACTAATGAACACACAAGTATTTTTGTGGCATCATCTGAAAGATATTTGTGAATTTAGCTAATACATCACAACTCAAGATATGCAGTCTTGCATATGTTCATGAAATGTTGGTACAATGTGAGAATACTGTATAGAGTGACACCTAGGTTTCGTATTTGTGGTGCGTGTTTTGGGGGGACATCATATTCAAAATGGTGACAAAATTTTATATACTCCATTACTCAATGGCATCAAGAGAAAGGAAATTGGCAAATGCTTTTAGAGATCTATCGGTTATTGACTGTTTGGCATAGGCAACACCTAAACTGTGCAAGTATGGTGATATATTTGCAAACTCACTTCCTGCTCTGATCCTTGGCCCCACTGGGTAAGGTAAAACTCGACTTTTGTTGAAAATAATTTAATGATGGTTGAAGTGTGATGGGTTGTGATTGCTTCATCAATATTTTGTTTACATATCATGGGACATTGACGCACATGGTCTTGGAAATATTAATTGAACCTGGTGTGGCACTGAATACATGTGATGTGGATTTCGTGAAATATTTGCTTGGATCACAAAAGATCCGAACAGGTTTCTCGATGTTGATATAACTGGAACTTGCAGGAATAAATAACTTACGGGATAGGACACGTAAATTTAAAATTCATAACCATGATATAAATGTCTGTCAGTGATGTTCTAAAAGAGTACGAGAAGCGGAGAAGTGAAGCCGCTCGTGAACTGCAGGAACTGATTCGTAATATTTAAGAAGGATACCATCTAACTGCATATCATACTTATCCCATGCTGAAATATTTAACGAATATGGCCGTCAGCAAATCGAAAAAGATATTGTATCATCCGCAGCTAGTTTTCCAAATGACCGGAGAAAGCATCTAGGGTTAACCAAAAGAATTCGTTTAAAATTTCAGCAGCACACAATTGGGTCAGTATGGTATTGTTACATTTACGAAGCGCTGAAAAAAAAATAGTGAAGACAACAAGTTCTGTAAAATTTAACAAATCACGTATTTCCATAGACAAGCAAGGTAAAATGAGAAAAAAACTTAAGGTTTTATGAATCAACTCTACAAATAATCTAATAATAATCCGAGAATTAAAAAATTTAAGTCCTGAAAAATATTCTAATGAAACTGAAATCTAAAATGGAAGGCGATGGGATATGCTGTGATCAATGTCGTACCGATTTGTCAACAGTCCTTTGTTGAATCATGGAAACAAATATTCCAGTGTTTGTATTTAAATAACTGTCCTTGTCCAAGAATCAGCTTAGATCACAAGTATTTCCAGGGACAAATAATCTCTGTTTAACCAAATTCAACTCGAACTGGTCACAGCATAAAATAACTGGACGTATCCAGTGTTAAGGCAATAGTGACTATTCGTTCTCAAGATATCACTAATAACTATGGCTACTGCGCAAAAGAGATTCCGAATGTGGGTCAGTCTACTAAGAAAACAGAGTTTGAAACAATTGCAACATGTTATTTGTCACGTATTTTAAATATATCCTCTATTTCACTTAATCAATTTAGTCTAAGAAAGAATTCTACTGATGTTTTACTGATTCTGAATTAAGGTTAGAAACTAGGTCAGCATTAGATACAAAGTTAATGTTAATATTAATAAAATCAATTAAACTGAAATTAAAAAAATTGAGTTTCTTGAAAATGTCAAATCTAGTAAAATAAAATTACATTACAATAGCATGTAATGGAATACAAAAATAAAACTAACAAACAAAGATTAAAATTAAATAAATATAAATTAAGTCAAATATGCATAGCAGTATATAAGGAAAGATTTACTAAAGATGTGGCAACTGGTGAAGAGTGGAATGAATTTGAACTTGCATAACCATCCTAACGTACACACACACACACACACACACACACACACACACACACACGACCTGCACCTAAATATCGCACAGTGGAGGCAGAATCAGAAGAGAAAGATGAAGATGTAGAAATGCCAACAAAGCAACAGTTACCAGTACGTACACCCACAACGAAAATAGATTATGACCGTTCGGTAGAATGACAGCGAACAACTCATTGTTGTGCTCAGGAGACTCTGTCGCCACCTGGAAAACTATTACAATTTCTACCAGTGCTGAGGACATAAAATTGATCAATGAAGAAATTGGAAGAATGCTCACATGGTAATCGGCAAAGACTGTGATATTTATATAAGTGTCAATTAGCCTAAACTCAGTTATGTCATTGCAATAAAATCTCAAAAGTTTGCGATCGAAATTAATCGGGTTGTCCATAAAATCAGCTTTAAATTGGTTTGACAACTTTTCCGATGATAAACACATGTTACATATGCGGTATCATATCACGCCTGTCATTGTCAGGATTATTTGAACATGAAAAAAATTTAATTTGTGACGCTGCCAACGGTAGTTACGAAAGCAGGTTTAAAATGACAAGACAGTGTAGTTGTTCAGTGTTATATTCTGTTCGGCATATGTTCTTTTTACCGTTGTTGAACAAAACGGCACGTTGTTGACCTGTGCAGTAAAACATTGATGATTCAACTATACATGAGAGATCTACAAAATGTTTAATATAATGACAGTCATACGCGGATATGTGAGGCCCGTACGTGTTCTTAACGCGAGGAAAACCTTTCGCGCGACATATTCAGAAGTGGTTTCGTCACGGTGACCTTGTTCGTCGATTGTTTACAGGCGCATTAAATGTTGTCGGGGCTCTGTTATTGCTTGCGGAATTAATCGCTAAACAATTTGCAATGCGAGTCGTAGACTAAAAGGTGCTTCTGTAGATCTGAAAAAACAACTGACGTCTCAGGCGGCTCAATCGTTTCGAGCTCGACCACGGCGATTAGTAACTCGATCACCAAAGTTTCAAGTTGTACTACCATAGACAGAAACTATGACATCTGCGGTTATTAAAAGCAATAATAAAGCCTCTCAGCAACAAATGTTTGACTCAGTGCTTGCAAATCTAGCACTGGGAAGAGGATCATGGTTCTCTTGCAAAAGGTATTGATGAAATTGCTAATCTGTAAACAATGTCCCAGTTTAAAAAATATGTTTGATCATGCATTTGAGTAAGTGCATCCAATTAAAAATATAGATTTTCAGTATAACTCTTACCCAGCCAGAGACCCAGATCAATGCAAAAGAGAATTGGACACGTCTTGGTTCTTACTATAATATTATTAATTCTTGGAAGATGAGGTTAACTTTGTAAGAAAGACAAATGTGGTGCCAATGCCCAAGTGGGATTTGTTAGGAACTGTACATATCGTGCACGTTATTCCACCAATTGAATCAATGCTTGAAAAAGTCGATGTTGTCACACCAGTTCTTGGGCTTCCTTGATACAGCGATGGTTACAAGAGAAAGAATGGTCAAACAATGATGTTTGTAAATGAACATGTAGATAATATACCTAATATATCGAGATAATTTCGCAGAGATGTTCGCAAGCTTAATTCTGGAGCTAAACACAATCCCCTTATTTCGCAATAACAAAGGTGCAATGTATTGCACCGGGGTTGTTGTACGTAAAACTGAGTTATCAAAGTTGACATTGTGGATAGATGTTGGAACCATTCATTAGATACAGAACTAGGTTATCGTTTATGAAATCTGGAATCGCTTCAACGCTGTTGTTTCGTAACTGGCATTAAAAGGCAGTCTACATGGTGAATAAACAGTCAACAGGGTCTTACTGCACCAAAACACAACTTCGTAGCGTATTAAAATATAACGCGAGACATTGACCAAGAGCGTACCAAACGGTCTTTAACGACTACCAAGTGACTCAAGTCTGCTGCTAATGGTCAACATGAACCTCCTCAAGAAATTCAGCCTAACTATAAAGATACAAATCATATTGCTCCAAAATGGATCATACCCAACCAAATTATATAAGCTATGCAATATTGTTTTGATTTAAAAACAGATGATATCGATCAAACAATGTACAGTTTATGATTAACAGTATTATTACCCTCAAAAAAGAAACTCTACCAACTACGAGTTATTATATATCTTTAATGATATTGGGGATACAATGAAAAAGAAAAGAAAATAAAAGATATGGTAGAATGATTATCACGACCCATCAAAACGTTCAAATAATACAGTAGAATCCACATACTTTTTATTGAAAAGTGTTGAATATATTCAAATAATATAGTGCTTGGTGGCGTGTTAATTCAAGAAGACAAAAGTGTTTGATGGCGTGTTAATTTAATAATACAAAAAGTGCGTGGATCATCCAGTGTTTTTACCCACTTCTTTTTCTAAAACATATAGCACACACCAGAGAAGTTATTTCACTATTGGGGAAGGAGTGTGTGTCTTTACATTTTGACATACAATACATTCTCCTATTGCACACGGTGGCCACATCCATGTTCTTTTCATCAATGAAATGAAAAACAAAATTCAGAGATTGTTGGGATAGATTTTAGTGATGCCAGAATACATCATCCACGTTCTGCACATCAAGGGAAAGGAAACTAAAATCGCAAATGCACCTTTACGTGCATATGAGTTCGATATTGCTTTATTTTGTATGCATCTATGTACATTTACATTCATTATATATCTTCCTATGTAGTTTCTGTATTAATTGTAACGATAATTCATGAATGTAAACTTAAATATTGCATAAGTTCTCTATTAAGATATTAACAGTTTTGAGATTGCATAGGATCTATAAAAAGATACTTACGTACGTGTTTACATAGGAAGATAATAAACAGTAAGAACATAGTGAATAATGTATTTTTATTTATGTTCATCATTTTGCCAGCTTAATCTTTCAGTCAACTATTATCAGGTGTCCACTACCGACCGGTGTATGGTGCAAGCTGATATTTATTGTTCACGTATATGATAATAGGTTCGCTCCTCTAATACGTTACGTATTATGTACGTATAATCAAGTATCCACTAGAGGGGAGGGGGCTGCGTTACTAGCTTGCGTTCAATGTAAGCGTATTTGACTAGATATTCATTGAAACATTTGCCCATATTAAACATGTGTCCTTATAATTAGATGTTCATGAATACATAATCATTAACATGATGACTCGTGACTAATGGAATAAATTAGATTTTTTTATTTTGTGTCTTGAATCATTTACTATATTTTAAAAACATCAACCTTTCAATTTCCGTAACTTATTTGTCTAGCGAAAAGCTAGAAATTAATACATGTCAGTCGGAAAGCTAGAAAAGGCTGTCTCCCCTATATTGTGCGCTACAGATGGAACATATTTCTCCACTTATATAAATTCTTCGAGCTCAACCACTCTGTCAGCCACGCCTCTTTGGAGTATTGGAGTTTAATTTGGTACTTTTACGTCTCTGCAAGGACTTTATTTCAATATTAACATACATTCACTTACGGACATAGATTTAATGTCCGCTGATGAATTTAACATGGACTAAACATACACTTACTAACACACACGCCCATAACTTACCATCTGAATTTAGGAGTATATACACATGTTATACGCAAATATAAAAGCGTTGTGTGTGTTGTGTTTGAATTGATGCAAGATAAGCTAGAACCTGGAGCGGATGTTGGTACGAAACTGATTTAGATGTCGGACAATGTATTTCTATTTCCCGCAAGTTTTACTCGTATGAAGAAAGTGTGTATGGACTTGAAACAGACAAATGAATGTATCCTTTACGTTATTCAGATGTGTACTACTTTTAGGCACCAACTTTGGAATGTAACATATTTATGTTCACTTATGTTTACCTATTTCCTTTTCAGTATTTTAATAAATCCTTAAAAGGCATCAATTCAGATTTGTGAATCGGGTCAGATTCCAGTTCATTCCACTCACATAGTACCAAGAATTGAAAATCCACTTAAAGAACTGAAATATTTTATTTTGCTTAATCTTTAGTTCTTCTTTTTCCAAAGGCGTTGTAATTCCGTTACGTCTTATTCAAATTGTTATCTCCAACCAGTATGACGCTGTGAATAATTACATTGATTACATGAATTACATTGATTACTTTACCATCGGGTATCGAACCAGCAACTGCGCGTCCGATACTCTCTGAACTGTCATCCATTCTACTAATGTTTGCGTCAGGGGCAAAACATGCTAGTGTAGATCATTGTTTGAGACGTGCGTCAGACGTAAACATAATTATTTCAATAGTAATATGATTGTAGTTCTGTTTGTTTGTCTAATTAGGATTTTTAACGTAGCTTTAAACAATTTTTCAGCCATATCGCTACGATGTCTGCAGCAAGGCAGTTTATAGTGATGTCTAGCACTTGGGTCTCATGGGGACCCAGTCACGTTACCCTGTCACCAGGCCGACCAGTCCAAACACTAACCTCAATGCTGAGCGCCAAGCGAGGCAGCTGTTAGTACCATTTATGTAAGTCTTTTTGATGACTCGGCCGGGGATCGAACCCATGACCTCTCTCTCTCGTGGCGGACGCTCTAACCACTAGGCCACCGGAGCGGTTCATTTGTAGTTCTGAACTTCATCGTTATTATTTTTTATTGGAGGTACCATTAAATTAACTTGATCGGTACTATTTTCAGAAGTACCATTAATAGAACTTTATTAATATTATTTAACTTGTATTCAAATGAATTGTATGGGTATTAGTTTTTAGAAGAACGACATCGTCCAGTCAAACGTACATAACTGCCAATTTTGTCAAGCTTAAATATTCCGACTGTTTTTTGTTTTCTTTCCGTCTCGGACGCTAATGCATATGCAATCATTAAAGTTATCGGATGCAATATTCCGGAAAACCAGAATGACTGCATATATGTCTTACATTGAGAATACAAGAGATGTTTGGTTGAAGATTCGTATTCCTTTTTTATTGTATACGTGTGAGTGGGACGTGACTTGTAATTTTATTCACAGCTGGCTAAATCAGACTGTTTTTGAGGGTGTCACAGTACGTTTTAAGGACACTAAATACAAGTAAATGTGTTAACTTTAGTTTAAATGTTTACTTGTGGTCTAATTTATATTAGCCAGTAATGAAATGTGAATATCAGACATACCAGTCGCTTTAATCTTTCGTTTGAACACACCCTACTTAAGTTACCTTTTGTATCGCTAGAAATGTAAGCACATAACAGGTCTGAAGTGGTCTTTTATCATAACTACGATATCTTCATTATCATAAACTGAAATACTCTTTATCTGATGTCATAGAATACTAACAGGTGAGCAAATGCAACGCAGTATGGTTCCTAATCAAGAATGATAAATTTGTAGAACTAATGTCATGTTCTGTATTCGATTTAAATCCCATGTGGATAGACTTGTTGGTGTGCATTTCAAACATCTCTCTCTCTCTCTCTCTCTCTCTCTCTCTCTCTCTCTCTGCATGTAAAAGTGTTAGAAGAATATATTGAATAGGATTTTGTATCCCACCATTTTCAGACAAATGTATTTACATGAAGAATGGTGTTTTTTAGTTATTGGTGCACGTTGTCAAATACTCGTGCAAACATATCATTTGACTTTAACAAGATTATAAGTATTACAACTCTTTTGGTCTTAAAAAAGTAATAGAATAGAGTCCGAAGCAACAAGTTTAGTAAACGTCAACAAGTATCGGTAGTTTATTTCCATATGATAAAACGTGCAATGTAAACGAAATCAACTTGGATATTGTGAATTAAATCCCACAAGTACTAAAAATGTACACAAGTCCTAATTATTAAATTTCTGAATAGACTTTAGTCGAAATCCAAGTTAAATTCTATGCGGGAAGGGTTGATGTGTCTGTGGTGGTTTGTGTCGTAGTAATGTACCAAGTCTTTTGTTTTTTCACGCTGTTGCAATCCAAGACCGATTGGTCAAATGTCATTAAATATCTACAGTGGATCAAAAGTAAAATTCACAACATGCAAACAAGTGACAAAATTACATTTTGCTTTGCCATAACACGGACATACCTGATTGACTGACTGACCTTAGTTTATACATGAGATCAGGTTCAGAAGAATTTCAAACATTGCAAAAACATAATATAACGGCAAATATAAATTCCATTTCTTTGGTTGTGGCTTTGTATTTACCTCGGTCACCAATTTCACTATTGTGATTTGTCAAATGCACCGTTTTTTCACAAGATCAATAGCATATATACATAAAAGTGGTATTCCTGCAGGCGGGCCTGTCGTGTGATGGAACATAGTTCAAATGTGACACAGACCAAAAACATGTTATGTCTTGCCAATAAATCAATGAAATTAAATGCACATATTAGAACATGATTATGGCTGAATTAAATATCAAATTATTTAATCTGAAGCAAACTTGATTTCAAAGTCTTACATGTCTAAGCCAACATTACACTATCATCTGGCTTAATCAGTAAGGTTCATACCTTGAGTTGGTAACAAGTTTGGATGGATATGTAGGACCCAGTAAGTAGACATGTACATAAAACTATGAAGTTCTAATGTACAAATAATAACAGAGAATACAAACTTAGATAAGAGAGCTTACACAACTTCATTCATTTGCAATGAATCCAACTTGTATTGGTTTATAAATATAATGAATATACGTTGTAGAATTTTACGGCATGAGAACTAAGATAAATGAAAAGCATACAAATAGAGGGAGATAAACCCTTCCAAATAAAAACAAACATTAAATACAGCAGGATGCAAATTAAAGCAATACTATAAAATGCATACAAAATATTAAATAATGGCAAGAAATAAAATTAAAACAGTGATAAAATTTGCAGTGCAAACTACATTTCCTTGAAATGTTAAATATTTTCTCAAGTCGTACACATCATTGACAGGTTCTTGAAGCATTTTATGTCACAATATTTCTTTCTCAGAATGAACATTTAGACACTTGATACAAATGCATTGCACTGTGAATTGTTTTGTAAAGCAATTGTTTTTGCAATTTTTATTCATGACTGTAAATTGAACGTTCTGTGAGAGACTGATTGATTTCCTGGAAGATCGAGTTAGGATGCTAAAAATATTGTCCCTTGTATTCCAGGAAAATTCCAAGGTGCAGACAGGTGCAGACAGCAATGACAGAAGGGGAAAGTATGAAGGAGAATGTTGTTGTTGTTGTTGTTGTTGTTGTAGGGTTTAACGCTATTTTTTAGCAAAAGATAGGTTATACATGGCGGCCAGTATTAATGGTAGAGGAAGAAACCGGGAAAACTGCAGAAAGAACTACCGACCCACGAGAAGCTACTGGCAAGCTTTTACTCATACCCACATTGGTTGAAGCCGAGACTAGAACCCACGCAGGCAGAGGTGAGATGGCAGTGATCCGTAACGGAGAGCGCTTTAGACCACTCGGCCAGTCGGGGCCCCTGGAAGGAGAAAGGCAAGTTTCAATGTTGTATTAGGGCAGAATTTTTAGTTATAATAATAAATTGAAATTTTCACTAAATTGTATTAAAAGACATTTTTCACTAAATTATTTTAAAAGTAACTCTAATAGAATATATTAAGATCAATTTCATTTATTTCTGTATAAAGATTGCAAAACTCCCTTGCAATACACATTTCTCTTGTATCATAAAGTCAGCAAATTTTACCCTTCAGAAGTTGAGCAGGTCGCTGAACTAGCGAATTCCTAAATTATTTTCGAGTGAGTAAGATGCTGATTTAGCAAAATTGCATATCTAATGATGTAATTAGTCCCAGTCGGTCATCATCATCAGTCTCTTGACCTAGTAAGGTCGTTGAGGCATTGTGCTGCTGAACATCGGACCAGTTCCCTCCACTTGTCTCGATAAAGTACCAATGCCTGTGTCTCCGCAAATTTTTTCTGGTCCATTCTGTGATGTTGTCAGTCCATGTTTTTCTCTGTCTACCTACCTCTCCTGCCACCTTGGACGCTGCCCTGCAGTACTGTTTTGGATATACTGTTGGCTCTAGTGACATGGCCTTACCATTTCAGCTTTTCTCTTTTTGACAGTGGTGAGGAGGTCTTCATACTGGCCTACATTGTGCATGATGATGTTATGCACTTCTTCATTTGTGATGTGGTCCAGGTAAGAGATGTCAAGGATGGTTCTGTAGCACCTCATTTCAAGTGTCTGGATTCTTCGTTGTAATTCTGCAGTCAGGTTCAAGGCCGCACATGAATACAGAAAGATTGAGATGACTAGTACTCTCAATAGTCTGAATTTCGTTTTCAGACATATTCTTGTCTCTCCAGATGGGTCTTAGCTTTGACATAGCTGCCGTTGCATGTGCTGCTCGTGACAAAATGTCTGCTCTTGATCCCTCTTCGGTGATTAAGGAACCAATATATTTTAACTGGCCCACTGTTTTGCAAGCAGCAGAGGGGGCGAACAGACCAACTTTTATAGACGTTGATTCGGCAATCTAAGGCTTTCTCGTAAATCGTAAAAAGTATCGATTCGGCAATCTAAGGCTTCCTCGAAATCGTAAAAAAGGACAATAATGTGGTTGGCCTCACCCCCTATGCTGCTATGGGTTAACAATTTTTCAACCGAATAATTGATCAAGTCCGATACGATATCTTTATCTAATATCATGTACATTTATCGTTACAAATCTATGTGGGATTGACTGAGCGTGACTAAAGAAATTTCTAAAGCGATTATAATCCATATCACCGCCGCACCAAGTCTGGTGAATATTTCGTAGTGTATGTGTATCAACAGCAATAATATTGCAGTTATCTCTGATCACTTTTGGTATTAGAGTGTATCGTTGAGTGACATATATCACGTCAGTGTTTTTATGCCTGCCTCTGGAAAATACTCTAGAAGGATTCTTTTGATTGTCTAACATTACATCATCATATACGACTAAATTGTTAATACTTCCATCAATATCATCAATGCTCGGTGCTTCCTCGATATCGGTTATAAACTCGATAACATTATAATCGGCAATCTCTGAAGCGTTATCGTTAAAATCCTTTAACACTTCGTAACATCGCTGATCATCTACACTCGGGGCTACTTAATACAACTTGTCCCATTTCATCCATCTCATTATTAAATTGACTAACAGTTGTGTCTTGCCACTTCCATATGGTCCGATTATAATCATACGAATAGAATTCGGTAGCGCTGCATGATGCTTAACTGGTTCTCGTGTTTTTGTCGCCGAAAAATCAATTACAGTCATGTTATTATAAATATATTATGGATCTATATTGTGTGAAATGTAAGAAGCGTACTGGCACAGATGACTTGACGACGATTACAACTAAAAATAACCGATCAGCACTTTCTGGTAAGTGTGTACAATGTAGTTCAAAGAAATTTAGATTTGTTTCTCTTGATAAATCAAGGGGATTAAAGAAAACGAGGAGATGATATTGCAGCCAAGTTAGTAAAACTCCCTGGAACACCATGGGCAAAGTACCCAGGAGAAAAAACATCTTCCAGTGTATAGTTATTGTGGACCCGGGACTAGACTCGATATCAGACTAGATGATCAAAACCAACCTCGACGTGGTGAAGAACCAATAAACGCTATTGATAAGGCCTGTTATGCTCATGATGTTGCTTATAAAAGCAGGAATCTGCAACACAGACATATCGCAGATGTGAAATTGATTCACGCGTTGAATTATATCACTGATAAATCCTTCAAAGAAAAATTGGCTTCATGGTTAGTAAAATCGGCAATGAAAGGTAAATTGATGTTAGGTGCCGGTAATTAATAACAACATGGAATCTATCTATTATTCTCCGAAAGGATACTGGAGGGGTAAAGCAGCAATTGGTAAACTCGCTAGCGCAGCAGCGGCGAAATATACTACAGCAGCGGATTGGTTATCCAAACAGGCGATATGGCAGATTTATTTACCGCGGCCTAAACAAATTAACTACTCGCATTTTGATGTGACCGTCGCTAATGAAGTTCATCAGGCTGATATACTATTTCTGCCGCATGATGGTTTCTACAAATACGCGCTAACCGTAGTTGATGCTAGTCGATACAAACAAGCAGAGCCGCTAAAGACAAAGTCATCAACTGAAGTGGCTTCTGCGTTTGAAAGGATTTATCGAAGGGGTCCTCTGCGCTGGCCAAATCTATTACAAGTTGATCCTGGCAAGGAATTTCAGGGTGCGATTCTATCAGCGATGAAGAATCATAATGTCACTATCAGACGAGGACATTCTGGTTTACATCGCGATCAGGCAATTGTTGAACAATTTAATCGGACGCTTGCAGAGCAGTTATTTGGATACCAATACGCGAAGAATTTATTCAGGATAAACGAGCCCGTGAATGGGTTAAGAGATTACCAGCTGCAATTACCGCGCTGAATAATGAGATTACTCGAATAATCAACATGAAACCTAACAACGCGATTAAGAAAAAGTCTATACCTGAAAAAACACAAAAGGATTTTTCAAACCAACCAATACTCGGTAATGTCACTGTTAGGTATCTATATGAACCAGGAGAGCACGAAGCTGGCAAAAAAGGAACTACTGATCCTATTTGGAGTGTTACTGTACGTAAAATATCCGGCATAACACGATCTACTGGTAGACCAGCAATCTATAGACTGGATTCAACTGCTCCTCAGCGGGGTTTTACTCGTGAACAACTACAAGTGATATCCGAGGATACTCAATTACCGTCGCGTTTTCTTAACTAGCACCTCTTCGTCTGTTGCACTTGAGACAAGTCAGCATCACGTTATCGTTGGTATGACCAATACTGCTATTCTTTCTATCTACGGTAAACTGACGAGGATCTTTATCCGACCAACACCAACTCATTATACAATTGCAACTCGCGCAGTGATTATTCTGTTGTTGTTTCAACGTGGTTATTAATTTAGCATCAATGTTAAATTCTCTGTTATTTTTTTATCCTGTTGTTTATAACCAGGAAGTTTTTTCCTGATTATGTCAACGATGACAATATCATTGATTGTAGTATCATTATCATCTAAAACAACTCTTCGAAGCTGATTTATTCTTCGTACTCTGAACACTGCAAGATAAACTAAATTTGACCACTCGATGTGATTATCTACAATCCAAACAATTGTATCTGATATAGTCAATCCCTGTGAGGAGTGTATGGTTGCTGCGTAACCTAGCATCCACGTGGATTTATCAGCGAGCAATGCATCTTCGACGACATTGATATCAACCAGCACAATATCATTTAGCACTAAATTCTGTTTTTCACGCTGCCCAGGAATATCAACTTCGATATTCTGTTTTCGTGTATCCTTGGGTATATAACACAGCGGCGTTGGAAGTGTTGCAAATTTTTCTTGATGCAATTCTAATAACTTCAAAAAGTGTGTCTCCGACTATTTTTCTACTCGCTACTATCAAATCATTTGGGCTCCACGCTACCCAAAAATCATTTAATGGGGTTTCCGAAATTATTTTACGGGCTATTTCACATTGGATTCTATCCGGATGTAATCTGATTTGTTTCTTGAACTCGCGTAATTGGTCATCAAGTGCTCTATGATCAGTATTAATCTCTTCATAGTAGTCTACAAAATTCTTCAGCCAATCAAGTGGGGATGAACAGACAAATGGACGTGGTTGGCCATGATCGCCGCACATTATCACCGCTGTATTCGATAGCAATAACCACTCGAGAAACTTTAGTAATACATCTAAGGACACCGTGAATATCTCGTCCCAGATAATGAGTTCAGGAATATATTTCTCGCCCATTCGATCAGGAGTCCATTCATCGCCTTTCCATCGAAAGAAACTGTGATAAGTGCTTGCATTAACTCCTCGTTGTTTCATCTCTCTTGCAAGTCTGTGTGTCGGTGTTAGCACAATCATGTTTGTAGGATTTTTCCCATGAAATAACTCAATCGCACGAGTCGTCTTTCCTGACCCGCCACAGCCGTTTAAGTAAACGGGTTTATATCTACATATTGGATCAGATATCGGTGGTGCATTAGATAGTTCTGATATCTGATTATTTTTCAAGTAATTATCTTTAATCGTAACATCAGCTGATTTCGAGTAATCATGCAGCATTTCTTTTTTAATTCTCCATGACCCCCAACTCACGTCACAACTTGGCCACTGCGCTGCTGTGTTTCATGTCTATGTAAAATGAATCGGTGGCTACTCTAACTGCGGTGTCAGGAAATCTATTTATCATCGAAAATAAATTGATAGAAGCATAAGCCAGCATAGATGCCCTCAAATGTGTATACTGAAGACTATATTAGTCTGTGTAGGTAACGATTGTACCCAATTTGGTTCCATCGGACAAGAAAGCGTCTTTACGATTGACATATTTCCCTTTACTCGTTACATTCGCGATTATAAAATCGTATTCAGTGCTATCTATAATAAACCGTGAAAAATATCTTGTATTGTCGTATTTTCCACCCTGAGTAAACTTTCCAATTATTCTTCTACCAAGATCTTTTGCTTGTCTATTTTCACTTTCAAATAGCTGTTTGGACCATTTCATGATATTTTCTTCGTCGAGATCGGGAAACTGTTTTCGATGTTCGCTGATTATACTATCAAGATTAGGTTGTGGTAACCAGACTTCAGTCTGAGCTCGATATGATATAAACGCTTCACTGACAATCAGCGATTTTAGTATACCGCAATCAATCATATACCGTAACAGCACTATTGGCATCCAGTGTTTTTCAGAGATGTTGGCATCCAGTGTTTTTCAGAGATGTGTCTACCAATCCAAACTAAACAACACGGATGAAGTCCTGTAGCTAATTAAAATGATACCACACGGGCGAATCCGGTTAAATCAAAATCGGGCAGTGGCCCATTAATAGCAACACGAGTCATCTCATGTGTGGGATGTCCAAATCGCTTGAAGTGCTTAGCGGTTTCTCCGTACCCGAGAAAACTCCCGGGATAACACGCAACCATATAAACTGAAATAATACTTTCACGGTCGTATTTTGTATTCAATAATCCGCCGTGGTTATATTCCACACAACATGATTTCATGTCTGTGAGAAATTCGGCTCTTGTTAGAATCTACGTGCTTTTCGTTTTCGCAAAATGAGCTGCAACTGACGGAATAGTAAAACACCTTGTTAGTAATTGTTCATCGTGTTCCATTGAGAAACTACTAGCTAGTTTTTTTTATCTTGTTGTGCAGGGCTTCAGTGCGGTCTAATTCTCCATTCTTCTTCTTCTTTATGTCCTTCCGCGCAGTGGGGCGCATAGGGCAACAAGCTTCCTCCAGTCATCTCGATCGGCAGCCTTAACCTCCGCTGCGTCTAAGTTGATATTGACGGCTCGCAGATCTTCTATAAATGTCCGTCGCCATATCTTTCTCGGTCGTCCAATGCCTCGTTTCCCACGTGCTGGCGTCCACCTCATCGCCGTCTTTGCGTGGCGCGTCTCGGCCATTCTCAGAACATGTCCCGCGAAACGTAATCTTCTTTCTGCGACCACTTCTCACAGGCTTCGGCTGTTTGCTCTTCTGAGGATTTCCTCGTTAGTGATGTGGTCGTGGTAGGTGACACGAAGAATACGTCGCATACATCGCTGTTGGAATACGTTCAGCCTGTTGACCAGCTTCTTCGTGCCTTTCCATGTCTCGCATGCGTAAATGGCGGATGGGATGACGATAGTGTTGAAGAGGCGAAGTTTGGTGTTTGTGTGAATCGACCGACGTGTCCAAATTGGGAGAAGACGTTTGAATACGGCCGCCGCTTTGCCAATTCGACATTTGACGTCTGCATCAGCTCCACCTTCCTTGTCGATCGTGCTTCCCAAGTCGGTGAACTGCTCGACTTGGCCGATGGTCTGGCCGCCTACGCTGACCCGCACAGGTGTCTTCCGGTTGACCGCCAGTGTCTTCGACTTTTCTGTGCTAATTCTTAATCCAACTTTAGCCGCCTCCACCTCCAGGTTGGTGGTCATTTCCTGAAGAGATCTCGCATTCTCTGCCAGCAGCGCAATGTCGTCAGCAAAATCCAGATCTGTCAGGCGTGCCTTATCCTTCCACGTGATGCCATTTTTCGGATGGTCCATCGCCCTTCTCATGACAAAATCTATTGCCAGAAGGAATAAGAAAGGCGAGAGTATGCATCCCTGACGGACTCCTGTCTCAATGCCAAAGAAGGGTGTGTGGCCAGCGTCCGTTCGTACGCAGCAGCTGGACTCGCGATAAAGATTCTTGAAGATGGCGATGAAACGAGGTGGAATGCCAAATGACCTTGCAATGAGCCACAGGGATTCACGGTGCACGCTATCAAAGGCCTTTTTGAAGTCGATGAAGTTGACGACAAGCGGCTTTTGGAATTCAGTGCATTGTTCGAGAATATTTCGGAGGGCGAAGATTTGCTCACTGCACCACCGGCCGCTTCGAAATCCAGCCTGTTCTTCCCGCAGGGCCTGGTCCGCAGAGCGTTGCAGGCGTTTGAGGATGATAATGCAGAAGACCTTGCCAGGAACGGAGAGGAGAGTAATACCGCGCCAGTTGTTACAATCGGCCCTAATTCTCCATTGGGTCTTACAAATTGATCGAATCTGCCCTCGGAGTTTTCAAAACTATGAAGTAACCATACCGACACAGGATCGTTTTTACTCAGCTGGTGAATATCCTCCTCCGGGGAGAATTCCGGGGAGAATTCCTCGGGGACATATTTTATTGTTCTATCTCGTGGTAATATTGTTACTGCAGGTGTCCACGCGTGTTCGTTATGATCAATAATTTTGATTGGAGCTCCTCTCGATTTATATTTTGGTTCGTATAATATGTCGCCTGTTATCATCGTTACCGATATAGGGAATTTTAGTATTCGTTCTAACTCTGCCACATTTGAATTGTTGCCCCGTGCTCCTTCACTGTTAGTCTCCATTCATTTATGTTTTTGCGTCTTAGGTCAGTCAATTTGTTTCCACGCAACGCATTTGTGAAGTGTTCTATTATTCGTTCTGCTACACAATTCTTTCTTGACGAAGTCAACAGTGACACTTTCATGGGTTTTAGTTTTTCAATACTCGGTTTATCATTTAACGGATAGATTCCATAAACAACTGCTGTTACAGGATAAGATCTCTCATAATACGGTTTGTCAATTCCTGTCAGAATTCCTGACTTGGAATCTCGACTCACAGTGATAGTTTTTTATCTTTTAAGATTGGTTCAAATTTATCCCTGATAATCCATTTTCCCGTGTCTGAACGAATAATGAATTTCACTCTAAAAATAATACCTTTCTCGCCCAAGATGCAAAATTATCTCTGCTGCTCTTTTATCGTTCATGGTAGCATCAAGGTTACCATCAATTCGAAATGTTGAGATGCTTTATCGCGCTCGAATTCATTAAAACAATCACGAATTTTACTTATCATGGTTCTATCACCTATTAGACTTTTTGGTTTATCAGAGACTCTATCGAGATTGAATTTAGCATTTCTCCAGGGTTTAATTTTCGATAATCTCTCGAACTAAATGCTATAATTAAAACAAGTATTTAAATAAAGAATTTATATATAATGAATCATTGCAAATGGCTCATGATTGGATCAGTAACCCCGTGTAATAAATCATGCAGAAAGGAGTTCTGTGGATATCATATGCAAAGTTTTCGTATGGCGAGTCTTGGCCCTTAACCTTGTCTACGATGCGGGGTAGGATTTAGAGGAATATCTCAGTTGTGTCTCGGTTGTGGTGGTAACAGATACAGAGAGTTGAAGCGTTATTATGATAAACGAACTAAGAATTCCATCAATGACTGTGTCAACGACAAGATCATAAGAACTCCTCAAGACTACGTTGATAGATTCTCAAGTAATGTATCATTAGACCAAATAATAAATTATACAAATAATAGTATTATGTATATAAATGAACCAAGAATTCCGACCACATCCCGTGATTGCAAACTATGAGTCGTCTCGTGGTGGTATCATCAGAAACTGCAGGTTAAAGAAATCAGTCGGTTTTGTAATTAATCAGGGATATTTGATGTTTACTGATGGAAAGAAACATTATCATAGTCATCGTTTCGTATATGAAGTGTATAACGGATTGATCGAAGATGGTTTTTGTTATCGATCACTTAAATGGTATTAAGACTGATAATTATTTGGATAATTTAGAAGCTGTTACACAGAGTGAGAATTCCAAACGAGGAGGAACCGGTACTTGTAAAACAGTTGGGAAGAGACCTGTAAAATCATTTAATACAGCAACTAATGAAGAAATAGTATTTGAATATATGAATGAAGCTAGTTTATATTTTGATATTTGTAGTACCTGAGTACGATTTGTTGCAGAAGAAATATAAAATTCGGCTTTTTCAAATCGTTTTAAAAATAGGATTCAATTCTCATATATCTACTGGATTTCATTTTATACTATAGTATATAACACCAGCGGAGATAACTTGTATTGATATGTTTACGGCTTATGAAAGAGTTATGGATCTCAATTGGTTGTGTCATCTGATTTCTGATTGGTTGATCTTTAACTACCACGATAATATATTTTGTGAGGAAACGAATTAAATACGCAGTGTTTACAAACGGCTGTATTCTTTTTTGTGTGTTTTTCAAGTATTCGGTTGTCAATAAATACACGAAAGGTATGTGGATTCATTCATTATACTGTGCTGTCCTATTATAATTCATTCACTGTGTATAAATACCACGCCGCTGACATTGCACCTATTGACTTAACTATATATTGTATTCAAAATATTATATCTGTAACACGAATAGCTAGCTCATTCGTAAAGCGCTCAAAGAGAGAAATATAATCAACAGAGTAAAACATTTCTGATATAACAACAGAAAACATACTCTCAATAAAAAAAACTATGAAAGACACAAAAACCTAATAAGGGACCCTATGAATGATAACTGCTCAACATAGGTTTTTGTTTATTTTTGTATTAGAAATATGTAGCGATTATATAATATGAATCCTGAAAATATCAAATCTGAAATTTCAAAACATACAATTGTCAGATGGTTTAAACTGTGATAGAATCCTCTCCGATTATCAGGATATTGAATACGCTCCGATAAATAACAAGTATAAGTTGCCCAAAAAATACACACTAATAAAACGAATCCAGAATTCTATTTGCGACTCTCTTAATTTTCGATGAAGATATTAGTGAAAACCCCCGGATTTCGTTTAGAGAAAATCAACTTTTCAATGAAATTTTCAATGATAGTACCACTTGGTTGTGTCACAGAGTCGAATTTGCATGGGATTTCTCGAGACTTTTCCACTAAATATCTTCGATGCTCCAATCATTTTCGGGTGACAAAATAACTGCATTTAGATTGAAATCTTTGATTGAGATTCAAATTGGAATATTGTTTTACGATTTCAATAATGACCAATGAAGCATTAACTACGAGACTGGCGCGTGAGAGACTGCCTGCTATTAAGAAGTTCCTTCCGGTCCGTGATTCTGTCAGAAATAAACTACAAGCTAGACAGAGTCTTCAGACCGATTTTTCTGCTGATACGGAACAATTATTTAAACCAATAACGACGGCAACGAAGGGGGTAATATCAGCCACTGAGCGAGCAATATGGGGAGATGTTCCCAAGGACGTACCAAGAAAAGAAACAAAACTATCACTGTGGATGCCAGTACTAACTCCGTCAATCACAACAGAAGGCAAATTACTATCATTTATGGATTAAGGAGGAAAGTCGTTGCTGAGTTGGCTATCAACAACAACAGATATTATGGATTCTGATGTTGATGGTACACTAACATGGCACCTAGCATCAAAACAAGGTGTTTCAGCTCCTCGTCATATATTTGTTGCGATACAGGATAGAAGGCGATTAAACTCTCAAGAACGCAGCCATATGATATTTGATCGATTAGGTGTTAGTGATGTCTCGTTGAGATTAAACGGACAACAGGAACCATCCGAGGATATACAACTTAATTACGAAACCAACCAAATAGCACGTGTATACCACCGTCTGTTGTCATATATGGGACGCGATCAAAATGTTGATACTGGTCTGCAAATATCACAGTTGGATTTTAGGAATCTGTATCCGATCTATTACTTTTCGTTGGAACATCTTGACTTAACAAGACAATCTGTCGTTGATATACACTTTAGAGCTCGTATAGCCCCTGCTGGTGTTCCTTATAGAGAGGTTGCTGTCATACTCAGTGGCAAATCAATGCTAGAAGGTGTTAGTGGGCGAATGAAAGTGATAGATGCACCAGTGGAAAACATGTAACAATTAAATCAATCTTTTATTGTATAATGTCATATAGTCATATTAGTGTCACGTTGACTCCTGGTCAGATTAAAAAATTGCAATCCGAATCAGCTAAAAAATGTGGAAACACAATAACGCTGAAACCCAATCAGATGACTGGCGGGGCGAATAAATTGTCGCTGACAACTCGTCAGATAAAACACTTCAATGACGCGCTTAAAGATAAAAAAGGCGTTCAGATCACACTCTCTGCGAAAGCGATCAGCAACATGATAAAATCAGGTGGTATATTCCCGTTGTTAGCCGCGATTCCAGCGTTGATTGCGGCAGCGGCCCCAGCGGTGGCTAAAGCGGCGGCGTTAGGGGCCGTAGGTACCGCGGCAGGAATGGCACTAAAGAAAGCAGCCGGGAGCTGGTATAAAAAAAAGAAACGAGGGAAGGGTCTAAGACTACCGGGAACTCCGCACTCGTGGAAAAAAGGAAGCGGCCTGAGAATCCCAGAACCGGTTTACTAGTTCCAATGTCAAATTTTGATTTAGTCGATGCTGCTAAAACATTGGCGATTAAAAACTTCAGAGGTGTCTTTATGAAAGACCAGTTGCCGGCACAACCAAACAGTGTTGAAACCGGTATCATTAATCTCGATAACAGCACCGGACCTGGAACCCACTGGGTTGCATACGCGATTGATCCGCGCGCAATCGTCTATTTCGATTCATATGGGCTAGTGCCGCCGAAGGAATTCATGCGTTATATAAACCGCTTAAACACCCCTCGTTGGTATTCTACGCTACCAACACAACAAATCAATGACCCACCAATATGCGGCAACGATGTATTGAATGTCCTTGACGCTATTTTTCATCATCGGGAAAACCACCTCATCTGGTTGTGGATGAATATACTAGCAGTCGCTTTTTATAGAGATAATTAGTTTTATAATAACATGATTGATATTTGGGGACGACCTCTATCACCGTCGAAGAAACCCGATGCTGATGGTGTTACAACCGCTGTATTAAAAAAAACTCATCGAAGATGAACTAGCCGAAACGTTGAACCTAGCAATTGTTGATCCTAATGAAATAGTTGTATTTGGCGCTCGCCAGGGTAAATTGAAAACAGTAATATTTCCCTTGATGATATTTTTGTTAAACAACGAGACGCAGCCGAAGGCGCTGTCGGGTATTTTCCGATCAAGCTAAACTCAAACCAGGCGTACTTATGTCAACTATTGTGAAACGAATTGCCGAATAAACTAATTGACGATTTAGAAGCATTAAAAACTCTACGCGATGAATACAACGAACATATAACTAAATTCGATCGGTTTACCGATTTACAAAAATCCATCGTGGACAACATTGATAAACCCGTAGTAGAATTTTTTGGTAATCCACCAGTGACCACACCGAAACTCACAGAGATAAAAAAATTCTATGTTGGAACTAACGACACTGCAAGTCAGATATGACGAACATGTAAAACAGTTTTCAACGTTTCGTAAAAACATCGTAGATAAATTTCTTGGAACCACGCTAGAAAAAATTGACATAAAACTCCCCGATATTAAAAAATCCATCGAAGATATGAAAAACACCATCGAGGCAATCAAGGATGATGCAAATAGGATGATAGAAATCGTTGAAAAACCAAAAATTCCTCATGCGAGAACCAACAATGTAGTATAAACGATTTAACATGGATCATTTGCGTATATTAAATACCGTCAAAGCTATTTATCGATTAACACTAGTGACACCGACTCAATTTAATATATCATCGTGAAGGATATAACTGAACAGTTCACGATAGAATCCAATGATAATAATCTGGTTAGGGTTTTAGTAACATGGTATGTGGAATTCGTAGCGGATTTAAGTAAACAACTTAATTGAAAACGCTAGTGTTTATAAAATAAACATGACGTCTGATTATCGCTATGACACCGTCAAGGAATTTCAAACAGAACTTAAAACTCTTTCTGAGGAGTACCGAATAAAAATGAAAAAATACCGGCGAAGAATCACTGCCATCGATGTAGCTGTGTACTCACTGTCTGGTGTAGTTGCCGCCGCTGGTATTACTATATCATCAGTTACAATGACTGCTCCGGCTGTTATTCCGGTTTGTATAGATGCAGTGTCAACCATCGTGGGAATAGCCAACGCGATAGCAAAATAAATATCATCGTGTTCTCAACAAAAACTACACGATTACACTGTTAGATATGCTGCGGTATTTCATGCACATTAGCAATTATCATCGTTGATTTCATCGTCGATCGACGACACGACAATAACCGAGGATGAGTTTTCGAGATTGGTTCAGTTGTACGAGTCAACTATGTTAGAATTAGAGCGCGACAATAATAATAACAACAACAATTACAACGTCAATGTCGCCGCAAGAACTACTTCAACGGATAGTAATAAATACCGAACCGATTCGGCAGGTATCGGAGAACACAAACCCGGTGAAGACAAGCATGATATCAATAACATCAACCAATCCTGAAATCAGTGTGAATTTCACTACTCCGATTCCCGTGAAGGAGATAGCGCTAGCAAAACTACGAGTGTATCACAGTTGGCCTAATATTAGGTCGGTAGCATTTGGTGGCCAACAACCGAATAATTCTTTGGTGTTCTCGTATATGAATCGCGAAGATGGGACTCCAGACTGGAACGTTGTTTTGCTACCATCTGGGTCATACCAAATCAAGCAAATCACACACACACACACACACACACACATATATATATATATATATATATATATATATATATATATATATATATATATATATATATATATATATATATATATATATATATATATATATATATATATATATATATATATATATATGTGTGTGTGTGTGTGTGTGTGTGTGTGTGTGTGTGTTCGTATATAGTTGTGTAAGGCATGTACAAGTTATGTAAGCGGACATTTATGATTGTTTTATGGATCATTAAAAGTTGGTCGCCCATTAATTTGACGGAGGATCTGTGAGATTGGAATCGATTTCCTGGAACATATAGTTGGAATGCAATAAATAATGGCCCTTGTATTCCTTCGGAAGATTCCAGGGTATAGGCTACACAAGAGAGACGGAGCCAGAAAGAATAAGAAAGTACATTAAAAAAAGGAAGACGTAGAGATAACCAGAAAGAAGGAAAGAGAGGAAAAGAAGATGGATCAGACGTTGAAGCAAAAGAAGAAGGAAGTGGAGAACGATTGAAACATGTGAGTAAGAAGATCAACGCAGAAATGATTGACTATCCCACATAAAGATTGCTCAATTTTGATTGATGAACTAATGTGTTAAATGGGATGTCGATTAACGTCAATTATATCGAGGAGAAACTGAAGATATCATGTTGAATATATTCATTAATTTGATTCTTTACATTTTATATCATTTTGTTATATTTATTTAGGGTGCGAGCCTCGTTGATTGGGGTCTTAAAATTCGTTAATGTACACCTTCTGCATTTATTATTTAAATGACGTAGCTGGATCGTGATAGTTGCCATATGTCATCGTTGATATGATGGTCATCGCATGAAGATGTACACACTGATTATTCACTTAGCTCCTGTAATTTGTGTTAGAATCGTTGTCCTGTTATAGTTGGTGTGTGATGGTGTGTGTGCTGAAATATTGTAAACGTATAAAGTCTTATATTGTCTGCTTGAACTTTAACACATGTTATGTAGATCCTTTGAAGATGCTGAAATCGACAAATTATTGTCCACTCCAAATTGTTTTGCATTCATCCTTGCACGTTTTTACTTTCATATAGTGCAATATATGAACAAGATTTTTAGCGGATTGTAGTAAAAGTTAGTTCGTATGATGATCTAAATCAAATAAATGCATTATAGATAGTAATCTTTCAGAAGTTATGCGTGTCTTAATTATAGACTATCACGTGTGATTTGGTGGAAAACGGATCATATTTCCGTGAAATGTTATTTTTCTTTGCTCACGCCTATGAACTGTGTACTTCGGGCGCAACGGTCACACCACACAGTCCTCATTAGCATATTTTATTCATGCGCCGCATGTAAACATTGGGACGTGAACACTAATAAAGAGTCCTTTTTACTTTAAAGGATAATATTGGGTGAGAAAAATAATTACGTTGGGGTTTGCACCGAGACAATGAAATCCCAGCCGTGGGGATACATTATATGTCTTCCTACGAGGCTTGTCCGAGAGAGACAAATAATATAACCCCTAGGCTGGGACTTCATTGTCTCGGTCCAAACCCTAACATATATTCTATATATCACTGGAAAAATCTCACGCTGGAAATTCTTACTAGACAAATCTCACGTTGGCTATTCTCACTAGACAAACGTCACGTCGGCTATTCACACAGTATAAATCTCACGTTTTCTATTTTCTATGTTATTTTTCTTTGCTCACGCCTATGAACTGTGTACTGTTTCTGGACAAATCTCCCTTTGGCGTTTCTCACTAGAGAAATCTCTTTTTGGCTAATATCACTAGATGTTTTGAATGTTGAGTAAAATGTGTGTAGCTACGCTACTGCGAGCTTAATATCTAGTAGATTAAATAACATAAGATCACATATGCTGTTGATAAGTTGTTTGTAAAAAATTTAATTAATTTGGAAATGCAGTAATGAATTTATGGTTTTAATATGTTTATTCAATAAAATAGTTTTTACTTTACAAATGGCTTATCATTTTCCTATGTCAATAACGTGTGCTTACATAATTAAATTAATCATAGACTAGCGTATGGACTGTCCAAGGTCGAAATGTCATATATTTGTATATTCTGTCTCCCGAAGCTGCAGTTTGCATCAAAATATAAAATATCCACAAAGGATTTCATCTTCGCTAGAAAAGATGTCCATATGTTAACTTTATCAACATTTTGGCGGATCGATCAGATAATTCAGTGTTTTATCCTAACGACATCTATTATATTTCATACTTGCCTCCCTTAGTTTGTAATGCCAACATCAAACAGGGGGCAACAGCGGTGTTTTGCACATCGGCCGAAAATGGAATTGGCATATGACTTCAAAAGGATACTTTGTAAGTTTGACTTGGAAAGTATAACTATGTACCAGTCAGAAGCTATAACGTGTATTTGATGGAAAGGATGTATTTGTACAAACAAGGATCGGTAGTTGACAATCGATTACTTATGAGTCCATTCCAGTTCTGTGCTATTTTCCTCCCGATAATGTGGGAACAGTGTGTTCAAATTTGAATAATTTGATTTTAATTGGATGTGGTAGCATCAGTATTTGAAATGAAGAAGAAAAAAAATCATCGATGATACTACATGCACTTTTTGTAAATAAGAAGTACAAAATACATATTTTTTTATGAGTGCGCAGTTATTCACGAGTTTGTAAAAACTGTTTATTGCACGGATCAGAAATATTACGATTTTAAAAGCCGACGTAAGTTTTGGAAATGACAAATTGGTTGTGATCCATATTATTTCATTCTAATTACAAGATATATAATTTGCAGATCAAGCTGTGCTTCAAGTAAAGATATAAAATCACAACTTGTAGAAACAAAGGTTTTTTTACACACACACACACACACACACACACACACACACACACACACACCTACATACATACCTACTTACCTACCAACCTACCTACCTACCTACCTACCTATATACATACATACATACATACATACATACATACATACATACATACATACATACATACATACATACATACATACATACATACATACATACATACATACATACATACATACATACATACATACATACATACATACATACATACATACATACATACATACATACATACATACATACATACATACATACATACATACATACATACATACATACATACATACATATCTAATAATTATTTCGTTTGCCACGGTTTTCCCCTTAAAGCATTTGATACGTAAACATATTTGTCGTGTCATATCAAAAATAGAAAGTGAATACATATTACTGTGTGGTTATTCTAAATTCTGATTTGCAATCGCTCTAATTATATCTTCAAATATTTTCTAGTGTGATCAGTGCCATTAATCAATGTTACTCTTAAACGAAGTGAATTCTCGTTTATCGACCCAAAGATTGATATGGAATCCGTTTTGCATGTGTGTGTTTGTGTGTAAAAAGATATAGTGGCAGAAATAAGACAGGAGAGGGAGAGGAATGTAAATAAGTCTTTGGAATAAAAGAGTTGATTATATTATGGTCAGTAAAAAAATGTCGCTCTGATACAATAAATCAGTTAGAAAAAATTATATCGTGTAATTTCTTTGAACTGCATCCAATCAGATAGCAGAGTGCCAATTACTATTATCGCTGCTACGTATGCCCAGGGTCAATGTGAATCGACGACCCTGGCTGGCGAAGATGGTGTTCAAATTTTACTAATTGTGCCGTTGGATTTAGAATACAGAGTTACTGTAGTCAGCATTTACTACACGGTGAACGAATCAGTTTGATATAAACGATTTTTATGAGAATTTTGACTAACTTCTAAAAGGAGTTCAAATAAAGATGGAAAAGATTTCAGATTGCAGAAGATATTAAAATTAAATGTACGGTATTTTTATAACTATCTAATGTGTACCAGTTTAATTTTAGTCACTTATTTTCTATAGTGTGTTTTCTTCTTGGATGTTACATCAGTTAAACAATTATCTAACACTCTTTAAAATATATTTCCAGCTACAAAATGAGCGCACAAACCATAACTGTACGTGTTTCAAATAAATAATGTTAAAAAGCTTTAAAAGCTATTAAAACATGATTTATGAAATAAACATCACTGCATTTGAACACAGTTGCACATCAAAATGGTTTCTTCAATATATTTTCTTCTGTAACCATATCACATTTGAAATATTCAGAATCATCTAATGGGTAATTATTCACTCAGTGTTACAGTCAGCGAGTTTTTTCAATGCATTACTTGCATTTAATATATCGATTACAAGAAAATATTGCATATTTCCCAAGGCATGGCCATTATATATATATATATATATATATATATATATATATATATATATATATATATATATATATATATATATATATATATATATATATATATATATAAAGCTAAATGGCATTAGGAAGCAGAAAATTTAAAGGCGTTTGCCTTGAAAAATACGTGTTTTGCGGTAGGCCATGCCATGCCATTATAAGAGTACCGTAAAATACATTTGCTATAGTTACATAAATGTGGCATCGGAGTTTAATCACGTTTAAGTTCTGCCGAGCATGTGGTTCTCTTCGTGAATATTATCGGGCGCGTGAAATATAACTTTAGAGCCAACAGTATATCCACAATGGTACTGCAGGGCAGTGTCCAAGTGGCAGAAGCAGAGGTAGAGAGAGAAAATTTGGAATGAAAACACATAATGGACCAGGAAATGTTTTGCGGAGACACAGGTATTGGCACATGATGGAGACAAGTGGAGGGAACTGGTCAGGTGTTCAGCAGCACAGTGCCTCAACGACCACACTAGGTCAAGAGACTGATGATGATGATGATGATGTGGTAAAGCTGAGTTGTCAGTGTTGACATTGTGGATGCCTGTTGAAACCCTTCATTGGCTACAAAACCAGGTTATCGTTTATGAAATCTGGAATCGTTTTAACGCTGTTGTTTCGCAAGATTACCACAGAAGCACACCCAACAACTGGTATTAAAGGGCAGTCTACATGGCGAATAAACAGTCAACAGGGTCTTTCTGCGCCAAAACACATCTTCGTAGCGTTTTAAAGAATAACGCGAGACAATTGCCAAGAGCGTAACAAAAAGGTCTTTAACGACTAACAAGTGACTGAAGTCTGCTGCTAACGGTCAACATGAACCTCCTGAATAAATTCAACTTAACTATACATATACTAATCCTTCTGGTCGAAATAGAATATACTCAACCAGATTATGTAACTTAACTATACAGATACTAATCCTTTTGGTCGAAATAGAACATACTCAACCAGATTATGTAGGATATGCAATATTTCCCTGATTTAAAAACAGATGATATCGATCAAACGATCTACTTTATGATTAACAGTATTTGACCCTCCAACAAGAAACTCAACCAAATATGAGTTATTATATAATGGAAAAGAAAATAAATTAAAGATATGGAAGAAGAATTATCACGACTCCTCAAACGTGCAAATATTACAGTAGAATCCACACACTTTTTATTACAAATTGTTGAATATACTCCGAAACAACTATATGGAGAGTTAGAGAAATGATAGATAATATCAAACCGAATGGAGTTGGTAATACAACAATAGTAAATTACTTAGATGATGCATTTACAATCATTCACTTTGTCTAGTAAAATCTTTAAATGACCTTTCAACAAACTGAAAAGATGATCTTCTAAAATATTTTCATTGTCAAGTACATGGGTTTCGGGGTTAAGAAAAAACCTATAACTGTATATATCGTAATTACTGGCATCATCTCAAATTATCACGAATGTGTCATATAGATTTACACCTCGCGGATTATCGCAGCATATATAGATAAAATTTCTTTATGATGAATAATCCCAGACGAACATTTCTGCCATAGTTTGGTTTCATTTTCATACCTTTTTTAAACCTGACATTAACAAATTTACCCCAAACCAAAGACACGCTCATTATAATATGGTTTACATATCTGCAACGACGCCTAGGCTGATTCTTATCTAAGCACGCTTCTAGAGTTACATATTACAATGTGTTACAAGGGCAATCTCTTTTCTTTAGTATTTGTATCTTCTTTTATAGGGTTATTTATGTATCAGAAAGATTATGATTTTGTAATACTTTTGTATTGTCACCACACTGTAGGCAGTAGAATCCAGTTTGTCACAGTAATAGTCAGCCGAACTTTAATAAAGCCATATTATTTTTGCAAAACCATCAAAATGTCATTGACAGTAGCAACCGAAAGGTAAGGTTCGTTTGCTATATATTTGAACTTTTATTCCTTAATGTTCTATCTGTCCATCAAAGTATCTGTCCGTCCAACGATCCATTCATCCGATTTCCCTGTACTAAAGATAGTTCCGTGTTTTTGTGTTGTATTTTTCACTCAAGTGTCGCACGTCACACGTTTCTAAACATTAATAAAATAAAAAAGCAAAGGAAACTAAATATAAAAGATGAAAAGAATTCGTTTGCTACCTTTAGAGTAATATTTCATCATGGACCGTCAAACGTTTTCAAGTATCCATATAAAGAGTGCTAAATTACTGCAGTAAACTTACAAAAGAATTTGTCCTAGTTATAATAATAATAATAATAATAATAATAATAATAATAATAATAATAATAATAATAATAATAATAATAATAATAGTAATAATAAATATAAATATAAATTTAAAAAAAAGAAGAAGAAGAAGAAGAAACAGAATAATAATAATAATAATAATAATAATAATAATAATAATAATAATAATAATATTAATGATAATAATAATAATAATAATAATAATAATAATAATAATAATAATAATAATAATAATAATAATAATAATAATGCAAAGTCTGGTTATGATAACTTCATCATAACGATGTTGTTTGTTTTTTTACATTTTGAAAACGTTCATTATGTGACTCGTGTTTTATAAAAACAGGATTTCACATATTTATTAAAATATTTACAGCTCAACGTATTAAAGTTTGTCAGGTATTCCAAACCCAGAATCCATATTAGAAGTAAATTATGTTACAATGTTACCATAATATCCTTAATAGAGGGAGTTTGATATATCTTTGTAATAAAGTAAGAAATTTCGCTCTGCATGTATCCTAATCAATGCACGTTCACAAGCGCATAACGTTAAAAAAATACAAAATACATTGTTACGATTTAAGAAACAGGATAAACATATTCTAGTCAAGAAAATCCAATCATTTAATCATCTTGACCCAATATGTGCAACTAATTTACATTTCTTTCACGTTTCATGCGATTTTATTCAAATTATGAAAAGTACGCATAGTTGTGGCGTCCAATGATTTAACTCTTGATAAACTTTTTAACATTTAACTATTGCAAACCAACGTATTAAAATTTTATAATAATAAATAGCAATATAATGGTTGCGTTGTTTGGGTTTAAAAGACCTATACGAGGTATGCAAGTCGACTTTTTGTTTCGTTTAAGTTATGACATAACAGTTTAAATTTTACATTAAGAAATTAATAATGCCATCATTTCATTCATTTCTATAGCTTATACATATAGTTAAGTTATATTTTTACATTGTCTAAGAAATTAATTCGTCTTCATGTAGGTAGTAAATTTCTGAGAAGCAAATAAATAAAAAAGAAACTTTGTTTTGTTGTTGTTGTTCATGAACACTAAGCAGTTTTCCCACGGCGATAGCGTACACAATTCAAAAGGCTCGTCATAGTTGATCATACTAAGATAAAGTCTTGTTACACCGCAGTGTTCTAATACCTAACGCGACGTCAAGCCTTCCCGGCATAAATTGCTGCAATATATTAAACATTGCACAAAACGGTTCTAATTAATTAAAATTCTAATTTTAAAAAAAATAAAAACGTTCAAGTTCGGAGAAAGATTTATTAAAAAAAAATTAAATATAGTTTATGTTGGAGTGATCGCATTTTTTGGCATCCGATAATTGTGGTAAACCTGTCGTCGTTCGCACGTTGCTTACACACAAAAACTGTAATGCTATTACCTACGCTGGGTGTGTTTTGTGAGGTGGACAGGGTAACTATCCATTGGCTGATTTATTGACATATTACATCACCAGATTATTTAAACAATCTACACGTTAGTTTACATTTTCTTAATAATTTTTAAGGTAATTGTATATAAGGTCGTCTCTGGGGCTTCGGTATTTATAATTTATGAATGACATAGGTCATAATTTATTGTCTTACCTTCCGACTTTTTGTCTAATTTCTTTAATTCTTTTTGACATTCTTTTGCCATATATTTATTTAAAAATGCTCCTTCTCTGTCCAATTTATTTCTTCATCTTCTTCGTAATATGTCTTTGGTAATACATACCTTTGAAAGAAATATACATAAATGGGTATACTAACTAATATTTGGGTGCTTCCTGTCATATCAATTAAGATTTTGGGGCTTCCTGTCATATGAATAAAGATTTGGGGATTCCTGTCATATCAATTAAGATTTGGGAGCGTCCTGTCATATGAATAAAGATTTGGGGATTCCTGTCATATCAAATAAGATTTGGGGGCTTCCTGTCGTAGTACTATTTGGGGACTACTGTCATTTTAAATTAGGATTTGGGGGACTCCTTTCGTACTAAAATAGGATTTGGGGATACCAATTATACTAATTAGGATTTGGGAGATTCCTTTCATTTTAATTAAAATTTGGAATCTTCCTGTCAATGGCGCAAAGCAATGTAGTTGAACAAGTATTGAACTAAAAATGTACAGAACTGACATAATCCCAGATTAATAATTTGCCAACCCTTTTCCAAAGATGAGATACATAACATTTTAGACAATATTATCGCAATTAATTCCAAGAAAAATGTACAGGATACTTTTGACAGTTATCAGCTATGATAGGTACTTATGAAGAAGATGTGTGAATCTTCGTTAGAAGTACTAATGAAATGTATATAAAACTATGTAACTAATATATCATTAATGCCGATGTATTGTATTTATCTCCCTTTTATCAACACTATTATAAAGAAAACGCGCAGTTTCATTGGTACGGCAAACGTGATAATAACAACTGGCTACATGTACTTGGCTATTTTGAATGTATTAATGTTTTCTTTTTTCTCATGCCCTGTGCATGCAGTTAAGACGTAGCATTCTTCGCAATTCATGTGAACGTAAACTGTTCATTCTCGTAGTGTGTGTCCTGTAAACGTACTTTAACCAAATATATATATATGTGTGTGTGTGTGTGTGTGTGTGTGTGTGTGTGTGTGTGTGTGTGTGTGTGTATGAAATTATAAAATATTTTAAGTCTTCCCCAGCCGTAACTCACAAAGATATCGCTTTCCCTCGATAGAAATGATCTAAAAAAAATTTAAATGACTTCAAGAACAAAATGACCTAGATATCTAAATACCGGTTCTTTCACCTTGAACTTATATTGTTTCAATAGTATGTTATATTTTAGAAGTTGAAATTTAAGAATACCTCATGCTTGAAATGGTCATTTATCATCAGTGTGGAATAATTACTTTTGTATTGGCAAAGAATAAAGTCAGTATTTGAGGTAGGACCTTACGACGAGGAAGGGTGGATCAGAGATCTGAATGTTTACATTTAAAGATGAATGAGTTATGCCCCAACATAGGTCATCTCTCTCTCTCTCTCTCTCTCTCTCTCTCTCTCTCTCTCTCTCTCTCTCTCTCTCTCTCTCTCTCTCTCTCTCTTGACAATGACAAACGCATTTTCTTGTTGAGGTCTTTTTTTCTTCTTTTTAAGCAATCATTGACTAACGTTTTCCTGGGTGGATTTCTTTTCTTAAAGAAGACATTGAGTTCGAATCATTGGATATTGCATATGAAGACATTTTGATTTGGACTGCACAGGCAGACATTGTGCCTTGAACTGCATACGCATACATTGTCGCTTGAATTGCACACGCATAAATTGTGACTTAGCAAACACAGCAATTGTGATTTAAACTACACATGCAGACATTGTCACTTGAACTACATATGCAGACATTGTCACTTGAATTGCACATGCAGACATTGTGCCTTAAATTGAACACGCAGAAATTGTGACTTGGACTGTCCATGCAGACATTGTGCCTTGAACTGCACATGCAGACATTGTCACGTGAACTGCACACGCAGAAATTGTCACGTAAATTGCGAATGCATTGTGTTCTAGCTGCGCACACTGACACTGTACTTGAACTACACACGCTGACACTGTACTAGAGCTGCACACGCTGACACTGTACTAGAGCTGCAGAGAGAGTAACCGTTAATTTTGAAAAGAATCAAATACTCATCGGTAATATCTCCACGAAGCGGTTGCGTTTGATTATAAACACGTATCTTAAGAAGGCCCTATCATTTTGATTATAATCACGTGTCTTAAGACACAATATTACCACGAAAGCCGTAACATGTTAATTATAATAATGTGTCTTAAGATGCAACAGTACCACGATGGCGGTAACATTTCGATCATTATCATCTATTTTTCTAATGAGTTATAAGTCACCTGCCATTGATAATCGAATGCAGTCTGCGTCTGCTGTACATAATTTTAATAAAAGAAATGCAAAAAGAAAGGTAACTATCAAGCAGAATCAGGTGAAGGTGAGCGAAAGAACACTCACAAAAAGAAATCAGAAAACAGCCAATATTGAATGTACGAAAAGAGATACAAGCAGGGGGATGGTGAAATATCTAAATTTACACACGAATGAGAATGAATAAAAGATTGGATATATATATATATATATATATATATATATATATATATATATATATATATATATATATATATATATATATATATATAAATGAATGTGCACGATTATAAGATGAAACATATATTTGACTTTGTATTCTCAAATGGCATTCATGTTGTACATAAATGAAAACATTGTTACTTTGGATATGGGGTATTATTACGTGCTTTTAGAGAAAATAAATATAGTTTATCCGGTTAGAAAACTTACAGGTAATATAAGAAATATTTTTTTTTTATTTAAGACACCTCATCTTGTATTGGATGCGTCATTGTGTATTCTTTAAAAACATTGATGTATTTCAGTCTGTTACATCTTATCATTGTGTATTCTCATTGATGTATTCAGTCTGTTACAGCTTGTCACTGGGTATTCCCATTGATGTATTCAGTCTGTTACATCATGTCGTTGTGTATTCTTTGTGTATTCTCATTGATTTATTCAGTCTTTTACATCTTGTAATTGTTTATTCTTTGTGTATTCTCATTGATATATTCAGTCTGTTACATCTTGTCTTTATACATGTATTCTTTGAATACTCTTTACACAGTATGACACCAGTATGACACGAGCAATCTATCTACAGCTTGTATTTTTGTATTTATTTTGACATTAGCTGTTTATATATATATATATATATATATATATACACACACACACACACACACACACACACACACACACACACACACGCAGAAGCACGTAAAACAAGATCTTTGACAATTCCAATCTTTGACACATTTCGGATCCTAATGTGCTTATTTATGCGTTTTTTGAAGTAAATAATATTAATGTTTGAAACAAAAGTTTATAACGTTGCTTGATGTGGTTGTTCTTTACCAGCAATTTCCCTAGGAAATCCGCGATAGGCTTGTCCTCCTCGACAGAACAACTGAAGCATCTAGCGACAATTAGTTACTTGAATGACCCTAGTCACGCACAATCAAGAATTTATTTTAGCTGTTTCTTTCATAATTCTCTTTGTTCCAAATTGTCGGTAATAATGTTAATTCTTACAGCTGTTAAGATTCCGATACATGGAGTCAGTGTAGATTACTCTGACCAACGGACCTAGGGTTAACAAAAAAGTGATTATAATATCGGTTACATTATTATTATAGGTTCTTCATTCATTACCAATGCACGGCGCTCGCTAGAATTACGTCCATTATTTACAGGAAGAATTAAAAAAATTCTTACCCTTCGAGCCAATTATTATCACAAAGATTCAGTACTGCTTGAAGTAGTAATTTATCTTTTTGTGAAATAAAGATATCAACAAAAGTGATTAATTTTGATTTCGTGATATAAATAACATTAGTGGAAGATATAATCAGTGTATCATATGCTTATGTTACCCCACCAGACTACCACACCCATTATTATATAAAGGCACTATTTTTAGAAAACCTACAAGACTTTAAAGTAGTAATTATAATATAAGGTATTAACTTTAGTTCTTTATGTCGATCTTATACGTTCATCTACGAATCAATCCATATATTCATTCGTTAATTGATTAATTAATTAATTCATTCATTCATTCATTCTTTCATTCATTCATTCATTCATTCATTCATTCATTCATTCATTCATTCATTCATTCATTCAGCAATTTAGCAATCAACCCAGTATTGCATCAAAGGAGAAGATAGTGTATTAGCATAAATTACACTCGTTATATGGAAAGCAACGTTTTAACAAAATTACTTCACCATGACGAATTTTATATTTGTATAACTGCTTCAGTTTGACATATGTGATAAATGTGATCGTAACATATCTACTGATTTTTAGGGTTAAATCTGTTATAATGTGTCTTGTTTTTCAAACAAAGAGGTAATACCATTTAGTTTTTGGCAAATCATAATATATTAAACTAAATGTGTCTGTTGTATGTCTAGCCATGCAACGAATTCTTAAGTTTGACGCTGTGCTTAAAAAATAAAAAATAAAAAAAAAGAATATTAAAAATAATCTGCGCGTTCAAGGAAATCTCTATACTGTTATAAACAACTGATGCTGTATCTTCATATTGTTCATCTCTTTAAACATCATTTTTATTAACCAACTGTTAGAATAAAAATTGCAATTGCATACAAAAGCATATGATTCATCTACAATATCCTTACAATCATTTCTACTTTTTCGATACCAAATATTGGTGCTTTTTTTCTCTTACGTTAAAATTATTACGATCAAGATATTCTTTTAAAAAATAATTGCATATGCTTTTATAAAATTTGACAGAATTCCTTGATGTATTGAATTTTTATTACTGATATGTACCTCATTTGAATAATATATGTAGTAGATATATTTTACAAGTTTTTTAAACACTTTTTATAGTATCGTAACAATGATAACTCACGAGATTAT
This sequence comes from Unio pictorum, assembly GCA_030141615.1. Classification (NCBI taxonomy): domain Eukaryota; kingdom Metazoa; phylum Mollusca; class Bivalvia; order Unionida; family Unionidae; genus Unio; species Unio pictorum. The sequence continues at coordinate 2,569,110 of JARLTB010000076.1, forward strand.
TTTAATAAAGGTAATGGAACATCATCAGCTTCCTTAATATCATACGGCGAATCTTTTGTATACGGTAAAGGTAGTGATTCAAATTCATTGGAGAAACATTTCTCGTTCGGCGTCATTAACATTATCAATTTCAGAGCTAAATTTTCCAATTATTGATAATGATTGATTTTCAAGAGTCGGGTCAAAATCATTCGATTGTTTATATATCAATGGACGAACCGGATTTATATACGCTTTCAGTAAATACTCATCCCCTTTCGACATATTTCCATCAACAACTTCTAGTAATGTTTTCTTGTCATGATAGAACATACCGAGATGGCTAAATACTTTTCGTATTGAGAATATTTTAATCTATTTTTTGTTTCTTTCTGAAAATATTTTTCTATATTCTGATAGTTTATCAAGATTATTATGATGAGATCGTGTTCTTCTTCTATCTAGATCTGATCCAGCCAAATCATTAGCTTTTATAAGTTTTTGTTCAACTATAAAGTCAACAATTTTACTGGCGAATTCTTTTATATGATAAAGCAGCCCGAAGAATTAATTGCAGTTGATGAACCTGATTCAACAGAACATACAATAATTATATTTGACGATATTTCATTAAACATTTAAACAGTTCATCTTGCACAGAGATTTTATAATATTGACATCTTGTTCGACAAAAAACAGGCTGTTAATTTCATTTCCGGGACTAGATAATATAGATGTGAGAATCAGTACATACAAGTAATGTGGTGGTTTTATAATATATAAATTTATTGAATTATATAATAAAGCAACTAAAGATAAATATAATTTATTATTATTCGATAAATTAGCAACAAATCCAGATAAGATGTTTCGTTGTTGTATTGCCAATTAACTTTTACAAAATTCAATCGCACACAATAATATGCCAAATAAAAACGGCAATGGATTACAAACAAACACCGCTTGGTTGGCCTAGTGGTTAGAGCGTCCGCCGCTGAAACGGGAGGTCGTGGGTTCGATCTTCGGCCGACTCATACCAAATACTTACAAAAGTGGTACTAACAGCTGCCTCGCATGACGCTCAGCATTAAGGTATTAGTGTTAGAACTGATCGGCCTGGTGTCAGGATAATATGACGGGGTGGGACATCACAATAAACTGCCTCACTGCAGACATCGTAGCGATATGACTGAAAAATTGTTTAAAAGCCACGTTCAAAAAATCGTAATCAAACCAACAGACAAACAATTACGTTACTAAAGTAATTTGCAGAATCACAAGCATCTTTTACGATGCAATTGAAAGAAGCACGTCAGGGACCACGTACGGCTGAAGTAGAAAGAGCTCAGATATATACTTATACCTGTTATTGAGGCAGTGTTTGGAAAACAACCTGAAATATCTACATTATCAGAAGAAGAATTATAACGATCAAGGAGATAGGTTTATTAGGGTTGCTTGAAGAAAAGCAAACAGTGGAAACAGAAACAGCTGTAAATCAAATTTAGAGCAGGCTAAACCTTTTTTAAAACAAAATTTGAAAACAATTGATGACGAAAGAACCTTAAAAGAGATTCAACGTAAACAGAGATAATGAGTACAGGGTGTTTGGACATAAGATAAATATTAAAGTTAATGAAATTATTACTAATAATTGAGAAAAAATCAACATATTAAAAGGAAGATAAGAAGAGAAAAAAAAAAACGAAAATGTTAACAGAGATAATGATGATAAATTCTAAATATAGAAAACCTTGATAATATATATTTGTCGTATAAGGGATACCAACATGGTATTATTGCCGTACGTTACCTTGATATTATTGAATATTATTTAGATAATGTAGTAGGTTTTACAGATCGTAGAAAACAATTAGGTACATTAGCAAAAGGTATTGACGAGAAACGATTAGAGGAATGAAGTGGTGTTCGAGTATTTACATCAAACGCTGAAATGACTGACATACTAATGTTACTTATATCATCAACGGAATAATGACATGTAGCAGCAGAGGGGGCGGATCGTACATCTCTAATTGGGTTGGATTTTAAGAAAAATATTTTAAGCCTCCTTTTGCCAAATGGAGCCTTAACGATTTTAGAGCCCTATTTGTCAAATTAGGGGTTTCTCAATATCCAACCTAATTAGAGAAGTACGATTCGCCCCTCCCCTTCTGCTGCTAACGGGTTAACAATGAAAATCACTACGATTTTACAAACAGACATCAGAGAGGGTGAATCGTACAAAGCTATAGAGGCGTCGATTCGGTAAATTGAGGCTGTCGATTCGGTAAATTGAGGTTACCTCAAAGACGTCATTATCGCTGTCGCCGCCCCCTCTGCTGCTATCGGTTAACAATGAAAATCACTACGATTTCACAAACAGACTAATTTGTAAGACCTCGCCTTGTAAATCAATTAGATTGTTTGACTGGTCAGTAAGTCTGAAATTAACGTTAACGAATCATTATGACATCGCATATAGACTGGATAAGTTGGATCCTCAATAATTAGAAATCCTGAGGGAGCGGTTAGTGCAAAAAAGTAGCTTTTTTTAGCTGAGCTTGATTTGATCGCTCGAGATTTATTTGATAGCTTTCTTCGATAACATCACATACTAAATTCAATGCTATCATCGAGGATATATTCACATTTTGAGGAGCAATATGTCTGCCGCCTCCGTCTGGGTCGTTATTATGTTTGAGTATTGTTGGTGGCAATTTCTTCCACGCGGCGAGTATTGGGGGGAAGTTCTCATCGATGAGATCATTGGTTGATTTTTTTTTAGTTCTGGAACATTATACTCAGGAAACTTAAATGTCGGAATATCTTCTACACGTATATTGTGTGTTCTTGCAAATTATATTCTCCCAGAACCAACCATGGTATCTAATACTCCTTGAATAAGTCGTATATTAAACAATTCCATATCGTGTACAATTTGATTTAATATTTCCGTGTATTTGATAATTGAAGTTTTTGACGATTGTTCTTGAAAACTCTGCCGTAATTTATCTAAATGATTCTTATGTTCTCGTTTAAAAGCATTAAAAACTTTTGAGATTTCATCTGAAGAAAGTTCGAGCCAACCACCATCCCGCTTTCCAATGGTCCAATTTCCGTTATGATAAAAAAAACAGGCTCTGTTAAGAGTTTCGTATAAAAACCGTCGATTGCTCTAGGGTTAAAATCATGATATGATTTATTGTTTGTGACATAATCAGATTTTTTCGGTTCAGGTGGTATATTAACCTGTCGAGGAGATATTTCAGGCCATCCTAGTAATGGTCTTATAGAAATCTAATAGATTTCTAAGACATAATCAGGTGAATTTATCTCGATAGCAGATGATAGTGTCGGCTCGTGGACCGTTATAGTGATTTTCGATTCTGCTCCAGAAATAGATTTTATTCTACGCTGAAATTCAGCATTGATTTGTTCAATTTCGTATGACCCAGATGGTATCGAAACAACGTTCTAGTCTGGGGTCCCGTCTTCTTTATTCTTATTCGGGAACACCAAGGAATTATTCGGTTGTTGACCGCCAAATTCTACCGATCTGATATTAGGCCAACTGTGATACACTCGTAGTTTTGCTAGCGCTATCTCCTTCACGGGAATCGGAATATGGAAATTTACACTGAATTCAGGATTCATTGATGTTATTGAGATCATACTGGTTTGTACTGGGTTTGTGTTCTCCACTATTCGTTGAAGTAATTCCTGCGGTGTTGTCATTGTTATTATATTCATGTTGTATTTCTAATTTTGATGTCGCGGAATCATAAATACTTACCATCGCTGAAAACTCATCATCGGATATAAATGTATCATCCAGCGACGACGATATCAACGAGGATAATTGCGAGTACGCAGTTGATACAACATGAAATTTAATTATGTAGTCTTGCAGTTTACTCTGGCTGCATGATGATATTTTTTTTGTTATTATCGAAATTATTTCTGCGATTGTTGTCGCTGCTGATATACAAATTGGAACAGCTATCGGAGCAATTTTTGTCACCGAGGATAGTATAATTCCGGCTCCGACGATTAAACTACTCACAGAGTACACGGTAACATCAACTGCGGTGATTCTTCGTCGGTATTTTTTTTATTTTTGTTTGATACTCCTCAGTGAGTGTTTTGAGTTTAGTTTGAAATTCTCTGACCTGATCATAGCGGTATTGAGATACTGAATGTATCGTTGATGATGACATTTTATTTTCAAATCGTTTACGATTTCAATTGAAACTGTTAGCGGTTTAATTGTTTACTTAAATCCGCTACGAATTCCACATACCATGATACTGAAACCCTAGCTAGATTATTATCGTTCGTTGTTATCGTGAACTGTTCGGTTGTATCCTTTTCGATGATCGTTGATATCGTATTATTGACCCCAGATGAACTCGACGATGATATATTAAATTGAGTCGGTGTTACTGGTGTTAATCGATAAATACCATTGACGGTCGCGGTGATACTTAGTATAGTGTCTGTAGGAGTCCACGCAAATGATCCGTGTTGGATCGTGTATACTACGTTGTTGGTTTTCTCATGAGGAATTTTTGTTTTTCAATGATTGTTATCATCCTCGAAAAATCATTTTTGGTTGCCTCGATGAAGTTTTTTGTCTCATCGATGGATTTTTTTAATATCCGGGAGTGTTATGTCAATTTTATCCAACGTTGTTCCAATAAATGTATCTATAATATTTTTACGAAAAACTGAAAACTGGTTTCCGTTATCTTCAATTCTAGATTGAAGTGTTGTTTGTTTCAACTTTGAAGATTTTATTTCTGTGAGCTTCGGTGATATTACCGCTGGTTCGCCAAAGAAAGTCATAATTGATTTTAATTCGTCATTGACAGTCTTCATACTTTCCATAGAGATTTTTATTAATGATAAATTCGTTGATGCTGTCGCTGGATCACCAAAAAAACTTAGTATGAATTTTAACTCATCGTTGAGAGTTTTTAATTTATCTGTAATCGTCGAAACGAGTATGCCGGGTTTTAGTTTACCCTGATCGGAAAATAACGCAACGGTGTTCTCGGTTGCGTCTCGTTGTTTAACTAAAATATCATCCAGGGAAAAATTACTGGTTTTCAATTTGCCCTGACGATCCTGAAATACAACTATGTCATTGGGATCGACACTTGCTAGGTTCAACGTCTCAGCTATTTCATCTTTAATTATTTTTTTTATATCACCGGTTGCAACACCATCAGGTCCGGGATTCTTCAGCGCTGATTATTGTCTCCCCAAAATATCAATCATGTTATTCTATATAATCTCTCTTTAAAATATCGTTGACGACTTCGACTGCTAGTATATTCATTTACGACAATATGTGGTGGTTTTCCAGATGTTGAAATAGCGTCGAGGACATTTAATACTTCGTTGCCGTATATTGGTGGGTCATTCATTTGTTGTGTTGGTAGCGTAAAATACCAACGAGGAGATTTTAATCGGTTTATATAACGCATGAATCGAAATAAACAATCACGCGCGGATCAATCGCGTATGCAACCCAGTGGGTACCAGGTCCGGTGCTGTTATCGAGATTAATAATACCTGTTTCGGCGCTGTTTGGTTGTGCCGGCAACTGATCTTTCATAAAGAGACCTCTGCAGTTTTTTATGGCCAATTGTTAGCAGCATCGAGTAAATCAAAATTGGACATTGGAGTCAAAGACTCTACAACCAAATATTGCTATCGATTTAGTAAACCGTTCCTGGGATTCTCAAGCCTTTTCCGCTGTACCATGAATACGGGGTTCCTGGTAGTCTTTAACCCTTTTCCTGTTTTTTATACCACTTCCCAGTTGCTTTCTTTAGTGCCATTCCTACCGCGGTACCAACGGCTCCTAACGTCGCCGCTTTAGCCACCACTGGGGTCGCTGATTAACGCTGGAATCGCAGCTAACAATGGAAATATACCGCCGGTTTTTTTCATATTGGCAATTGCAGCCGAAGAGAGTTTAATTTCGAATTCCTTTTTTTTTTCGAACGCGCCATTGAAACGTTTTGTTTGATTAGGTTTCAACGATAATTTATTCGCCCTGCCGGTCATCTGATTAGGTTTCAACGTGATTGTAGTTCCGCATTTTTCAGTTGCTGATGATTGGAGTTTCTTAATTTGATTAGGAGTTAACGCAACACTAATAACATCATATGGCATTATACAATAACATATTGATCTAATTGTTAAATATTTTCCACTGGCGCATCTATTACTCTCATATTTCCTCCAACACCTTCAAGAAGCATTGATTTGTCGCTGAGTATGACGGCAACCGCTCAAAAACCAACACCGCCAGGGGTTACACGAGCTCTAAAGTGTATATCAACGGCGGATTGTCTTGTTAAGTCAAGATGTTCCAACGAAAAGTAATAGATCGGATACAGATTTTTAAAATCCAACTGTGATATTTGTAGACCAGTATCAACATTTCGATCACGTCCCATATATGACAATAGACGATGATACACACGTGCTATTTGGTTGACATCGTAATTCAGTTGTATATTCTCGGATGGTTCCTGTTGTCCGTTTATTCTCAGTGAGACGTCAATAATACCTAATTGATCAAATATCATATGGCTGCGTTCTTGAGAGTCTAATCGATTTCTATTCTGTAACGCAACAAATATATGACGCGGATCTGAAACGCCTTGTTTTGATGCAAAGTTCCACGTAAATGTACCATCAACATCAGAATCCTTGGTATCTGTACTCGTTGTTAGCCAACTCAGCAACGATTTTCCTCCTTGATCCATAAATGATAGTAGCCGCCCTTCTGTTGTGATTGGTGGAGTCAGTACTGGCATCCACAATGATAGTTTGGTTAAAATAACTTTACCGGCATCAACACCAGCACCGCACCAGATTGCAGCATTATCAGTACCCTTTCTCACGAGTACTACCGTATGCTTTGCTCCATAGATAACTTTTCGGACGTTTCTACAGAATCCAAATATATGATGTAGTGGAATCGCGCATGAAAACTGTCGACGGGGCCTCTTCAACGTTGATACGCGTGTTGAAAATCCTAGATTGTAATTATCGTTAACACTTCCGAGAATATCAAAGGCACTAGCTGGTCTATCTCTGTGTTCAGGGGTATCAGGCTGTGGATCAGCTGCAGTAGCTCTTGCAGTACCTATTTTAATATGCTGGATGTGATCAGCGTTATCAGTGATATCCTTGTAGAACATCATAGATGGACCCGCTGATCTTGGATAATCATCGGAATATCTCGCTAACCCGATAATTGTTGTGGCAACGTCAACCTCACGCTCAATAGATTCAATTTCTCTTCCATCAATGAAATATCTTGCACTTTCAAATAGCGCCATTATACCATTATTGACAAAACCAACTCTGAAATTTGGGTCATCTGCGTATGGTGGATCATTATGAGCAGCATCATTTGTTACAAGTTCTCCTTCTACTTCGATAAATGCTTCACAAGGTAAAAAGTATTTACTGGTATCATGAACTTGAAGTTCAATTCTTAATCGGAGATCTGCTTGTATTACGTGATAAGAATAAAATTGATAATCACGTACGGAATCATTCTTGAGCACTGGGGCATCCATATCAAACGCTGGATCAGGTGATTGTTTGAACATTTTATTATATTTATCAGCGTCTAAATCATCATCGTCGACGTCGTCGTGGGTTTTTGAAGCCACTTCCCGCTATCATATTTTCGGTTATGTTATCTTGGTCACTTGCTGTCAACGAAGTCGCAAATGACGCTAGTTTTTTTTATCTACTGCGTTATTTATAATTTTACTAACACTCGCAGGCATATCCGCTGTAGATGGCAGTGATCCCAATTGTGGCTACCTTCGCCGTCGAACAAGCGCTACTAGTTTATCCTTCGCGGCTGAAAACGCTTTTCCGGCAGCATCCCCAACAGCGCTAATACCCTTATCACGAATAACATCAATGGCTTTCATCGATAATTGTTTTGCTAGCGGCGCTACGTTTGGAGCCATTCTTGCAAATAACCCTGCAATTGTATCACCGAGACCATCACCATAGTACGTGTTATAAACTGGAAACCGTGAATTAACTACATAGACGCTGGCTGGTTTGTCTTGGTTGTAGTGTATGATCATCTTATTTAAATGATATTTATCTAATGCGATGACTTAGTCGCTGTAATAATCCGTAGGATTTTCAACTAACTCATCAATAAAATCTCGATATAGACCAATATACATAACACCGCCTTGAAATAACCGCCTGCAGATATCAGCTGCTTCATTAATTATTTCCGCTGAGTTATTTCCAGCTCGTTTCCCTCCGATGAGAACTTCTAATCGTGATATATCACTGAGATTATTACCAGGACATTGAATAAGACCACTACTTGAAATTCCACTGGAATCTCTTAATCCCTTCCCTGATGACTTTTTACTGATACCATTTGCACCATTTTCAGAATCAGCTTCTGCCATTATTCGTATTTCATCCGGGTTTGGGTCGTCTGCTGTATAATCTGGTGGTGGTTGTGTGACATCTTTTACTGCAGCTAGAAAACTATTAAAAACTGGACTTATTTTTTGGTGATTCTAGTTTAACTTCGTTTTGCTAAAAATATTTTATTCGCCCAGGTGTCTATGTCTTTTATAAATTTTCTAGACTTGTCGTCTTTTAAATAACTTTCTCTTATAGTTTTGTTAAAACTATCTTTAGTAAATTTAATTAATTCAAAGTCTGATTCGATTTCTCTAATTCTAACTAACGCATCATCAGTAAATATCTTTTCAGGTGAATATACTTCTATTGCAGTATCACCATGTTGTTTAGGTGGTTCGATAAGTGATGGTCTACTAGCAAGTTTTTCTTCAAGAAATTCTCGTTTTTGTTGTTCTCGTTCTTGTTGTTCTCGTTCTTGTTGTTCTTTTCGTCTTGCAGGAAGTGTTTTTTTTAAAGATTTCTTTGCTTGTTTGGATCTTCTTGCTATTTTTTCAAGTTCACCAATCAGAGGATTTTCTTTTCTTTTTCCCCCGTCCCGGGGATATCCCTCCATATAGCACGCCCTACCCCCATCGTTGCTGTGGTTATTGGTTTAAACAGCTCTTCAGATCTCGCAGTAAGATTCGTTTGTAAACTCTGTCTAGCTTCTAGTTTATTTTTGACAGAGTCACGGATTGGTATAAATCTTTTAACTGCATCTAATCTTTCACGAGCCAATCTAGTCGGTAATGACTCATTAACCATTATTTGAAATTGTAAACAATTTTCCAATTATTTCACGCCAGTATTGACTAAAACCGACCATCCGAAGGTTTTTTTTTTTCGTTTTGTTCAATTAACAATCTTATATTTCTGATTTTTTAATTAATCGTCCTTTTTATTTCGTATTCCTTCCCTAATTCCTTACTTATTCTTTCCACGATAATAAATAACGGGACAAACTTACTGACGTCGTCACAACATAGAAGAGATTTGCGAATTGAATTCTGAATTCGTTTTACGAGGGCATATTTTTTGGGAAGTACATATTTGTTATTCAATATCCTGGAAGTCGGACATAATTTGATCGCAGTTTAAACTATGAGATGTGTAAATCCCCTGAGATTTCAAAATTAAAATTTCGGCTATAACCTCACTGATATTTTGAAAATTCATATTATTGATAATCAAATATTTCAATATGAAAAATATATTTTCAGAGATGGATACCTCAGACATAAACGAATTGAATTTTTGTCCGGTTTCTTTTGAAATCGCAGATCGACAAATTTCCTGTGCAACGCATTGAACAGAAGGTGGACAAATATCTAAATATCTACCGGCCTTAGCTATTGATTGAAATACTATTTCTTCGTTATTTGTTGTATTAAAAGATCTTACATGTCTCGCTTTTTTCGAGTATTGTCCAGTCTTTCCTCGTTTCAAATTTTCACTTTGTGTAACAGCTTGTAGATTTGATAAAGAATTGTTCTTAGGATTGGAATCAATGTGATCGATAACAAAACCATCCTTGATCAATCCGTTATGACATTCATACACGAAACGATGGCAGTAATATTTCTACTTCCTGGCGGTAAACATCAAACATCCCATACCATTATCCCACCCAACTGGCTTTTTCAATCTGCAGTTTCTGACAATACCATCACTGGATGCCTCATAGTTTGTGATCACAGGGTGTGGTCTGAATTCTTGGTTCATTTGTATACTAATACTATTTGTCTTATGCATTGTTTGGTTGAATGATGAGAATCTTCCGATATAGTCTTGAGAAGTTTTTATAATTTTGTCATTGACACTGTCACAGTCATTGATGGAGTTTTTGTTTCTCTTATCATAATAACGCTTCAACTTTCTGTATCGCTTACCACCACAACTCAGACACAACTGCGATTTTCCTCTAACCCCAAACCCACATCGTATGCAGGGTAGCGGGCCAAGGCTTCCACGTCGAAAACTTTGTATATGATACCCACATAACTCTTTTCTGCATGATTTGTTGCACGGGGTAACTGATCCTATCATAAGCCATTTGCAATGATTCATTATATCAAATCTTTCTATTTAAATACTTGTTTTAATTATAGAATGAAGGAGTTTGAGAGATTATCGAAAATGACGACTTGGAAAATTGCTAAATTCAATCTTGATAGAGTCTCTGATACACCAATACTCTGATTGCTTTAATAAATTCAAGCGTGATGGAGCATCTCACTGTTGGTCGACATTTCGAATCGATGGTGACGTTGATGCTACCATGAAAGATAAAAGCACAGCATTGATAATCTCACATCTTGGGACGGAAAGGTATTTTTTTAGAGTGAAATTCACTATCCGCTCAGACACTGGAGCTTGGATTATCAGGTATAAATACGAACCCATCTTGAAGGATAAAAAAAACTGTCAATGTGAGTCAAGATTCCAAACCAGGAATTCTGACTGGAATTGACAAACCGTACTACGAGAGATCTTATCCTGTAACAGCAGTTGTTTATGGGATATATCCGTTAAATGATAAACCAAGCATTGAAAAACTAGCACCGATGAAACTGTTGTCGTCGATGATTTTATCAACGAGAATGAATTGTGTAGCAGAACGAATAATAGAACACTTCACAAATGCGCTGCGTGGAAACAAATTGACTGATCTAAGACGTAAAAAAAAAATGAATGAGAATTAACAGTTAGGAAGAACGGAGCGACGATCCAGGATATAGCCAAATTAGAAAGATCATTAAGATTCCCAATAACCGTAGCGACGATAACAGGAGAAGTATTATCCGAACCGAAATATAAATTACAGGGAACCCCAATCAAAATTATTGATCATAACGAACACGCGTGGACACCTGCAGTAACAATATTTCCGCGGGATAGAACCGTAAAATATCTACGCCCGGAATTTCCCGGAGAAGAAAAACTATTTTATTTTATTCACCAGCTGAGTAAAAACGATCCTGTGTCAGTGTGGTTACTTATCTCCGAGGGCAGATTCGATCAATTTGTAGGACCTAATGGAGAATTATACCGCACTGAAGCCCTCCATGAGGCGATGAAAAAAACTAGCTAGTAGTTTCTCGAAGAGTTTCGACGACGAACAATTACTAACAAACAGTTTTACAATTCCGTCGGTTGCAGCTCATTTTGCGAGAAAGAGAAACACATGGAAACCAACAAGAACTGGATTTCTCACAGACATCAAATAAAGTTGTATAGAATTAAACCACGGTGGATTATGGAATACAAAATACGACCGTGAAAGTATTATTTCGGTTGATATAGTCGCGTGTTATCCGGCGAGTTATCTCGGGTACGGAGAATGCGCTTAATACTTCAAGCGATTTGGACATCCCAAACACGAGATGGCCCGTGTTGCTATTAATGGGCCACTGCCTGCTTTTGATTTAACCGGATTTGCTCGTGTGGTATCATTTGAATTGGCTACAGGACTTCATCCGTGCTGTTACGTTTGTATTGGTAGACATATATCTGAAAAACACTGGATGCCAATAGTGGTGTTACCGTATATGATTGATTGCGGTATACTACAATCGTTGGTTGTCGGTGAAGCGATTATATCATATCACGCGCAAACTGAGGTTTGGTTACCACAACCCGATAGTCTAGATAGTATAATCAGCGAACAACGAAAACAGTTTCCCGATCTTGACGAAGAATAATTCGTGAATTGGTCCAAACAGCTATTTGAAATCAGAAACAAAGACGCAAAAGATCTTGGTAGAAGAATAATCGGTAAATTCGTCAAAATACGACAATAAACGATATTCTTCACGGTTGATTATAGATAGCGTCGAGTACGATTTTATTATCGCGGATATAACATCTAATGGTATATACGTGGATCGTAAAGACGATTTCTTGTCCGATGGAACAAAATTTGGTACAATTGTTACTTACACAAACGGAGAAAATCTTCAGCATACACATTTGAAAGCGTCTATGCTGGCTTATGCTTCTCACAATTTATTTCCGATGATAAATAGATTTCCTGACACCGCAGTTAGAGTAGCCACTGATTCATTTTATATCAACGCGAAACACAGCGGAGCAGTGGCTGAATTCACTAATTCTGACGAGAGTTGGGGATCATGGAGAATTAAGCAGCTGTTACGATTGAAGATAAATATTCGAAAAATAATCAGATATCAGAACTATCTAATGCACCGCTGATATTTTATCCAATATGTAAATATAAAACAGTTTATTTAAGCGACTGTGGTGGATCAGGAAAAACGACTCGTGCAATTGAGTTATTTCGTGGGAAATCAAATATGATCGTGCTAACACCAACCCACAGACTTGCCAGAGAGATGAAACAACGAGGGGTAAATGCTTGTACTTATCACAGTTTCTTTCGATGGAAAGGCGATGAATGGACTCCTGAACGAATGGGTGAGAAATTTATTCCTGAAGTCGTTTTTTGGGATGAGATATGCACGGTATCGTTAGATGTATTACAAAAGTTTCTCGAGTGGTTGTTACAATCGAATACAGCAGTAATAATGTGCGAAAATCGTGGTCAACCACCACCATTTGTCGATTTATCGCCACATGATTAGCTGAAGAATTTTGTAGACTACTATGAAGAAATTAGTACTTATCATAGAGCACTTGATGAACAATTACGCGAGTTCAAGAAACTAATTAGATTACAACCGGATAGAATTCAATGTGAGATAGCGCGTGAAATAATTTCGGAAACACCATCAAAAGATTTCTGTGAAGCATGGAGACCAAACAATTTGATAATCGCAAGTAGAAAGATAGTCAGAGACACGCTTCAGATGAAGTTATTTGAAACGTATAAAGAAAAATTTCAACACTTCCAGTACCGTTGTGTTATAAGCCTACGAATACACGAAAACAGAATATTGAAGTTAATATTCCAGGACAGCTTGAAAAGCAGAATTTAGTGTTAAATGATATTGTGCTGGTTGATATCAGCGTCGTCGAAGATGCATTCCGTGCTGATAAATCCCCATGGACGCTAGGTTACGCAGCGACGATATATTCTTCACAGGGATTGACTATATCAGATACGATTGTTTGGATGGTGGATAATCACATCGAGTGGTCAAATTTAGTTTATCTCGCAGTGTCCAGAGTACGAAGAATAAATCAACTTCGAAGAGTTGTTTTAGATGATAATGACACTACAATAAGTGATATTATCAGTGCTGACAACGTCAAAGATTTAATCAGAGAAAATCTATCTGGTTATAAACAGCAGGATAAAAAAATAACAGAGAATTTAATATTGATGCCGAATTAATAATTACATTGAAACAACAACAGAATAATCATTGCGCGAGTTGCAATTGTATAATGAGTTGGTGTTGGTCGGATAATGATCCTCGACAAATTACCGTAGACAGAAAGAATAGCAATATTGGTTATACCAGAGATAATGTGATGCTGACTTGTCTTCAGTGCAACAGACGAAGAGGTGCTAGTTAAGACTACGCGGCAGTAATTGAGTATCCTCGGGTATCACTTGCAGTTGTTCACGAGTAAATCCTGGCTGAGGAGCAGTTGAATCCAATCTATAAATTTCTGGTCTACCCGTGGATCGTGTTATGCCGGATATTTTATGCGCTGTGACACTCCAAATAGGATCAGTAGCCCTTTTTTGCCACCTTCGAGTTCTACTGGTTCATATAAATACCTAACAGTGACATTGCCGAGTATTGGTTGTTTTGAAAAATCTTTTTGCGCTTGTACGGTATATACTTCTTTTTAATCACGTTGTTAGGTTTCGTGTTAATTGTTCGAGTAATCTCATTATTCAGCGCGGTAATTATGCCTGGTAATCTCTTGACCCATTCACGAGATCGTTTATCCTGAATAAATTCCTTCGCGCATTGATATCCAAGTAACCGCTCAGCAAGTGTACGATTAAATCGTTCAACAATTGCCTGATCGCGATGTAGTGCAGTATGTCCTCGCCTGATAGTAATATTATGATGCTTCATTGTTGATAACACTGCACCCTGAAATTCCTTGCCAGGATCAACCTGAAGTAGATTTGGCCATTGCAGAGGACCTCGTCGATAAATCCTTACAAAAGCAGAAGCCACTGCAGTTGATGATTTTGTCTTTAGCGGTTCTGATTGTTTGTATCGACTTGCAACACCAACTACGGTTAGCGCGTATTTGTAGAAACCATCATGTGGCAAAAATAATATATCAGCCTGATGAACTTCATTAGGAACGGTCACATCAAAATGCGAGTAGTTAATTCGTTTAGGCCGCGGTAGATAAATTTGCCATATCGCCTGTTTGGATAATCAATTAGCCGCGGTGGTATATTTCACCGCTGCTGTGCTAGCGAGTTTACCAATTGCTGCTTTACCCCTCCAGTATCCTCTTGGAGAATAATAAATAGATTCCATGCTGTTATTAATTACCGGCACCTAACATCAATTTACCTTTCATAGCCGATTTTACTAACCATGATACCAACTTTTCTTTGAAGGATTTATCAGTGATTGAATCCAACGCATGACTTAATTTTACATCTGCGAGATGTCTGTGTTGCAGATTGCTGCTTTTATAAGCAACATCATGAGCATGACACGCCTTATCAATGGCGTTTATTGGATATTCACCCGGTCGGGGTTGGTTATGATCATCGAGTCTGATATCGAGTCTAGTCCTGGGTCAACAATAACTATATCCTGGAAGGGGTTTTTCTCCTGGATACTTTGCCCATGGTGTTCCCGGAAGTTTAGCTAGCTTGGCTGCAATATCACCTCCTCGTTTTTTTAAAATCCTTGGAAACAAATCTAAATTTCTTTGTACTACATTGTACACACTTACCGGAAAGCGCTGATCGGTTGTTTTTAGTTGTAATCTTCGTCAAATCATCTGTGCCAGTACGCGCCTTACATTTCTCACAATATAGATCCATAATGTATTTATAATAACATGAATGTAATAGATTATTCAGCTACCCGACGACGGTAACCTATTAAACACCATGCGATGTTGCCGAATTCAATTAGAATGATTATAATCAAACCATCTGGAAGTGGCAAAACACAATTGTTACTTAATTTAATAACGAGATGGATGAAATGGGACAAGTTGTATTTGATAGCTCCAAGTCTAGATGATCAGCGATGTTACAATGTGTTAAAAGATTTTAACGACAAAGCGGTAGAAGAATCCGGGGAAGGTATTATTGAGTTTATAACCGTTATCGATGACGCACCGAGCATTGATGATATTAATGGAGATATTAACAATTTAGTCGTATATGATGATGTGATGTTAGATAATCAAAAGAATCCCTCTAGGGTATTTTCCAGAGGTAGACACAAAAACACCGACGTGATATAAGTCACTCAACGGTACACTCAAATACCAAAAGTGATCAGAGATAACTGCAATTTATTGTGTGTGTTTAACGGAGTTGATACTCATACGCTACGAAATATTTGGCAAACTTGGGGCGGCAGTGATATGGATCATAATCGATTTAGAAATTTCTTTAGTCGCGCTCAGGAAATCCCATACGGATTTGTAACGATACATTTAGCAGATCCTCGAACGCGATATCGTGTCGGACTTGATAAAATATTAGGTTATCCCATAGCAACAAAGGGGGCGGCGACAGCGAAAATAGCGTCTTTGAGGTAACCTCAATTTACCGAATCGACAGCCTCAATTTACCGAATCGACGCCTCTATAGCTTTGTACGATTTACCCTCTCTGATGTCTGTTTGTGATATCGTAGTGATTTTCATTGTTAACCCGTTAGTAGCAGAAGGGGAGGGGCGAATTGTACTTGTCTAATTAAGTTGGATTTTGAGAAACCCCTAATTTGACAAATAGGGCTCTATAATCGTTAAGGCAAAAGGAGGCTTAAAATATTTTTCTTAAAATCCAACCCAATTAGATATGTACGATCCGCCCCCTCTGCTACTCATGTTAACACTGGAATTGATCATATAATTGTTGATATATTAGATCATCTTGGATCAAACGGTTTATTAACATCGGCCAAATCTGAAATTTTGCAATCCAACGTTTCGTTTTAATATTTTAAAAACTAGTTATATTAAATGTAGTTTTATAAAGGTGTTATAAACAAAAATACTACTCAATTCATCACAAACAACAATTTATATTGCAAATTTTTCTGTTAGCTATAATCCACAAAAATAATTGAATCCTGATTTAAAATATAAAAATAGGATTAATTTCAACAATAATGTGGAATGCTTTGGCAAAGATAAAACCAAATGCCAAAGACGATGTTACTTTAAATTGAATACATTACAAAACGTAAAATTCCACAAGGAGATTATGACATGACATATCTTAATAAAAATATTAAGTGGTTATATTGCAGCAGATAATTTCGAATTGACTCCGAATTATTATACCCTACGATCAAGAATCGCTTAAAAATAATTTACGGATCGATTCTACACCAAGCGTTGCATCATTGTTAAATTTTGTAAAGGAACAATACAGAAGCAATACTATACAAAATATATCATATGATATTGAATCATCTGTTAATATAACATGAATAAACACAATTTTAATACACGGTTAAATTGTTTAAGCAGATCGTATTCATCGCGTGAGTGTCAAGGTCGAACAATTTATATCTTTTCTTCTGATGTTCCGCCAGCATCACTTATGCAAGTTAATCCGAGGTGAATACTATATTATACAATTAGTCTTGAAACTCAAATAACAAGAATAACAATCCAACTTACCAATCAATCAAACTGACAACTTGATTTTAATAGCGAAATTCTTACTTACTGCTTGCAATTAAACGCCTTGACATGTTCAAGGCTTATGCTGAAACAACTGGTTAATGGTAATTTAGTTTAAGAATTTTGTAATGCGGTAGTTTATAAATAATGAAACAAAAAAAAAATATCAACCAGAAACTTTAGGAAGATTTGTTTGGAAATATATTTACAAATATAGTCGAGAATATACCTGATATCGCTAACAGGGGTGCCCCAATCACAATCGATCCGTCAAAAGCTTTTGCCACTGGAACTGCATCCGCTGCTGGAACTGCTGTCGGAACAATAAACGCTGACAAGATTAAAGGCGAATTACATAACGTTACAGTGACACTCGATGAAATAGTACAAGCAATTTCAAATATTGCTCCAACGTCAGACACTAGTAAGGCGATGATAGCACCGACAAAAAATAATTATCATCTAAAGATGAAAAAATTATTTGTAATCTTTTAAACAAAACAAGCCAAAAACAAGAGGCATTTCAAACTGAGGTTCCAGCTTTTTCATATTCTACAATTTCTTTTATAACAATAGTAAAATAAAAAAAAATCTCATTTAAACATTATTGAAATGCTACAGAAGAGTTAGATGTTGATAAATATCTAACCGATTTTGAGTAGGTTGACTGTCATGATGACAGTTCAAATGAACCAAATAAAACTGGTGTTCGAACGTTAGATGGACGAGATGAAGACGTGTTTCGATTACAGCATAAGCAGTATTAGAAGTACGCGGTAAAAAAATAACAGCAGAAAATCCTCCTGCTGCAATAGAAGCTGGACTTAAAAATGCGCTTGTAAATAACGGTTGGAGTTTGTTTTGAAGTGCGCGATATCAGCTAAATATGACTATTCTAGATCTATTGCAACAAATATGATGTGGTTTAAGGATACAGGAACTGGAACTACTATATAATATTCATTTATTAATAGATATCATATTGCAGCCGACGCTGAAGCTGATGATTCTGTTGCTGACGTTAGCGATTTTCTTATAGAAAGTGCTTCAAACCCTGGTAGAGATCCGAAAGGTGCAGATGCAAATGCAGATGCAACGAAATTCTCAGCTATTGAAGCATGTAATAATCTTTGAATAGCACCACCAGGTGCAGCAGCTGATGGTGCAGCTATGTTAGCATTAGTTAACGAATCTTCCTTTGTGACACGTAGCACGAGATATAACAATGTATACGTTTAACGATAAGCGTTTGCAGCAGACTATCAGACTATCACATCAAATAACAATGATACTAACACTGAGTGCAATTTTCGGATTGTGTTGCAATTATGCCAAAGTACCGGTATTTCGTCGAATTAAACATACGCTTATCTTAGCTCGAGCAGTACAAAACGATTGTTTAATGCATGTCATTGGAGTAGCTCATGCATAATGTACTATAAAACGATTAGTACTATTGATTCCGTGATTTGTAACGTCCATTTATAGAAAAAAATTAAATTAAAGCAAATTTTGAAGCTGGTACAAAAAAACATATTTTCATCAAAATAAAATATATCAAACAGCAGTTCCAAATACTACGATTATACAGGGTACGTTACATCAGCATCAAGCATTCATTTACCAAGACAAGTGGTTGTTATGTTCCAGCGACAAGATATTTGATAATGCAGATGTTATGATAATATTTGTCAGAATTAACTCAAAACGATACACGGAGCTAGCAATCAAAAACCAAAACGTTACACAACCTCATATGTACCTTATGCAAGCAAAAGTATCAGGACGCTAATTGTGGATCTCAAATATCCGTTGAAGAATTTCGAGAACCCCATCCAAAATTGTATTTCGATATTGCTAGCACAGTGACAGACGTAGCGAATCAGCAACAGATATTGAGGTACTTTGGACTCTTGGAACTGCTCCAGGTGCAGCGTTAAATGTTTATGCGCTTATTGTAAATGATATATTTGTTACAATTGATTATGTAAAATACAGAATAAAAATTCAGGTGTAATTGATAGCATGCCGATAACAATTTTGTATATTACAATGGTATAATGAAAACGGATTATACTGGAAAAGAAATATATTTAACACAAGGAGAATTAAAAAGAATGGTAACGGCAATGGCTTGACGCCATTCAGATTACGTTATAATTAATCCAAGCTATATATCGCAAAATCAGAAAGAAATATTAGTGCAAACAAAACATTTTTTTTACAAATGTAATCGCGGACAATCTTTTGCACTAAATCTATCAGAATCACAATAAAGCAATTCATCGCGATCTTACAAAAAATGAGCTCTCTTTTGTCGGGTATAGCAGACAGTCTACTGCCAATTTCTTCAGGAATAATACGTTGTATGACACTGCCTGGAACAAAGCGATAACTCTATTAAGTAATTTTGATATCGCTGATAAACTAAAACGAGTAAAGGATTTTTTTGGAGTTTATTTGAAGGACAAATTATGTGCCTTAGTCACTCCAGGTGGTTTTTGTGTTATTATTATACAATATTTCAGCAATGATTCTTGTACGCATGAGGTCGCAGTTCATAGTAACAATTGTTGTTGTTCATTTGGACTTCTTCCAAGTGACGTTATCAAAATATATATTTTAAAACATATGTTTAAACATTATTATATTAATCAACGGCAACTAGTTGGAACATCTCTTTGTGGTTGTTATGGTGTTATGTTTGTAAAACAAATGTCGAAACGTCCTGAACAACGCTACGTAGGGCACTGATTTTTTAAAATATTTTATTATATAATTTAACAAACAGCCTTCTATGGCTAGTGAAGCGTTAGCAATTAATTTATTTAACAGTCGAATATAATGTCAACATACTGCTTTACAAAAACGTTGAAACATTACGAAGAAATAATAAAATCTAAAATAACGGAACAACGTCAAAACGTGTTTGTTTTGTTTGTGGTAAAAAGAAAAGAATATTTATAAAGAAAACTGGTGGATTTTGCAATGAAAACTCGAGGAATAGAGTTTTTGCTGACGACTAGTATTCTGGCCAATTATTTATAAATTTGTTCAAAGATAGAGATCTTTGTATTGAACAATGTAAACTGGTATCTTACAGAACATGTTGCGGTAAAAGAGAAATAATTAGAAGCGGAATAGATATTCACACATCTGTCGGAACATTATTAAAACCAAGCGTAGGTTGGACATTGCCAGGACAAGAATGTTCTGATCGATATAATCCACTTGATAAACAACTTCATGTATTAATTGCAACCGAACTACATACCTTACAAAAATCGTTTCCACGACGTAAGGTTGTAGTAAAATGGTGTTAGGATCTCTTTCTAATCTCGCCGAGTTTAATACAAAAACATAATTGTTTAACGTTATTGGTGTGTTCCAGCAAAAAGATTAAACATGAACTTCGATAACTGAAGCACTAAAACAAATAGTTATTAATACAGAAAGAAATAGAAATAAAATGTGCACTGAACATGGAGCTGAGTTTTTCCATAAAAGTTTTAACAACATTTGGAAAAATTAACAAACACGTATGCTAATTTAAATGAAAGGAAAGGTGTTATCGTAGAACGATTGAATCGTACATTAAATGAAAAATTTCACAAGCATATGACATAAAAAAATACAAATAAGATGGTCTTAAACAAATTTGTGATAAGTATAACAGCAGTAAACAAAGTACAATTGAAACGTCACTAAATGACGCAGGTTCATCGAAGTCTATACTAGCAAAAGAAACATATCTCTAAGACATACATTTAAAGATGGAGATCGAGTTAGAATTTCTCCAACAGAAAAGTATTTGCAAAATAATTTACTCCAAATTCTTCTGAGGAAATGTTTATAATCGATAAGTGCTTTTAACGGTACCTGTGATATGTAAATTAAAAGAGTGTTCAGGAAAACCAGTAATTGGTATTATTTATAAATAAGAATTACAAAAGAAAAAAATGATTTTAGTATATAAAACGTTATAGTTACAAAGGTAAAACAAATCTTATTAAGTGGTTATAATGATAATTTTAATAGTTGGATTGTCACAGATTAAGGCACGAGATAACTCGGTTACGTCTTAAAACAAATCGACGAATTCTCGTTGTATTTGAGTACAACGTTACCAAGGGTTAATAACAAAATTTTCTAGTTAAGAAAATGAACTAGCATGTATTTAATTGTAGATCGCTTGCTGCGACAGATATGACAAGCACGGTATACACGGGTATTTCACCCTGACTAGTAATAATCACTCTCCTTTGGATTTAAAGCAAGACTTTTATTTCTCTGACACACTGGTCTTTGGATCTGGTCAATGAGTGAACGTTCTCCATTTTGTTCATTTAGCCATAGGTCTGTTTGCAGCTGTCCGTAGCTGTCTTTAGTTTAGCTGTCTTTAGCTGTCTAAAGTATTGAACGACCGATATAAATATGGGCCAACCCAAGACTTCGGGATAATTGTATGGTTTGTCAGTGGATACATTGCAACCTTTTACAAATGTTTATGAATCATCCTGCTGTACAAATGACCGAGTCATATGTTTGTTCCAAATGAATAATGTTTTAATTTAGTACAATTTATGGCAGTTGGATTACACGAGATTATCTGGATCTTAATTGGATTAGAGAAGATCATTTGAATCTTATTTCTCATTACTGAAGGTTATCTGAATCTCACTTTCATTGTAAGAAATTACATGAGCTCATTGGAATCTTACTCTCATTACGTCATATTATATGCATCTTACCGTCATACATTTGTAAATAAAAGATTGTTGGTGTTTTCCTATTTGCGAGTAATTGAACGAGGTGTGTGTTTTAGAGCGTGAAAGAATTACTGCATTTGAAATATATATTTTTTATTGATTCATTCATTCCATGGAATTTTAATCTTTCAAAACAGTATGTCGTGTCGTCGTTTGATCCAACCAACCCATCAGGTCTATCATATTGGACTAAAACTGCAAAAAACGTTTTGATAAATTTCTTTATCTCTTCGTAAAATGGATTTACATTTAACAGGTTTACACTACGAAATCAAATTGGTTTCGACGATCATCAGAAATAGACACAAGATTAAATATTTTGCCAAAAACAAAATCACATGTTTAAAAATGGTATTATCAGCTGCCAAAACGATTGATTCTCTGCTACTGTAAAATTAAATTCTACTGATTTTGTTTTGTGATATTTAACATTATATCTACTAGATTTCTTGTGACAATTTCGTCATTGATTACATCATTATCGACGATATCACCATTGTCAGCATCAATCTGAAAATTGTCGATACAAACATCAATCAGCTTAATTTCATTGATCGGTGTTGTTATAATCTGTTCCAGTTTGTCACAAGTGACGCCGTCATTGTTAGTATCATCACAAGTGACTCTTTAACTGTCAATAATATGCATCAATCTTTCTAAAATATTCCTTATTATCATCAATTTGTATCTAATTTATAAAATGGAATAAAATATGGCAGAAAAAGTAAAATATTAGCAACAATTTGATATAATAAACATCAATGATCGCGTGCAACAATAACATGTTTGCTTATAGTATTAATTTTATTAATGTCATCTTAATGCATGGTAATTACGATCAACATGTGTTAACCGATGATGAAATAGTAATGGTTAATATAAACATGTGTTAACCGATGATGAATTACTAATGGTTAATATAAACATGTGTTAACCGATGATGAATTACTAATGTTAATATAATACGATTGTGTAGGTGAGGTACCGAAACGATGATGTAATTTTTATGCTCACAATTATTTGACAAAATAAGAATTATTAAAAATCCTAAATTTTAGTTATCGTATTTGAAAATTTATTCTATCAAATGTTGACGATGATGTTGCTAGTTTAGTTGTTCAATATGCAACTCGCTTGACTGACGGCTGACTTATTTTAACATATTTTGCGACAACGGTCATTTATTTAAACTTATTCTCTTCACTCTTTTCATTATGTGTAGCTAAAAGGGTTTTTGTTTTTTAAAGTTTACCAATACCACCAGTACATATTCTGCATTTTCTTGTTGTGTAACCCGATCGAGATTTTCTAGACGATTGTCAATATTAATTCCATTGATGTGGTCCATGATTAAACGTAGTGGAATTGGTTTATTAAAAAGTTCATAAACAAATCTATGTTATTTATAATTAGCAAAATCAATTCGTTTCCCTCTAACAAGGACTATTAAATATTCATCCTTACTTATATCAAATACTGTTTTATTTTTTATTCCTGATAATTCCTTTATCAGATGACTCATATAAATCAAACACAGGACGAGGATGAAATCCATCCAGTAATGATAGAATTTCTTTTATCGCAACGACTTGTCCGAAACAGAAAACGTGCAAAAGTACGGTCAACTAATGCAATAACTGCAACTATTTCACCAGAAAGCTGCAGACAAAACAGCTGAACCGACTCTGAACGATTTTAAGGCCCTGATGAAAAATCCACCACCACTACACCCAGCGAACAAGACAAGAAAGGAGAAGAAGATATTCAAACTGAACCAGTAAAGGTAAGCAACACCAATAGAAGAAGTGGGCAAGTTAACGACAACACATATCCACAACTGAATGGATTAAAATACGATGGCCATCCTTTATGCCACTTAAGAGGAAGGGAAGGTGAAGACAAAAGTGAAACTATATCTGATTACTCCTGTTCAGACATCCTCCTTCTCGACATCTATCGTACACCGGACACGCAAGAAAATACCAAATGAGAGAAAACAAAAGAGTACAATCAGTGAATAGTGGGTGGCTTATTAACAAATTTGGAGAAGGTCTTAGCTAGCATTTACAATTTTCCAACCCATTCTGTAGGTAACGGAGGAGTTCATAAATTGCTGCCAAAACCTGACTGAAACATGTCCGTTTACGTCAAGCGCAACGATGGTTACAAGAACAAGCTACGTACGCTTTATACAAACCATTTCGACCAAAATGTTCCAGAAGTCTCACCCGAGTATAGGGCATCGAACGGCAATGACAAGACTATTTAGCCGTTGTCTCTCATTTGACTAAATATAAGTGTTTTCTAAATTTGCCTATGTCGTGCCAGCAGTTACTTGAACATGAAAGTCGAAGTTTTAGATAAGACTGAAAATACAATCAACAGCGATGAGAAAGTAGCTCCTATCAACAAATTCATGCATTCTATTGTTAAACGGTGTGGACTTATACTTGAATAGCAAACTAGTCAGCTGCAGCACAGATGCTTAACCTTACCGTGTCTATCTGGAAAATCTCTTGACGTACGGAATACATGACAATAACACCAATATGAATGCCTGCGTGCTATGGAAACTTGACGATGACGAAGAGTTTGATACAATATTGGATGCCAGTGATGGATTGGAAGAGTGACGAAAAACATCAAAGATGGACAAATTTTAGAACTAATGGAACGCATGCATTTGGACATGTAGTTGCAAGAAAAGTAGTGGATGTCCTCTTGAGACTGAATCGAGCAGTATCACTTTCCATTTGACGGGTGATGGTTCTGATTACAATATTGTCAAAGTCGAGGTAGACAGACTCTACGTGTGACGCGTGGATGTGTTGCCAAAAGTGGGAAACAACATCAGTCACACTTTGAGCAGAAGAAACAGCCAAATATCCGATAAGACGCGTGGAAATAAAAACGTTCCCAGAGGTTAGCAATCCGTGATCAAAAATCATCTGTTCCAAGGACAGTTGCCCAAACGTTTACCCTTTGGCATGCTCGAATGTGTAGCCTTCAACGGAATTCACGGAAACAATCATTTCAGTTTTCAACACTCCAAGGTGTCCAAGATCTCAGTCAGCGCTATTGCAAGACATTGGGTACCCGATCTTTCAAACCTGACATTAAGAATATTAATTACTTGACGTCGTACGTGTCCCTGTATGAAGCCACGTGACAGTTAGGAACCAACACAAGTTACTGCATTACGTGCGATGATTAAGCAGAATGCTATGCATTCTGTGCTATTGATTTTACTCCTGAAAATGGCAGCCAAGAGAAAAATGCCCACATTATAATATTATAATAGCTTCGGTTTGCCAAAACACTAGACAAGATGGTGAACGTTCTGCTGTATACCGAATTCGATAATACTATAGAATCAACAGTTTGATAAAAGTCATTCTAAACTATAAGAAGCAATGGAAGACACATCCTTCTTTGAACGGTCGAGACTGAATGAAAATGGAATGGGAGGATACCGTGGAAGCAGAACATCAGTGAAAAGGACATGGTAATAAAGTCCAGATGGCCAGAACAAGAGGAACATTTAGACTCCTGTTTAGCCAAACAACTGTCAGAACGAATACCAACACTGAACAGGAAAGATTGGTATGAATGTCAATATGATCACCCCAGCCAAATTTAACATGATAAATGTCTGATGGTGAGCGAAGAAAAATTGGACACTCTCTAGACGCAACTTGGAGTCTCATCTCAAAACACGCCGTATTGTATCAGTGGTATAAAGGCTTGCGTGATCATTCCTCTCCTTAATTGATTGCTCAAGATATTAATCACATCGTATCTTTCTTGGATCAGAGTGCAGAGACGAAGCGTAGAAACGGTTACTTGTTAGAGATTTTCAAGCAAAACACCAGGATTGAATTGATGACTAATCATTACCTGTTTATACCTAGAACTTTTTATCTTTAGAACCACAGTGTATACACTGCTTCGTGGTGTGTCCTAAAGATGAACTTACCAACCTCAAGACCATCAAGTGTATGTCATCAACACGGGCGAAAGTCATCTCCCAGGAACCCAATGGGTAGCCGTCTACTTTACCCATGATGGTTTTGTGGCGTATTTGGTTCGTATTGATTGCCACCTTAGGAAGATATCTATCTAATATTTAGTGACTTGGTTTGATCGTCTCTGATAGAAATGACGACAAAGTGGATCGATGGTTTTGTGACAATTGTGGTTATCGTCTTCAATAGCCCATTCTCTTCCATTCTTGGAAATCTAGCTTTAATTCACAACGTTGTCAACTTTGTCAAAAATAATTCGTTGGTTAGAAACACAATTATTTGTTAGTTGTTGGCTGTTCTATTGTTAGTTGTTTGAATAAAATTGTAGTGTTTTGAAACGTTGTGTCTCATTTGTTTTCAATTTGTAACAATATCAATACCTTTTTACTTCTCTCTAGCCTTCACCTGAAAATAAACTATACTAACTATTCCACACAACAACAATCTATTGCATTCGCGCTTGAAGTATATAAAGTGTGATGATTGCTTCTGGTGAAAGCTTTATCCCCACAACCATACCTCTGTCCTTTACGTACCACCATCAAAATCAATACCCCCAAAACAAACGAAAGCATGACTCTAAACAAATTAAGGAAGCTTACTCACGGCTGATTTGTTTACTTTTAGATGAGCACAAGTACACTGTGTACACAAAATTACAAAGTATTCAAATATCATAAGCAAAATTACACAACTCAGACGACTTGATCAATCGCAAGGGTAGCTTACACAATAGCGGACCAGTTTTTGTCCAACTGTACAACTAGAGTGAATTTGACACAACGCGTTTTGATGTTCTAGGGCGTATTGTGTTCCGCTGCTCTCCTTGACGTTCTGCACCCCTCAGGTCACCTGACTTCTTGCTGCATCCGGACATGTTTATCAAAAACGATATTTGCTCTTTATTTGGGGTGTGCATCATGGATGAGCTGGCTATGAGGGTCATAGCCGAAGCAGCCAGGACAGAGGAGGAGGAGGAGGATGAGAAAAGAGAAACAAGATAAGGGAATAAGGAACGGATCCTGCCTCACCTCATGATGTAGCCAGTTCGGGAGGTAAGAACGCCTCTACAACCAGTACCAGCACGACAGCCAGTCACAACAGCCACAACATCCACAACAATCACTATTTACAGTACCACAATTTAGTCATCTGCGGGCGTGGCATAGAAGAAGGGAAATCTTCACTCTCGATCAAAATGAAGACTGGAATGGTAAGGCCACTCATCCTGCCTTTGCGCTCCTATCAGCTACAGTCGATTGAGATTGAGACAATGACTGGAGCCGTTGTTGTGTCTGTAGTGCCAATCCTGGGAGATGTCACAATTAAAGAGATGCATCTGAAGTTCCGAATAAGACTAGCCCTTCTCATGGCAAACCAAAGTGCTGGAAAAAAGGACTATTCAAGTTCCCAGTTGGAATGTCTGTATAGTTGTGGGTTTTTTAACACTGACACCTTTCCTGATGTGTGTGTGTGTGTGTGTGTGTGTGTGTGTGTGTGTGTGTGTGTGTGTGTGCGTGCCCGTACGCTGTGTGGATAGTATATTTGTGGTTTTGGTTTTCTGTTCTCCTTCCAGTGTTAGAGGATAGTATATGTGTGGCTTGTTTTCTCTCCCTTCTGTGTAGATAGTATACTTGTGGTTTGGTTTTTCTCCTACCAGTGTGTGGAAGAAGAAACCCAAAGACACTTTTAGGGTTACTCATATGCCTCTAAAATATAATTCTTTATTTGCCATATATGTGCATCTTTGCTTGCTTGCTTGTTTATTTTACTCACACTGCTAAGTGTCGTTTTATTGACATAGTTTATGGACTAGCGAAACCCAATACCCGTTGCCCACAACCCGCCACTCAATGAACTTACCAGACACACCATGTCACTGTTCCCTTTTTGGCCCGATTGAGCTTAGATCTTTGCCATATTATTGCCAATCTTCAGTACCTTGACGTCACCTCACCTACCCCATTTCTTTTCAACATACTTTCCATTGTCGCTATACATGCCAAATAGTCCCCATGTTCATTTACCCTTGTTCATAAACGTGCCCAGAGCGATAGTTAAAACCTTGTCTCTAAAAGTGCCCAAATGGGGTTTGTAATGTATTTTCCCATTGTCGCTTAACAGACGCCTATTACTACCCATCATCATAAACTTGAAACAGATATTTTAATAAAGCGTGGTTTAAATAATTTTCATGATAAACGATATTGTTAAAATGGTATAGATGCTTTCGTATTTGGTTGATGTAAACATGATATAGCTGAGTCAGATAAAAATATATTTTAGATATTGTATTGTCTAGTTAATGTAAATATTTAGTTTTCAACTTTTTAATAAAATAATTTAATTACATTTTTCGTAAATTATTTATATAATGTTTGAAAATTTAATTGTATCAGATGGAAGCAGCAGAAAAAATTCAAACTTTATCAATTGATGGTCAACAGCTAACAGTTGAAAATAATAATGAAATTTTGCAAGAAAAAACAAACATAATGTTTTATAGGTTATAATTTCCATTAATTTATCACACCTTTTTTCTCCATTCTACTTATTCCCAGAGCAAATCTTGTGTTCTTTTTGCAATGTCATAAGATCAGCGTCATCATCCATTTTACTCTATTTCTACTTTTCTTAAAAGCTCATGTTCTTCAGCTTAATTTAGTATAAATTATAATAATCAATTTCAAGCTGATTATAATCATTGTAGTCAATTGAATTCATTTTTATAACATAACCACATTTCTCATTGTTTTTCTTTTAAAAATAATGCGGCTTCTATTTTTATATTTTTATTTGAGTGTAGAACCATAATAGTGTTAGATAGAAGGGTTACAATGACGTTAAAACAGTTTTATGAAAGGTGTTCTTAATGTGGCTATAGGTTCCTGAGCTAGAGTATAGTTTGTTGAGCTAAAAACCTCCACTATGCATACTACTACAATCTACAGTAATGAAATAATCTCAGACAATGCAATGATTGTAAAGCCCACAGACCAACACGTTGTATGGGAAACAGTACTTTGAAATCACCTTACCGATACTAATGGAATAACATTTACTTATACTAATGTTATTAGCTTTGATTAGAAGCAATTTGTTTTGTCATTTCAAATGTTTCCAACAATATATAATGTACATATTTTCAACCCTCGGCCCTAAATGTCTACGTTCATTTGCAATGAATGGCTCTAAAATTGTTTGTCTGCTTTAAATGTGTTTAATTTGATGAATATGCTTGACCGTGCTGACTCGACATGATTAACCTAGCCATTAGGCTTGACACCCTAATATTAAATTTATCTGATCGACCTAACATACGCGCTGAGTGATATGCTTGGCTAGACCCTAATCAATCTTTCATTGACATGTTAAGTAGAAGTTCATTGTTGTACATTGTACTATCAAAAAACGTCATGGTATAACATAAAAGATTAGAGTACATATGTTTTAAATCTTCGAAAGAATTTTTAAAAATTTCCATGAACGGTTTTTTTTTCTCGCCAGCAACGCTCACAAAATATATAGAAATAACCACATTATGTAATATTTGTGATAAAAAGTTACTGATATCGTTATGTGACATTAAACTGGGTAAGTGACTTTTTATCTTCGTACAGTAGAGTCATTTACAAAGACGTGGCGTGCTTTAAAAAGCAAAGTATAAGAAGGTGATTTAATGTAACTGGTCGTCTGCACGGGACGCGAAATCAAATAGTGACCTATTAACATGACAAAGGTTGTGTGCAATAAACTATACAGAGCCTATAATGATTTTTGTCACGTTCGAATGTCACTTTATGGTAATTATATGATATGTCACGTGACCAACTATGATAGACTCGGCTTCGGGCTGATTGGTGTTGGCAATTGTCGTCCCTCGCCGTATATCACCTTAAGCATCACTTTTGTTGACAATGTGGTCACTTCACTAGAAAGAAACTATCGTAATAACATAAATTAACCGACCATGGACAAGTCATCATTGTTATCTCAGATTTTTCTAGAGCCTGGAGTGTAGTTTATCACTTTATGAGCACAACGATGAGAATGTCGATGTATTACCGCTATCCATTCAGACATGACAGTTTTTCCTAAATATTTTTCCAGAAGATCGCGTAATTTACCAGTACAGAAATTTGGCTAAATACCACACGGTGACACTGGACACAACGACTGGTATTATTAGTGTCTCAACATTTATATTTCAATGTTTAATATATGCATTTATCGCATAGTAGGTAAAGTTTTCCTATAGTATGTGAAGTTATATTACCACATGTAAAAGTATCATTTATTATCCTCTGTACTGATTGGCTGGGATATTGGGGACACGTTTTCAGCCAATTATTCTGGATTGTTTGCTTTCGAATGCACGTTTTTGGGCGGGCCATTTTTAAACTCGACTCTCGAAAGGAAATTGAAAAGAAATTATCTCCGCTATTTGAATATGGATATGTTACCCCCACCCACCCACCCACCCCCACCCCACCCACAGGGATTTGTTATGTCATGTATAACAATATCAGAATGAGAAACATAGCGTAAAGTGCAAACAAGAACAACAATAAGAAGTAAAACTAAAGGTATTGCTTGTTTTATGGCTGGGTGGAGAAAGGGAGCGTTACATTTGTAACATAGATATAGAATCCACCGTATATAATAACATGGCTTCAATGTTAACTTTCAGATGTAAATAAACTCACATCTGTTCACAGAATTTGGACACATATGGGTCTTCTGACAGAAATTTATCCAACCACAGCATTTTTACGCAGTATGTATGGGATACAAATCCAACTCAAAAATAAATTTGTTTACATCTTCTGAAAAGTTTATTGTTCCAATCAAATACTGTAAATATGTTTTCAAAAATGCATTGCAGTTAATATGAGAATTTCTGCCTCCAGAAAACACATTTCACATAAAAATCGCAACAATGTAACGTTTATTTCTGCAAGTGACATTTTAGGGTAAACATGTACTATATGCCTACTGTTTACCGTATGAACGTGGCATCACAGCGCATTAATCGTTCTGTTTTGAATAATGATTTTGTCGATAGAAAATGTTATGTTTATTCGGATCAAAGCTTTTTCTTTGATTGATATTTTGTAAAAATGTACAATGTACTTTACTAGTTCAACTTTGGTCGGACTATATTTTATGCACAACAAATGAAAGGTGCACCGTTTGCCAGAATGAACGAAATTATTCGTTCTTATTTCTATCTAAATAATTTCCACTGAAATAAAAACTATGTGATATAAATAACCTCAGATGGGTAATGATTCAATATTAAATTTATGAAACTTTTTAAATATTTATGCAGTTAAAATAATTTGCAGTAATTTTACTTGTTAAATAATTTTCAGCTCGCCAAGGCATGCAAAATCTCAAATGGGTAACGATTTAATATTGAATTTATGAAACGACTTGGATAATATGTATGTATGTATGTATGTATGTATGTATGTATGTATGTATGTATGTATGTATGTATGTGTGTGTGTGTGTGTGTGTGTGTGTGTGTGTGTGTGTGTGTGTGTGTGTGTGTGATAATAAGATGACATTTGCAATAGTTTCCAAATTATCAGCCGGGTGAGGGCCTCGATGACGTGGGTTATGTCCCAGGAAAGGTTGATATTAAGTAGATTATATCTTAGAAAATGATTGAGATGGAGTGACCTATGTCTCATGGAAGGGTTGAGATGAACTGGTCTATGTCACAGAGAAGGATTGAGATGGAATGATCTATGTCTTAGGGAACTGTTAAGAAGAAGTGGTCAATGCGACAGAAAGGGACCGCGATGAAGTCGGCTATTTCACATGGAAACGGTGGGATAGTGACAATTGCAAGGGCCAATATTAGACACAAAATGAACTTGGTGTTGCAAGGTAAACGTCCGCACAGGGTATGACTGTCTTCAGTGTGCACTGTTGCACAATGTGATTTGCATATTCTTTTTAACTGATGGTTCACGATCAACAATCCTGACGTTTTTGTTCTCAACTTCACCACCGAAACAGCACACAGGTTATTGAAAACCTAACTGAAACATACGACTCTGCATCCAAACCGTGGTCATACCTCCAATATCACGCCCCCAGCATCATACCTCAAAAATCACGTATATTCACACCTCTATTCCATGATCACCATAATCACATTTCCAAGATCACACAGTCACACTTCCATGATCGCATACAGTAACACATTAAAATTCAAACAGCTGAAAATATAATGACTAAAGCAGTGTACATTAGACACGGTCACTTACAAATGCAATTGTATATGCTACGCATGCGTATATGTGAAGTTACTTGCTACAATAAATCATTTCATGGGAAATGCTATGCAAGATTATTACTATAAGAAGCAGGTTTGCATATGAATCTAGCACTGTAGAATCATGTCTCAAACAAGTGGCATTATATCCCACCCAGTTGGCATCATGTCCCACAAAATCACATTGTCCTGATACTAGGTCTACTAGTCCTAATACTAACCTCTTAATGCTAAGCGCCAAGCGAGGCAACTATAGTAACATTTTTAAAAGTCTTAAAACCCTTCCGAAATACTGAATTGAATATATTGCCAGAATTAAATGAAAGTGAGACTTGGTCAAAAAGAAAAGCTTGTCATCGAAAATGCATCCTTTCCGCCCGCTACAAAGAAAGAAAAAACTTTTCAAAGATTTTACATAAAATGTGTGTCGGATTATTTCACAAAAACATCGAAAATAATAGGTTTGCAGATTTAGATGTAAGCCTAATTTGGAAGGGACTTTACGAAAGACGAGCAATACGTTTAAACTTTGTATTTGCTTCTGACTTTAGGCAATACGTATAAGGTGTTTCACAAGAAAATTAGTGAAATCGTCCAGTACTTGGCATTGAACCAGAAGAGATAGTCCGAATAGATAATATAAATTGTGAACCCTTAAGTCAGCATTGTTTACTTTTTCAACTTTGTGTTGATTAGTATTCTTTATCCTGTTCAACTTAAATTAGGTTAGATAGTAACTCTCTGAAATTTGACAAAAGTGATCCGAATAATAACGCTTCTATGGAGGTGTTGTAGGTCCATTTAAGAAAGGCCCGTGTTGCAGCATGGCCATTTTTACAAACTGGCTATATTCAAGAATTTTACATACGTTAGGATAAATGTAAACTAAAAGACATTATAGAATCATACATCCTTCAAGAACTATTCTATATCAAGAAATCTGAAAGAAAAAAGTATTGTTTGTTACATAAAAACGCTTTTAATATGAAATTTATAAATGATTTCTCTTAGTTGATTCCCTAAGTTAGTGCTTCAAGTCAGCTTAATTTCCTCTGTAATGTAGGAAGTAGGAAAATAATAACAAAGGTCAACTGAGTCTTGTCGACTTGCCACCAATTTTGGCAGTAAACTTGTTTCACCTCTGGAAGAAGCTGCGTGTACACGTTGTGACACAATCCCTACTTCAGTAATTCATCAATTTCTATGCATATGTACTTTTCTCGCACAAGACTGTTACAAGTTCTGGTGTCATATGATTGATAAATTTGGTGATGCAAGTTAGATGAAATTAGCTTTAATGTCAAATGGTGATTTTGTGAAGTCTATGTTGGGAATTGTGGCCCTTGATATCTTAATTATTTTGAAGCAAATAAAATCTGATGTGTTTCCATCTCATGTATCATAACTGTTGTGTCTGTATGGAGAATATATCCAATACACTTTTAACTATTTCATTTTGTATTATTAACATATTGTTCATTACAACGCTGTCAGAGTTAGTGTATTAACAACTTATATGTGTGTGGCTTATCATTGGTAGTATATGTATATCACTGCAATGGATAATTGACCCTATACTTGTATAAAAAAATATGAAAGAAGCATTTTATACAGAATTTTGGTATAAGTATGTTGTGTTTACTTCAAATACTAATGAGAATTTAAGTTACTAGATTATGTTTTGCTAAATATGTAGTGTATAAAAATGTTTACAATAGATCTGGTTGTTTGAAATATTGGCAGATATTTTATAGGTATTATGTAATACTAACAAAAATCGTATCTATCCTGTGTAGTTCAATGCTGACAGAAAAAGATTATATCTGGTATAATACAATACTGTCCTTTGAAAAGAGACTTATCTTTCACTAAAGACATGGTCCTACGAAATGGAAGATTATTTTTATTAATTTCCACATACATTACTGACATTGTTGTTGATTTCTCTGTCTCACTCTGTCACTGTCTGTCTGTCTGTCTGTCTGTCTGTCTGTCTGTCTGTCTGTCTGTCTCTCTCTCTCTCTCTCTCTCTCTCTCTCTCTCTCTCTCTAACACTCACACACACATACACACATCTACACATGAGAGAGATGGTTAGAGTGTTAGCTTTGGAAGCGGGAGGCCGTGGGTTCGAACCTCAGCCGAGTCACACCAAAGACTTACAAACACGGTCTCTCTCACTCTCTCAAAAACATACACACATAACCACACATACACACACAAACACACACATGACAGACAAACTACTTTTGGAGCAGCTTTCCTATAGAAAGTTTATGAATTTCGTATGATATTTGAAGACGAAAGAAGGCGATGTTCGAAATTTGGGGATAATGTGGAAGAAAGGCAGCTAAGTGTAAATGATATTTTGCAAATGGATTTTTTCTCGCTTCGACATCGATGAGTGATAATTCATATATATATATATATATATATATATATATATATATATATATATATATATATATATATATATATATATATATATATATATATATATATATATATATATATATATATATATATATATATATATAAACTTGTGTGTGTGTGTGTGTGTGTATGTGTGTGTACACGTTAATAAACTCTTAAAGAACACTGTGTATCTTATATGATATTTGCGGGAAGTAAATTCAAATATAGATTTGGGAGAGATGAACTGTATGTATTACACGTGTGAAACGAGTTTCTTTATAATAGTCATTTTCACCTTTTATCAGAAGAATTTCTCCCTCACCTGGCATTGTAATTTTT
This sequence comes from Unio pictorum, assembly GCA_030141615.1. Taxonomy (NCBI): domain Eukaryota; kingdom Metazoa; phylum Mollusca; class Bivalvia; order Unionida; family Unionidae; genus Unio; species Unio pictorum. The sequence goes on from JARLTB010000076.1 coordinate 2,604,181, forward strand.
TTGTACTGCATGATGAGCCTTTAACAAAGCAAACGCTGGTTTTTTTTATAACTTTAATATCATATATGATGAATAGACATTTTTAAACATACAATAACAAAAATGTGAATCGGACAGGAAATTCGTCGTTTCATGGTATGCAGTTGATATAAAGATAGATTAGTTGTTTTCAGTGTTTAACGAAGCATAAATATTAACAGATCCATCTTTGCTCCTGGTTGTGTGCCATAATGAGGTAATTCATGCAACACTTTAACACATCACACACCGAGGGATTCCAGACAGGCAGATACAGATGCTTCGTTCCCGGACGTGCACTCACCGAAATAAAAAACTGACCCTGTTGCTGGCCCTTTGTGACGCGCGACCGGAAGGATATACGTGATGCAGTGGGCAATTCGGTTCCCTTATTGGAAAAACTGATGTGTCGGTTCTCAACAGGTATGTTTTTTATTTTAGGATAGTCTGTCTTTCTCAGCCATCATGTTCAATTATTGAGAGGTATATGATACTCACACGTATTTTTCCTTCGATTTCTTATCATCATTAGGAATATTAGATGCAATTGGAGAAACTCGTTTACATTTAGCATTATAGAACGACCGAAGCAATTTAATTTGAGGCTTATTTGTTTTAATTATTTTCAAAATTAAAGAAACGTATTCTGGAATTGAAGTTATTGATAAACCACAGAAAAATTGCCAAGTGCATTAAACATTCTTACTATATACCGCCAAGCAAATTTCAACTGGTCGTGGGTCATACGTCCCTAGACGGCTCGTCGTCTGGTCAGTAAATTTGAACTGGTCGCGATATATACTTCCCTCGACGACCCGACGTCTGGTCAACAAGACTGAACTGTTCGCGGTCTATACGTCCCTAGACGGCTCTATGTCCAGATAAGAATTTTAAATCGTCTCGGATTATACGCCACTTAAAGCATCGAGGTCTCTATAGAACCTCTGAAATACTGAAAATACGATAGATAAGTTGCTATCATTTCAGTCAGTACAGGAGTAACTAACAATAACAGTGCGGCATTTTCTACACAATTCAAACTGTGATAATCAAAGCTTTCCAGTTTGCTGACAAAGCTTTCTTTACTAATTTTGTGACAAATTGTGGGTACTATTTATATTTGTTCTAAATGACAAGATGCATTAAGATCAAAACAGTAGAATAATCAAATATCAAATATCATATATACGTTTCTTTACACGAATATCAAACATAAGGACTATCAGCAAGTCTCTTTAAACGGTTCAGGTAATTGGGGCGAAGTGATTGATTCCCTGTCACGTAAGCAGAAACCCGAGTATAACCGTATTGATTTCTAGGTACTCTAAAACTATCTTGAAGCTGCGTAAATCGTGCGTTTATCAATGTATCTTCATTTTATCTTTGATCACGTTTACCACATGGCATCTGCTCTCTCTCTCTCTCTCTCTCTCTCTCTCTCTCTCTCTCTCTCTCTCTCTCTCTCTCTCTCTCTCTCTCTCTCTCGTGCAACGCGACATAGCTATTCTAAATTGTTTAGCGAGAGTTTTTGGAACCCAAAGCTACCATTCCATTGATTATCTCGTACAAGAGAAACATAAGTTTACTATATATGATGCGCATTACTAAAATGCCGTATTTGGTCATGTTTCATACAAATGAATTCACCGAGAAAGATTATTCAATAAATTCATTCTGAGATTGCGCAATGGACCCAAAGCGTTTAAAGTCGGTTTAAAAGTTGCGTTACCATTTAATATGTAGTATTTAGTAACTAAATCTTACTTAAAATCCAGTTATAGAACACACTAAAAGCAAAGGCAAATACAAAACTCAACAAAACAAAGAGAAAAATGAAAGCGATGAGGTTACAAAATTTTATATGACTATTTCTACAAGAATAAAAACTTAAACGTTTTTTGGTGTTTCAGCTAGCTAGCTTCAGTTTGACGACAATGCTGAAAAATGTTTTGAATGAGCTTGAAATCGATGAGATATAATGCCATCTGCTTTTTATGTAAATTTACGGAACCGCATATTATGTGCCGGATATTTCATTGTTTTAATAGTACTAAAAGGATATTGGATGTCTAATAAGCAAGTTAAAAGAATTATTTCAAAAAGAATGTGCATGTGGCAAAAAAGGTGATCTTTTGGTTTGTGCGTGGCTGTGTTTTGCTAGTCTTCTTGGTTTAAACCGCTTGGTTTCAACGTTCAACGCAATTTCATATTAAATTGAATTATATTGCACCCACGTACAGTAAGTACTAGCTTAATTTGATGGATTACGCTGTAATACATTATTACACAGAAGCGAGATCTCTTAATATAAAATGTATAGTATCGCGACTGTACTTAAGCAGTTTGGTGGGAGACAGCAGTGGCTTTATCAAGACTTTTTGCATAATACGTAACAAACAGTCGAATTCTAAAAAAATTAAATAAAATTTAATGTTTGCTATGTGATAATAAGTTGTGATTTCTTACTGGATTTTGAATATAAGGTTGAAATTCTCTCTGGCTATTATATTTGTACATTGCTGCAACAACTGTCTGCCATGTTTATATCACATGATCTCAAACAACCAATCAATACTTGTCAGTCTCACGGCTGGATATGGTGGTATATAGTCAACAGCTTAAAAAGTACGGATAAATGCCATTGGACTCAAAATTAAGACAGAATGAAGTTGCTTTCTCAATGTCCGTGGTGTGCAACGTACTAGTAATTATTTGCACATATCTATGATTCGGTACAAATAAACATAAAACCGACAAGCGAATTTTCACGTGAATTGAGCATAAGTAATCTTCTGGTCCGTCATGGGTTCAAATTAGTCCCTATGAAAATGTACTACATATTATATTAAAATAACATAACATGTTTACATAGCATAGAACATATAATAAAGAATAGATACATCAGCTCTAACTTAATGGTACAATAAATGACAAACAAAAAATGTGAATTTTTGGCTTGGCGCATTGATTCCATCTGGCACCAACATACACGCTGACACATTCGAGGATGAAAGGCATGCGATAAATATGAAGAAAGAGGAGAAAGTATTGCGCAGCTCGTTCCTATTATCAAAATCTCTGTTTATCCTTCCATACTAAATTTTCATTTGTAAATTGTTTTATATGCGTTTCGCGGTGTCAGTCAGGAATACAAAGATTTATAGGTTCATGTGTATGAAAACAATCGATTTGTACCAGTTAACAATGAATTAAGAAAACATGTAACATGTATTTGTATACAATGAATTGTTGATTTGTGTCTAAATCAGCACAATTCATGTCAGAAATGTATTTTTAATAGTAACTATATCAACTTCACACGATCCCCGTTTTTCCTCTCTCTCTCTGTCTCTGACTCTGTCTCTGTCTCTCTCTCTCTCCATACACACACACACCATGACAGTTAATTACAAAACGTAACCTATACATGTACATTTTCTCTTCAAAAACGTATAAATATGTTTAAACTTTAAAGTCTGCACTGACTGCCATGACTTCCCAAATATTCCTGGTGTCCTAGTTCAAAATTAAAATTCGAATTTATTCTGTCCATACGCTCAGTGCACTTTCAGTAGCATTTGCATGTTTTGCATTATTTACAAGTTTGTTATTATGTACATATTGGTATGATTTTAAAGGAAAGCGTGCAGACTTAAAACTTTTGTTTGATTTTTAAACTTTTTGCTTTAATGCATGTGTGTTTCAGTCACAAACTACAATGGCCGCCAAAGTTGTCGATCGTATTAATTAAGTTGACTCGCGCATTTCTATGTTTAACTCTACAATGTAGTTCACCGAGCACAATACTAGGCCACATTGAGGGAGGTGGGGTGGGGTGAGAAAGAAAGCATTACATAGTTGCGGCCAGTCTGACAATCGAGGATATGTCCTTTTCGTATAAAAAGACACGACCAATCATCATTAAATTTTATACATTTTGAAACTAGTCAGGGATGAGGCAACCTAATTAGTAAATAGGTTGATACGACAAAACTGAACTTTTAATAATTACTCCCATTCCATTTTATAGTCACGTTAAGTCTCCTACGTTACGTGAAAATACGTAAATCTGCGATTTCAGCTCCATGAAGAACCGATACAAAACAAAATAGAAGATATTTTATATATTAATTTATTGATATATTATTTTATTGATATATTTTTTTTATTGATATATTATTTTATTGAAAAAATGAATGAACAAGAGTAGAACAATTTACCACAAAAAATCACACATTATCAAACTTCGGTAGACATAATAAAACAGAGCTAGGAGAAAATGGGCAGCCGCTGATTTGTATTGCTGGTCTAAAAGTGAGCTCGAACTCGAATAGTGTGTGTGTGATTGGATTTGTAACGTAGTTTAACAATTTCTCAGTCATCTCGCTACAATGTCTGCAGTGTGGTAATGAATTGTGATGTATATAGTACTGGGGCATCATGCCGCATACATGTAACATGATGTCCCACCCAGTCAAATTATTCTGACACCAGGCCGACCAGTCCTAACACTAACCTCTTAATGCTGATTGCCATGCTAGAAAACTGTTAGTACCATTTTTATCAGTCTTTGGTATAACTCGGCCGAGGTTCAAACCCGCGACCTTCTGCATTCGAGGCGGATTCGCTAATCACAAAGCCTTCAAAGCTGTCGATGTCTTAGTTGATTATTAGAATGACAATATGTCATAAACAATAAAATAATCAAAGTCACTGGATGCAATGTATCTACGTTTGACAGGAAAATTATGAGAAATTAAAGCATGCAAGAATAACAATTATTTGTGTTGGTGTGTCTCAAATGTTAACCTAAAATAGTGATATGTCATGCCTTGTATGATATGACCTCTGACCCCGGTGACATTCATATTAGTTTCCAAGGACTGTAATGTTATATGAACCTTAGACATCCAAGGGATAAATTGACAGGGTTTGAAATACTGCACAATCGCCGTGTTCTTATTGTTTGATGTGTTCAAGTCATAGTGTGCATAGTAAAAATCAAATTTCCTAAAAGGAGGTTTGGGATGTTTGAATATTTCATGAGCTTTAGGTTTTTATAACACACTTACTTTCCGATAAGTTTCATCTAGCCATACGAGTATTATATATATATATATAACGAAGTAAGCCTGAACAGTATGTACACCTCATCGAGGTAATAATACATAGTATTCGGCTAATTAGAAACAGTTAAAAAATAATAATGGTTCTCAAGTAATAAATGAAAATAAAAACAAGCAACATATTGAATACACAAATGAAACTCGTTCACGCCAAAATTAGTGTTCTCATACTCTTGTCTAAATAATTACACATTTTACAAGGTCTTTTCAACTATTATTTATTTGTTAATATCGCATTATCTCACACCAAAAGGCGGAAGCTGTTAGGTCTATATTCACCATTATCGTACTTCGTGACAATATTTGTAGACAATGGTTGAAATAAAATTGTAGTTTTATTGAAATTGTTATTACTTACTTTCATCATTATTATTTTATAACTATTTATTAATATAAGAAATGATCTTTATATTTCACAGTATTCGTTACGTCAGCAAGCTTTGCACACTATCAATAAACGAGTTTTGCTTCGAGAAGCCAGTTCGTGTAATATGTTGATCTCCAAACTACATCACTTCATCTTGTGCTTAAAAAAATATATGACCCAATAAATCAAACGTCAAGACACGGTTTTTTGCCCCAACAAACCTTTACCTGTGGAGATTAGGAAACTGAAATGGCGGCTCACAAATATTAACAATATGTGTTAGTCACCTGACAGAGGTCTAGACAATATAAATATCTGTTACATGAATTATTTATATCAATTACGTTTATATTGACTAGTTCTTACTAGTTACGTAACGTATGACAAATCATACATCTAACAGAATTTGTAATCTCCATTGCGATAAACATATTGAAAATTAAGTAGGGCGAACTTATCATTTATAAGGACTGTAATCGGAGCACACACTTTTCGTGTACGTTTTCTCCATAGAATTAAACATCCAGTTCAAAATTACATATAGAACCTTGCAAACATTGCATTTTAAAATGCCTGGTATTATAAATATGAATGCAGGCTAGGTGGATTAGTCATATTGCTGTTATTCTTTGAATGTTAATGTGTATGCGAAACAAATTCGAACAAAACCATCTAGAATTCATTTTCATAGAGTAACATTTCTCCGGAAGCAAGAATATTTCTGGCTTCTATTAAACTTCAGTTCTGTGTTGATGATGAAAGTTTGTACTCTGTGTTTTGATATGGTAGTTTGCACTCTGTGTGTTGATGATGATAGTTTGCATTCTGTGTGTTGATGATGATAGTTTGCATTCTGTATTTTGATATGTTAGTTTGCATTAGGTGTGTTGATGATGATAGTTTGCACTTTGTGTTTTGATATGGTAGTTTGCATTCTGTGTGTTGATGATGATAGTTTGCATTCTGTGTGTTGATGATGATAGTTTGCATTCTGTGTGTTGATGATGATAGTTTGCATTCTGTGTGTTGATGATGAAAGTTTGCACTCTGTGTTTTGATATAGTAGTTTGCATTCTGTGTGTTGATGATGATAGTTTGCATTCTGTGTGTTGATGATGATAGTTTGCATTCTGTATTTTGATATGTTAGTTTGCATTAGTTGTGTTGATGATGATAGTTTGCATTCTGTGTGTTTATGAAAAAGTTTTCATTATGTGTGTTGATGACGATAGTTTGCATTGTGTGTTGATAAAGATAGTTTGCATTCTGTGTCTTGATGATAATTTGTATTATGTGTGTTGATGATGATAATTTGCATTATGTGTATTGATGATGATAATTTGCATTATGTGTGTTGATGATGATAATTTGCATTTTGTGTGTTGATGACGATAGTTTGCAGCATGTGTCTTGATGAAGATAGTATGAATTCTGTGTCTTGATGATAATTTGAATTATGTGTGTTGATGATGATAATTTGCATTATGTTTATTGATGATGATAATTTGCATTATGTGTATTGATGATGATAATTTGCATTATGTGTATTGATGATGATAGTTTGCATTATGTGTATTGATGATGATAATTTGCATTATGTGTATTGATGATGATAATTTACATTATGTGTATTGATGATGATAGTTTGCATTATGTGTGTTGATGAAGATAGTCTGCATTGTTTTTTGTTTTTCTTTCTTTTTAAATTCAATTTATTCTTATCAATCATCTAGACTGTTGCAAACAAAATGATGACCTCATCACTGAAGACTTTTATAAAGCAATTAGAATGATAGATCCAATCGCTCTGGCTGAGTTATGGTCTTTGTAACCGGCTGATGTTTAAATCATTTTGGAACCATTAGAACTACTTTATGAGCTTTATTGCAAGACATTTTTTCATATACTTCATAAACTTAGGCTGCATATCTTGAACTGACACGAATCAGTTCCATTCGTAAATATCTTTCAGTTGATACCACTAAAACACTTGTGTGTTAATTAGTACTATCAAGATTGGACTATTGTAACTCAATTCTGTCTGGTTTGTCACAATATTTACTCCAGAAACTTCAAAACGTTCAAAACACAGCTGATTGGATCATCTTTAGAGCACCTCGATCAGAGCACACCTCACCACTATTCTGTACCCTACACTGGCTATCAATTCGATACAGAATCAAACCAAATATGTGTTCTCTGTGCTATGTTTCACTGACAGACTCCAGTACAACATACCTATCCGGCCTCACCCATGGGTATACACCAGCAAGATACTTACGCTCTTCTTCTGACAATCTTATACTCATTGTTCCCACTATGAAAACGAAGTCATATTGACAACGTTCTTTTGCTTACCAGGGCCCGGAAATGTGGAACGAATTGCCCATCGAAATTAGACACAAAGACACAGTGGTCCCATTTACAAGTGCTCTTAAATCTCACCTTCTTCGACTGCAGGAACAAACTTAGAGACCAAATAATTTTTTGTTTCTTATATGTTTTCTGCATGTTTTTATGTTTTCCAATTTCATTGTTTTTGTCATTTTTTTTTATGCTTTAGTCATATCATTATAGATGGAGAAAAGCGCTTAGAGCTTCAAAAGATTAGGCGCTATACAAAGTCCCCATTATTATTATTATTATTATTATTATTATTATTATTATTATTATTATCAGTATTATTATTATTATCGTGTGTTGATGTGCTATGGGCTGACTGTTAAACGTCACCTAATTAACGTGTGTTGATGTATTATGGGATGACTGTTAAAAGTCCCCTATAAGGTATATTGATGTACTATAGGATGAATCTTTATATGTCCTCTATTAAAGTATATTAATGTACTATGGGGTGACTGTTAAAAGTCCCTTATAAGGTCTATTGATGTACTATGGGATGACTGTTTATATGTCCTCTATTAAGGTGTATTGATGTAATATGGGATGACTGTTAAAAGTCCTATATTAAGGTTTTATTGATGTACTATGGGATGACTGTTTATATGTCCTCTTTTAAGGTATATTGATGTACTATGGGATGACTGTTAAAAGTCCTATATTAAGGTTTATTGATGTACTTTGGGATGACTGTTTATATGTCCTCTTTTAAGGTATATTGATGTACTTTGGGATGACTGTTTATATGTCCTGTCTTAAGGTATATTGATATACTATGAGATGACTGTTTATATGTCCTCTATTAAGGTATATTGATATACTATGGGATGACTGTTTATAAGTCCTTTATTAAGGTATTCATGTACTTTGGGATGACTGTTTATATGTCCTCTATTAATGTTTATGGATGTACGATGTGATGACCATTATACCCACGCATTATTAAGATTTGAAAGATTAGAGGCGGAAAACTATATGGTTTACCTCCCTATTATATCCAAGATCCAGCATCTCTATTAGTTAAATAATATAATTTACGAAATAAACAAAGTTTTCAATGAATACATGCTAGAGCAGAATGTCCCGCAATTTCTTTTGAGCATCATTACGAAGGTTTGGAAGACTGGCAAATCTGGTTCTCATAAAACAGATTACGGAACATTTCGAAGTAAAAATGGAACCTATGGTTGGTATCGTCCCAATCTGCTATTCTGCTGGTAACATGAAATTTGCCACTTATTCATACATGGATAAGAAATAACTGCATTAAATGGAACTTTCTTACTGATATCCAATTATGCGCATGTAGAGAAGACGATGAGATTTATTTGTCATTATAAAAAATGTACGGTACCCCGACAAAGATGTCTACACAAGCTATTCATCCGTGTAGTGGTATGTCTTGCTGATTCGATAAGCAAACCTTTTACAAGACGTAAGCACCAATATATTTGGACGTTTTTGTAAGACTGAAATTTAAGACACGAAAAGATTTCATTAATCAGCTAAACAAACTATTTCACTGACATAATCTCTTTCCACCATCTGCCGCGGTTTTCCATTACAGTAATTCACCCATCCACCCCTGTTCTCTCACCCTCGCATTTTCTTCTTTAAATCAAATATATTAATCCGACTTTGTATTCATTATTCTTCGTTTTAATCGTTCTCTTTCCCTGTACTTGTATGTTGCAATTTCAAACTTAATTTTTATTAACGCACTAGACTATGAGTATGGTCTTAAGAATAAGTATATGCGCCTAAGATGACGCCATGCCACTTCTTGTCTATCCATATATGTATTTGGATGACAGATAACGTATGAGAACTTGTAGCCCGAACCCATGAGCCGAACATATTACAGTAAAATAATTTTACACACGCACGCGCGCTGAGGCACCGATAATAGTCCATGTTATGTTCCGTTAACGTTTTGATTTAGCTATCCGATTAACAGATGTCATGCCGCCGGAAGTGAAAATATCATTCAGAACATATCGCAGTTTAAGTTGACTCTTAGTAACAAAAAATGCAAGGATTTAACTGACATATTACCTAAAAGTAAGTATCCAGTGAATATCAAAGGCATCAGAGCATGAATTTCAAGTGTTACCTATTAGACATAAATTATATCAGAAATCTAGATTTTAGACACCTTTTGTGAGAGTGTGTGTATTACCTGTTTCATAACCTTGCTAACTGTAGAATTAATCGTACAAAAAGTCGTATTGATTTCTTTTTTTATTTCTTGCAAACACCATTCAGTGCAAGCTCAACAAAAGTAAATTGCAGGCATTATAATAATAATAATAATAATAATAATAATAATAATAATAATAATAATAATAATAATAATAATAAGGACTTTGTATGGCGCCTAATCTTTCGAAGCTCTAAGCGCTTTACACCATCAATAATGATATGACTACTATTATACAAGTGGTTTATTAATAATATAAATCATTGTTTTAAATATAAGTAGTACATTTAGAGATCATGATTCCAAAACTGGATTATCCATAAGGAAAAGTGGTTAAAATGTCCAAGGCTCATTGGGTTACGATATGTAACCGCCTGATTTTACAGGCAGGGCCCACCGAGGCTTAATGTTCTCCGCGATTTCACAGGCAGTAATTTATTTTTTTAATAGGTGCGTAACTATATATATATATATATATATATATATATATATATATATATATATATATATATATATATATATATATATATATATATATATATATATATATATATATATATATATATATATATATTGACAAGGCAGTATAGCTATTGGGTATTATGTTAGCTGTGCCTAGGTCTTCCAAAGGCTTTAATCCGGCTCTGTAAACATCACATAGTTTAGGACTCAGTACTAATGATATAGAGAAATGGGAAACAGTCTGGGAACGGGAAGGGGGACTAGAGTGTATAAGGGTTTAGCTGGCTAGAATTGGTTGATAATGAAAGAAACATTTTAAGACAAATAAGCTTTTGACATCTTATCCTAGTTTTAAATGAAAAAGAAACATTATTTTATTAATATTATTTCAGTCCCTTTACAGACTTTAGTTTGAAAGACTCATTACTAAAATCTGCACCTCTTTAAATAAACGTGATCCAGATAATTCCGCAGCTCATAGGGTTTTCACTACACGGTACCTTTCTGCGAGGATATATGGAAAGAAAAAATAAGTTTGTTTATGATCACTCAGGAATTTCAAGTTTTTTTTTTAATAGAATGGTGCTAGTATTAGTTTACAATGGGAACTGAATTAGTACCTTGGGTCCATCAGTACTTATGAACCTGTATATAAAGCAAAGTTATAGTAATTCGCAGATTTTGTCATAGTTTAAATTATTGCAGTTTTAGTAAGATCTTTAAAGAAGACGGTGTATGATTGGAGCGTCAACGTTCGTCTTCATGCACAACTTTTTGGGAGAGGACGCTGTGTGAGCGGTGCGCCAACGTTCGCCACTATACTACTTTCGTCTTTAAGCACAACTGTGTGGGAGAAGACTTTGTATGAGTGAAGTGTCAATATTCGTCTTCATGCACAACTGTGTGGGAAATGACGTTGAGTGAGTTGTGCGTCTATTTCTTTCTTCGTACTTACGTTTGTGGGAGGTTTCATTTGTATTGCAACCAAAAGCTTGTTATAAAGAGTATGTATCTTCACTGGTTGCATAGACGTCTCTAGGAAACTATATTACCATATTTACTGTTGCAGTCTGTAAATTAAAGTTCACTTTCTTTACATTATCACAAAACAGAAATTCTAGAAGCAAGGAAAAGAAAACGAAAAGAAAATACTATTTTTGCTAGTATATTGTGGGACACTATGATGGATGGCAAAAGAAATACCTTGGTGTGTACACTAAATGCCAGCTAAGACTTAATTATTACATGTATTATGGATTGCGTCGGGAGTTGGCAATAAAATTGCACACCACACTAAAACATTTTGACACATTACGTGATCTTCACTGCAGGTGGAAACGAACTAAAGCCAATAAATATTCACTTGCGCATTCTATTCACGTCACACCATAAATTGCTCATCAATGAATAAATTCCTTAAAATTGCTCGTATAAGCGAGGAACAAGAAGGATAAAGAATTTTAAGCTACTGAAGACTATTTTTTATTCACTTTAGCTACTTATTTACTTAATCACAACCAGAATGAGATAACGAACTCTTGAGTCCACTACAGACTGAACAAACAAAATCCTATGTTATATGACATTTGACCTACAAGCCGGATAATCTTGGCTTTACTTTTAATATTTTCAGGGACGCTCGTTTTGTTTTGTTATATAACAACCAGTAATTGATTAGATGAAAAATGCCATCAAGGCTTTCTAGGTGTGTTATAAATATAAGTTCTGAACTGAGAGCTTCGGTAGCTCAATTAAAAATATAGAGCAAAGGACTCGTAAGCCATGGGTCGTTGGCTCCATACCCGAACTTGTAAGCCATGGGTCGCGGGCTTCATACCCTCCAATGCAAGGCCGGTTTGACTACCTTAGGTTTGTCCTTGGGAAATGCTCCAATCGTGTCGGTATGATACAGCCAATTATGCCATAAAAGTTCCATAAATGCCGACATATAGCAAAAACTCCAAATTACTTCCACTAAGTATTCTCCAAGCGACATCGGAGACTTCTTTGCGGTAAATAGACAGCTCTGGGTTTCTGCATGTGCATGATCAATCAAGCCGGGTCAATAGAAACACGGTTTACCTCCTATTCACGATTTGTTACACACCTGCAATAACTGTATTATTTTTTCAGACAAACTTGATAGTTGTAAACATGTATATATTTGATCATTAAAGGTCTACTAGCGTCAAAAACACATTATACATCAAAATATTCCTTTTTCGCTGAATATTTCCGAAATGTACATTTTAGATGTAGCTTTTAACTCACAAAGGAGAAAAAAAGGATTGTTTGAGCATAAATTGATGTTGTACGGAAAACGCTCCGGAAATATTTGTAAACTTCCGGTGAAAAATCGGATTTCCGGAAGTGACGTACATAGGGGAAGTCATTCAAGTTTAGTGTATGTGATGATAATGGGTGATAGTGACGATACGTGCGATTTTGTGGCAAATTTATCATGCTCATCTTCGTCGTTTGATGAAGGTGAACCCCTTGATTATGGACAAGTTCATGAATCTAAAGATTCTGCTCATTACGAAGTGAGGCCGTATCAGTTTCAGCCCGAACGAGATGAGTGTCAAGGCCCTGAACTGGCTGAAGAAAACTCGGTCCACGATCAAGCTGACCAGCGGTTGGGTTCTACATTCTGGTAATTACTATTGTCATTACTGCAGTTATTGCTAACTATTACTAAACGAATATGGAAAACGTTTGTTGGACGTCTTCAGAAAAGAGTTTCATGTAGCATGATTCATCAATAACTAGTGGTGTTAAAATTTAACACTTAAGACTCAGACTATGAGAGGTGTAGAAATAAATGCTTTATTGATTGTATGACTAAAGTTTGTTCTTTTAAAGCACACGTACCCTGAATGTAGCTTTTAATCCAGGCAATGGGTGTACATTTTTATATCCAACATGGATAGATTCTTAGCCAGCATATTTTTCTATGTCAGTTAAGGTGCACAGTACTAGTGGCAAATAATGCACAAAAGGTTTATGGGGGAACTAATAAAGAGAATAATATACAACATTTCTGATGAGATGTATGTTTCATCATTGTGGTACAAAAGGTGCAACTGTAGAAGTCTTACCATTATGACACACACACACACTTGATAATCTAAGAGCTACACGTTTGCTGTCTAACCAAATAATTATGATATAGCATATTTACCATATACGTTTTATTTATTCAGGTGTTCATGTGGAAATCTCAGCATTAAAGAAACGGTTGAAGAGTGTAGATGCTGTAAAGAGATCAGTGTGATTTTTGAAAAGACCAAGGAGCTAAATGTGGATTGCATCATCAATCATCCTGGATTTTTGACAGTTTGCTTAAATGAATATGTCCTGGAAGCAGCATACTATGCCTACAGACAGCAGTATGGAAATCGCGAGGAAATTCTGTCAGAGTATGTAAACAGTTGTACATCTAGGCAAAATATTCTCGCTGTAATTATGGCGCCAATATCAGAAAAACTTCAAACATACAATACTTACATATCTTGAACAGACTCTGCATTATGACATTTAAAAAATGTCGTCTTTACGCATTCACTTAAGATTCATTTAGTTGACTACCATTGGTTGTATTAAAATCTAATATTATCCTAAACGTCTTGACTAGGAAAACTTGAAATAAATAAGTTAAAACCAGAATAGGTGACAGAATATAACTTTATTCAAATATTCAAGTCTAAAATATGTTGCATATTATATTTTCAGTCGTAATAGATACACCGCATACAGGCAGCTGGTAAGATGGTGCTGGGGATATCTTGGCCATGAAATTAGAGTTGCTTTGCCATCCTGTGCAGTAGATGCAATCAGGCAGAAGTTCCCAAGTGAAGGTGGTAACTACACCGGTTTTAAGCACTTGTAGTTATCTTGCAGACAGCCATCAACTTATCCAGCCTCAGGGATTGGCTCCATAAAGATGGTGGTAGCTAGCAACCGACTGGTTTCCTGACCATGTTCTCCAGTGATGTCATCAACATTTCAACATATTCTGAAATTTGTAAATAATATAGCAATAAATGTTAAAATGGTATTCATTTTAAAAACACAACTAGTATTTGACTATAATTATTGTTTTACAATATATGACTTCGATGTGCTAGAAAAAATAAATTAAATCAAGCTGCTTTGCCATCATTTGTAGTATATGAGATACTGTGAAAGTGTTAACTACACTCATTTTACAAGGACTTGTACTTTGCTTGCAAATGGGATGTGTCAAACTGAAGAGCATTCAACTTGTCTGGCCTCTGGAATCGGCTGCATAGAGTTGGAGGTAACTATAAAAAGACTGGTTTCTTGACGATATCACCCAGTGCTGCCATCAACTCTTCAACATATTCTGAATGAAGGAATACCCCCACCCAATTTAAGAAACTAACAAGAATTTCATATACTGATTATCCTGGTTTTAATACAGATGAGTAATTCATAAATATGCTTATCAATAACAGTGTATAATTGCTAAGTAACAAAATTTGGACAAAAGTTTGGTATACAGAGACAATTGCTTACACTATCATACTGAACTAATGTATTGTTACATGTGTCATTTGCTTGTTATCTTTTAATGGGTAGATTATAACGGTGAGTTATACATGTATTAATATTACCAAAATCAATTTGTTTTCCTCTCACAAATGCTTGCGTTCTCTTGGATCTCTTCAGTATCCTGTCAGTCTGACATTCAACGGCAATACTGCATGATGATGTCTCTAATCCCTGAAACAAAAACAATACGTGAAAAATATATCTGTCAAGTTCTATTAAATAACTGCATCAGATTAATCGGTACAGCTGTAGTGGTCATATTTTAAGTTTTATGCATGTTGAATAATGACAAATGCATCATACCTCTTTAATTACTTGGAGAAACTATGACTGGTCATAATGTTTGACATATAACCAACACATTGCATAGCTTTCCAACATTAAATAATATCATATCTTTATTGATTTATTAGTAAACTATCATATATGAGGCCATATGAAATCATATTAAACTATACCAACCATTTGAACACTGGAAATGCATGGAAAGTTCTCTGTGACATCAATATGCACATCAGGATATGTCACACCATCTACTGTTGAGTGTGTGATTGTTGCAGTTTGGGTTTTCTCTTGAACATTTGTCTTCTGGATGCTGGTTTAGAAACTCTATCAACATCTAGCAAAATAGATACAGGTAAATCAAGCAGTATTGGAAGTTTACATCACAAACAATATTAAAGGCTAAATTCCTTTTTTACCTTGTATGATTCTGTACACAATCTGAATAATAATAATAACAATAATAATAATAATAATATACTTATCACATCGAACAAACATTGATATTACATCGGCAATCATTGGGTTGTGGGCGTTAATCAGACCTAAATCAAGATCCACTGACATAATAATGTATACTATACAAGGAAGGTAATTAACTCTCAGATCATCAGAACTAATTAGTCATTACAATTAAAACAATAAATACACAAACTGTTCACACCATTTAAGTATGAGAATTACACTTATAACATTATTATTATTGTTGAAAACAGCAACATGCAGGAAAGAGGCTACAGCATCCACATTATTATTTTTTTCTTTCTAGGCTGAGGTCCTATCAATGCAGGGGGAGATACATAGGTGTAGCTGGGGGTGGGGGCAGGGGTACATATGCCTCCGGGCGTATATATATATAGTAATCTCTCGAAAACTAGGTACATTTGTGGCAAGAGTGTAGGGTTGACAACAAATAATATAGCACGATAAAATCAATTAACATTTAGTTACCCTTGCTCGCTCTCGCTTTTGAAAAGCTCTTGTCTGGCTGCATGTTGTTAGGCCTGCCGTAACCCTCGATTTCTGTTGATCTGGTGTGCATGCAACCTGGGTTGTATGGCGAGAAAACACACACGGAACTGCATTTGGTAGAAGTCGTCTACTGCTCGTAATCCCAAATGACTGTTTCAGTTTAAAGGTGGGATCGAAATCGTCTTCTTTGAAGTGGTCACTACAGACAACTTGACTCTCGTCTGTCACTCGTCGGTTCAGTCCAATCTTTTCTTGTCGTTCGTATCTGCTTAATCCATTTTTTCCTTGAAACAGGGTTAGTAGGAAAAGAGTGCAAGCTCACTCCTTCTCGTTTTATATTTCTACAACCTCCAACAATACACCTTTTTACCATTTTTCACGCACGGATACACTCGTTGAAATCAAAACAAGTCAAAATTAGAAAGCCGTGTTCCCCTAACTACGTCACATCCGCTTTAACGTACGGAAATTACCGAGCGCAAAATCAGCTAGGAGCGTTTTGTCAGCAACGATAAAAAAGCAATGTTATGTGGTCATTATTTTCGTTACTGATGAAATATATGACATATCACCTATGAAACTCGCATCCTGAAGTTAAAATTTATAATATAAACGAAGGTTGTAAAAGTGCACTAGTAGACCTTTAAGCTTATTTCTTCTGTACAATGATCATGTCAGGATGGCCCATGCGATGATTTCAAGAGAAATAATTGTGAATACGCTGGATATACGTACATTCATTGGACGTAACATATACCCACATACATAGGATAAAACCTATACGTACATACATAGTATATAACCTATCATCATCACCAGTCTCTTGACCTAGTGTGGTCGTTGAGGCACTGTGCTGCTGAACATCTGACCAGATCCCTCCACTTATCTCGATCATATGCCGTTGCCTGTGTATCCGCAAAACATTTCCTGGTCCATTCTGTGATGTTTTCAGTCCACTTGTGTCTCTGCCTACCTCTCATTCTGCCACCCTGGACGCTACCCTGCAAGACTGCTGTGGATAGACTGTTGGCTCTAATGACATAGCCATACCATTTCAGCTTCCTCTTTTTTGACAGTGGTGGGGAGGTCTTCACATTAGCCTACTTTGTGTCTGATGGTGTTAGGCACTTCATTTGTGATGTGGTCCATGTAAGAGATGCCAAAGATGGTTCTGTAGCATCTCATTTCAATTGCCTGGATTCTCCGTTGTAATTCTTCTGGCAGGGTCTTTCCTCACATTAATACCAAAATACTGAGATGACTAATGCTCTCAATAGTCTGATTTTAGTTTTCAGACGGATATTCTTGTTTCTCCAGATGGTTCTTAGCTTTAACATAGCTGCCGTTGTTTGTGCTGCTCGTGACAAATTTTCAGCTCTTGATCCCTCTTCGGTGATTATGGAATCAAGATATTTGAACTGGCCCACTGTTTCCAGCTCCTGTCCTCTGACTTTAATCTTTCCTGAGATTTGTTTACCACTATTTGTCATCAGATTTGTCTTCTCGGCACTTATCTCCATGTCATATCTGGAAGATGTTTCATCCAGGTTCTTCACTAAGGTGGCGAGCTCATCTTCACCGCCTGCCAGCCCATCAATGTCGTCAGCAAGACGTAGTTTGGTGATGATACGTCCTCCAATGCTGACTGTCCCACAGTGGTGTTCCAGGGCTTCGCACATGGTGCGTTCGAAGTAGATGTTAAAAAGCGTGAGTGATAGGAGACCGCCTTGACGTCCGTACTCCAGCTGTTGTCATGAAATAGTCTCCCACATAGCCTTGAGCAACTACTGCACTGGTAGCCTTGGCGTACAGCTGCTTGATAGTATGGGTCAACTTTGGACCCATGCTGTACTTTTTCAATATGGCCTCATGCCACACTCTGTCTGAAGTAACTTATACGTAAGTACATTGGACGAAGCCTATACGTACATACATAGTTCGTAAACTATACAGACATATATGTCTGAAACTTTATCATGTAAGGATGTAATATGGAAGAATATGATTAACTTTCGAATATTCCTCGTAACAAATCTTCTTTTGGATAATTTATATTTCAAATTATACTACGTTTTGTCTGACTTGGACAACAAATATTGCCAGCACATCATTTTATGCAGATAGCGATAATTTATTTTCCCAATTTTGGGGTTTTGCACATCAGCAATTTGCTAAAGCTGTGTGTGTCTAACATACAGCGAATACAATTAAAGAAACACCCATCTATCCCTCCATCCACACACACACACACACACACACACATATATATATATATATATATACATACATACATACATACATACATACATACATACATACATACATACATACATACATACATACATACATACATACATACATCAACTACTAAAGTAAACCAGATAAATGGCCTGTAGTTTCTCAAATAAACGATTTATCTTTAAAAAGGCGTTGTCTGGAATTTAAATGATCCATCATATTTTGTCTGCCGGTTTCATCAAACATGTATATATAAATATATATATATATATATATATATATATATATATATATATATATATATATATATATATATGTCTTTAATTATGCCAAGCATCCATCATTTTAATTTGATTATTTCCACGCTTTGCATGCTTCCAGCCAGACATTGAACAATGTCACGTCTGCATTTCTTGTCGCATCTTAGGTGTAGCAGCAGTCCTTCACTTAAATAAGGCAATACTGACTTTGTGATTCACTTTAAATCCACGAATGAAAATCATCAAAGAATCTAATACCCACTTCATCTTCGTACGTCCTATGACTTGATCATCGGGTTCGGTAACTCTAATAGTCGTATTCCGTCTCACAGGACACGATAACGGAATTGATGGAGTTTACGTCAAATTCGTTTGATTTATCGACATTAGTCTTCACCAAGGCTTGAAATACCGATTTTTAACTTAAATTTATATTCTGTACCAGATACACTGACACGTATATTTAGTTGTCAAAAAGACTTAGGGAGGGTTAACAGGTGAGGGCGTCACTTAAACTGATTATGACAGAGATATGGAACCATGATGACTCTATAGGTAATTGTTCCTGAGCAGGGGCGTACTTACCATACAGCAAGAGTCAGCAAAGTATAGGGAGACACGATTTTTTTTTTGGCACCATAGATCAGGGAGGAGCCCATCAGTACGCTTTGTATAATGGCCCGGGCAGGACCCCAAAAATGTCCTAGCTACGCCTGTTTCTGAGGCACCATGGCGACAAAGCTAGGGCGAAGTGGTAGGACAGAAACTGCAGATTTTAAATTTCACGATGATTGCAGTCTCAGTGAGGTGGTTATTGCCACATAACGATGTATTTATACATTTGACGACAGGGACACTTTTGGACTTTTGGAATTAAAAAATATACGGCTCCTCAATCCCTAAATAATGCAGTTATTTACTGTCATGCTGCTTGAAATGTTGAATTTAAATATTCCGACTCAGTTCCAGAGATAACTTTTTTTTTATGAAATGTTGGCATTTTGAGAATTATCCTCTTTTTAAATCTCCAAATTAAGTTTTAGGAAAAACGATCATGTGTACTTCGCAATGTTGCAAATAGCAAAGTCCATTTTGCTAAATTGTGTCAATTTTTTAAATTATGTTTTAATTTGTTACATTATATTTTGATATGTTACATTATGTTTCGATTTGTGAGGGAGCCAAAAGTCTAGCAACTGCTTTAAAGCAGAATAATCTTTATAGATGTACGGCATTAAATGTTAAGCAAGGCGATAATTAGACAACTGTTTCGCTGTCAGAATATCGTTGAAACGCTTCGGAAAACTAAACGAAAAGCAAAGATCGCTCTATTCGCTTGAACTCAACTACGAAGTCAAATAGCCTAATATTTAAAGCATTCACTGGAAGATTTTATTGTTCTTAATAGTAGTAGTAGTGTGATGTATATATTTCGTAGCTTTAACAATTCTTTCAGTCATATAGCTACGATGTCTGCAGTGTGACGGTTTATAGTGATGTCTAGCACTGAGGCATCATGCTGCAGCCATGTAGCGTGATGTCCCACCCAGTCACATTTTCCTGACACCAGGCTGACCAGTCCTAACAATAACCTCTTAATGCTGAGCCTCTAGTGAGGCAGCTGTTTGTGCCATTTTTTATAAGTTTTTGATATGAATATGAATTCACTTTCAAGAGCATGTCACGATTATATTCCGCATAATAATGAATTACATAAACAAAATGAAAGTAGACGTGACATTCGAATTATACGCTTTGTCTCAGAAATAGAATTACAAGATTGACGGGGGCGGGTGGAACGAATGGTCCAAAAGCACTCACCGTTACGGATCACTACCATCTCACCTCTGTCTGCGTTAGTTCAAATCTCCGGCTCAGCCAATGTGTGTATGTGAGAAAGCTTGCCGGTCGCTTCTCATGGCTTGGTGGTTCTTTACGGTGTTTTCTAGGGTTCTTCTTACACCACCATTACTTGTCGCCATGAATAACCTATCATGTGTTGAATATGGCGTCAAACCCTATAACAACAACAGAGGGAGAAAAGAAATTCGTTATATAATTTATGGAATGGAAGAGCTCAAATTGCCGACATGTCAGTATAACCTGGCTGCTTCCGGTACTGTCCAAATCACTCTTGGTGATAGGTTAGCGTTGCCATCTGTATGTATGTATGTATGTATGTATGTATGTATGTATGTATGTATGTATGTATGTATGTATGTATGTATGTATGCATGTATGTATGTGTATATATGTTTCTTTGTTTGTCTGTCAGTCTATTTTTTCTGTCTGTCTATCTGTGTCTGTGTATGTATGTCTGTATGTGTCTGTATGTATGTCTGTATGTGATTGTCTGTATGTCTGTATGTGTCTGTATGTATCTCTGTATGTGCTTATCTGTCTATCTGTAGCTGTCTGTGTCTGTCGGTATGTCTGTGTCTGTCTCTCTGACTCTGTTTCTCTATGTATAGGTCTATATGTGTCTCTGTTTCTCTATGTATCTCTCCCTCCCTCTCTCTCTCTCTCTCTCTCTCTCTCTCTCTCTCTCTCTCTCTCTCTCTCTCTCTCTCTCTCTCTCTCTCTCTCTCTCTCTCTCATTGTCGCAACACGGTGTGCACATGTTATTTTATTTCAAATAAATAAAATGTTTGACAGTTCGGGAATTTCGGGCCTTGAACAATATTCTCACTCTTTTTATGTCAGATATCGTATTATGATAAGTTAATAGACCATGGCTATGGTCAGTTCGCAACCTGATACTTACACAACACATTCATGTGAACATGAATTAATGTTTCGTTAGGGGCTACTCGCATTCTTAACTTCGAACACGACATAACTAGACCTCTTTGATAACTATTACGTCCTACTGTAGGCTATACATCATAAGATGAAAGATGTTTTTAGATACACGCATATTTACTTCACGTAAGATAATTCACGACTTATTTAAACAAATTAATTCACATCTCAACAACATTATTTGCCAACTAGCCAAACGTTGACATAGACATAGAAAAAACATTTTTTTTTTTGCGTACTGGCTACATATTCAATTCGACAGATAAATTAAATCTCACAATTCGTAATCAAAGTAATGCATGAAATTCCTACAATACATGAATTATATTACATGCAAACCATATGCAAACCATTAAATCCGAACACATTCATACCAATGAATTGTTATATGTCATTCTTACACGTTAACACCCCCTAAAATTCAGAATAATTCTCTCTTGTCTGCCTTCATTAGTAAATATTCAGGAAAAAAATCCTTTGATGACACCTATTCCAAATGTCCTAATATTTCCCAAATTGTGTTTGTATCTTGTCTCTACTTTGTTATTTCCTCCACTTGACCCTACGTTAACATATCTGTGGAACCGTTATCCTAGCGGATCATAATTAATATTAAATCGGGCTCCCAAACAATAGAATTAAACCATAGCAAGATACTAATTAATAGCAAGCCTAGACCCAACGTGAACATTCAAGGTTACGTGTCACGCTGACAAAAGCAGTCAAACTATATGTGTATATTGATTGAATAGTAAAAAAAATGTTTTACTTTGATTCGTCGTCAATCAATAATTCAATCAATAATAATAAAATTAAAATTCATTATGACATATTGCACCCTGTTTATGATGGCAATGTCTTAGTTCCAGACTCGACCTTATCATCTCGCTTGCTCGTATAATTTAGTTGATCGATATGATCCATGTTCCGTTTATGGAGTTGGTTTTCTATAGAATCGGAAATCAGTTATCTCCAATAATGCAAAACTGGGTAAGGCTTGAGTAGACCAAATAATTGTTTATACCAGAAACGGTGCGTTGGCCCTTAGCGTAAGATTTACACTCACTCCATCCTTGAAAATGCTCATGTGAGGTTGTTTACGAGGTGGAGGAAACATGAAGGAAACATTGTAATAATCACATTGTCAAAGACATTTTAATTCACTTCAGTATTTGAAGAGTCGACTTCGTCCATTTGGTCCATTTGTGTTCCCACATTTGTCTTGGATTCGGTGATGAATAAAATCCTCAGCAGTTATATTATTGTTGTATTCCAAAAATTAGTAACAAAATTGGTTTGGACTGGTTTTCAAAGATTAACGATGATCGTTTGTGAAATGTTGGAATATATAACTTTTAAAAAAACTTGTTTACACATCCAAGGGTCCAGTCAATAGAAAATCACGAATGTCTTGGCAGGTATGTATTTCTTTGCGCTTCTCCTAATTGAATATCTATCCCCATGTAAGGGTCATTAAATTAAAAGTGTGAAAAAAGTATTTTGTCACTAAGACCTCATAAATTAAAGTTGTAAGAGAATTTTGAAATTAATTAAATAAATAAAGTTTAAGTCACAGTCTCTTCGTATAAAATGATTATAAAGGTCACATTTTCCTTGTATGAAACGAATATATAGGTCACAGACTCATTTGTGAAATGAATATGCTAGTCACAGACTCCTCTTATCAAATGCACGCATAGGTTAAGGCTCCTGTCAAAAAATACACATTATAATATGTGTATTAATCGATTATAATATGTGTATTTGTAGATAGGAATCGTGACATATATGTGAGTTTGATAAGAAGAGTATGTGACC
The DNA here is from genome assembly GCA_030141615.1 of Unio pictorum. Classification (NCBI taxonomy): domain Eukaryota; kingdom Metazoa; phylum Mollusca; class Bivalvia; order Unionida; family Unionidae; genus Unio; species Unio pictorum. Next base: position 2,627,701 of record JARLTB010000076.1, read on the forward strand.
TATATAGTACAACTCATATCAACAAATATATAATGTGGGTCATAGATATCACTGATGAAATATACATATTGTATGTCATATACTCTTTTAATCAAATACGCATATTATAGGTTACAACTCCTATCAACAAATACACAAATTTATTTCACATTCTCCTCTTATTAAATACAAATAATCCTCATTTCAAATATGCATGTTATAGGTCAAATAATCCTCATTTCAAATATGCATGTTATAGGTCAAATAATCCTGTTATCAAATATGCATGTTATAGGTCAAATAATCCTGTTATCAAATATGCATGTTATAGGTCATATAATCCTCATTTCAAATGCACAAAGAAATGTCAATGTTTGTGAGTGAAATTTGTTATTGAGTAATAATTAATACGGTCTCCGTTTTCCATATCAGAAAGCATACCTGTCTTATTCGGTCTTAAGATTTCCCAAATTCTCCGATACTGCCTTTTCCGTTTGTAAAAAACTGAGACTGAGACAGCGAGATATTGATAATCAAAAAGTGATGTCATAACCATGATGTCTTATTGTAAAGATCAACTTATCTTAAACTGCTGAGCATGCGTTGATTTTTAAAAAGTGAATTTAAAAAATTGCAACTTGCCGCATGTTACCCAGTTGTAAGTGCGTGAAACATTGGAAACCTACCAGATTACGACAATATCTTGCCATCTGTATTGTGTGGCTGATATGTGGCTGCTAAATATTATTTAAATTTAAGAAGTTATTATGACATCCTAAACATCAGAGAGAGAGAGAGAGAGAGAGAGAGAGAGAGAGAGAGAGAGAGAGAGAGAGAGAGAGAGAGAGTTTTGATGTAACATTTTTAAATTGTCTTGTTACAGGTACACCAAACTAAGGCTACATGCTTTTGAAATGATATCATTATAGGAGGAACTGTTTTAATATCTGAGTAATACATTTAGAAAAAGGAACACCTTATTTAGATCTCACAACATATGACTTTGTTTATTTCCTATGTGCCTTTCTCAAATATTCTAACACTTTTTTGAATAAACTGCTGAGCAAAACATTTGTGTAATAACAAAATTGACTTACTCGGTTCCTGGAAAATGTTGTTTGAAGATTACATCCTGCATGAAGATGCATATTACTGAACTGTTACAACGCATGTTGGAAACAATGTCAGCAGGTAACATGTAGCGCTACATTGAGCATAGTGAAACAAAATGTTGACATTTAGTATTTATAACATCTAAATAAGAGTTTTCCAATTCCATTTCTTCCAAAACTGTTCCATATGGTGTGGACCGTGGTGTTCCGTATGGCGTGGATTGTGGTGTTCCATATAGTGTGGATTGTGGTGTTCCGTATGGTGTGGATTGTGGTGTTCCATATAGTGTGGATTGTGGTGTTCAGTATGGTGTGGATTGTGGTGTTCCGTATGTTGTGGATTGTGGTGTTCCATATAGTGTGGATTGTAGGTCGCTAGAGAAAATTGTATTGCTGTGTCATCACTACACTTTACGGGACAACTTATGCGTATTGGTCACCTGTCACGTATGTCATTTGTTATAGGTAGTGAGATACAAACGGATTGTCCCAAAATAAACGAATTATTTTATAATCCAAATTACATCATGGAATGTACATTTTCTTTTAGAATAAATACATCAACTACTGAATCTCTTGCAAAATATATTTCAGATATTGCATGCGCTCGATAAACTGCGGAACAAATGCATTGGTAATTATTGCAGGAAACTTATGCGCAGTTTCTAGAGGATTCTTTGTGGAGTTCCCTCAAATTCTAATCATCTGCCTTGTTATTTCTAAATTTGTGTTGTCATCTAGTCTTTGTTTGGATATTTATTCTGCAGCGTACATTTTTTAATATTTTAGTAGATGACACCTTTAAGAAATTACCCTAATTACTATATATATATATATATATATATATATATATATATATATATATATATATATATATATATATATATATATATATATATATATATATATATATATATATATATATATATATATATATATATAGGCTTATCTGAAGGAATTATTACATATATAATACCAATAAATGTCCTGTTTTGTGTTTATATGTATGTGTAATACACTGTTTATATGAATTATTAATACACAGCTGTTTTAACACCTCATTATTAGACTGTCTCGTATATGGCGGCCATTATTTATGGTGGAGGAACAATCTGGGAAAACTCCGGGAAGAACCACCGACCCACGAAAAGCTATTGGCAGGCCTTATCACATATCCACGTTAGCTTAACTGAGACTCGAACACGCAGACAGAATTTCACCTATGTCCTCTTGAATTAGTGTCTCGGGCTTCTCCAATGTGAATGTGAGATAGCAGCCAGCAGCATCCCGTAGGTGGATTTGGTTCTAACTGGGCTTTTTTAAAAACGTTTTCCTTCCAAAAGTTATAAATAAATAGAATATATTGTGCTTAGAAATTTCTTAAAATACAACAAAAACGTCAACTGTCTTTTTATAATACTGGCCATTATTCGATTTCCTAAGGTTATACGGTGGTGTCACACAAATGTAGCTTAGCTAGATTACATCTTTTCTAAATTACCTTCAATTACATTTGTACCGGCACCGTACTAAGTCATATGTTTTCTCAGATCCTTTGAAGTGAAGAACAAATTAGGTCTGGAATGTCGTCAGCATAGTTCAGAGTTTTGCCTTGTAATGCATTATTACTAGTAATGGCAGATTAATCTCAATGGATTACGAGTAAATGGCCATAAAGTATGTTATTAAAGCACCTTTCCTAGGCATTAATAATCAGGTTAGATTTCAATGCAAATAAGACAAATTAGTTTATGTGTAAGTGGCGATCACCTCAAAAGCAGTGGGTCAAAAGTGTTAACATGTTCGAAATCATCAAGTGTACTAGTAGTATTATAATGACAATGAGTCAACTCGAGGTGACCAGAGGTGGTGAAGTTACGTTTTCTTGTTGCAATTTTGCAATTTTCTCATCATTGACCTTCTTATAGGGGCTCAGAGTTGCCGAGTGGTTTAAAGCGCTCTCATTACGGATCACTGCCATCCCACTTCCGCATGCGTGTGTTCGAATCTCAGATTCGGCCAATGTGGGTATGTGCATAGGGGCTCGTTACAAAGAAAATTAGATGTATCTGTCCATGAATCAAGGGATCGGGTGGGGTGGGTGGGTCTAACCTGTAACAGTATAACACAAGGGAAGAATAGTTCAATTTTCAAAACAGCTCGTCACACTTGGTTCAGTTTGTGACATATTGGAAAAAATGCAATAACGGTTCGCAGTAAATATCGTTAATATACATTGTGATGCGTTTTAATATTGGTGGCAATACATTGATTTTGGTCAATTTGGTGCTGATTGGTGGTTAGATTGTTGCACAGTGCATTATTAACCCCTGAAACATACTTATTGTTTGAAAATACATGTCAATACTTATACGTCTGCATGTATTTAGCGCTGAATTAATGACTCGAGGTTGTTCGCATCTTAGCTTTCGGTCAATAGTGAAATCCAAGACTATCCGAATGCAAACGACTCTGCCAGACTGCACTTGTCCAAACGTCAAAATCGGCGAACAATTAATTATTGCACTTTCTCCAATACGTCACAAACTGAACGAAGTGTGTCCAGCTGTTTGGAAAATTGAACTTTTCTTCTCTTGGGTTATTGTTGTTATTTGCACTGGAACAATCCGCTGTTTTGCCAGTTTCGAGTTTTTACTGGAACAATCCGCTGTTTTGCCAGTTTCGAGTTTTTACTGGAATAATCCGCTGTTTTGCCAGTTTCGAGTTTTTTTACTCGATATACACATCCTTAATGGTACGGAGATTTTCTTTTTTTCAGAATAATTGCGCTATGATAATTTTATTACAGACATGTTAAGTAATATTTAATGGAGCTTAAACTTCTACATACTGTACTTTGTAACCCATACGAAACCCGTTAATTTATTACGCTTTACGAAGCATACAAATATAAATATTTGCTAACAACTGTGGGTAACGGTTTATTTTTTAAGCTATTATTCTGACACTTGCTTTGATCATATTCACTATATTTTCCCACAACTGCCTTATTCATATTGGAAAGTGCGTAACAATTTTTTTTTTTTTTTTTTTTTGGGGGGGGGGGAGGAGTGGATTTGAGACTTTGTTCAAAAACGATATTTCTGCCACGCTGGATATAATATTAGGCACAAAGAATGGTACAAATTAAAACCGCAGTTGTTTAATGCATCGATCTTAAACGAAACATAAAATGCTAAGCACTCTTTAGTTTCGAGTCAAATGTTTCAGCAAGTTTATGCATGTGCAAAACGTCAAATACTTAAGAAAGTGGAACGTGATAATTTTCAAGTAGTAAGGCTTAGGGATTATCAATAAATGTTTCATCACATTATAAAATGGATTTGCATCTATAACCTTTCAAGACGCAAAACTATGATTTCTAACATTCTTTATCGAAAGTCAGACAAATTATTTACGAATGGAGGCTTTTAGGCTCTGCATATTAATAGACACTGCTGTACTAATGTCAAGGTTAATATTTTCCTAATTAATATATGGACGTCCAAATTACTTTGCTTTGATATACATTTTTATGACAGCAATACTACTTTTGGCTGAGATGAATACGAAATTTTATAAACCAGTTAATATACTTAGTGCAGGCCAATATGATATATTTACTGGTGCATTAAACTGCATTCTACCACTCTGGTGGAAATTAACTCGATGGCCGACTTCATGGCAGTGGTGTTATCTTGCACTTGATTAATTAATTCGCTTCTTTCTAAACGAAAACTTTAAGCAACATGCCAACAAGTTATATGCAATATTTAGCGACTGCCCTCAACAGATAAAATTAATTTTCAATTCCATGCTGATTTTATTTTTCAAACGCTTGTTTTGCATGGCATGTTCGTTTGTTTTTATTGGTTTAACGCCATTTTTCAGCACAATATATAGGCTATACAAGGCGGCCAGTATTAGTGGTGGAGGAAGAAACCGGAAAAACCCCGGAAAGAACCACCGACCCACGAGAAGCTACTGGCAAGCTTTCTCACTTAACTACATTTTTCGAATCTTAGACTCGAACCCACGCAGACAGAGGTGAGATGGCAGTGGTCCCTAACGGACAGCGCTTTAGACCACTCGGCCACTCGGGGCCCCTTGCATGGCATGAATGGTCGGTCATTTAACAGCGTGACGTAGTTCCAATTAAATCACACTGGAAAGAAATGTAGTCAATTCAATTCAAAATAACTATAGTCTCTTATAGATAGGTTAATCCTAAAAAAATGTGTATTTTAGTGCTCAGACCACAGTTTTATGGAGTGTGTGTGTGTCTGTGTGTGTGTCTGTGTGTATGTGTGTGTGATTTGGATTGTAACAGCTTTAACAATTTTCTTTAACATTGTTCAGTCATATAGCTACGATCGATATCTGCAATGTGGCAGTTTATAGTGATGTCTACCATTGAGGCATCAAGCCGCAGATATGTAGCATGATGTCCCACCCAGTCACACTATTTTGACACCAGGCCGACCAGTCCTAACACTAACCTTTAAATACTGAGCGCCAAGCGAGATAGCTGTTAGTACCATTTTTATAAGTATTTCGTATGACTCGGCCAGAGATCGAACCCACGACATCCCGCATCCGAGGCACGCTCTAATCACTAGGCCTCCCGAGCGGTATTTTATGGAATGTAAATTGTTTACAAAACTATTCGCTATTGCTTAAATGACATTTCCGCTTGCGTAATGATTTTTTTAAATAGTTTGAAATTTACAACAATAGTCGTAAACATGTAAGTCGTAAACATGCCAACTAGAAATATTAGACAGTTAGGTTTTTAAGTACATTGTATTACCATAATTATAACACAGTATTGATCACGGAACACGTGCTCACAACATAGCAACAACCTTTACCCAAATACACAAGTGTTAGATTAATAGCGGCAAGGACTAACGGTATACTTATGAATAGATTAGAAATACAGTAAATTAATACAAATGAATATCACAATTTACATCGTGATTCAAATGTTAATACAAATGAATATCACAATTTACATTGTGATTCAAATGTTAATACAAATGAATATCACAATTTACATCGTGATTCAAATGCTAATACAAATGAATATCACAATTTACATTGTGATTCAAATGTTAATACAAATGAATATCACAATTTACATTGTGATTCAAATGTTAATACAACTTTGTTATTTCGTACCTTTTTGGGTTAAAATAGAGGGGCGGTCTATATTAATTTTTGCGTACCTAAAGCATCTGTTCAATACTGACTGTCCAGTATGGACTACAAATATCGAGATGATATTTGTGCCGGCTGTGGTTATTATAACTCGAGGACAGGATACCCAAACTATTTTTGTCGAGAAGAAGGAGGAACATGAAGCTAAGGAAATGATGATCTGATTTTGAAAGAAGGAACCGTTTGCAACGGAATAAAACGTATCCTCAAGAGTAAATTGTCATGAGCATAATTTGTGCTAATTTACTCATACTAACAGGTTTGGAATTTAAGCACACAAAAGGCTCTTTGAATTTATTGACATTAATAGTTATTTGAATTCGCCTTTAGTGATAGATTTTTCAATGTACGCACACCATTGGTTTCTTTTAAAATATTACACATGTGCTTAACAGCCACGAATTACTTATAATGGTTGACAGTGTATTCAATTATGCCACCTTATCAGAAAGGGTAATTATACCTCTGTAAGCAAGGGCAATCAAATCACAGTATCAGAATAGCAATTATATCGATGCGTCATCTAGGACAGGGGTGTCAGACTCAGCGGGCCAAAACTCAGATCACACGTAAGGTTGCGGGCCGAACAGGATAAACATTCAATAAGCGGAAAATTAAACCTTTTATAAACATTAATATAAATTAAAACATAAAATAGTTTTAATAATAAAAAATAATTGGCATACCCATTTTCGCTCTTATACCAATTGGTCAGAGCTGGATGTTTGGCATCTTTTCTTGGCTACAAGTTCGTTTATGTTGGGAGTAATGTTCTGTGTCATTGAGATTCTCATGGTGGACCGCAAGTGTTCATCAGTGAGACGACTCCTGTGTGATGTTTTGTTAATCTTCATCACAGAAAACAGCTGCTCACACAGATATGTGCTACCAAACATGCTCAAGGTTCGAGCCGCATGTAGAAGAAACTGGGGCATCTCTTCAGGAATGAAACGAGTGAACTGTGCAGGCCCCACACGTGTCGTACTTTGCATTTAGTGTTCCATTACACTGCAGCTCTATTAGCTCCATCTGCAGATTTACAGGTGCAGTTTCCACGTCTATGGCAAATGGGTTACGAAACAGCTCGAAATTACTTTTCTGTGCTTCAAAGTCACTAAAGCGCCGTGCGAACTCGGCGCCAAGTAAACTAAGTTTTTCAGCAAAGTGTGCATTGGGAAACATCATAGCGTTGACTTGGTTCAACATTGCTTGGCAACAAGAAAAGTGAGACAACTTGCATTAGTGCATTTGTGTCTCCCATAAGCGCAGCTTCATTTGAAATGCCTTCACTGCATCATGCATATCAGTGAGCAAGTGGTCCAGTCCCTGGAACTGCAGGTTCAAGTTGTTGATATGAGTGGTTATGTCAGACAGAAACGCCAACTCACATTTCCACTTTTTATCCCGAAAAACTGTGGAGTCTTTTCCTTTGCTGTCCATGAATTGACAGATTTCCTCTATCAGCTGGAAAAATCTACTAAGAACTTTTCCCCGACTTAGCCACCGCACCTCTGTATGATAAGGCATGTCGCCAAACTCTGAGTCTATTTCCTGCAAAAAAGACTGAAATAGGCGACAATTTAAACCTTTGGCTCTGATAAAGTTGACGGTTTGTGTTACAGTGCTCATTACACCTTCCATGTTGAGGACTTTACCACACAGCGATCCTTGGTGTATGATGCAGTGATATGCTATCAATTCACCAGTACAGTTCTCCTGCATCTTTAACCGCATCCTTCCAACTAGTCCACTTTTTTCGCCACATCGCCGGTGCTCCATATGTTGTAAGTCCAACAAGTTTGTCAAAAGGCAGGTTCATGTTGGTTAAACTTTGACATACGTTGTCAAAAATGTATTTTCCTGTCGTTGTCCCATGCATGGATTTCATGTCCAATATTTCTTCTGTAACATTCAAACTGGAGTCCACTCCACGGATGAAGATGGCGAGCTGTGCAGTGTCAGTCGTGTCATTACTTTCATCGACAGCAAGGGAGAATGCAACAAAGTCTTTGCCTTTTTCGATCAGTGTTTTCACATCAGTGGCCATCTCACAAACCCGATCAGCAACCGTATTTCTGCTAAGGCTTACATTTTCAAACATCTGCTTTTTGTCTGAACACAAGACGTCACACACTTGCATCATGCAGCTCTTCAGAACCTCTCCTTCTGTAAATGGTCGGCCTGATTTTGCGATCTCCTCCGCCACAATAAAACTTGCTTTCACAGAAGCTTCAGTTTGTGATTTTGCTTTGGTGAAAAACGTCTGCTATGATGTTAGATTCCTATTCAATTCTTCTACCTTCTGTAGCTTCTGCTCTGCATTCAGGCTTTTTAACTTGTCTTGATGTTTAGTCTCGTAGTGCCGTCTCAGATTATATTCCTTGATCACAGCCACATTATCTCCACAAATTAGACACACAGGTTTACCGCCAATATCAGTAAACATATATTCAGCCTCCCAGCGGCTTTGAAAGGCTCTGTTTTCAGAATCAACTTTTCTCTTGGCCATTTTAAGACTAGCTTTCATTTAAAAAAAAAAAGATTGTGCATCTACCGACAGACACTTGATTGATATCAGGTTAGCCGTAGCGGGAAAAGGTGATGTAATATCCGGGTACTACACTAATTTCATTTCTTATGCACCAATCCAAAACGAGCAACTGAACGTTGCTAGGTTATTGTAACGACGAACATCCACTCACTACACAACATTTATTTTCGCTTATTCTGATCGAAGCGAGAACGCTCTCAGGTAGCCTGTCGTTCGGCAAGGCTGCTAATTAGGGAATTTGATTTGCACTTTATATCGCAGGGCCATAAAAAAATATTTTTGCCTAAAATTCTCTCTTGCGCCGGATAGAATTGTACGCCGGTCAAGACCTCTTGGGCCGGATATAATTGTACGCCGGGCCTGATGTGGCCCGCGGGCCTTGAGTTTGACACATATGATCTAGGACAATTATACTACGTTTAAGCAAAGGTAATTATACCACTGCATCAGCAAGGGTAATTATACCACTGCATCAGCAAGGGTAATTATACCAATCTATCAGCAATGGAAATTATACCACTGTAACAGCAAGGGCAATTAAATCACCCTATCAAGATCGCTTTATACCACTGTATCTACAATGATTTAATTGCCCTTGCTGATACAGTGGTATAACTGCCCTTGTTCATACAGTGACATAGATGCCTTTGCTAATACAGTAATATATCTGCTAGGTGAATTATACTACTGTATTAGCAAAGGCAACTATGTCTCTGTATTAACAAGGGTAATTATACCACTGTATCAGGAAGGGCAAAAAAATCACCATTTCAAAATCGCAATTATACAACTATATATGCTATGTCAATTCTATTACTGTATTACCAAAGACAACTAGGTCACTGCATTAACAAGGATAAGAATACCACCAGCAAGGGCAATTAAATCATTGTATGAGAAGGGCAATTATAATACATCATTAACAATGGTACTTTTATTTTTATATCAAGGTAATTTTACCATTGTATCAGCAAGGGCAATTAAATATCTGTATCAGCAAGGGAAATTGAATCACTATCATAATGGCAAACATACCACTATATTAGGAAGGATAATTATACCACTGTATCAACAAGGGCAACTAATCTGATTTAGCTTTCTTCAACAATGTACCGTCGTTGTATTCCTGTTTAAATCGTTTTAAATATATTTTTAAAAAGTATTTGCATTGCGAGAGTAATGTAATCCATTGCTTCTAATTAAATTACTTGGAATGTTTGCGTCATTTCGTATGACAAATCATTAAAAAATAGCAAGATGTTGGCCTTGATGATACTGAATTGCTGTAGATTGCAAATATATATCAAACGAAAGCAATTTAACGTAACGGAAACTTTTCTGACTCAATAATATGCAGGTGTTTTGTAAGTATTCTCCTAGGGACCTAATTTTTGGCCATTTATGCAAATGATCTACCCATGTATTTTAGAGAAGCCGAAGCCAAACATCTATGAAACAGTATAAACAGCTGATTATTGACTATATGCCGATGGCAATAGCAGATAATTATGAGACAGCATCAATAGTGGATAACCGTGACTATGTGACGGCATCAACAATGGATAACTGTTACTATGAGACAGCATCAATAGTGAATAACTAGTCTGTGAGACATTAACAATAACGGACAACGGACTAGAATAGACAGCATCAATAGCTGATAACCGATTATGAGACAATATCAATAGCGGATAACTGAATACGAGACATCAGTAAGCGATAACTAACAGACAGTATCAGTAACGGTTAACTAACAGACAGTATCAGTAACGGATAACTGTGACTATGAGAAAGTATCAAGTTCGGATAACTATGAGACCGTATCAATAATCGATAACTGTTGACTACGAGACGGTATCAAGAGTGGTGGCTCCTTAGGTTTTACTTTACATAAGCACTCAGCTTCAAAACCATAATTACAGAATGCAATTGGCAAATCAAAGATCTACTGTGATTCCTAAATATGTTTCTTCTTTTATCCAAACCAAAGGTGGAAAAGGTTGTCTAAAACTCTTATTCTTTGATATGGATTGCTAAAGTATTATAGAGATAGAATCTTAAACGTACAAACTTGTAACGAATGTGTAATTTTAATCTATAGTTTCCGTTTTCATTCCGTTGGTATGACCATTCAGCTAAATTTAAAAACATTTCTATGCATAATTTTAAAACGTTTTGGTTTTCATCCCCTTGATACGTCCATTTAGCTCAATTTTCTAAGCATTCCTGAACAGATTTTCTACAGTAGATGCTGATTGATGTGTCAAATCAAGCCAGACTTATCTTCCAGCCGCTTACAATACCAGTTCACGAGGTAATATTCCACATTTCCAGAACAGTTTCAAAACTGAATATGTATAATAATAGGGATGATGACATGTCGACGTTGTGACTTGCTTATATATATATATATATATATATATATATATATATATATATATATATATATATATATATATATATATATATCCCACCTTTAGAGGAACAATTCACTGCCTGCTTTAACATTGATAAGAATATTTTTCCAATATATAACATGTGTATGAGATTCATTTTAATATTTACGTCATGTGATAAATGGTATTATCGTGTTCTAATATATTATTAAACTGCATGTTTTATGGGTTATGCATGCTATGCAATAACATCATAACCTTTCATATGCATGCTTGCAACATTTACCAAAGCATAGAAAAATATTCAAATCATAAATTTTTTTCTGCAGTGCATGACTTATAATTGGAAATCTGTTTACGTTGAATTAATACAAAATATTTTCTGCAATCTTCTAAATAATAATAATAATTACCGTCTATTATTTATAGTAAAGTTGATTATGGTAGACATTTTTAAAGACTGTTGTAACCCAGTAAGTCGATGTTCCATGATATCAATACCAATAGTTTTTTATTTGCTTTTTTAAAAATGATTTATTCTCCCACGTATAACAAATAAGAGGCTGCAAATTATTCCCGACATTTTCTCCTCATATTCAGAGTCATAAATGTCAGTGAATCACATAACTCACTTGACACTTTTCACTTTGGCTGTTTAAGGGCGTTCACCAACATAAATAGTCGCAGCGAGTACTCTGCTGTTTTTTATACATGTAATCATTTGCTTATTTATATATATATATATATATATATATATATATATATATATATATATATATATATATATATATATATATATATATATATATATATATATATATAAGTGTTGATCAGTGAATGGATGTAGGTTGTAGGGATGAATAAATTGATGGATGGACGACGCAGTTTTACAATTTACAATTCTCGTTTCATATAATATGCACTCCGAGAATCCTATCCTTTTTTTTTTTTGTTTCCGAATGCCATAAATTCCTAATTTATCATCGGTACAAGCTTTCCATAAAATGTATTAATTAATTGCTTTGCCTTTTTTATTTTCTTGGGCTATATGACGTACAATATGTTTCGGAAATCCTATTCTAAAAGAAAAGAAGGGAAAAGCAGATATATAAATTGAACGGAAAATGTACCATGGTTGCGTTATCCAGGAAGTCGTTTATTATTCGGTTTCATGTGTCGACAGCTAGTTTTGATTAGTACCGGCTGAGTGTCCTGGTCGAATTCCAGTGTGTGTGTGTGTGTGTGTGTGTGTGTGTAAAAAACCAAAATATGATCAAATTGGTGGGATTTTCTGATTCACGTCCTTCACAAACTGCATTTTCATACTAAAATGTACAAGTATAAGTCAGGGAAAATGGATTGGCGGATCGTGCTTTTGGACTGTTATTCTTTACGTAGAGGAGTGCTAACTATGCTGGAAATAGTTACTATAATAAATTAATACTGTACCCGTCATATACCCTATTAATATAATAGTATTCTACATACATAAAATAGCTCATCTCTAAGGGTGGGAAATACATTTATTTCCTTTAGCTTTCTACGTTGAAAGCTAACTGCTGATCATGCGTAACGCATCTAGTGAGCTGAAGTGTTTCATTCATTGTGAAATGAAAGGAACACTAGACGGGCCAAAGGATGCCGTGTCAGTCGTTTCAAGTCACACACACACACACACACACACACACACACACATATATATATATATATATATATATATATATATATATATATATATATATATATATATATATATACACACACACAGATTATTTGGTTATTTTTACATCTCTTCAAATATGTATGATTGATCAGATATTAATAATGTATCAATGACGAGTATTTATAATATTGAATCTGTTAATGCTCCAATTTATAATTATTATAGAAGTATACTCGTTTGTACAAAGTTTGTTTTAAAATATAGAGTTTTTTAAGTTTATTTTGATAGCTATAACGTCCAACAAACAGCAAACACAATAATAAACAATTCAAAAGAAAATGGTGCGTTTTTACTTTGGTGTTAGATTCTACAATAATGCCGGAAAGTATATATATATATATATATATATATATATATATATATATATATATATATATATATATATGCAGACACATTGTTGTTGATTAGGAAAAATTAATTATATACCAATAATGAAATAGAAAAAAATCAGCCTTTTGTTTCAAAAGGATGTTGCACCTGCTGAATTGTAATTACCAAATACATAAATACATTGAATGAAGAAATACACGAACTTCAAAGCGAGGCGCAACCTAACTAAACCAGATATTGATCATATTTCTGTCATACAAAAACATAATACGGGGGTTTTGGTTTTAATATATATGCAATGAAAATAGTTGATACGTTATTTGTATTGATTATCATACAAATAGGACTATACAATCTTTTTTAGGGGGGGGGGGGATGCAAGCTGCGTTCTATTGGTTACCGTTTAGAAGCTGAAATGCACAAAAATATTGAGGGCAAAAGTCTTTGAAGCCGGTTCAACCCAACCAAACTAGTTAATGAGAAAGCGTTTCAGACCCACACCAATAACAATAGCAGTGACCAAATTCAAAACATTTATCGGTCAGATCCATGTATAACAGTATAGGTTAGACCTATAAGGTAGATAGTATTAAAGCGATGAATCCAACAATTTTTTTTAATTGACGTTCCATTTTCGAAATAAAAATATAAATTACACTGAATGAAAAATCTGGTAAATTTTCAGAAGCCGTAATTAAAGTACGTAGGGGCATGATATTACAAAGAAAGAACAATACAACTTTTACATCAAATCTATTTATTTTGAACAAGCTGACTTATAAATAAGGTAAAAAAACTGCCTTGGTAGGAGCTCATTATGGAATATGTATCCACTTCAAAGACTATGCAAATAATAGTTACCTTTCCATTTTGTAATTATATTTTTCCTTTCAAATCTGCCTCTATCATACTTTTCATCCGGTAATTATGAAACTTTCAAGAACGTGTTTCAAAATATAAATCATTGCTACCATTTCACGTACGTGATGTAACTATAGTTTCAACTTTGTTACATCGGTACTCTTGCTACCAGACATATGCCACCCCACCCCCCATTTCAAAAAACTAGAAAAAGTGAATTCATGTGTGATTGTGTTCCCCCTCGTATAGTCTACAATAAAAAAAACTTATTTTATATCGCAGTCCTTTATTAAAATGTCCATCCAAATATAAAATGTTCCCTTGTTTATACGGTTGGGTTGCCCTTATTTTTTTATACAAGGGCAACTCTTTTTATTCTATTTGATTCATACTCTGCCATTACATATTTTTTGTGAAACTTGTTGTTTTGTTTACACAGTGGACATTTTGGCGATACTCTGATGTTTTCAGTTTAGCACCAAGGAGCCAGATGCTGCTTTTGTGGTGAAATTTGTACACTCTTTAAATTTTATTTAAACAATGGACGATTCCTCCAAATCCCCATAAGCAGCTTTCAAAGCTATAACAAGGAGTCTGGACTAATTATCGCATTTGCCTGTTGAGAAAGGTGTAGCTGATAATAGATCATAATAGGTGTGGTTTTGTAGACAAAGATTTATGTTGATAAACCAGACATTGCGTTTTTTTAAAGATTGCCGATCAATATTTAAAACCACAGACACCTTTGCAGATGTTGGCAACTTCATGGGCAAAATTACCTTATTGATAATGTCATTGAGTACATTCATTGAAATATGTGCATTTCTAATATGTGCAGCATTTATCACGCATATGCAAGATATGATAGTACAAAAATGTCCACATAAGCGTTCCGCTCGAAAAATTTTAAAGTATGTTTATGTTAATATCGGATGTGGGAAACGGGAGTTGTCTTCCCAAGTACGTCACCTATTTTGGGTCTTATATTTGTCTGGTTGACACTTAATGTAGGTTGGGTTTTTTAATGGGGACGACACAAATTTCGGGATGATCTTTCCTTAAACGACACACATTTGGGGTGTATCGTTCCGTGGACGACACGTTTAGTGTCTATCTTGCCGGGGAGAACACATTTGGGGTTCGACTTGCCTGGACGACACATATTTTGGGTCTGACTTGCCTGGATTCAGGAACGTTATTTCATTTTTTTTTTTTTTTGGAGGGGGTAGGTAGCTTGATTTGGGGGTGGGGACGATATAGGCTACAGCAATTTGACTGCCTAGAAAATACTTGCCTGGAAGATAAGAGTTTGGGTCTGACTTGCCTGGACGATACACATTATGGGTGTGTTTTTTTGCCGGGAACGAAACACATTTTAGGTTTCTTTGCCGGGGACGATATAATTTTGGGTCTATCTTCCCGACAGTACATTGTGGGTTTATTCTGCCGTGGACGACGCATTTCGGGTTTGTTTTGCCACAGATGACGCCCATTGTGGGTCTCACTTGCCAGAGAGAATATTTTCCATCTGTCTTGTCGGGGACGACATATTTTCCATCTGTCTTGTCGGGGACGACACACATTTAGCAAATTAAATTCATTCTTCCATTAAAACATTATGAAGTAACGAATGAGTGATAAAAACTAGTGTCAAAGAAATAAGCAAATAAATCAGTTTTCAGTCTGTCTGCCAAGTAGAATAAGTTATCATAGCATATCTGCATGGTCCGAGCCATTTATATATTTGGAGGCATGTACTTCTAACAATGTTCGCTGTTTATTATATCCTCTTGGAGACTAGATCTAAAAGGTTTTGCTGTCGTCAGTGCACTCAGTCATACACTATTTCAGGATGGTGGTTCTACCATTTCATCCTCAGCTTGCCCAGCTGTATTAAGTATAGACCAAGAATTTGAAGTTGTTCCAATTATTAATGCATCGTATTGTGACAATCATCAGACGCATGCGAAAACAGGCTAGCGAGATTATCTGATTTTGTGCGAAAATAAGACCTAAAGCAATATAATCAATTATGTTTCGACATTAGCGAAAAACATAAATCATCAACTTAATGTTGATATTCATGATAAAGTTATTTCTCACGTTGTAAATGTTATCTCGACAGTAAAAAGCAAATTTTTATGTTAACATCAGAAATGGACCCAAGGCTATATGGAAAAATGTTTACAAATTATCTCTGGTAAATATTTTTAAATCTTAAATTTTCCAAAAAAGAACACAAATTTTACTTTTAGATTTATTGATCCCTCTCGGTGCATTATTTAAATAGTTATAATATGTGGGAAGTCTTTCTTTTGCTTTAATAAAAATCAATTAACTATGCTTTGAGTAAAATGCTCAGAACTTCCTCCGTCAAGAAACTTTATTTCTAAATTTTTTAGATAAAAAAAAACAATATTTGTCAGAAATCCTATATATGACCACAATATACAACTTGTTCAATGTATTACCGGTTGATTTTTAGTCTGATAACGCCATTCCTCTTGGCATATAATTGCTCTCAAGAGAATCTCGTTGGAGAACCGCTCCGGTGGCCTAGTGGTTAGAGCGTCCGCATGGAGGTTGTAGGTTCGATCCTCGGCCGAGTCGTACCATACTAACAGCAGCTTCGCTTGGCGCTCAGCATTAAGAGGTATGTGCTAGGACTGGTCGGCCTGGTGTCAGGATAATATGACTGGGTGGGACATCATGCTACATGTCTGCGGCATGATGCCCCAGTGCTAGACATCACTATAAACTGCCTCACTGCTTCGTAGCGATCTGACTGAAAAATTATTAAAAGCTACGTTAAAAATACTAATAAAACAAACAAAAGAATCTCGTTGGTAGATCTAACTACACCTTTCCGCTGTGGAGTGTCTCAAACTCTTAGTAGTTTTCCTACCTGGCTCGATCAATAATAAATGACTTAATTAACATTACTCATAGTTGTTATTAAAACAAATGTCAAATGTAGGCCTACAACACAGATAAAAAAAATTGCGAACAATATTCAAAACGCCTAGGTAAAGGCGATTGTAAGCAATTTCCAAGTTGTATTCGGTCGATTCGTAGTCCGACCCACGCATTTACCTCAGGAAAGTGATTTGTCATAAAATATTCTCTCTCTCTCTCTCTCTCTCTCTCTCTCTCTCTCTCTCTCTCTCTCTCTCTCTCTCTCTCTCCGCTGTTTATGTTTGCCTTGAAGGTGACTGGTTTGAAAATAATTCCGCCTTTCTTTAGTCTTGCATAGATTACATTTCTGAAAATGTTTATTGCTGTAAACAGGAAAATAAATTTGGTTTCAAGATAATGTTTTCAATTATATTCTACCTAATTTAACATCTCTATTGATCGCAATCAGGTACATATACACTGTTAGCAACGTATATTGAGTACAATACAGTATCCTAGACCCCCCAAAGCCCAATAAATCTAAACCTAATTCAGGCATTCGTCTAAATATAACATCTCGTATTTTAGGGGAATTTCGTGCTCCCATTGAGGGTATTGCTTATTCCCCCCCCCCCCCCTTCCATGTTACGAGGATTGATTGGGAGGTTTCTATGCCACTGGCAAAGTAGTATTAAAAAGGTTTAAACACATCCGTACCCAGGGACCGATATTACTGTTGTGTATATTTAGCCGTAGTACTGCTAAAAGTTAAACAAAACAAATTCTAAAGACCCAAGTCATGTTTACTAAAGTAACACAGAAAATTGGAAACCAGCTGCACCTTTCTTACTAAACAAATTGATATTACTCCTGCTGTCAAGTGTTGAGCCCTGATTAGAGCTGAATACGGTTGAAGTGACTTTTCTAATGTATATTATCCTTCTCATTACCTGACCGTGGGCAGGACAGCCACCACGTTGGTTTTGAATGACCTACTGGAATAAAGGGATTTTCATTAAACAATCATGGTGGAGACCTTTCTTTCCTTCTTGGTCTAGCTAATGAGTATTTTGTGTCCTAAAATTAGTGTTAGGACGCCGTCTGTCACGGTAGACTACATTCGTGTCATAGATCAGGGATATGTACGAAACGGTACTGCGTCTACTACTACTACCTGGACTACTACTACTACTACTATTGGGGCCCCGAGTGGCTGAGAGGTCTAAAGCGCCATCCGTTACGGATCACTGCCATCTCACCTGTCTGCGTGGGTTCGAGTCTCAGATTCGGTCAATGTGGGTATGTGAGAATACTTGCCAGTAGCTTCTCGTTGGGTCGGTGGTTCCTTCTGGGGGTTTTTATAAGTTCTTCCTCCACCATTAATACTGGCCGCCATGTATAGCCTATCGTGTGCTGAAAAATGGCGTTAAACAACAGCAACATCATCAACTACTACTACTACGAAAACAGGTCACTGGCCTATGATGCATATACCAACATTATGCGGTACAATAAAAGGTGTTAAGAGTATGAAACAAATACAAATACCAGACTCGAAGGGTATAATTTTTCCAAATTATATTCAATCCGTGGTGTTTCACTTGCGCGCTCTTCATTTTCACACCTCGTACTGCTTGAGACGTTGTCCATCTCAAGAACTTGAATAGGAATGTCGGATGCGTTTTGTTAGTTTGGCGGGAAATTGTTTTTAATACTGGTTTAGAACGGGAATCGTGCACCGGGATTTGGTACAAGACCCGAGTCCTGGATCACATACTCCATTTCGTGTAATAACGAATGACATTTGTTCCAAAAACGACATGACCGGTACGATTGGACTCTGTATCTGGAACAACTAAAGTCGGGACACTTAAGTTCAAAATCAGATTAAAACTGCATCAAAATGGGATTCTCACTGTATCCAAGATAACTCTGAAAAGAGCAATCTGCACTAGAAACATTGAGACCTAGCGATTCAAGTGAGTTTAGCAACAGCTTATCACCAAATAAAAACTATTTGACACGGTAGTCACTATAAGGGCAGTAACTGGAACATTGTTTAGATAAACAATACGAGTGATGAAAGAACCAACCAAGCGCTGAAATAGCGTATTCCGGCCTTTAGGATGGTTACCTGCCCCTGTATGGCCAATCAAAGATGCAGTTCTACTATTGCCATGCCCTCGGTCGCCGTTATCTCAGATTTCTTTTGCACGATTTATTCGGTAGTTTTCGTGGTCCCTAATGCAATAGCGGCATCGGTTGTTGTCGCCGTCGTTTTAGGCCTGTCTGTTACTGTTATCCCACCTTTAGTTAATTCCAGTAAGCTCTGAGGAGTAGCGACTCTTCATGCAGCTGTGTAGCAAAAGCATTGATTTGAGATTCTTGATTTTTCTCGCTTTGTTGGAATCTTAAGTCGAAATGTCTCCACTTTTGCATCTTTCGAGACCGGTTTCTACAATGGGCTGGTGGTGTATTTTCTTGGAGGGGATTGAGCCAGCGTCCATCATCAAGTTCGCCTGCTTGTAGACCATCCTAATATCTCGCAGTAGCTCTTCATGGTGATGGAGTCCAACTTATGGTGAGTGTGGCTCTTGCGTTCACTCTTCAGTGAAGACCAAATGTCTGTCTGATGAGGCCATCCTTATCCTCTTTTCTGACGTGGTACGCCTAGATTGAAATCAAGATTTAAGTGCCTCGAGCATGCAACGAAAGGTAGTCACCGATTCCCCTTCTTTCAGTAGAGGTTATTTTTTATATTAAAAAACTTTCATAATCATAACTTGAGTTGACATATCTAAAAAAGCAGTATCTAGGCGCTTCAATATGGATTCAGTGTTTGCCTTCTCGCCCAATGCTATAACGGTATGCCTCGCCCTGCCCCGTAGTGACCATCTGATAGCCGGACTCATGGTCGCTGGGGGACATTCGGTTACAAGACATTTTACCTCAAATCTCCATTCGTAGTATGTAACGTCACCTTTCTGTGTTGGGTCGTCTCCCGAAAAGGGATCTTAGGTATTATGTCGGAAGTGGGTGAGGTGGGGGTAGAGTTGGATGCAGGCGAAGTACCGTGGAACTACCAAATAGTGTTGAAGCACCTACTTGAACCTTTGGCTTTATGTCCACACTCGGAATACCGAACCTCGTGAGCGAGCCTCTCCCAATTTCTGCAATTGGAGTGCTTTGCGACAAATGGGTAAAGCGGGGTATATTCGATTTGGCTGGGGTTACAATGGGATTAAATGAGGCCTCCGCGGGCATTACCACATATCGGTTGTATAACCACGATTCAGGAAAAAAAATCGAACTATTTACCAACGCTAAAATAATAAAGGCACAAGTCTTCAAAGTAGATATCAAAATCACTACAAAATTGCTGTATGTATCAAAATATGATGGCCATTCTAAATAGCTCACTAGAAACAGTCTGGCACACTTAATATCAAGCTCAAGTTTATTCATATAATAAACACAAAGGTGTATTCACACAACTCAAAACATAAATGAATACAGTACTGTCACATAGAATTCTGCCACTTTCACTCGGGCATTGATGCGCTGTAAAATTGTTGCTGTTTTTGTAGGGCTGACGCCATATTTCAGCACACAATAGGCTATACATGGCGGCCAGTATTAATGGTAGAGAAAGAACTCGGGAAAAACCCCGTAAAGAACCACCGACCCAAGAGAAGTTACTGGCAAGCTTTCTCACATATTCACATTAGCCGAATGTTAGATTCTAACACACGCAGACAGAGGTGAGATGGCAGTGATCCGTAACGGAGAGCACTTTAGACCACAAGGCCACTCGGGGCCCTCTGTAAAATTGAGTGGGGTTTAAAACAGTGGTATGTTAGATAAGGAGGTCAGAAAACTGTCCTTGTCAAGTCAAGCACACCTCATGTAGTGATGAAACCATCTAATATGTAGTGGTCAGAAAATCTAATTATAATTCACACCAACCTGCATATTTCGCAATGAACTAAACAGACACTCTCTATTAACAACGTAAACATGCATATTCGTGGTAATTGCTATAAATGTTATTAATGTCATTGTAATGTCCATTGAATTAACGCAGAATTATATATTGGTAACATGTCCTCGCATTTGTTAAGGATTATGCCTTCGCGTGTTATAACTAATATGTCAACAGGCAGAATTCATAACGACTTTATCCTCGATTTGACTGATTTCTACCTCGCATCTAACAAGTGGGTCAAACCGTGCTGCTACCAATGTTGGCGATAAGCGCAACTCTAGTTAGAACGTCATGATTTACGTGCAAACGACAAATGATATACTGAATAAGCCAACAAAATGTTGATGTAAAATAACACAGTGTTTCCTTCTTTTCCAAATTATAATACTAACTTAATGAACAACACATGACAACAGGCATTGTTCCACGTCCTATATCTACAAATTTAAATGTCTCGTCTTTCCGTGACGTCACCTTACTATCAAGAGTTCGGTTTTCATCTCTGAGAAACACTACGAACGTGTAGAAAGTATTACAAAGGTTTCCTGTTCTGGCCCAGTAAAGAACACCAACTCATTTGGAAGTGCGCGTTAGCATCCTCCAGTATGCTGCCACTTTCCAATGCGGACTATTTTTTCGGGATACTTTTACCCGTTTACCCGTTACCCGTTAAATACACTCTTCTCTCTATCCCACGTCCCACGGTGGGCTCCAGATGTGAGCTCTGTCTCTCATTTAGGGTTAAAATGATACCACTTGCTTGTTGATTTCTTACGAGATGAAATGGTACGAATAAATCTAAAAATCAAATTAACAGCGTATACTTAGAATACAAGACAAATACAAAACAGAGTATAACCGACACAAAAACAATACACAACCCACATACCGGCATTTACAATTTTATCACAGAAAAGTAATTGCGTGCGCTTCATCTTCACAATTCGTACTGCTCAAGGCGTTGTCCGACTCAAGAACTAGAATAGGAATACAGGGAGCGTTTTGTTAGTTTGGCGAGCAATTGATTTTTAATACTCGTGACACGAGTCCTGGGTCACATTTATATCAAGGTGGGCAAATATTTTCTTCGTAATTCTGCATAGAGCAGACAAACAGTAATACCTTCCTGTGGTAATTGACAGAGTTCCACACTCTAAGGATAGTTCATATACAACAAAATGCACGCTATCTATATATCTTTGACAAGTTAATTATGTTCGCAATTACAAAGAGAAAGGCAATCTTTCCGTAGAAATAATATAATTTGGCAGCTTTTGCCTAAAGATAACTTCACATCTTTGGCTGAGCAAACTAAGGAATATTTTCATCATTTATTACCTAATTACACCAAACGTTACAAGGACCATACGGGAATAGAAGCAGTTTAACATTGTTAGCCCAAGAAATCAAAAGTCTGCAAGGCCACCTTCCCCCCCCCCCCCTCCAAAGCTGTAAATTGTAGCATTGTTGGAATTCTTAGCCAACATTTCAGAATATATCTTATACATATACATATATATAGCATGTCGATTCTTCCTAATTCATTATATGCGAATGCATTTGGCGTAGACTTAGATATACTATTAATATATTTACAAAATGAGAAATAAACGTCGTCAATCTTATTAGTTTTATAAAACCCACAAATATCAGCCCTATAGTTAAGAATGGGAACTATCTCTGAGTTAAGAGGTAATTAACAAATTTGAAAGTTTGCTTCAACTAATAATAATAATAATAATAATAATAATAATAATAATAATAATATTATTATTATTATTATTATTATTATTATTATTAATTATAATAATAAAAACAATCATAATAAAATAATAATAATAATAATAATAATAACAATAATAATAATATATTTTAATGTTCTCTGCCTCCGTCATCATAGCTACAAGTTGCTATAGTAAGAACATTATACATTCCCCAAAACTACTTTTTTGTTTACTTATTTTCTTACCTATTTTGAAGTCCACCTTTCCTGTATACAAATAAGAAGCCTTTTTTCCATTCGTGGTGGGAAATATTAGTCACTGTGACGCAGTAGCCATATTGGTCAAAACAAAAACACAAGCCTATCTATTACGTTAATACGTGTTTTTATATATGTATATATATGTATTGATATTGCTAAAATTATGATAATTTTACTTCCCAGACGTAATACGGGAGAGCATGATAATAGTTAGGCCGTCGCCCGTGGCGATAAAGCAGTTAGGTCATTCGTTACGGCATACGTATATGTAAGTAACAAGCTGAAGATAACTGTAATTTAAAGGTGTAATCCATCTGTGGTTTAAAAAAGTGTATGATAGGTGGGGTTCAGCAATGACAAAAAGGCGTATTTGATCATATGTAATTGATGTCATCCAATAATATTTATTATCTAAGGAAAATAATGTATTCTTAAAGTCATTTTCCTAACAATATTCCATATTGCAGGTGTGAATTCTGCTTAAATTTCGGAAAGTTTTTTTTAAGGTAAGTTGACTCGAAATATCTAAGTCTCATATGCTAAGTTATTATCATCAGTAACAGAAAAAAAACGAATATTTTTATTTTGTGCTTCATTTTTCCTGTGAAAATTGTCATAACAAATCCAATGATGAAATGTTCAATTAAATACGACAATCGACAATCTCCAAAGAATAAGAAAACAAATCTTTAGCGGGATTTAAATTTTATAAAAGTGATTTCGTATAAAAATATAAAGATCAAGTTTTTCTTTCACACCAGGAAAGATAAAGTCGGACATTAATTTGGACGCCACTTAAGTATATCTACAATATGACATCCAACAGAGAAGGTGACTGACAAATAGCGAGAAAAGGACACGGAGACAGACAGACGGACTCATATACGGAGATGTAAACATACATAGTATATTAACCAGAATAAGCGAAAACCTTACATATCACATGACTACAATTAAGGCTTATCTCTTAATTATCTTTTCTCCCAATCCTATCCTGTCCTGTGCACTTATGAAAGAAAGACAGTTGTAGGTAGTTAACGGGAACCACAATGAATACTTATTCAAGGTCGTTGAAAGAGTGGTGACTGAAATGCTCATGATAGGTCCCACTTTCGTTTTAAATTATAAATATTGCTCGTTCCGCTTTCATTACAAATTATAAATATGACGGGTCCCACGTTCGTTATAAATAATAAACATGACAGTCCTCACTTTCGCTGTAAATTATAAACATGACAGGCCCAAATTTCGCTGTAAATTATAAATATGACCGGCCCCACTTTCGTTATAAATTACAAACATAGCCGTCCCCACTTTCGCAGTAAATTATAAAATGACAGGCCCCACTTTCGCTGTAAATTATAAATAGGACAGGTCCCAATTTCATTGTAAAATATAAACATGACAGGCCCCACATTCGCTGTAAAATTGGCGCCCTAGCGATCATGTGACCGATTAATTACCCTTGTTTACTTATTATAATGTAACGTTGTAAGCCTCATTTTGGCGCCCCTGTACCTTGGCGCCCGGGGACATATGTACCCCCCTGCACCCCCCTAGCTACGCCTCTGACCGGCCCCACTTTCATTGTAAATTATAAACATGACAAGCCCCCACTTTCGTTGTAAATTATAAACATGACAAGCCCCCACTTTCGTTGTAAATTATAAACATGACAAGCCCCCACTTTCGTTACAAATTACAAAACTTGACCGGCCCTACTTTCGTTGTAGTTATAAACACGACAGGCCCCACTTTCGTTGTAAATTATAAATATGACAGGCCCCACTTTCGTTGCAATTAAAAACATGACAGGTCCCACATTCGTTGTAATACTAAATGTACAGGTAGTTCTACTCAAAGTATAAAATAATCCGATTATCGAGACGGCCGCATTTTTCCAAAATAATTCCCACGCCATAAACTGACAGTTGATTTCAGTTTTTTTTTACTTAAACAAGCTGTCATAGATATAAATGTGAGTTAAAAATAGTGTATTTTCTATGTATTACCACGATGTGACGTTGTAATATCGTTAATGGTTCCTTTCAATTACCTCGTTACCGTCCACACTAGTGGTTCCCAATCTATGGGCAGCGGACCGCGGGGTTATTGCAGTGGATATATTAGCACGTGGGTTATCCGCGTAATGTTTTGAAGTTAAGAAGTGTCTTCTAACTGGAGAAAATTGGCAAACCACTAATCGAAATTATTTATATTCGCTATGACTCAGAGCTGAGAAATGTAAAAAAAAAAAAAATCGCTATCTCTCCTCGTCTCCAACATTTGCCACTTATTCAACACCTTGCGTGATTGATAAAATACCACCTTTTATTTGCACGCATACATATACATTAAAGTTGTGTTTCTACTTATACATAGTTGTATTGAATAGTTGCGATAGCTAAATGTATTGTTTTCAGACAGTGAATATTATTACTAACTAAAGGTTTTAGAATATCTTTGAAGGTTTGTCCAGGATTTTAAAATAGCACTGGTCCATGAAAATTATCAATACAAGGTAATCAGAAAACTTTCAAAAGGTTCGAAGTAGTTGCTCCTTAAGCTTGACAAGCTTCATATTGCAACATGTTACATAATTAAAGCACGTAGTCCTCTTGCAATACATTACGTCATCATTGCAACCAACATGCAACTCGTCAACTTTACTTATCAAGTACAAAATACGCAAGAAATGTAGAACGTCAATTTATTAATCCAATTTGATTTAGGCCCCTTGCGAGTTGGAAATTTGAAAGATTCACTCGCAGCTATTTGCTTTTCGTATTATTTTATTCTTCTTATGTATGCCGTCGATGCTTTACCAGCCGTTGTTGTTGTTGTAGGGTTTAACGCCATTTTTCAGCACAGTATAGACTATACATGGCGGCCAGTATCAATGGTGGAGGAAGAAGCAGGGAAAAACCCCGGAAAGAACCACCGACCTACGAGAAGCTACTGGCAATCTTTCTCACATAACCACATCGGCCGAATGTGAGCCTCGAACCCACGCAGACAGAGGTTGAGATGGAATTGATCCGTAACGGCCCCTAAATTTACCAGTCATAATGACACTTTTATATAGGTGATGCTGAATCCTTTAAACGAATCTTTTCCAGATGTACACGGTATATAGCTGTTGATGTGGCAACCTCTCCTATCCGGCACGAGTCAGATAATCCTTTCTTTATTTATATATATATATATATATATATATATATATATATATATATATATATATATATATATATAGAGAGAGAGAGAGAGAGAGAGAGAGAGAGAGAGAGAGAGAGAGAGTGAGAGAGAATAATCTATCAGCACGACATTTTCTTTTATTTTATTCAGATATACTTTTTAAAAGAAATTCCATACATGTTTTACAGCATGTGTTTAAAGATGTTTTCCGATGCTGTGAGATGAATTAAATTTTCAGTAACACACAAGTATAATAAGCATATATAGGCTACAGTAGCCACGGTAAAATTAATTTAATTATCATGTCTTATCATAGGCTACAGTAGCCTTCGTAAAAATAATTATCATGTCTTATCAAAGGCTACAGTAGCCACCGTAAAATTATTTATCATGTCTTATCATAGGCTACAGTAACCGCCGTAAAATTCATCATCATGTCTTATCATAGGCTACAGTAACCACCGTAAAATTAATTATCATGTCTTATCATAGGCTACAGTAGCCACCGTAAAATTATTTATCATGTCTTATCATAGGCTACAGTAACCGCCGTAAAATTCATCATCATGTCTTATCATAGGCTACAGTAACCACCGTAAAATTAATTGTCATGTCTTATCATAGGCTACAGTAGCCACCGTAAAAAAATATTTTCATGTCGTATAGTAGTCTGCATTAGCCGCAATACACAGTAATTGTAATTGCTGGCAGTAGTTTCCAGTAGCCACTATAAAGAGTAATTATATTATCTGTGAGTAGTTTCCATTAGTTACTATAAATAGTAATTATATTATCTGTAAGTAGTTTCCAGTAGCCACTATAAACAGCAATTATACTACACGTCAGCAGTTTCCGTTAGCCACTATAAACAGTAATTCTACTACCTGCTACTACTTTTCAGTAGCCACTATAAACATTAATTCTACTACCTGTCATTAGTTTCCAGTAACCACTATAAACAGTAATTCTACTACATGTCAGTAATTTCCAGTAGCCACTATAAACATTAATTCTACTACCTGTCATTAGTTTCCAGTAACCACTATAAACATTAATTCTACTACCTGTCATTCGTTTCCAGTAGCCACTATAAACATTAATTCTACTACCTGCCATTAGTTTTCAGTAACCACTATAAATAGTAATTCTACTACCTGTCATTCGTTTCCAGTAGCTACTATAAACAGTAATTCTGCTACATGTCATTCGTTTCCAGTAGCCACTATAAACATTAATTCTACTACCTGTCATTCGTTTCCAGTAGCCACTATAAACATTAATTCTACTACCTGTCATTAGTTTCCAGCAACCACTATAAACATTAATTCTACTACCTGTCATTCGTTTCCAGTAGCTACTATAAACAGTAATTCTGCCACATGTCAGTAGTTTCCAGTAGCCACTATAAACATTAATTCTACTACCTGTCATTCGTTTCCAGTAGCTACTATAAACAGTAATTCTGCTACATGTCAGTAGTTTCCAGTAGCCACTATAAACATTAATTCTACTACCTGTCATTAATTTCCAGTAGCTACTATAAACAGTAATTCTGCTACATGTCAGTAGTTTCCAGTAGCCACTATAAACATTAATTCTACTACCTGTCAGTAGTTTCCAGTAGCGAATATAAACATTAATTCTACTACCTGTCATTCGTTTCCAGTAGCTACTATAAACAGTAATTCTGCTACATGTCAGTAGTTTCCAGTAGCCACTATAAACAGTAATTCTACAACCTGTCAGTAGTTTCCAGTAGCCACTATAAACATTAATTCTACTACCTGTCATTAGTTTCCAGTAGCCACTATAAACATTAATTCTACTACCTGTCATTCGTTTCCAGTAGCTACTATAAACAGTAATTCTGCTACATGTCAGTAGTTTCCAGTAGCCACTATAAACAGTAATTCTACTACATGTCAGTAGTTTCCAGTAGCCAATATAAACAGTAATTATTATTTATTTTACTAGTTTGCTGTAGCTACTGTTAACATTAATTGTCGTGTCTTTGAGAAGTCTCCATACATTCGCCACTGTTGACAATAATTTTCATGTAGATAATAAATTCAGGCTAATGTGGCATTAAAAACTAAGTATGACTAAAGACGTAAAACATCAGGAAAGACCTTTACATTCAATGATATCCTCTCACGGATTGTTAAAAATCGGATCTTAAGTTTGTTTCTCTTTCCTTGTTTTAAAAAGCATTGTTCTTACAATATCCTTCAGAATCTATCATCATTGCTTGCGCTAGAACCCCTTTTTACTGGATAATAATCAAAGGCTTATGTTATTATTGGATTGAATTCCAGTATTACAAATAAGAGCAGCATATTTTTGCATCAGTAATTATCTTGACTACCCACGTCTAGATTGCGCATGCCTCACACGAGAAACGTGCAGCCCACTCCTCTAATTCCTGTTGTTTTAGGGTATAACACCATTTGTTCAACACACGATAGGCTATGCATGGTGGCCAGTATTAATGGTGGCGAAAGAACCTGGGAAATCCCCAGAAAAAACCACCGACACACGAGAAGCTACTGGCAAGCTTTCTCACGTACCCACATTGGCCGAATCTGAGACTCGAACCCACGCAGACAGAGGTGAGATGGCAGTGATCCATAACGGAGAGCGCTTTACACCACTCAGCCACTCGGGGGCCCTCTCATTCCTGTACTCGTCAACATATACAACACACAGTTAACATTTCAAGAACATCCTCTCACAATATCCAATATATAGTCATTAATGCGCATGCGTTAGAAAAGGCATATTTATTCCCACTTCTATATGCGCTGGTCGAAAGGGTCTTCTGCGTAGGCTATTGTGTATACAACGTGGAGTTTTCTGTGGCCACGTATAAACGCATCCACTAGACTTGTATTAATAAAGATACAATTTAGGCCACAATGACGTTGTTTGGTTGTAAATGCATCCAGTTATCAAGGTTTATTATTTTCATATATCAAACTCTAAACACAACATTTAAATAAAGTCGATCAAGCATGAAATATATGGCACCGGACCTCACTTTGTGCCAAATATTTAGTGATTATCAGAGTTGCATGTTTTTTATGTAGGACAGTATGCATATGTGAGGCACAAACGTCACAAAATCATGCGCTACAAAAAATATAGGTCATAGTGTGGTTCTTTTGACGCGTCTTACCAACGGAGATCATATCATTATCAATTTCACTGTTTTATGATGAACTGTGTCTGAGAAAAAAATTTGAAAAAAATGTAACTCAACTCGGAGAAGCGTAAACTATGGGAAATAATAATCTATATCTGCAATCAGATTACCGTTCAGATTAGGATTTCTCTGATTTTTCTTTTAAAACTTGGCATACGATTTTCCACAGAACCAAACAATATGGGTAAAGCATGAAAATTAAAAATGTACTTCTACCGTGGATGAAAAAAAGTCAATATCCCTTTTTAGTAAAGTTAAGGTTAATAAATAAAACTTGCTTAAAAATGAGGTATACCAAATCACCCTCATAGCGTACTAGATTCTCTTTCTCAAGACTGTTTTTGGATGGTGCAAGGGATAAGATACGAATAAAAATAATTATTAAATATTATGGGGGGGGGCTTTAATTGGTTAATTTTAATACGTTTGGAGATGGATTCTACTAAAATAACATGTACCAGAAGAATAGTTCCTCTTAAAAACTAATATAAACTTATTTTCCTTAGCTCTTCTCCAAAATATTGGAAATAAATCTCATATTTGATATACATTGTCTTGAAGTTAAATGCATGTATGAGTTGTTGGATATTTCCAGCCTACTTAAAATAGTACAAGATGTTGAAAACAAAGAATTCCTTTAAGCACAGATACGGATGAATCCTGAGATCACTATTGGAAATTATACTGTAATGTACGGTAAAACTGAATTAAAAACGCAGTTTTCTATATATATACGAATTAGTAAATGGAAATGGTTCGTGGATCGATCTTGACAAGATTCGTAATAATTTTGGATTATATCTAAACTTTCTTTGAATTTCATTCAGTGGCATTTGTGTGCCATAAAAATTTACAGAAGTAAATTTGGATGTATCAGTTGTAATACACGGCATCCATGTGCGCATCCGTCTATTATTCATATAGTAGCGGACAAAATAGTCTGTACAAGGATTTACAAAGCATTCAGTTCAATAATCATGAGCCAGTGTCAGCCGCAAAATTGATTATAGAATTCAACAGTTTAAATTGAGAATGAATGAACTATGCTTTTTCCGTTGCCTCACAAGTTAACGAGAAGTTCTAAACATACGTGACTTCAAACTAAGGCTTTTTACACATATGTTTTGCAATAAATAATCTCTAGTTAAATGGAACCAAAATCAAGTAAATCGTTCTCTCTTTACAATTGCGATTTTACCACAGCCTTGATGAAAGTGTTCAAAAACTGTATCAGTCTTGATCTAGATGACATAGTTGATAAAGAGTGAAGCTAATTATATGCAAAATATACGATGATGTGATTTACATTTACATTTTTTTTACATTACATTTGACGTTATAACATGCAAAACTGCATAATTATTAACGAATTGCACTTTCTGTCACGAATTCTGAATACACAAGTCGTGCATGCTGAGATTTCGATACATCAGTTCGTTTTAAACTCAGTTTTAATTGAATCGCTTTTTGCCATTTTATTATTATTAAAGTATGGCTCGATCCACATGGATGAAACAAATGGTTCAATAGACGTGTTTACACATAAAGATGTGTAAGTAGGTCGGTTCACTATACTTATTCCTGACCTTCCAGGTTGTTCCAGCAATAACTGGTGCAACAAGGTTGCGCCGTAATATTGCATAGGTTTATGTCCTTTAAAAACCTCTGTATTTACAAGCACATGCATGTTTTTCAATCTCGCGTGTATACGTGTTTATTGGTGTGTGGGTATGGGTATTTATTTTGCATGGGTATGTATGTATGTATGTATGTATGTATGTATGTATGTATGTATGTATGTATGTATGTATGTATGTATGTATGTATGTATGTATGTATGTGTACGCGTGCGTGTGTGTGTGCGTGCGTGCGTGTGTACTATATTCTTGTATAGATTTATGCATAAGTGTACCTTTGCGCACACAGATGAAAGAATAGATGTCAAAATTCTCTCTCTCTCTCTCTCTCTCTCTCTCTCTCTCTCTCTCTCTCTCTCTCAGTTAAAGTACCACTAGTGACATCAGGTGTCTAGATGCAATATTATGAACAATTCGTCTTTGTATTATCTCATGATATGTTACTGGTGGGTCCAAGTTCCCAAACTTGGCACTGTAATGTGTCTAATGTAATTTTTTTTAAAAATATCACTTAAGCGTGAAATAGGTCACAATGACCACTTTTACTCGTCAATATGTATCCTCTTGTCGGCTTTGACGACTCAATATGTACAAAAGTGGTGCAAAATTATAATCAAGAATATACAAATAGTGTACATCTATGTGTAAAGATAGCCCCAACCAAAGGAGTAACTGATATGAAACCATTTAGGAACTGGTAATATATATATATATATATATATATATATATATATATATATATATATATATATATATATATATATATATATATATATTTGCATGCGCCAATTATATGCGCGGACGCCAACTGTAAGGTAGCACAATAGCTCTCTGCTTTGGGCAGGGACGTCATTTAGGGAATTTTCTGTAAAATTGTTGTAGCTTATGTAAGACAATTATAAAGCCCATCACGTTTTGTTCCCTCCCTACCCCCCACCCATACCCTCGAAAAAGAGCTGAAATGCAGTCCTGGCCTTGGAACTGGATGGTCAGTGACTTAAAGCAGTCATATTGACAGGCCACTCACACATTTCGCCTCTGTCCTTGTAATTGGAATCACGGCGACCAACGTGGGTATGTGAGAAAGTTTGGCAACGGCTGGCCGTTGCTTACCTGTTCTTCTCATAGATCTTCCCGAGGTCTTTCTCCACTAAATATTTTAGATATATAGCCTGTCATGTGCTGAAAAATGTTGTTAAACCCTGCCAAAAATAACTCAACTCCTGTACTTTACTCAGACAAGCTAAACTGAATAGGGTCACACCATTAGTTTAAGATTAAGATAGATGGTGTGTGATCGTATAACACAATTTCAGGCACTTCTGTATTTCACGGTCAATTAAAGTTTGCACACGCCCATATATACCGTTTGTTTGCTGTTTATTTATATCTATGGCACCGTATACCGCCCTCTATTATGCTGACATCATCACTGGTGACAAGCCCATTCCGGAGATACCCATTCATATGGTGATATATAAGTTGGACACATCAAATAAAAATTCATAAACTGATTCACAGTATAACAGGTAACACTTTTACTTCAGAAGCAATTGATTATGAAATAGTGTTCTAAGTTAGTATTTATTTAGTAAGTTAGTTGATTAGCTAGGCACGTAGGTAAGTAGCAGTTTTTAATTTATATTTCTCTACTGTTGTCAAGATTACATTTTGCTGCTATAGATTAAATAGTGATATAATATATTAATAAATGGTACATATAAGAAGACGAAAAAATGTATACGGAGAAAAAACAATGTAAACCACGAGAGAAAGAAGTAATTACAGGAATAGTTAATATCAAAATACTTAATTTCAGCAAAACTTTCCGGCTCAGAATATTATTCGACCTAACTTTCCTGAGTACCCGTGCGTATGAATTATAAATCCTGTATAAATCTTTAGTAACTATTTATTATGTGAGGAACAGCATCTAGCAAATATTTACAGGAAGAAAACCTACTTGAGAAAAAACAAACAAGCATTCTACTAGGTTATGGTTTGATCTCTCAATAATTTACATTTTCATTTCTAAAAGGACTTTTAATAATGCTCCACCCCACAAAATAAATTATGATTAAAAAAAAACAACCAGTCATTGTTGCATTCACATATTGTCTGCAGTACTAAAGGAGATATAACCGACTCACGACCAGTCTTTAGGCACGCCGCTTTATTCCAATTGTCTCGGCACTGAATAACCTATTTGTGTTGCTGTACTGTTAAGCATCCTACCAAGCCATACGAATTACATTTTCATAATTTTTGTTAAAATAGCTTTGGCACTTTTGGAGGATTTCATGAAGCGGAAGATGGAGTTACCTTTTAATCGTTCACCGATTTTATGTTTCTATATGCAATGGAAATGATTGCAAGGACTATCCTATATATGCAAAGTATTTACGTTTTAAGTTTTTTTAGTAAATATTAATTTCAGCTGTAAGTGGAAGACTTTATTTTGGATCATATAGCGCACATAACGTCTGTTAAACATTTGAGATGGAATACTTCTTGAAAAATTGCATAAATGCATCTTCTCTTACGTAAAGGAAAAAAATCTTTGAATTGCTTCATCTATCATACTGAATGACACACCAAATTTGCATAGCTGACAACATTTTTATACTTTCCTCCCAGATACGTCTTTTGTATCATTGAAAATAATATGTATATCTTTATTTACAGGGTAAACTATATTTTTTAAAGGCTGAATATTTCGCAAGGAAGGGAATCGTCGTAGAATCTTTCACTTCAAATTAGTATCAAGATGGCGAACGTCACGACTGGAACAGTGATGTCAAATGGAACTGAGTCAATAAGTAATGCGTTCACTGACAACACGACACAAGTTTCTAGAGAAATGACAAATGGTGCTGGAACAAGTCTTACACCAACACTAGCCGCTATAGCATTGCCGCAGGAAGATCTGGGAACAGCTGAGAAGGTGGTTATTGGAGCAGCGGGATTAGTCGGGGCCTTGGCAATAATAGCTGTGGTGCTTCGAATCTTAATGCCGGCTGTGAGAAAAAGGATAAGATCATCCAAAGAAAAGGAAAACAAAACAAGGTCAGTCAAAAACATTGATTTTTTCTTCCTTCTATCTTTCTTTCAGTATCATTCTTTACGTCTTAGTTTCTTTTTGTTTGTAATCCTATTTTTCCATACTTTTTTCATCGTCGTCATTATTAACATCATTATCATTTTCATCATATTTGTCTCACTATCTTCTTCTTCGTCTTCCCCCATAGTCAACATTTCAACTACCACTAATATTTTATTATTTATTTTATCACAATTATTAGCCTAATTAATAGCAGTAGTCATGAATCGTCGTTAATTATATGTGCTAGTTTAAATAAATTCTTTCCGGCCAGTACAACGAACACCTAATTAACAGAAACGAAATGAAATCAAGTAATGTTCCAAACAATATATTAGGTCTATATTTTGGTATATTCAACGCACTGTTCTTTTTCATCGTCATCCACAATCGTCATCGGTAAACCGATGTTACGACGAAATGTTAGCTACTCTATCCTAGTCAGTCTGGTTGTATATGTATGCCTCATACCAATCCTTTCTTAATTCAGTGGTCTTTCCTCTTACACGAACCTGGGCATGGACACATCTTCGCAGTCCAGTGGCAGTACCGGAAGCAGCCAGGAATGGTTGGAAATCTCTAGCAATGAAACACATACCACTTACTATGAGCACGATAAGATGGCCCCTAAGATGGCGTCACTGGTTTCCGTTGCTTCTTTCGGCAATCTGAAGGGATCTACACTTTCTCTGCCCATCGCTCTTCCTTGTGATAGGTGAATAAACAAGCTAATACTTTTTTTTTTAAAAAATAACATTTTATATAATAAAGGCACGATAATTTTTAATTCCTGTCAGTGAAATTTAAATTATCACTCATCAAAATTCAGGGATATGCGAAAGGTTTTATCGGTAATATTTTCACTATATTAATGACATCTAGAAGTGAAAGTTTGTTATAAATGGCAAACATCTCAACGTAATTTTACGAAACATATTATTTGTTATAGTTTTCATGGACTTCTATACCTTACTTGCTCATATATTTGACAAATTGTGTGTGTGTTCCTTTTTGAATTTAGTTACTGTAAATTAACGTTCATTGATTTAGACATAAGATTTACCCTTTGATACTTCTTAGTTTTCAAATAAATTATCCATGTAATTACGTCTGAAATTCACACTCTACTTTTAATATTTAAGATCAGTCAACATTAGTTGTATGTCAAGACATCAATTAGGACTTAAACAGGGATCTATTGTTTCATCCAATTGTACACAGATTTGCCCAAAGAGTAAATAAATATGTTTTTCTTTCTGCAGTTTATCAAGCGAGAGAAGCACTCCATTAAGTGCAAGAAAACTTAATCAAGAACTCGTCTTTACACTGACTTCAAATGTGTAAGTATTCCATATGAATTGGGCTTTATTAGACCGCACACCAATACTAGACACAATAAGCATTACAGAAATGTTACTCATTAAAATGACTGTATGTTTAATCCGGTATGTCTTTTTTTACAATCTATAAATAAAATTCATTGACATATATTGATATATTGTAGTGTATAAATTCGTTGACATATATTGATATATTGTAGTGTATAAATTCGTTGACATATATTGATATATTGTAGTGTACAAATTCGTTGACATATATTGATATGTTGTAGTGTATAAATTCGTTGACATATATTGATATATTGTAGTGTATAAATTCGTTGACATATATTGATATATTGTAGTGTATAAATTCGTTGACATATATTAATTTATTGTAGTGTATAAATTCATTGACATATATTCATATATTGTAGTGTATAAATTCATAATGAAAAATATTTACTCATGTGTCGATTAATCCAAATTGTGAAGGGATAAAATAAAACTTGGAACACATTTGCATTGTTGTGCAACAAAATGTGAAAACTGCCTCCCCAAATGTTTTCAAAATCTATAATTGTTGGACAAATAGATGTATGCACTGCTAATATGTTTCTACTACAAGTAATATTAAAACTCATTTTTCAAGGTACGATGACAAAAGAATCGATGACATCTACAACCAGAGATGGGAAGAACAATGGGCTAGAGAAAATGGTGCCGATTTGAGGTTAGAAATCCTGATTTTTCTCAAAGTAGATTTTTGTAATTTGAATTTGCCTTTAATAAACAGATAAAGTGTTACACCGGAAAGTATTGTACAATACTTTATATCATAGGAATATATGACAGAAATACTCAATTAAGCATTTAGCAAATGAACGTTTAATTGAACGATGAATTAATTAGACTGTGATTTTAAATCTGATTACCAGCCAATAAATATCAACCACCTTTATTTTCAATTAACAAAACGACAATGCCAAAGACCCTAACCTTAGTTCTAATTCATTGGAATATGAGCATTACAAGAATAAATGTAAGTTTAACCAGGATGATGGAAAGAAGAAAACACAGGACAGAAGAAAGTAAAAATTGACAAATTAAGTCATTCTATTGTAGATAAAAATCAAACTTAGCTTATTAAGCTTTTTCCTTCTAGCTCGGTGCATAGCAATATCAAAGTCACTCTCACTCCAGCATCTTCTACAACAACAATTGCCGAAGTTCGACAGAAAAGGATTTCCCCTTATGCCAGGTGAATAAATTTTGAGTTTAATATAGTACATGTTAACTAGTGCTAAATATAAAAAAACGAAAGAGGACATAGGAAATTTCTTTACTCTTTACTGTATTTTAAATATTGAAGTTTCTTGTATATATATATATATATATATATATATATATATATATATATATATATATATATATATATATATATATATATATATATATATATCCAAAAGCACTAATACCTAGTTAATACTAAATATATCTGACAATATATATATATATATATATATATATATACCTAGTGAATACTAAATATATCTGACAACACTAACATATAATATATATTAAATAATAATTTTATCAAACAGAACTAATATATGTAATTTTAGTTCATCACGTGGACGTTTTGCTTCATTTCATACGTTTTCGAGAATTTGAAATATCACCACCGTTGTTTGAAAAGAAATCTGGATAATTGAAGGAATTTAATATGTACAATGACTCTTCAAAGTTGCGTTGAATACAGACTCACTCCGTATCAGAAATCTTCGAACTTTTTACTTAATAGTATAAACAATTACTAAGTTGAGGTTATTTGGCTATATAAAGAAATTGCTGCGCACGAACTGTTACCATTGTACGATTATTAGTTTACTATAATATAAATTTTTATTGCAAAGGCATGCCCAATTGACGGTAACAAAAAATAAAACAAAAGTGACGTATAGTCGAGTTTGTCGAATATTCTCTACATTATTTTGCATTATATTAAATAATATATAGTAAAATAAATGACATTAGAAGAGTATAAATCCATAATGATTATTTTAGAATATGTCAGGATGAGTTTTCGAAAGTAATTATTTTAGAACATACCACGATGAGTTTTCGGTAATGATTATTTTAGAATACTAGTATGCCAGGATGAGATATACAATAATCCAGTTACCATTGGAATCTACCCTTTGTGTTGAATTTCCTTTTAATAGTTCATGTAATAAACTATTGTTTTCAAAATTCTATTTCAGCAAAGAAAATTTATCTGTAATATCGCAGTCAAAACCAAAAGAGTTCTCCAAACATAGCCTTGCTAACATTCTATAATACTTCTGACATTTGTGATACAAAAGAAACAAAAGAAGATGGGATACTAATTTTGTGATTATAGGCAAGCGTTGATTCGCATGTAGGGTGGCAAATGAAATGCTCATTAAGTTTTGCCTTTGGTGGTGACGATGTTTGCCAAGCAGTTATCAAATGTATCATAATTTGTGATGTAACCGACAAAGAACCACATTTGGAACGGCTGCAAGACGATGATCATGTTAAGTGTGATAGAAAGTTTCATCATCTCTTATAAAAGCCAGCATTACGAGAAGAAGACGCAGATGTGTGATGTGCATACACGTCCAAGAGCGACGCTCAGTTTTTATGCATTTACAATATGCTTGCAAGGATCACATTTTCCCCTTGCTATTTATGCTTGCAATTCAACGTACTTTACAAGCGAGCTAATGTCAAAAGAGTTGTATAATTGCATATTATTTAGCACCGGGAATAATACAAAGTCAACAAGGATTTTCTGAGAATGAAGCATAAAATGATTTGAATATATGTCAATGAGGGAAATTTATAAAGTAATTGATCTACTGTGCATAATTTATATCACAAGTAATTTATCTACTTTGCATAATTTATTCCCCCAAGGTAAGATGTAGAATAATAGATTATATTCGAGAAAAGAATATAGAAACTTTGTTTGGGTGAATATAAATTTTGAAAATATGGAACAGCGATTGTAAAAGGAACAAAGTATCCTGACAGACAAAACACAAAACAAAGAAGAGGAAATAGCTAATCATATGAAATTATTTTCTGTTTAATTGCACCAACCAAATCTCCATTACATTTGTTCTAATTATATAAGGTATACAATCTCTGAAGTTCATGCAGAGGTCTTGTTTTCATACTTTAAAGAGTTCTTCTTTTATGTCAATCTTAAAAACTGAAAGGGGGGGGGGGGGTCATTTCCAAAACAAGGAATTGTTGATACTTTTCATATGAATGATACTGAAAAATGAAACGAGGAATGTAATTCTTTAACGAGTACATTAAATAAGCTTTCGCGAGTCCATTAAATCATTGATCATAATACGTGAACATTTGTTTGAACATACCTATGCATTGGAAGTTTTCGTTGATTGACAACAATACTCTATATTATCAATGAAGTTTGCATGTAAATCTAAATTTAAAATTTAAATTGGTAATTCGTTATACTTTGCTACATTATGTTCCTGCATGTAGATAAATAAAGAATTGAATACAAGTTAAAGGATGAATAAAAGTTTTAAGGACCTCAGAGAAATGTCGACTCCAACTGCAAACAACAGCGATAGCAGAACAAGGTATATGTTTATGTTCTACGGAATAAACATTACAGTCCACATATACCAGATCAGCCAACGCATTATGAGACGGCAAATCTGGGTCTGGACTCTTGTTTTGTCGGACTCGACCTAAATAAACATGAAGAGCACAGTTATATTACAATCATGGACAGACAAGGTCTGACTTTATTATTAATATTTTTACTTGTACACAATGTTCATAGAACAGCTTCAGTTATATGCATAATATTGTTGCAGATTGTTTTGTTTATTTTACTTCGCTTTTTAACTTCTTTACTTGATTTTTATGTAGAGCATCATTCCATTTGTTAAATACAAGTCTTGGACTGATTCAGTTAGAACATGTTCTTCTAACAGACATGCGTGTCGAATTGTTTACAACAGAATGTTTTATGACCAGTCTACTTTCATTTAAGCATATTTTCCTTTTAATCGATTCGAACAAGGGCCAAGTATGTTTTATTTGTGTTCATTGTTTGTTTAAAATGAAAAAAAAAATGTACAACATATTGTTGGTTTTAACCGAAGACAACGGCATATCATTTTCGCTTTGTCTTTTGGCGATCAATAAAAAAAATAAATCAGATAGTACTTTGTTCCTATTCCCATTCATACGAGTATTTTTAATGCACCACGAAATATTTTGTATCGCGGCGTACAGCGCTATTTCATAACATACGATGATACATACCATGGTGTACAGCAATTATATTAATTAAAGGTCATCAATTGAAGATTCGGGGACAGGGGCTGACACATGTTTAATGAAAACAACATTCTGTCTGATAATACCTGGAAAAATATTTTGCGCTGATTTATAGCAAAATAGCAGCATATTGTATTCATCAAATTAGTTGTTTTTTTTTTTTAAAAAAAAAAAGATCTCTTGCGATTTTAGAAAATAAATCATCCCATGTCATCAGAGAACTCTTCCCCGCCCAAATTACCTAATAGAAGTTAAATTTTTTATGTGTATGTCTTAATTATTGTATACGTTGTACTCTAAACAATATAGTTGGCATCATGTAAATGACATTGTGTGTGTGTGTGTGTGTGTGTGTGTGTGTGTGTGTGAGAGAGAGAGAGAGAGAGAGAGAGAGAGAGAGAGAGTTGTTATATTTTTAACGTAGCTTTAACAATTTTTCAGTCATATCGCAACGATGACTGCAAGGTCGAATCTCGGGTTCAGCTTATGTTGGTTTGTGAGAAAGCTTTCCAGTAGATTCTCGTGGGTGTGTGCTTCTTTTCTGGGTTTTCCCATGTTCTTCCTCCAAAATAAATACCGGCCGACATGTATAGGCTATGTATAGCATATCTTGCACTGACAAATGGCGTTAAACCTTACAACAACAACAACAACAACGATGACTGCAGTGTCAGTTGCAGTGATGTTTATCACTGGTGCGTCATGCCGCAGACATGAAGTATCATGCCCCGTCCAGTCTCATTATCCCAACACAAGGCAGATCAGTCCAAACACTAACCTCTTAATGCTGAGCCCCAAACGAAGTACCGTTTTTTAAAAGTCTTTGGTATCACTCTGTCAGGGTTCGAACCCTCGACCTCCCGCATCCGAACCTAACATTTAACCAGTTAGGTCACAGGAGTGGTCTTGTGAATTGGTAGCGATATAACTATACAATTTTTCAGTGTTTCTAACTTGTTAAGCATGGGACTCGATCACTTACATTAGCAATAGACTTCACAAAAATATCTGAAAGACGTTGTAAATGTTTGAATGAAAGGTTGTGTTATAAACATGACATCCTGTAGATGGCACAGTTTTCACACACACACACACACACACACACACACACACACACACACATCTCTCTCTCTCTCTCTCTCCCTCTCTCTCTCTCTCTCTCTCTCTCTCTCTATCTCTCTCTCTCTCTCTCTCTCTCTCTCTCTCTCTCTCTCTCTCTCTCTCTCTCTCTCTCTCTCTGTGCAGTATATACTCGCGACTAGCTGCCGTCCCATTAATAAATCTTCTTTACGGTTTTATAAATTTTTCTACTTGGCATTGACTTTTTGCAGTGTATTATTTCCCCTTTTTGTACCCGGGAATTGTGTGGTTCTTTATCGATATATACCATAATCCCTTTTACGATTTGTCTTATCTAGTTTTCTTTGTCTGACGGCAGAGCAGAATAGATATTTAAATGTGCCTCTAAGACCGTTTTCCAATTATTCTTTCTTTCTTCCATTTTTTCAAAATCTCGTCTGCACATTCCCCATTTCATTCTTTATCGATATATACCATAATCCCTTTTACGATTTGTCTTATCTAGTTTTCTTTGTCTGACGGCAGAGCAGAATAGATATTTAAATGTGCCTCTAAGACCGTTTTCCAATTATTCTTTCTTTCTTCCATTTTTTCAAAATCTCGTCTGCACATTCCCCATTTCATTTCAACAAGGCTTGTTTCGTTCCGTGACTAATTAGCTTGGTTAGCTCGAAACGTTGGGAATCCTCCAGGTATCAATCAAACTCTTGTAAACTTCTTAATTGTCTTTATTAATACCAACGCCATTTGTAAGTTACTTTCATGTACGCACTGCCATTTAAAATACCCAATCTATAGTTATGTATATACGTCAATAATCTATCAAACATTTAACGACAGCATTCCTTTTACATCAAACTTCTTTGTTGTGATTGGAGTAAAGATGTAAAGCCAATGACATGATTTGACTGATGGATGTGACTATCTCCAAAAAATTCCATCTCAGTTTTGGGCGTTGCATTTGTACGAATTGGGATTTTCTGTCAAGCATGGCAGAACTCCATTCTAGT
The DNA here is from genome assembly GCA_030141615.1 of Unio pictorum. Classification (NCBI taxonomy): domain Eukaryota; kingdom Metazoa; phylum Mollusca; class Bivalvia; order Unionida; family Unionidae; genus Unio; species Unio pictorum. The sequence continues at coordinate 2,669,633 of JARLTB010000076.1, forward strand.
CACAAACGGTTCCTTTCTAGGATATACGACTGTCAAATCTTGAATTCTGTACAAAGGAAACGAGAGAAAAGAGAGAAAGAGGAATAGAGAGGGATCAACATCAAATTATTTGTCATTCTTATCGAGTATGAATATTGTAGTGATTTCCTGTTTAATTTAGCACATATCTTTAGATATGAAATGGCAAATCACGCCGCAAATGTGCATACATATTACATATATAAAACATTAGAATAAAACAACATGCAAACTAACATAAGCAGTATTCTGTGCATAAAAAACACTCGTTTGTATTACTCAGTCATTACATCCGTCTTAATTTGTTTCCTTTTGTTCACAAGGTTATACAAATAAGTGAATTATGGGGGAAAATATACTTGTTCTGTCTTGGTGGTGCTTTACTTAATTGCGATTATATCTAATTTATTTTGTTGTTTTATCTATTTTTTTCTTTGTCTGACACAATATTAGAAAATTAAATAGCACCACTATACTCCTAACTTGTGATGTATATTGTCCATTTTACACCAATTAACAGGTAAATACGCTAAAGGTATTATTTGCCCCAAGAAACAGGTAAATACGCTAAAGGTATTATTTGCCCCAAGAAACAGGTAAATACGCTAAAGGTATTATTCTTTATTTCACGTTGAAATGTGTTCCGAAGCATTCAATTATTAAGAAATCATAAAACAAAAATTTTACTATCTCAGTGAAGCACATTTTTTTAAAAATACTAATAAAATGTGTGATTAAAAAACAACAACCATAAAAATAAAATTAAGTTAAAACTTAGAAATATGTTTAGCTACTAAATTTGCTGACACGCTGGACTAGATTAAATGTGGTTATCGCGTACTGTAGAAGGTTTATCTGAAACAAAACCAAGAAAACGTCACAAGGGCACGCGATCTCAAAACAATGCTTAACACGCGAGCCGACACAGATAATATTCGCTAATCAGACATCTTAGCGCCATACAAAAGAACCTGGTGAATTATTAATAGCGCAATGCTGGTAGTTAGCATTTAAATTAGACTGTACTTATATGTAGATTATCTAATTGGGATCGATATCATTCATTGTTTTGTATACACGATCAATGGAACATTGTTTGATTTTAAGATTAAAAATCTAATCTATGTTGATCTAGGCACGTGGCCTCGCTTTTATTGCTTTATCGACGGAGTCCGACAAAGCAAAGTGCAAAATTAAGACTCACTCAGTGACTTACCTTGACGTTTTAGATCTTGTTCAGAGATTTAAAAGATTTTTTGATTATTATGAATGAGCATCATTTAACTGCGGCACAATGAAATGGATTCACGAACACAAGCGACATTAATTAATGAATGATGTAAGAAAGACAGAAAGCATTTCTTAAGGATTTTAAAAATCCATGACTATACTCGATATGTATCATAACAACAATATATAATTAGTTAGCTAAAACTATAAACAAAGTTTCTTGACTAGAAAACAGTTTAGATAACATGAAAGTTGTCTTCTCTAATATTTTCCCTTTATTTATTTTCCTAATTTAAAAAAAAAAAGGTATATGATGCGCTCAAAGAACTGTCTGTCGCTTCGTTAATATGAACATATCTTTAAGGAATATATCAAGCGCTTCGTGTACGTGATTGCTTGGAAATGCTCATAAGAGCCACTTCATGTATATAATTGTTCAACATGTTCATTGCACTTTATGTATGTAATTGTTTGGAAATGCTCATTAAAGACAATGTATATAAACTAAGTGTTTGGAAATGCTTATTACAGCCTATTATTTTATGTGATTGTTTGGAAATGCTCATTGTAAGTACGCCATGTATGTAATTGTTTGGAAATGCTGAATATAAGTTGATGCATGTAATTTTTTGGAAATGCTGAATATAAATTTATGCATGTAGTTGTTTGTAACTGCTGAATATAAGTTTATGCATGTAATTGTTTGGAAATGCTGAATATAAGTTTATGCATGTAACTGTTTGGAAATGCTGAATATAAGTTTATGCATGTAATTGTTTGGAAATGCTAAATATAAGTTTATGCATGTAATTGTTTGGAAATGCTCATTACAACCACTTTATGTATGTAATTATTTGTCACTCATTATGTATACTTTTCTTTTTCACGTGTTCTTTCATGTTCTTAATTTTCATTTTAATTAGTGTTATGTCTGATGTTATTAGAAAACTAATAAAAGGAGAAAGAAAAAAGAACTAATTCATGAATGAAAGAATAGAAAACATGAATATTTAGCTGAATAGTTTATGTTTTTAGTGTTTTCTTATTCTTTTATTACTGTAAATATGTATTTCTGCTACTTGTGACAATTAAATAATTTGAAGTGTATTTCTGCTACTTGTGAAAATTAAAATAATTTGAAGTTTTCATGGCGACAGCAAATATTTTATTTTACTCCTAAAACAATGCTACCAAGTTTTACAGAGAGTGAAGTATCCTTCCATGTAAACAATGGGGTGAGGCAAGGGGGTGTTCTTTGCGCTTTGTTTTTTTAATTATATACCTAGACGAGTTAATTAATACTCTTGATCAATGTCACGTGGGGTTATATTTGATACCTGACGTGTAATGAATCAACAATGTTAATTCTGTTGGTGATATGTCATTGATATTTCTTTCTGTCACAGGTCTTTCCTTCAAATTCTTTCAAATTATCATCTCCACCCATCACCCCTCCCCCTTACATGTTAATGACCATATTCTTACATATTTCAACAGCTATACGTGTGTGGGTCATTATGTATAATTAAATCGGTCACATGATGAAAATATGATGAGACATTACAGATTGTTCTGTATACAAACAAACATGCTTGTACGTAACTTTATAAATTTTTCTTTGAATATCAAAATTAGATTATTCAAATATTATTGCAGCACAATGTAGTTTTCTATTACGGCTTCTAAGACGGAAAGTGCCGCTAATATGCTGTTATATTATAATGTATTCAGTCCTGAATACGCATGTGTTTTCAATGATGAGATGAATATCCATTAATAAGAATAACAAATCTCTGAGGGAGTATGATATTTGTTTTCATTATTGTATAGATGGAACACATTACTCTGTAGATGTATTACATACTTTCATTCTTAACAATGATGGACAAAGCAAATTATTGAAGATGTGTCTATACGGAATTGAGATATGATCTTTGACGTTTCAAAGATTTTTAGTTTCTATGTATATGTAATTTAGATGTATGGACTATGCATTCTGGAATAAAGAATTCTTATCTTATATTATCTTATGCATTTAAAATCCCATTTTATTTGTATTGCACTTCCGTTGAACAAGTGGTCTGATATGTTGCCTTTACAGATTCTTCCTGGATTCTCTCTCTACCTCTTATACATGTCGTAATATTTAGCATATCATGTACTGAAAACTGGCGTTAAATCGACAACACCCAATCAAACCTATTGATTGCCTAAACGTACATTATGGAACGTGTACGCAAATAACATAGAAAAGGACATGTTATTTCATCTGAATATATTGGCTAGATGAACACAGGCCCCTTTATAAGTTGAGTGGGGCACGTGGCACTTTGAGGGTTTGTGGCCCATAGGACCTGGATATATTGAAATTTGGAAATTAATTAAATGCCAAAACAAGCCCGTATAGTTTACTATCTGACGATTTAAAAAGCAACTAAGCATGCATCGAATTATTTTCAGAATTGTTATATATATATATATATATATATATATATATATATATATATATATATATATATATATATATATATATATAAGGACTAAAAGATCCAGAACTTTTTCGAATCTACTTACGGATTGGATCCCTGGCCATATCATTTTTATTGTTATTTTGAACAGTAATAATCAAAAGAACATGTTCATGTATGACTTATAACAATACCTAATATACGAGTGGATTCAGGAGATGAGATGTGTGTGTGTGTGTGTGTGTGTGTGTGTGTGTGTGTGTGATTAAGATTTTTTTTACGTGGCTTTAACAATGTTCCAGTCATAGCGCTTCGATGTCTGTAGTGTGGTAGTTTAAATCATGTCTATCACTTGGACTTTATGCAGCAGACATGTAGCATGATGTCCCACCCAGTCACTTTTCCTGACACCAGGAAGACCAGTTTTAACACTACTTCTTAATGTTGAGAACCAAGCGAGGCAGCTGTTAATATAATTTTTAGAATGTTTTGGTGTATTAGAATGGGCAGGACAATCTTAAGACTATAAAAAAAACTTGGTATATTAAAATGAGCTTGAAAGAAAAGAAAATCCCTTGGTTTGCACATGAAATTCAAAGACATACAATCTGTCGCAACATAATTTCTATCTCAAGTGTAATGTTTGAAAAAAATTATGGTAACAAGTTTAATGGCTGAGACAAATGTGTTTTTGTTTTAAAAATAACTTATTGAATAAAGTAGCACTCAATAGTCAGTATACAACATTGTTGTTATACGGGAAAAGACTCTATGATAGAAAAAGATGCAACAAATCAGAGTTACTTCCCTCAACACTATTGGAAAGCTAGGTGATAAAAATAGAAAACGCTACTTTGTATATTATCTCTTCGTCACGTTACTAATACATATGTTGACTGCTGTCTCTGCGATAATGAAGACGGCGTCATAGATTTATGTCGAATTAAATAATGCATCTTAGGTCTCTTCGTCTAACTTAAAACTGGTGGCATCTGGATTTAACACTTCCTTTTAATTACTCTCTCTCTCTCTCTCTCTCTCTCTCTCTCTCTCTCTCTCAATTTCTTTCGCAACCAAATGAAATTGTCACTAGTACTGTCTGGCATGTGTTTAAAAAAAACGTTAAAGCAATAGCTACCTCCTTACGTAAATATTATTTATTATTATTACCTTATTTACCTTAGATATTGGATGCCATACTAATAATCTTTTACGACAACATCGAAATCGTCAAGGGACAGAACCCTGATGTACTAATGAATTTACGAATATGTTAGTCTATACATACTTTGAATATCTTCTTGATTTCCGCTTTGAAAATGATGACAGATATAAACTGGAATTAAACCAGAACACATGATGTTCATTCAGTCTCAACGGGCGTTACTTTAACAACGCTAATTTTGGCTAGGAATGAAATGTTTATAACACGCCTTTCTTTCATTCATGACGCTTTCCATATTGACATTGTTCGTCTATCTCATAAGAGGATTTTGGGCGTTGTTCAAAGAGGTACGGCTTGTTCCTCCCATTCAAGTGATAAGGCCTAAATGTTTAGAATCTTTCCTTCACCAAACGTCAGAGCGGATCGTAGTTACCACAAATATTTACAGGCCATTTTCTTCGTTCTTAACGAATACGTGTTTTTATTGATTTGAAATTTACATTCAGATCTACACTTACAGTATTTATTCATTGATGGCTTGCGACATCATTAGTTGGAAATTACCGAACTGTTTGTACTGTAGTTGTTTTATACCGCTTGGTGGAAATTATCATACAGGCCTGTTTATGATGTCCGGCTGTGATTTTTGACATGCGTTTGTAATGCAAAAATGTATTTTGCTCGTTTGATCATTATTCAGGGACAAGGATAATATTCTTTTCTTCTTTCCAGTACCTGATTTTGAGACATAAACGGCGTTTGTTGGGTGGCAAGTGGGTTGACCGTCGTAGGTCACGCTTTTGAAGAGACCTCGCGCTTTAGGCTTAAGGTCGTTCTTATGAGTTTGTCAACTATATTATCTGGCCCCGCGCGGCCATAAAAGGCCATAGGCCCCGCGTACTCCAAACGCCTCCTATGCACAGTTCTGAGGTATTATTACGTTTCATATATGGATGCTGTATGAAATTGACAACAATTAATATTTATTCAAGAAACTGTATAAAAGACCCTCCAAATATGAACCATAGTAGATAACCATGTGCTATTCTTTCAAGTTCATGGATTCTTTGAAAAAAAAATTCTTTCTTGGAGATATGGCTGATGTTGCACTAAAATTTGCTTATGGGTTTAGCGTGAGGAAGGAAACATGATTCATTCTGGCTGCTAAGTGCATTATTTGTCAATACATATTGCAGGTATATATTTTTTATTAAACAGGGTCACAGTGGAGATGATCAACAAAATTCGAATAGAGCATGTTTGACTACACATTTCTGGCTGTTGCTAAGCTTTCCGGTGATGTTTAGAGAGTTGGGATGCTATGAAGTGTATAGGTCTATAGTCTAAGTGTATAGGTCTATAGTCTATGTGTATAGGTCTATAGTCTATGTGCATGGATCAGTGTTTTCTGTCATAGTTCATTTCACACAGCAATGAACATTTTATCTTACCTGTAGCACATACAATTTTCCAGTCAGCGTCATTAAATGTAGCTAACAGTAAATACTTTGTTTCGTATTTCAAGCTAGTTAGGCTGCTTTAGTTACATTTAAAGACGCTGATCTGAAAATGTAATGAGCTAGGCCTGCATATAGAATAAAATTTACCATGCTGGTTGAAACGAACTAGCATAATATCAGAACTTCGAAATAGTATGCACGTGTGTATTTGTCTCTATCGGAATGTTTTTGTCTGTTGTGTTCTCAAAGATGGATTGACCTTAAGTTACTATGTTTATGTTATATATTTGTTATACATTTGTTATATATTTGTTGCTGTGGTTTTTGTTTAGAACAACTACGTCAGGCACAGCAGAATACAACAGGGTCTCTTTTGTTAAAAGTAATTCTAAGCGCGTGGACATTTTGACTGAGACGACTGGTCTGAAATGACTAGACTTAGAAAAGAAAAGTAACATTAGCAAAACAGCTGTATTTCTGTCACATGTGTGAGAAATGTAAAAGCGCGTTCACTTAATACCTCCAGTGCAATAATTGCAGCACAATATGTGTTTTCTAAATGCATTAAATGCACTACAGTTAAAGAGAGTCCACTTAGCACTCGCGCTAACTGTAGTAAATGTGTGCCCACTTTGTTTAAATATATCATACAGTAAAACGAGGGGCCACTTATTGTGCACAATATTATAATTACAATAAAACGCGTGTTCACTTAACATGTATCATACAATAATTACAATAAAACGCGTGCTTATTTAATGTGTAGAATGCGATAAATGCAATACAACAGAACTTCACTTAACATATTCGAATGCACCAACAACAGTGAAACAAGAACCCACTTTGCATGTACAAGCACTAATCATGGTAAAATCAGGGTCCACTTCACATGCATGACTTCATTATTTACGATTTACAATTTTCTACAAGTCTTTCCAGTCGAAACCCGTTATACGATTCTTCCCACTCGAAATCCGGTCTACAATGCTTTCCATTCGAAACCCGGTCTACAATGCTTTCCATTCGAAACCCAGTTTGCAATGTTAAACTTACAAGCCTTTCAACTTCTATGAAACTGATTTTTAACCCAGCCTTCACAACTACAGTATCTGTGACTGACATAGTACGCATCAAAGCTTTCGATATTACAAACTTCAGATTTTCTACCATACCTCATAACGGACGTGCTTGCTGGTCAACTAGAAGAGACATAGGAATTTAAAATATTAACCGAATGTAAAACTTCATGTAGCGTGCATTTGAAAATGTTTGTTGCAAGCGTTTGTTTGGTTTACATAAAAAAAAACATGAACATAGAAACCTGCTTAAAGAGAAAAGATGTCATTAACTTCAAGCATTAAAAAATGTCAATGGCAGTGCTGCAAAATTGTGAACACCTAATTAATTGATAATAGATTCAGACAGACATATTTCAATGTAATCTAAACACAAATGACGTTATGAATTTCAAGCAACTTTTTATCAACATTTACTGAATGATGATACTACATGGGTTATATGATAAGAATGCTTGGAATATTTGACGCAAGTCCGCCAGGTTGATATTTTTATTAACATTGAAATTGCTCGAGTTTTATGTCCTCATAAGGTAGGTTCATTACAAATTTCAGTAGCGAATTACACTGCCAGGTTATTTATGTTGTTATTGTATTAGGGTTTAACGCCATTTTTCAGCACAATAAAAGGTTATACATGGCGGCCAATATTAATGGTGGAGGAAGAACCCGGGAAAACCCCGGAAAGAACCACCGACCCACGAGAAGCTACTGACAAACTTTCTCACATACGCACATTAGCCGAATCCGAGACTCGAACCCACGCAGACAGAGGTGAGATGACAGTGATGCGTAACGGAGAGCGCCACTCATCCCCCACCCCATGTTACCTATACTCAAATATTTCTCCCACGCGCTTTCATTACTCATAATTCAGACGAAATCATAGCCTGTTAGGTGAATAACGTTTAATTTAAAATCTTCAAATAATAATAATCTTCAAATAATTATAGTCAGAATATACTTCCCCGTTTGTTTGTACCCGTCCCCCTCCCCATTTCAATAACGGAAATCTTTAATGTGATACGAGATGCAAATAAGGTAGTCAATTTGTTCATATATTTGTAATGTCTAACCTGACTGATCAGAATGACCCTAACACTGGCATCATCTGCGCCTGACATGCTTAGCACACTGTCCATTTTAAGACGGCACTACATTGCGTACATAATGGGGGAGTCCATTTCTACAGACAACAGTGACGTAGTTAATCTTATTTAGCAAGTGCCGGATTATTCCTTTTAATACCATAATCATGAGAGTTTCGAGTTATATCCCTTTGCAAATATGTGCATAGAAATTACACCGCTTGTTAAATCCACGTGAAAGTCAAATGTGAAGGTATCATTCCTTTCCTTTCCTTGACTCGACATTGTACATATCGGAAGCAGACGTAGTATGTATATTCTATGTACATACCTATGTAGCTGTGCATACACCCCTTCACTGAAAATGAACATGTCCAAAGACTGGAAATGAGTGGCGAGCAGGGTCGTCTTTAACACTGAAAACTTACGTTTTGGAATAAAACACGCAGATGATAACGGTGTTAGTTGCCCACTTGGGCAAAATCAGGTTTGAAATTATAAATGAATACATGAACTGACTATGTTTTGTGCGTCTTTTATCTCATTTGTGCTTTTCGTTTTTATTAAACTGGTAGGGCGTACAAACAAACGGCGGGGTGGTATATTCAGACTTTTTAGATCACAAGATTGACTTAGATAAGCACATATTAACTACAGCATTATTATGTCCTTGTCTCTACTAGTGTTCAGGTTACAATGGCGCGTCACTTGGTGATGTGCAAGCTGTGAAAAGAATATAATTTTTTAATGACTTTATTTTATCCTACTTTATCATTAATGTTTGCTTAATCTTGGTGGGGATGCCTTATTTTAGTCAGAACTCTGCAGCGAGGATTATGCGTGTGGTGTTAAACCCTATACGAAAATGCATAAGTTTGTTTTAAGCATATATCCTATTATACTCAACGTCTTTTTCTTCTTTTTACCATACCGAGAAAATGATCTACAGCGTCTTTAAACTTACAAGCTAAATTATGCAAATGGGAAAGCTGCAAGTTCTAACAACATTAGATAATTACTTCCCCATTGAAATATAATGATACAAATTGATCAAATATGACAAGAGGCAAAAAAGAATGAAACAATGAAATGGGCTGATAACGACTTAATAGTTTATTGGAAATGGGTTGATAACGACTTAATAGTTTATTGGAAATGGGTTGATAACGACTTAATAGTTTATTGGAAATGGGCTGATAACGACTTAATAGTTTATTGGAAATGGGCTGATAACGACTTAATAGTTTATTGGAAATGGGCTGATAACGACTTAATAGTTTATTGGAAATGGGCTGATAACGACTTAATAGTTTATTGGAAATTGGTTGATAACGACTTAATAGTTTATTGGAAATTGGTTAATAACGACTTAATAGTTTATTGGAAATGGGCTGATAACGACTTAATAGTTTATTGGAAATGGGCTGATAACGACTTAATAGTTATTGGAAATGGGCTGATAACGACTTAATAGTTATTGGAAATAGGCTGATAACGACATAATAGTTTATTGGAAATGGTGCATGGTGGTGAAGAGCCCATACAAGTATATTTCACACGTATATTATCCTGCAAGAGTGAAAATCTAAATTATACGTGTCAGCATTATTTTTTCAACCAATCAGAGAAAAACAACTCCAAGCAAAACACAGTTAGCGATATTTGTAAGGATCACTGTACTTCTATCAGAACTTAGATTCATTGCTATTACCAAGGCTGTCTTGGGTGCATGGCATTGACAGGACTTTCTGTGTACATGGCATTAGCAGGGATCTCTTGGTTACATGGCATTAGCAGAGCTTTAGGGGGTATGACTCTTGGGTACAAAACATTCAAGTAGCTCTCTTGGATCTATTATATTAGCAGTTATTCTGGATATATGATATTATCAGGACTCTCATTAGTACGTGGCATTAGTAGGACTGTTAGGTACATACCATTCGAAGGGCTTTTGGTTACATTCCATTAGCAGAAGTTTTGGTACATGTTGTAACAACATAACCGGGTGAGATTTCGGATTTACAACACAACACAACTGATGGTGATACAAGGTTTATTGAAAAACGAGTTGAATTAGAAATTAATTATTATTAATATATGCGTGTAGATGATCCATATATTGGATCAGCTGACATAATACGCACGAATTGAAATAATGAAAATACATATAAATGACCTTACACAATACAAAGACAAGGGTGAATGATTCACAGTGATTTCACCACGAAAAGAATGATGTGTTTTACTAAAACAGAAAACAGTGTTGTATTTAACTCATATAGTAAAATGTATTAACTCAAATAGTTTAATGTAAACCAAAACTAATAGATATACAACTTATCTCTACAGTCCCAACAACACACTGGGTTTTACAAACCCACAAATTAGCCCATGTTTTGAGCTGGACACTCCGTCACCAGCATACTCCGCTACCAGTCACACTGTTCAATCAAGCGATCAATATTACAGATTGGCCAATCAAGCGATCGGCTCCCACCAATCTCGGACAGCATCGTCCGAATAGCTCGTACTCGACCAGCAACAATATTCCGATCTACAGCTGTTATGGTTCTGCTTTACAGCTGATATGGTCGATTTCATCGTTAGCTCTGTGGCGGATACCACGTCGGCTCCTATCACTCTGACCACTCTAGTGTCACTTCACTGTTCACTCTGGTCAGCTCTACAATTGATCACACCGGTCATATATTACTCCGGTCACTCTGTTCAACTGAAAATATATTTAACGCCGTGTACTATACATGAGATGGATATATATAATAAATCGTAATGACTAAACATACATTAAGCTATACAGATTACGTTATCGGCAAAATAATTACATAACAATACACAGGTTAAGAAGTGAACTGAATCGTGCCAGTTAAGAAACGGTTTCTTAAAAATGCAACTTTGTTTTACCCATATAAATCTTTTGCTAAGTCACAACAAGAATAGAAAGTATTTGCATTATACCACGTACATGGAATTTACATAGAAATATACAAAGATAAACGTGGCAGTACAAAGTAATAATAAATTACAAGTAAAAACTCGCATACCTCTACAGCTTAAGATGTGCAAGTCCTTAAATAGACCGCTCACTGAAAAGACGTTCCGATATGTAATGACTTTGACCTACGGTGAGGCATTTATACACAGATATCGTCTGTGCACTGGAAGCATTCGGTTCTTCCCATATATATATATATATATATATATATATATATATATATATATATATATATATATATATATATATATATATATATATATATATATATGGACTCTCTTCGGTAAATGGCCTTAGCAGGACTCGCTCGGCTACATAACATTGGAAGGGCTCTTTTGGTTACATTACATTAGCAGAATTTCAGGGTACATGATATTATCACGACTCTCTTGAGCACATAATATTAGCAGGACTCTCATGGGTATACGGCGTTCGCAGGACTCTCATTGGTATATGGCATTAGTAGAACTCGCTTGGGTACATGACATTAGTAGGATTATTTTGGGTACGTTATTAGCAGGATTCTCTTGAGTGATTGTACAGGGATAAAATGAATGAAAGAGGTGAGATGACGTCATGATACTGAAGATTAGTAACAAAGTTGCAACAATGGTAGGAATAGGTGTGCACCGGGTTAACCTGAGTTGGGAGTAGAGATATACTTCCAATATACATATAATGAAAGAACACATACAATATACACTATGCAATGATACACAGAGACAAACATTTCACATTATGTTGTTTGTTGAGGTTAAGAAGGCTACGTTTTTCGAGACGTATGAGTGGCCCTGAAAAGGGCCTTTGGGTTCTACTTTTTTTCTAGTTCTTCCACCAGCTCCTGACTTTTCCAACGGTTCCTTTGTTCTTTTTCTTTTCCAGCTCTGGAATCCAGTGAGGATGTCCCATCTCTCTCATTTTGTCCTGTATCTCTATCCAATATTCATTTAGTCTGTCAAACTCCTCTTTTTTCTTCTTGTCTTTGTTGTCTTTTCTTTCTATAATCCAGGTATATTTGATCCTTTTCACCTCTTCTTCCAGCATGTTTGTCATAATGTCTTCTCCTTTAGTGTTCCAGCCCCCACTTCACAAATGACTACTCTGCTTGTTAGAAAGCACCTGACATGGATGCCTTTGTCAAGTGCCTACTTCAAGGTTCACAATTTTTACATATTTTGATGTAATGAAACCTCTTAACTCTTCTACTTATTTCAGTAGCATACTTTCTACCAGATCCCTAGTTTTTTTTCAGGTTGGTCACTTGACTTGTTACAAAGTATTTGGTAACTGGATACTCCAGTACAAAAGCTACATTGATCATCCAGTACCAAATGTCTTTCAAGCTGTTAAATAAATTCATTTACATCTTGGTCTATTCGGTGTAGAGTGGCGCGAATGACGGACGCTTTATTTTATGTCAATCACGGACGTGAGGGAAAACATCCCTTACACTCACTTCACATATGATCTACTATCCATACAGAAGGAAATAAGAGAAAACAAACTACAACACATACTATCAAAAATCACGAAATCTACTATCCACACAGAAGGGAGGGAAAACAAACCACAACATATACTATAAACGTCACACAATATACCATCCACACAAAAGAGAGGGAAAACAAACACAAAATATACTATCAAAAACCACAAATATATTATCCACAGGAGAAGCAAAACCACCCACACCCACATACTCACTACCATCCACACAAACACACAATATTACATCAAGAAAAGATAGTGTTAATAATTATACCGCAAAAAATATATACTAATAGGCAACTTGAATAGCCTCTTTTCTAGACATTTTCTTGGTCCTGAGAAGGGCGGTGTTTTTGGAAGTCCCGATACACCTTGCTAACGGTGACATTTCTCTGGTCTGGCGTCATACACACAACGACGGCTAAATTCATTGTCCTAATTGACTGTAGCTGATAGGACCGTAGAGAGAGGTTGACTGGCGTCATTCTCCCTGTACTTCACTTTGTGGGATATAGAAGACTTCCCTCTGTCTTCTTCTATACTACAAGCGTGGATGTATTTGCGGTTGTTGTGGCAATGGCTGTCGTACAGGGACTGGCTGTGGAAGCGTCCTCACCTCAGGTTTAACCTGACAGATTGGGTACATCATAAGGTGAGGTAAGATTGTTTTTGTCATGTCCTCCTCTTATTGTTTCGTCCTCTCCTCCTCTTCCTCCTCACTCTCTGTCCTGTCCTGTTATGCTTTGTCCTCCATACCCAATTCATCCAGGAGGCGCCTAAAATGCTCCAGGTGCATTTGGAGCTCGATTAATTTTGCAATTCTGTCGTTCGTTTTTCAGTTGTTGCGTAAACGAATTGTAGCCAGACTAACGAGCGTTTCCCTCTTTTTTTGTGAAACACAGACGTGAAGGAAAACATATCTGATACTAATACTCAAAAAGGTTCATATGATCACAAGAGCGCGCAACCAATAAAAAATACTCACTTATTTACCTAAGAAAGCTGTTACAAACGCATAAACATAGAGACTATTTGAAAAGCTACGGATAGAAAGAGCTTATAGACATAAATCTATATAGTTTAACATAAACATGCAATGTTTGGCGATTGAATTAGTATCTCTTTTCCAAAGTAGTGGGGTTTCCATGAAACGAGCTTGTGTTTGTTGTCGAAGAGTTATTACAATATTGTATCATCTAGGATTGCTTTCCCATCTTGTGGCAGTCTGTTCCACAGGATATGATATACTTCTTGGAAAACAGAAGGGTAACTCTTTTGTGTCGTCATGGCAGTCCATAAATCCTCTGTTTGGTTATTGCTTTGGTTGCTGCTGATATCTCTGCTCTCGTTGCTGCTTCTGGAGTCTGTACTTCACTGTCCATTCTTCTTTCTCCTTCTTAATTTACATCTGTAGGGGTCTTCTATCAGAACTTAGTTAGCTTCAGCATTCTCATATTCTCTTTTTCTTCAGGTTTTGGTATCAGACTTTGTCAGACTTTGTCTGATACGACGTAAATTAACCTAAGCTTCGTTCAGCTAAGCTAGTCTTGAACACATCTTCGAAGGAGGATGGGTCAGTAATGGATGGTCAGACTGGAGACTGTTTCTATTTATATGGTTTTAGAGTGGACACGATATAAAACATCCCAACGATGTTTTTGTTGTCGGAATGTTAATTTTAGGTTAAGTGATAGAGAGAAGTCAATGAGCACGGATATGGATGAAAATTTGAAAATAAACGACAGAGACATTTATGCTTCCAAACAAAACATTATTGTATTTAAGTAGCAAACAACAAACTATTAAGCACGAACAATAAACAAAATATACTCAGACAAATTATTTATGACATGGTTGACACCATTGTGAATTAAGCTAGATTTCCAGGAATGAAAAACATTAGGCACTTGAAATGTACTAAATGCACCACGTTTCCTAGCTACTGACATCAGATAACCATAATGGTCACAAAACCATTGATCTACTTTGTTATCGCTTATAGAAGGATGACGATGAAAATAAGTCACTAAATCTTCTTAAGAATATCCAAGTGTGCGTTGATGCAGAATATATACATACTATTGTCCACACACTATGAAATCTGTGCGTTGTTTTTTCACATTATTGAATCATGTCGTCTGAGAATTTCTTCTCATAAAGTCAACAATGTCGTCTTCTAAGGGTGACAATCCATACGAATCACAATACTCCACACAGCCTTCTTCAGGAAAGTAGACGTCGACCAAATGGTTCCTGGGAGATGACTATCGTCCCTGTTTATGACATATACTCGAAGCTCTTGAGGTTTGTGTTGAGGCCATTCATCGTTTGCATACACCACATGATTCCAAGAAGCAGTATATTAACTGTGGTTTAAAAGGAAACAAAGTTCCAAGATATCAGTGTGTTGTGTTGTCTTTGCTTTTTTTGTTTTATTTTACAGGTAATCATAAGTCAACAATTTAATCCAGTTTTTTTTAAAAAGGTCTGACAAGAAAATATTTCGTCGCTTCGTTTTGCACTTTGAGTCAAGAGAGCTTCGATGTGATCGATCTCGAGAGCAATCAGTGGAGAAGATGAATGATCCCGCGAGTCTTTATACCACTGATGCAACACAGCTTGTTCTGAAGTAAAATTAAAAATTTACAAAGTTTAACCTCCTGTATAATCTTCGTACGAAGTGTCGTGACTGGAACTGGTTCCTAACTGTAGCGTGGCTTTGTACAAGAACAAATATGACCTGAATAATTATTCTGCGCTAAGTTAGGTTCGAAGGGCCGGGTACACAAGGATTCGCCATCGCGACTGACTTAGATTGTGGACACTCTGTAGTGCTTAAACTTGAAAGGATTTTCGTTATGGGCACCGTCGAGGGCTGCATTGCTAACGATACCAATGATTAAACGATTGCTTAACTGTCATTGAAACAGATGATCTTCGATCTTGAATCGGGGTCCAGTGATAATGGTGAAAGTTTTCACTTCCACACGTCGTATCATATATTTGGCCATCACTCTGCTCAAAGTGTGATTTCCCAAGTTAGTTAACACTTCCACACGACGCATGTAGAACCTGGCTTCTTTGATAATGGTTTTGTATTCGTTGGCATGAGTCATCAAAATGGAAAGTAGTACTGTTACGATCCAGTCTCAAGCAAAACTCCACAACGGTCAGCAAAATACTTTTCTTGAAACCATATGTCCGAATGCAAACCATCCAACAGTTCTAAACTATGTCCTTGACAAATTTTCTTTCGACGGTCGTTATAATCCACATTGTGAGGATTGTTATCTTCTGTCATGGCTGTATCGTTAAAAATGTCCTCTCCAGTTGTGTCAGGTTTCCATACATCCAAATGAGTGTTCTTGGCTTGCTTTCTGTACGTCAAGAGATTTTCTAGTTACGCTCGGTAAAGGTAAGTATCCATGCTACTGCGGACGAGTTTGTTATACAAGTGTAACCTTTCGGCTTGCCCATTGATTTCCAACTCGATGGGAGATGAATCGTTAAAGAGGGGACGGGATGAAATTCAACCTACTGTGATTCTTGCATTGTCATCAATGGCATGACAAACAGTTCTTAGTTCCCACTTGGAACAGACTCAACATTCACGGTGCATCATGTTTGCTGTCTCTATGCTTTTTTTTTACATAATCAAAAACGTCAAAGACTCTAACGGTTCTTCTTTACTTAGTCGTTCTAGCTCTAGGGTTATGGAAACCTCTGGAAGGGTGTCTTCTCGCGTCAGGGAAGCAGGAATGCTTGACTCGGTACCGTCCATGGCTCATATAGGAGTTTCTCGTCCTCTCGAAATCTTTACCCTATTGAAGCAAGATAGTTATGCCTGCTCTCAAGAAAGCTTCTTGGGGGTTTTGTTTGTCGATAGTGACATTTTGGAGAAAATCTTTGCCGTTTGTTACTGCGACATCTTTCAAGGCGTTTAATCCTCGTGTCGCCATCGGTTTCAAAACTGGAGCCACTGATTGAAAGCCGATTTTAGCACATCTCCTAAAGCATGCCCTCGTTGTCGAGTGACTTCTCGGTACACAGGATACATGACTAATTAGTCGGTAAAAAATGCTTTCTGAAAATGGAGTTTCACGGTGACTTTCCCTTTAGTAAATGATTATTTTGTCCTTTCATAGAAAGGGTGACACAGTCATAATACGACTTACTGACGGGCAAATAATGAAGATGTACAAATTCGCGGTGAATGATAAGTATTTCCACCTTCCTCGTCAGCGTTTGTGACATAATCCACATTGAATGAAATTACACGCAGTAATGGTACGGAGGTGTGTCCCACCACGTTGTACTCCACCCCATCGAAGTACACAAAAATCAATTTGTAAATTTGTAGAACCTTGAGGCTATCGAGCCCCGGGGGAGGCTTTAATGTAGTTTCTCACTGAGGATCAACAGCCCCACTATACTACTATAGCAGATTTTAAAGATGGAAACAATCATAAAATAGTTGCGCACTTTCAATATGGGAACAATTAAAATATAAAACCAGGCTTAAAAAATAAAACAATTGTAAATCAAAAAAGGGACAAAAATGGAATTTAACGGATATCAAAGTTTACAGTTTGTTCATGGAATGAGGTTTTTCTGCTATTGCAAGAAAAACGAAGAAATTGACCATAAATCAAGCTAGAAGTGAGAATAAGAAAGGACAAAAATGGAGAACAGAATAAAAATAAAAGATAAAGAAACTTTCTATTGAAACCAGTCAACGCGATAATGCTTTCTTGTTGCACGAATGAACGTGACCACAATACTACTTTTTAGTGGAACGATCAATGCGAACACAGTACTAGTTTTTAGTGGAACGATCAACGCTAACACAATACTACTTTTTCGGGGAACGATCAACGCGACCACAGTACTACTTTTTAGTGGAACGATCAGCGCGAACACAATGATACTTTAGAGTGGAACGATCAACGCAAACACAATAATACTTTTTAAGTGGAACGACCAACGCGAACGCAACTCCATTTTCAGCGCAAACAGGATACTACATTTTAGTGGATCGATTCAATACGAGCACTATATTGCTTTTTCGTGGAAGGATTTCGGTGGCTACTTAGTTTGCATATTACTATTTTTATAATGAACCATAAACTGTGGACGCATACATTTGTTTCAATCAATTTCGGTACAGTGTTAAACATATTATTATTATTATTATTATTATTATTATTATTATTATTATTCAGAATTTTATTAAAGTTGTCAATGGAGTGGTTTTGATGAATTTCACCAATTATAGCTATCTGTAACGAACTGCAGAAGAAACAAATGCATTGAAATAAAGAACAGTTCTACCATGCACGTTTTTAAAAGGTATTCTAGTAACCTAAGTTATAACAAACAAAGTAATTTAGTTCAACATAGTAACGCTGCTGGAATCACACAAACGAAATAGTAAGGATTTAAATAATTTTTTGACATTTTATTACAAAGGAAATATTTGTGTTACTGTTGCGTTGTTTTGTTGTTCTTTTGTTGTTGAGGGTTTACCATCTATTCCCCTACATAACGCTACAACGTATAGTAGAGTTCATGAACCCATTTTGCCCTTAATAGCTTTTCCAAACTTGGCTTACACCCATGTTTATAATAGATGTATATAATAGACACGCATACCTGCTTTAATATTTGCATTGAGTGCATGACTGGCTCCTTTCAATTTAAAATGACGATCATGCTATTGATGGTAACGCCCTGTTTTATTTGCGTACAAGAGAAGTTTTTTTTGCACGGGTTATTAATAAAGTTAAATCGAACTTTGAGTTTAGAGTCATTATGCATGGGTGTATCAAAGAGACAGTGTCACGTATCACTTAGGGGTCTACTATTTGATGTCGGGGAGGGTGCGGGTCCTCTTTATTTCCAAAAAAACACCCTAACCTTCTAATAACTGAAAAACAAGTCATCTTTAGAAAAGAGGAAAAATGTTCTGGTTCGAAATAACATTCGAACTTTTCTC
Organism: Unio pictorum; assembly: GCA_030141615.1. Taxonomy (NCBI): domain Eukaryota; kingdom Metazoa; phylum Mollusca; class Bivalvia; order Unionida; family Unionidae; genus Unio; species Unio pictorum. The sequence goes on from JARLTB010000076.1 coordinate 2,688,634, forward strand.
CCCCATAAGAAAAAAATGATCAGTCGGTTCCTAAAGGGCATTTGTTTTGCTGATTTTCTCCAAATTGTTTTAATCACTTTAAAAATGTCCACCAACAAAAATGACGCGAAATACTCGACATATTTTTCTTTGGCGTTTCGTTCCCAACACAACCACTACGTGAACCAGATAAAATAATGTTCTGAACTACCTCCCTTATGGGCCGCGACCGTGGCCTAGTGGTTAGAACGTCATCCTCGAATACGGGAGGTTAAGGGTTCTAACCCCCGCCGAGTCATATTAACGACTTATTTTTAACAAATGATACTAAGAGCTGCCTCGCTTGGCGCTCAGCATTAAAAGGTTATCGTAGGAAAATGACTAAAATATTGTTAAAAACTACCTTAACAATTCAAACGCGAACACAAAAAACTCCCTCATGCTGAACTACCTCCCTCATATTTTATACAGTTAACTTGTCTTTTCCTCCACTCACTATGGTGTCGATATATTAAATGCGACACGATCCAATCTAGTTTCACATTTAGGCACCATGTAGAATAAAAACACCCTTTGCGAAACGAATATAGATCACAAAAAGTGTAATTTATTACAATCGCTCTTCTCACATGACTATCTAACTACAAAACTCCTTTCATATCCGTACAAGCCAGTAATCACTGTATACCTACGTCTTTAATAACATGTGGATTTTAATTTGAATGCAAATTATCACTAGACCGTGTATTTGGCGTATCATAGATCAAAGATGTGGAAATATTTGGCAGATCGCACGAAGCTTAGCCATTTTAATAAGATACATGTTGACGAGTGCGTTATACCCTGTTCTGCGTCGGTAGATGCCCACTGATGCAAACAACACGGATGAGCTAAACGTTATTACCGGTTTCACAAAATTGACATCCGCCATAAGTGATAACAGTATCATGGTGACGCGAACAGCGCTGGATTCAACAAGAACAGTATCATACAGTCTTAGTAATTTTTGAATCTTTGTGAGAGACACTTTCAATACGTAGGTATGTTGATTTGTTCTACGTAAGGCATTAAGACGGTTTATACGTACGATAGTCAAATAGACAAATGGATTGATGCATAAATCGATAGAAATATACAACAAAATAGGAAAACGGGTATGACGATAGATATATTGATGTAGTGTTTGCATTACGACAAAAACTGGCTTGATGGTAAAGATACCTATCAATAAACCATAAATAATAAAACTCTCTCTCTCTCTCTCTCTCTCTCTCTCTCTCTCTCTCTCTCTCTCTCTTTCTCTCTCTCTCTGTCTCTCTCTCTCTCTCTCTCTCTCTCTCTCTCTCTCTCTCTCTCTCTCTCTCTCTGTGACCTTTGATCTTATCAAAGATTTATCTGATTGGGGTTTTATTTTTTGGTGTTTTTCGCAATCACACAAACTAGATTCGTGCTTGTAATTTATTGTGTTGCATGCATAATTTATGTTTATTTATTTCAGGTTATTTTATGATTCATTCTTAAAGAAGAAAAGATCAACACTTTGGAGTCAGAATGACTGGTATGTTTAATTTTGTATCATATTGGCGTCATTGTGTCTTTTCCTTCCGTTTACGATCAAAATAAAGTTTTACACACACACACCACCCACCCACCCCCACACACATTTTTTTGTTTCGACCTTTAAGAAAACATGCACAAATACTCGAGTGAATATGGTATTATCGCACTTTTTATGGTCCATTAAATTATTCCACTCTTGTCTCCCCTTTTTCATAATTTTTTTCCTTTAAACGGTAGTTGTTTTTTTTATAAATTTTTTATCAATAACCAATGAATATATACATTGTTTTGATTGACCCGTTGTCATTTACTACTATGCATTTTTTTTTATCTCTGGAATATTACACAAGTAGACAATCAAGTTTGAGACCAACAGTTCTCCAGATCATATAATGAAACTCATTTAGATCGCCACATATCAACCGGATTAAAATTGTGGACCTTCACTGCCCTTGCTGAAGGACAGGGGAGATGTGATTTTAATCAGATTGGCCGAATCCAATGCATATTTCAACTTTCTCATCATGAAAATGCTTAGTCGTTTATACAACCATCATTTACCATTGTTCCTAACCTGGAAACTGTTGGTAGCCTGACCCTAAAGTACTTAACACAAAAATAAAGATTCATTTTCAATAGCGTATAGAGAGGATTTTAGTTAGTAGCCGAAAAGGCTAGAACGTTTGTAATATGACTTGTCACAATGTATCCAGTAGCTTGTATCCATAAATGATGATTTCTGTCTAAGGTCAGTTATGGAGAAAATCTTCACTGAAACGTTTTGAAGCTTTTTGCAGACTATGAATGGTTTAGTGCCCGTTCTCCGGTAAATTTTGGTCAAAACGAATTCCTGAAATATGCTAGACTGTTTACCATAAACAACTGCAGTAGCATATTTCTTCGTCCTTGAACAATCGACCAGCCTATAGCGTCCAAGTGTATTATTGCAAGGTCATTGAAAGTAAAAATGACTAATTTTGTTCAGTAAGTGAGCACAAATTGCGTTAACAAAAACGGGGATTTTGATTTTCCTAATTTTAAAAATTTCTAAATCAGGAATAGTGTCAACCCTGAAGTAAGATGAAGAACTATCCGGAAAGGACCCGACTGTCATTCACAATTCTCCGACCCTCCCCCCATCCCAATGGCGTTACGATCTTTCAAACTGTTAAAACAAAACAACTCCCACAATGTTTATATCAATTATCGATCGATCGATTGATCGAGAGAGAGAGAGAGAGAGAGAGAGAGAGAGAGAGAGAGAGAGATGAAACTTAGACCTCTAATTCCCATTTCAAAGGCAAAGAAATTTCAACTGCAAACACATATCTTGCCTAAACTTTATCTTATATATTTATGATAAAGAGTTATTAGCAGTAATTACCATATATAGCATGGCGGACCATGTTAGGCGATAATTGTTACATATTCCATTTACAAAAGACCAAAAACGGCTGTTTAATTTGGAAGAGTTAATGAAGAATTAATATCGATGATTTTAAAAATAGCGATATGATGTATTTTATCTCTAGTTTTTTTTGTCGCCCTCCCCCCTTCCAACCCCCCTTTTCATCAACTGTGTTGAAGTTGTTTCTCGACTCCTAGATATGTCATCCATCACCCTCAACCTGTCTATGACCATATTGACCGTATGTGTAGCAACAGTCACTGCAAATGTTTTAAATTTACGCAGGATTCCAGTTCGCTTCCTAGTCCATCTCAAACTACCTACAATATAATGTCGACCATAGCGAGTTCTTTGTTCAAGTGATACCATTTCCGTTGCATTAGGCATGTAGAACTGAACAATAAATGACCTTATTATGTATGTTATTATTATTATTATTATTATTATTATTATTATTATTATTATTATTATTATTATAATTATTATTACTTTTAGTATTGTTATTACTTTTATTATTATTATTATTACTTTTAGTATTATTATTACTTTTATTATTATTATTATTATTATTATTGTTGTTATTATTATTATTATTACTTTTAGTATTGTTATTACTTTATTATTATTATTATTATTATTATTATTATTATTATTATTACTTTTATTATTATTATTATTATTACTTTTATTATTATTATTATTATTATTACTTTTAGTATTATTATTACTTTTATTATTATTATTATTATTATTACTTTTATTATTATTATTATTATTATTATTATTATTATTATTATTATTATTATTATTAATGAAGAAATATTGAAATGTTCCATGAAAACAGAACAGCTGTACATAAGTGTCTGCAACTACATGCGTAATTAAACTGTGTATTAAGCCCTTCATTTCCGTGACAGTGAACTAAGATTTTGTTTCCTTTTACAAAAATCCTCAAGTTTGATGGTGAAACTGTTATTGTTTCAGTTTATCTTACAAACATAAATTTTCATACCATGTCCAGAAGGATATATATATATATATATATATATATATATATATATATATATATATATATATAAATATATATATATATATATATATATATATATATATATATATATATATATATATATATATATATATATATATATATATATATATATATATATATATGTATATATTGTTACACGCACAGTGGTATTCACTTGACCGAACGGTGTCAAAACCCTGGCGCGAGTCCTGCTGGAAGTCATGTGTTTTTTCCCCAAATTTCCAAAGACTTCCATACAACTTGAGTTGTAAAATGGAAAGTCAGACGTGTCTGCTTTATTTAATAAATTTTGCTCTAATCAACTGGCGACCACAGATGAAACAACTTGCCCAAAAGTCCATTAACCGCACCTTTGCATGGTTTTTCTTCATTATCGTCAGATTTCCGTGCCGCCAGCCTGTTATGCCATAGAAAATGCACTAATATTCCCTTTCTAACTGGGAAATATTTAACTGCGCGACCCTAGGCCAGTCAATCTATAGAATTTCCGGCGTATCACGCTCATATAAATACGCCTATTTTCCACTATGGCACATAAGCGGTATCTTCCAAGTCCCAACTTACTGATTCCATTGTATAATTTACTGATTTCCAACCATAAATACTGCCATTTCCACCACAACACTATTATACACCGTTGGATTTTAATATGGACTATTTTCTATAGAATTTCCGGCGTATCACGCTCATATAAATACGCATATTTTCCACTATGGCACATAAGCGGTATCTTCCAAGTCCCAACTTATTGATTCCATTGTATAATTTACTGATTTCCAACCATAAATACTGCCATTTCCAACACAACACTATTATATACCGTTGGATTTTAATATGGACTATTTTACTAAAGGGACAGTCATTCGGCTTGGACCTAAATTCACTAATAACGAACCTCAGCATGGTTCGAATTCACTAACACTCGGCTCTGTGACGTTTGCTCCTACTAACTGGCTAATTATTTCGGGCTAGGAATATTTCCATGGCGCCAAAGACCAAATAATCACACAAACAAATCTAAGAATTGCTTAAAAACGAGGTTCTTTCAAATATACATACTCCAAATTTATTACATTATTATTTACCCTTGAAATATAAGTGCGTAATAAGACAAGTCCCTTTTATTGATATGGAATATGAGCCATGTTTGCCTTTTATTGTACAGAAGTAGCCATTATGTTCACAGATTATATGGTATATCAAAGATGTCTGCCTTTTATTATATAGAAGTAGCCATTCTGTTCACAGATGATGTGGTATATGAAAGATGTGTGTCATTGATTGTATAGAAGTAGCGATTATTCTTACTAATGATACGGTATATGAAAGTAAGGTACAACTGAACCCAAGATCTTCACCTAACTGAACCCAAGATCTTCACCTTTTATTGTGCAATAGTCGATATTCTATTTACCAATGACATGGTGTATGTTTGGTTATAAATTCTTCTGTGAATAATCACTTGTTGTTATCCATATTAATATTCTATCCATACCAGTGTGTTATCCAAGCCATTGTGGTATCCATGCCAATGTTCTATCCATACCAGCGTGTTATCTATGCCAGTGTGTTATCCATACCAATGTTCTATCCATACCAGCGTGTAATCTATGCCAGTGTGTTATCCATACCAATGTTCTCTCCATACAAGTGTGTTATCCATGTCATTGTGTTATCCATACCAATGTTCTATCCATACAAGTGTGTTATCCACGCTAGTTTCCAATTCATTCAATCCAGTTTATCTATAAATCCCTTAAACTCTATCGTACGTCTGTATCAATATATCTATTTCCTGCTCTTCGTGCCTAATCTTAACTTTGAACTGCTTTTATTTCTGTCTTTTCTTAAATAGATTCATTACTTGAACTGCTTTTATTTCTGTTTTTTCTTAAATAGATTCATTATCACGACCAATACACGTATATTTTAACTTCATTTGCACTGTTTGTTTATTTCAGAGTGCCCGAAGTTAACTAACCGAACCGCTGGCATTATAACTGCAGATACACTCAGTGATCTTTCTGTGTCGACATACAACCGTACCGTTGGAACTACTGTGAAAGTATCTTGCTCCACAAGCCTGAATTATTACTTGACAGGAGATGATACTTTTACATGCCAAAGCAATGGACAGTGGAGTTACCGTTCCGCACCTAAATGCCGACGTTAGTATATAATTTATATTGTATCAAATTAAAAAGCGCTAGAAAATGCCCAAATATTCATATATAAGTGCCAGTGACCTAGTTTGGTTAGAACAACTACTGCCATCATTGCAAAATTGTCACATCTTAATATAAGTTAGATTACTTCCCTGGTCTGTCAATGCACCAATATACCTACGTAGTTTTAAATACATTATTGCAGGGTATCTGGGGTAGCTCAATTGGTAGAGCTTCAAATTCTTCATCAAATGCTCGTGAGTTTGCTACCCGCCAAAGCCATCCCATGTCCGCTGTCACTATATGTCTTTGGGAATACACTCCCATTTCATCATCATGTTAAATCCATGAATGTGTTACATGTGCCACTAAAACCAACAACACTAAGCATAAACAGCTCGGAAGTGGAATATAAGAAAAGTTTATTTGTAACTAACTTAGAAGCCGTTTCATACGACTAAAGTTATCTTCCCATCTCTGATTCAATACTTCTTTCAAATGTGCAAATATTGCGATGTGTAGATAATTGTGTTGTGATTCGTGATATTTATCAAATAAATATGTACTCTTATAATTGAACTTCGGTAGCCCAGTTTGGACGAGTAATAAATCTGTACTCTTTTAATAGAACTTCGGTGACCCAGGTTGGACGAATAATAAATCTGTACTCTTTTAATAGAACTTCGGTGATCCAGGTTGGACGAGTACTAAATCTGTACTCTTTTAATAGAACTTCGGTGACCCAGGTTGGACGAGTAATAAATATGTACTCGTCTAATAGAACTTCGGTGGCCCAGGTTGGACGAGTAGTCTTTGGCGCTCGCCTTTACAGATCGTCGACATCTCACGTCTGCGTGGGTTCGACTCTCAGGCTCGGCCAGTATGTGAGGGTCGGTGATTCTTCCAGGCATTTTCCGGTTTCTTCCTCCACCAGATATACATGTGCTGAAAATGGAGTTAAACCTCCAACGTAACGCCAACTAATACGGCTCCACTGATTAGATATTGGCTTTAAATGAACCCACACAGATACCCAAAAGTCTCGAGGGTAAGCGCGCTTTCTTAGCTATGATAGATGTGCCAAAGCGGAGTCATGTATAGTGCGTAGTACGATTTCACTCAAAAATTCAAAAGTCGATGTACTGCAACAATTCAAGTTAACATGACGTTGTTGGACAAGGATATTTGGTGCTAATACAATGGACAGACTGACATAGTTCCTGATTGGCTGGACCCAGAGGCGTAGCTAGAGTGTTTGGAGCCCGTGGACAAAATTCATGTTTACGCCCCTCCTCCTCCTCAACTATGAAACCCATTGTTGGCAGCAAAAAGTCCACATACAACCTATTTCAATGCCCATTTTTTCACCCCCAGTAGTCTAGCGCCCTGGGACATCTTTCCCCCTCTGGCACCCCCACCTCCCAGCTACGCCTCTGGCTAGACCTAACTTAGCTAATTTTGTTTACTGCAATCAATATTTTGAAATACCTTATGATTCATTCAAGATCTGAAATTCTATTTTAGCTATTGTCTGCTAGTTTACTATATATGTGATGTAGTGATTTATTTATTTTTTATATTAATATTGGTCTTGAAAGATATAGTGAGATGAAAGATTCGTCTGTTTAATCTAATCATTCGTTGGAATTGCGGTGATAAAACATTTATTTTAAAGACATTTAAATCAACACTACGGATGTGCTGTGAAACATTTAAAGAAAAGTTAGATTAATAGTTGTATGAAATTATTGTGCAAGATTCAAGTACACTTAGATTAATATCTGTTTAGGATTTGCCGTGAATTCATTTAAAAGACATTTGGATTAATAGCTGTTTAGGATTCGCCATGAATTCTTTTAAAAGACACGTGGATTGAATACATATTGATTCTTATGCAGTTTTGGTCCATCAGGACCTTAGAGTTATTATTCGGAATACCTTTGGAACGTTTACGGATTACTTGGAACTATCTGAATTGATAAAACGTTTAGGTTTTCCATAATTCATTATTACATGTAAGTTGTGTTTTAATTGTCTCGCTTTGTAGTTTATGAAAAGAAATCAATATGTTAAATTATACAATGCTTGTTGGTTGTCGCTCATTCTTGTTTTCTAGCCCTCAGAGGTCGAATTAGCATGTGGTAAATGTTGGAATCGATTTACTGGCATTACATAAATGCTGGTCATGGTTTACTGGCATTACAAAAATGTTGGGCGTTGTTTACTGGCATTACATAAATGTTGGGTATGGTTTACTGGCATTACATACATGTTGGGCGTAGTTTACTGGCATTACATGCATGTTGTGCTTGGTTTACTCGCATTCGATAAATAATAAGCTTGTTTTACGAGAGAGAAAAAAATCACAATAAGTTGAAATTGATATATGATCAAGTGCGTAAGATGTAAATCTTACTAGGATTAAGTTACTTTCGCAATAGCCTTTTCTTCAGATTAGAACAAAAGCATTATACCAAGGGAAAAATACATCTGTGTTTCGAATCAATGGTCATATATTAAATATAAGAAAGAAGCAAAACAAACACGTTGTGCAAAACTTAACAAATAATTTAATTATCAAAGTTATAAAATGAAAATATAAGTTGAACTTGCAGTATTATCAATGAAATCCAAAATAATATTTAAACCATTATTTTCTAGTCCAGAATAAGCGAATGTCCTGAATGCATTTCAGATCCTCAAATCCACTAGTCTGCCAATAGTCCTGATGTAGGTCCCGAACCCCTATGTATAATTCACAATGGTCCCAGAATAATTGTTTAGTCTAATGAGTCTCGTAGTTCCAATGAATATTCTAAACAATTCTTTTATTTATATAATATATAAACACAACAGTGAATACGCCTAGACACTGATGTTACAACAAGAACATAAGAAATAAGACTGGCTAAATTCTCCACCTATTTATATACAAGCATAAAAGGTGAAACCCGTTTTGTTACTACTCCCTCGTCACAATTCTCAAATATTCCCCACCGAAACAAAAACTCACGTAACCCATCCAGTGGAAACTTACTTAATTCTTCTACTTACCCACCTGACTGATCTGTCCAATGGGAGACAGCCTTTAACTTGTAATTTTTTTTATTACTACTGATATTAGTAGTAAGTTGATCGTAGCTATTTATAGACCCTACGCAATCTCGTCAATCTTAAAGTCTTAAAATAGAATCGAGAGACGTTTACCAAATGTACCAACTTACAGTAATGAATACAATTTATAGAAATATAGACAAAACCATGTGTCAGGAGCTACAAAAGAAACAGATATACGTAACACCTCACAACATAAAGAAAAGAAAGATTTATGAAATAAAAAGCGCTCTTTTAACGCATCCTATTAAATACAGATATGATAATAACAGTAAAATTACACAGGAAGATGGTGCAATGAATAACACAAAACGATATATAAATTAAAGCAATGCAGAACTACATATCTTCCGTTGACGAGCCTAATGTCAAGGCTATATTCTGGTATAACACTGCCACATTAATATATGATTATAATTTTTCATTTTGTGGATGTAAATGAGGCTGTTGTGATCACAAATATATAATCTAGAACGTCATGGAATAAGTCTCAATAATTCCAAAGAGGTATTTTTGTTCAAAAAGTGAAAGAGCACTTTGCAATTCCAATGAATAAATAAAGTATATAATTCGTCTCAAATTATAAATGAACATAACTATAAACAGTGATTATATATACCCAAGGACCGATATTAAAACAGGAATTAAATTGTTATTTTACTTATCCTTCTCTAATCTTATATCGAATGGACATTTGTCGCAATAGCATTTTCTGGAAATAAGAAGGTTAACTAAATAAATTGAAAAGTAAAACTATGTTACAAATTGTTTCCAGAACTTACCAAGGTCCTGAACAAGGTCCAGTGTCGAAGTCAGTTTTTAGTAAATATGTTAAAATTAAAAGTGTAATAATCTGTTAGGACAAAACTCTACTTTATATATATATATATATATATATATATATATATATATATATATATATATATATATATATATATATATATATATATATATATATATATATATATATATATATATATATATACAAATATACATACATACATTTCTTTTACTGTACTTTGTATTTAGTGGTTGATCAAGGATACAAGTCAATATATTCATTTAGTATTCCATCACTGTATTATAATTTATCTTAAGATTCCTATTGTGTGTATGGAGAGCATACATTCAAATATGAATGATAAGATGAGATACGATATGATCCAATAATTCAGATAGTTTTATTATCTTATGTGTGTGTGTGTTTAAATGTTCGATAAACTACAAAAATATGCCGAATAATGTGTTTCATTCCCGTGTTACTGACTGAATTATGATCTTTCGAAGTGTTACACTGCTTTTTTAGTACAACAATCAACATCAGCCCCTGGAAGTAATGACCTGAGCAACGAGAGTAAGATTTTGATTGGAGTTGTCGTCCCTGTAGCCGCCATTGTTATCATTGTTCTCATCATACTTATAGTGTGTGTATGTCGAGCAAAACGGAGTGATGGATACAAGGACAGGTATATATCTACAAATTTCTTAATGATTTATTAAATAAGGAGTTCTAATATAGATATACCAATTACGGAATATTTCATACAATGTGTGACTGACAGCCTTCTTACAATGTGTGACAGCCTTCTTACAATGTGTCAGAGCCTTCTTACTAGTTGAGGCGCTTTCTTACTACATGATACAGCATACGTAGGCTTATTTTCTTTCCAGAAGTGAAGATTTTTCCTTTTTGGATTATCTTTCTCGACTAAATGCAAGATGGCATAATGTTATGAGATTATTCTAAATCCGCAGATGTTACTGTTGAAGATACTTACCTAAAAAATAATCAAATATCAGAATTATCATCAGCGCCATCTATATCCGATCCAATATGTAGACATAAGACTGCTTGTTTAAACGGATGTGGTGGTTGTGGTAAGACGACTCGTGTTATCGAATTATTTCGGGAGAAGTCAGATTTAATTGCATTAACTCCTACACATAGACTCGCACGAGAGATGAACTAACGAGGTGTGAAATCGTGTACCTATCATAGTTTTTTCGGTATAAAGGTGACGCATGGACTCCTGATCGAATGGGAGAGAAATACATTCCCTATTATTGGTTTAACAATAATATGAGAATTGCGTACCGAAACGTTAAATGTAAAGAAAACAATATGCCTGACAATATTAGGCTGTGGTTCTCAGATTTACACAAGAGAAAATGGACTCTACTGTAAGAAAACAATGGTGAATTTAGCGCGTGATACGTTCAGAAAACAGTATACACGACACTAATCTGCTTTTACAAATGATAGCCAAGCTGCTCCTCAAGCTTGGAAAGAAACGAGAGTTTCTCTCGCTCCATTCTCAGTATATCAAGTTTGGAAAGAAACGAGAGTTCCTCTCGCTCCACTCTCAACGTCTTTGTACCACAGGTTGATATCTGACACTTTGTTATTACCGATATTCTCTTCTTTTGAATGATATTGATTTGCATTTGTAAAGCCTCCAGATATCAGCTCTTGTACTTTTATTGTTAAGGGGGCAGTGGCGTAGCGAGGGGGGGGGGGGCAGGTGGGGCAGTCGCCCTGGGCGCCGGTGGCTAGGGGTCGCCAAATGGGCGCCCAAATCGGCCCAAAGTATCAACAATGGATTTGTTGGATTATATATTGAACCCATTAGTGAAACTTGAAAAGTACACATATTTTAAGTAACACGATACAAACAATGTTGCTTTGGCCAACGTCTGCTGTATAGCTAGCTGTTAACTGGATTACAGTCGTGCGGGCGGTCTACTGGTTAAACGATTTAATAATATACAGTTTCTGTGTCAATAGCAAGCTGCTCCTTCAGCAAGTTGAAACTGATTCTGTCATACTTGCGAGCGTCGATGGGACAAGACCGTTTGTGCAATCTAGCACTGCCCAGTGTAGAGAGAGAAACACTACAACTGCCCAGTGTAGAGAGAGAAACACTACAAACAATTGACTTTGATGATGTTATTGATCAGTTTTCAGCAGTGAAGGCCATGAAAATAAATCTTTTGTAAAACGCTACTTGTAATATACTGTAATAAATTTGGAGTATGTATATTTGAAAGCACCTCGTTTTTAAGCAATTCTCAGATTTATTTGTGTGAGTATTTAGTCTTCGGTGCCATGGAAATTACTAGCCCGAAATTGTTAACCAATTGGTAGAAGCAAACGTCACAGAGCCGAGTGTTAGTGAATTCGAACCATGCTGGGGTTCGTTAGTAGTGAATTTAGGTCCAAGCCGAATGACTGTCCCCTTTAGTAAAATAGTCCATATTAAAATCCAGCGGTGTATAATAGTGTTGTGGTGGAAATGGCAGTATTTATGGTTGGAAATCAGTAAATTATACAATGGAATCAGTAAGTTGGGACTTGGAAGATACCGCTTATGTGCCATAGTGGAAAATAGGCGTATTTATATGAGCGTGATACGCCGGAAATTCTTTCTATATATTGACTGGCCTAGGGTCGCGCAGTTAAATATTAGCTAGAAAGGGAATACTAGTGTATTTTCTATGGCATAACAGACTGGCGGTACGGAAATCTGATGATAATGAAGAAAAACCATGCAAAGGTGCGGTTAATGGACTTTTGGGCAAGTTGTCTCATCTGGGTCGCGAATTGATTAGAGGAAAGGTTTTTAAATATAGCAGACACGTCTCTCTTTCCATTTTACAACTCAAGTTGTATGGAAGTCTTTGGAAATTTGGGGAAAAAACACATGACTTCCAGCAGGACTTGCGCCGCGCCAGGGTTTTGACACCGTTCGGTCAAGTGGATACCCCTGTGCGTGTAACAACACTATGTGCAATCTCCAGATGACATAATTAAGATAATTAATTTTTTGGATATTATTTTTTCTAAATAGGCTAATATTGTTTTATAGGGAATTCAGCCTAGGCTATACTCTTTCCTAGCAATTAAATTGTAATAGTTTAATAATTATATTGTGACTGATAATGATTATGTTTCGTTTTGGAAACAAGGTATATGTACATAACGACGCAACAGGGGCAGCCGGGGGTAAACATTTGGGTGTCTTGCCCTGGGCACCAAATATCCTCGCTACGCCACTGTAAAGGGGGTCACACGGTTTCTGCGAGCAATGACGTTGTTTACCCACATCGCTAGAGAGGGTATTTTAGGTGATTTTCTGTACCATTTCCGCCTGCTTTCTGCATGCATAGTTAATGGCGAGAATAGCGGGTTTGCATGGATTTGCTGGTCGCTCAAAGACCAGTTTTCAAATGTGTAAAAACATATGATACAAATAATTAGTTTCAATTATTCTATCTTTTTTCCGTTTTGCTCACTGAACATCATTCTTTAGACAGACATGGTTTAATGGTGCCTGCGCATATTCTTGGACTGTGGATCGGCCAGGGGTGCGGTAATTAACCTAATTTATAAACATATTCATTGTGAGTGTTCATGGCTAAACTTACGGTTGGCTGCATATGACTTTCCAAATATGCACCAGTCATAGACGCGTAGATACACATTATCGTTGAAACGTGCTTTCGCCTTAAAGGGTACTACACTTAGCAAAAGAAAGTTACATTAACTAAATACTGAAGTATGTGTATATGCAAGTTATAAAATTAGACGTTTGTTGACATTATGAAATTATCACAGACATAATGGAATTGTGGGTAGAAATGACATAATGTGCATTTTATGATCATTGAACTGATTTTTTATTATATCCGCATGTAGCATTTTCCTACATACTTGTGTGTGTATGGTATTACAAATTTATACGGCCATTCATCTTGATCACTTAAGTTAGAATGTCGCAATGATCTACTTCTTTCGCTAAACGCTAAGCTAAGGAGAGATTTTGGATTTTGTTGTTGTTGTAGAGTTTAACGCCATTTTTCAGCACACAATAGGCTATGCATGGCGGCCAGTATTATTGGTGGAGGAAGAACCTGGGAAAATCCCCGGAAAGAACCACCAACCCACGAGAAGCTACTGGAAAGCTTTCTCACATAACTACATTAGCCGAATCTTAGACTCGAACCCACGCAGACAGAAGTGAGATGGCAGTGATCCGTAACGGAAAACGCTTTAGACCACTCGGCCATTGGATTTTGCAGCTGGCTAGCCATAACACCTACATCATTTCTCAATGGTTTACCTTAATATTTGTATCACGTGTAAGCGTAAAGAAAGGACCTTTTTGATTTGGATTGATTTCTCTACACATCCAAGTGAGTCCCAAATTTTGTGAAGGGAAAATACAGTAACATCTGTGTTTTATGTAATAGTATACTTACATCATTTCTTGGAATCCTTATAAAGTATAAATAATACTTTTAAAATACCAATACTATCCTTGTATATGGTGAAGATTAAACATAATGTGTAAATCTACCATAACTTCGTGACTAATCACAAGTTACCACGTTACCTACAGAACAATTATGGTTAATTGACGTCTTATTCGTTTGATGAATTGTTAGAACATAATGCTGTTATGAAAGAACAAAAGTTATATTATATGTGTAATCTTGAAGCATTTTGACCATTTATCATATTCTATGTATAATCTGGAAGCATTGTAAACATTTATCATACTTGAATTATGTTATGCATTTATAATATTCTGTGTTTCAACTTCAATCATTGTATGCATTTGTTATGTTATATTTTTAAACACTAAGTGTTTTAGACATTTATTACACTGTATGTTTTAGACATTTATTACACTGTATGTTTTAGACATTTATTACACTGTATGTGCAAAGATTATGCACTTAAAGCATTTACGATATTCTATGACTTAATTAGAATCATTTATGCACTTAGTATATTTTTTAGGAATTGCTCATGGGTCTTTAGCCCATCTATAAAATAGGTCATGACTTATAAAAATCGGTCTCCATTTTATGTATTTCTGGAGCGCACAGACTGTTTTCGATTCGGAAAAGCCATTTTGCATCCAACAATAGTTTGCCTCGTCAAAAATTACTTACAGTGCACAACTTTCGTTCCGGCAGAGCTAGTTTCCGTCATTATACCTTCTTACGTCAGTGACTGTAAATCATAGCCTAAAGTACGTCATGTATTTGCTATGGCTTGTAAATCATAGCCTAAAGTAAGTAATGTATTTGCTATGGCTTGTAAATCATGGCCTAAAGTACGTAATGCATTTGTTATGGCTTGTAAATCATAGCCCAAAGTACGTAATTTATTTGTTATGGCCTGTAAATCATAGCCTAAAGTACGTAATGTATTTGTTATGGCTTGTAAATCATAGCCTAAAGTACGTAATGTATTTGCTATGGCTTGTAAATCATAGCCTAAAGTACGTAATGTATTTGTTATGGCTTGTAAATCATAGCCTAAAGTAAGTAATGTATTTGCTATGGCTTGTAAATCATAGCCTAAAGTAAGTAATGTATTTGTTATGGCTTGTAAATCATAGCCTAAAGTACGTAATGTATTTGTTATGGCTTGTAATCCCTAATAAATATTCTACTGAAGATTCATTTTAAAATAATACAGGACCAACAATGACAGACTTTATTAAGGGCATACAATTTTTGAATAACACAATAGAAATTCTAACAGTTGTCATCTTTGTTAATTATTTGATGAATTTAAATGACAATTCCGAAACTAGTCTAAAACGTTATACCAAACATTACATCGTAACAATCACACAAAATTACATCAATACATATTCTATGTCAAACTTCAAGCATGTTTGCATTTAATGTATTCTATGTGTAAAAGTGAAGGTATTTAAGTATTTATAATATTATATGTGTAAACCTGAAACCTTTATACGCATTAATTATAGTATGCGTGTGATGCGGAAACATTTAACGCATTAATTATAGTATGCGTGTGAACCTGAAACATTTAACGCATTAATTATAGTATGCGTGTGAACCTGAAACATTTAACGCATTAATTATAGTATGCGTGTGAACCTGAAACATTCCAAGCATTTATTATATCCTACATGTAATTTTGAAGCATTTTACGCATTTTTTTACACTCCATGTGTAAACCTGTAACATTTTTTGCATTTATATTTCAGTAAAGATAAGGAAAATTCCATTTTCCTGATTTTATAAGTTCTCTACCGAGTCTGTTTTTAAAATTGTTTCTCTCAATATTGATCTTTTAGAAGACCATTTCTGTGATTAAGGCAAATACGTGTGCTTTGAATCTTATCACGGATTTTAGGAAATATTAAATTTGATTTTAAGGCAAATAGTTGTATACATTAAACGTATAAATGACTCTAGACAATATGAAAGTTAATTTTATCTCATAAGATTACTAGAAAATAATAATAATGTTGTGAAAATTAATGTCCTACATCATTTGTTTTTGATTCGCATATATTATTATTATTATTATTATTATTATTATTAATATTATTATTATTATTAATTTGTAGGATTCATATTCCCAATCAAGATCCTGTACCATTGTCAAATTTCTCACAGAGGGAGTACCAATCAAGACCATACGTGTAAGTAAATATACCACAACCCGTAAAAAATATTGCAAAATAAACATTTACATTACCTCGAATACCATCCCGAGTATTCAATTATTAATATTAATGTAAATACGATGATGTCTCACATGTATGATTTGTGTTGTCTAATTTTAATAAACAAATAAAACTTAACGCACAAGTTTGTAACACAACTCTCCAAATCTGATACTTGCTTCAAATAGATAACTGAGCAAACTTAACATTGTTTTCTTGCTTGTATCCATGTAATGAGATTAACAAAATTTCTCTTTAAACGCTGCATTGTCTACCACACTAAAATGTTAACACACACACACACACACGGGTTTGATCCTACAAAATACTACTATTGAAGGTAAGCAATCAGTTTAGTTATTTTCGCTGGGTTCTACGCTTGCTTCCAATGAACTCGATGTAATCCACAAAAGCTTTTAGTAAAATCGGCATATAATAAGTATATTGTATTACCAATCATCGGTTGCTGGTCTTTCTTCAGGGTAGAGAGTGACATCCACAAGGACTACACTACAAGCGTTACACGATTCCAACCACCACCCTATCGATACCGCTACCCGGATTTCTTTGAACGCAACCAGACCTCCGCCGCTTACAAAACGAGAGATATATGGACTACCCCAGCCAATGA
Organism: Unio pictorum; assembly: GCA_030141615.1. Lineage (NCBI taxonomy): Eukaryota > Metazoa > Mollusca > Bivalvia > Unionida > Unionidae > Unio > Unio pictorum. Next base: position 2,706,038 of record JARLTB010000076.1, read on the forward strand.
TTACGGCAATTATAGTCACATGAATGAAAAAATGGACCCTATAAGATCACGTGACAATTATGACATCCCGTATTTGTCAGAGCCAGGAGGTCGTGTTACCAAAAAGCCGTAAGTTGTGTGTTGACAAAAAATAAAGCTAACTTCGAATTTACAATTTTCTTCAGAAAACTCAGCTAAGTCTTATACCTGAGATGGTCTCTAAAAAGCAAGGTTCAAATTTATTTCAATGTAAAGATGGACAGGATATAAATAGCATGCGTGTAATCAAGATTTTTCTTTACATCTAATTCCATGATTTGTCTCATTGTTTAGTGGAATAAAATATTTAATGCAATATAATTTAAGCTGTAAATCGTATACTATGCCTGCAGGATTATTTAATGCAATTTATACCATCTGCGATCATTTTATCCAAAATAATATATATTTGCATCATGCTACATCCTTGTTTTGATAATAGTCACTATAGTCAAAATCATTTGATACCAAATCTAAAAACAAATTCCGGATTTTGACATAAAAGTACGTTTCTTACATTAACGTGTGCCCAGTTCAGTGATACTACAACTGAGCAAGTTTCATACAGTTTTCAAAGCTACACAAGATGTAAGGTGAGTGAAGTGACCTTTCTTTTGGAAAGAATTTAGGTTGAACTGTGGCGTATTATACTTTCACTGAGCCATTCTTATAGCGATCATTTTTCTCCAATTCGTGTGATTTCGCTGTCGATGAAATAGAGATCAATTCTGAAGCCTTTTCCTATGTACTGAGATGTAAGTTATGACGCTGTTTCATTAACAAGGTTGGTCCAAGTGCTAATCAACTTGTTAATAACATGGATTAGTCCAAATGCTAATCAACAGGGTATTCAGACTGTATAATAACAGACTTGTTAATAACATGGATTAGACCCAATGCTAATGAACAGGGTATTAAGACTGTATAATGACACACTTGTTAATAACATGGATTAGACCAAACGCTAATCAGCAGGGTATTCAGGTTTCATAATGACACAATAACATGGATTAAACCAAATGCTAATCAACAGGGTATTCAGACTGCTTAATGTCGAAGAATGTTGTGATAGCCTGACAATGTTATAATCTTGTTGCAGCGTCGTGATGTTTTATAGTGTTAAATACGGTATTTCAAAGTCAAAATGACTACTGTAGCTAATTATATTGTCGATTACTATATTTTGGAAGCTTCAGTTATCTCCTGCTTGAAACTCGTCCATGTCGTCATCTCTTAGATTTATGGTACCGAAAACGATTTGTTGAAAATCTTTTGATAGAAAAATAAACGGAATTCGCATATTTAATTGCCATTTCTGTTGTAGGTATGTTGGCGAATGGGTGAGTCGGAGTACTTCTGGCGACCTTGACCTTGACGAATTTAACAGGTCCGTATATATTAAATACTTAAAATTTAAGCTAATGTCATACCGCATCTTTTTTCTTCGATATAGGATTATCTTCTCTTGCTATTTCATCTGTGACATAGATGCTATTATGCAGTTTATAATCCACATGACGCACATTAACTTGAAGTCATGTTTAAAAATACAGTGAAACCTGTCTATAAGGATCCCTCATAAGACCATCAATGCCCTTGCTTGCGATTAGGAAACATAATGCATTCAGTTTCTCGTCAATCGATATTAAATGATATATTTATAATATTGTGCAATGTGTATTAATTTTCACACAATATCAAAGGTATACCATACATAATTCATTTTTATTATCTTTTCGGTGTAGTAATGCCTTACGTCATGGACGGGATCCTCTCCTTTGGAGAAACTCGTAAGTACCCACAAACACAGTATTACAAAGAGAGTATGAGGCTATGAAGTAAAGCACGAGAGTTTTTTTTACGAGAGGTAGTTTACACAGTCCGTAAATAAAACTTTTCAAAGTGAATCAATTACCCCTTTAATACAGCAGTACGGGAAGCCAATACATAAACTATTGCAAATATAGAATGCCTTAAATACAATACAAGAAGGTGTTTACAATGCTCTCTGATAGGCATGTACAGAGAAGTTATAATGCCTACATGTATGGTGCTACATGGATTTTATGATGCCATTACATACAATACTACATGTTGTTTACAATTCCCATAAATGGAGTTCCATTTGCTCAAAAATACGGTGCTATATGGAGTTTATATTGCCCATCAATGCACGGCTATGTGGAGTTTATAATGCCCATATATACAATGCTACACTGAGTTTATAAGACCCCATAAACTCAGTGTTACATGGAGTTTCTCAGACTCCATACATACAGCACTGTATGGAGTTTATAATGTCTATTAATGCACTGCTACATGTAATTTATACTGCCCATATATACAATGTTCCATGGAGTTTCTAAGACCCCATAAATAACGTATAATATTGAGTTCGAAATAACCATACATACAACGTTACATGGAGTTTATAATCCCATACATTGCTACCTGGAATTTATAATGCCCTAAATACAGTTCTACATGGCGTTTATAATGCCCATAAATACAACGTTAAATAGTTTTTTTTTTTATATTCATTAACTAGAGTGCTACATGGAGTTTATAATTCCCATATAGTGTTACATGCAGTTAATAATGCCCATAAATATATTGCTGCATGAAGCTTATAACGCCCATTATTACATTGCTACATGGGATTTATAAAGCTATACATACAGTTCTACATGGAGATTATAATGCCCATAAATACATTGCTACATGAAATTTATAATCCCTATGAAGACAGTACTAGATACAGTATGTAATGCCCATACCTACTCTTGTTACATGGACTTTAACAAAGCCGTAAATATAGTTTTACATGGAATTTATAATACCCTTACATATATTGCTACAAAGAATTTGTAAGCCGTAAATTCAATCGTACATGGAGTTTATAAGACCCCATAAATACAGTGATACATGGAATTTAAAATGCCCCCAATATTGTGCTACATAGAGTTTAGAATGTCCATAAATACACGGCTACATAGAGTTTGTAATGTTCATAAATGCAGTGTTACATGGAGGTTATAGTGCCAATAAATAAAGTGCTAATGGAGTTTATTATTCAGTTAAATACAATGCTACATGGAGCTTATAATACCCATAAATACAGTGTTATGTGGAGTTTATAATGCCTACAAATACATTGCTACACGGATTTTTATAAACCGTAAATGTAGTAGTACTACATGGAGTTTATTTGAACCCACAATTACAGTGTTTCATAAAGTTTATAATGTCCCAAAATACAGTGCAAAATGAAGTTTATACTAATCATAAATACATGGCTACATGGCGTTTGTAATGCCCATAAAAAGAGTGTTACATGGAGTTATCAATGCCAATAAATACAGTGCTACATGGAGTGTATTATGCCCATATATACAGTGCTACATTCAATTTATAAAGCATTAAATACCGTTCTACATGGAGATCATAATATCCATAGATAATTGCTTGCTACATATAATTTATAAAGCCGTAAGTACAATCCTAGATGGATTTTAGACGACCCCATAAGTACAGGGCTACATTGAGTTTAAAATGCCCCTAAGTACAGGGCTAAATTGAGTTTAAAATGCCCATAAGTACAGGGCTACATTGAGTTTAAAATGCCCCTAAATACAGGACAAAATTGAGTTTATAATGCCCTTAAATACACTGATACACATGGTTTTCAATGCTCATAAATACAGTGTTGCATGGAGTTTAAATACTTACTACATATAATATATAATGCCATAAATACATGGATACATATAGGTTGTAATGTTCGTAAATAAAGCGCTAATGGGTTTTATTTTTAAGATAAATACAATGCTACATGGAGCTTATAATGCCATACAATACAGTACGAAATGGAATATATAATACCCATACATACTTGCTACATTGCATTTATAATATAATAAGTACATCGCTACATGGCGTCAATAATACCCATAAATATAGTGTTTCATGCTATTAATAATTCTCATACAGTGTGACAAAGCGGTTATAGTGCCCATAAATACAATGATACATGGTTTTTACAATACGCGTAAATTCAGTGCTAAAAGTAGTTTATAATGCCCGCATATAGAGTGGCGTTTGTAATACCCATCGATATAATACTATATAGGGTTTTATAATACCCATAAATACAATATTACATGGAGTTTATAATACCCATAAATACAATACTATACGGAGTTTATAATGCCCATAAATACAATATTACATGGAGTACCATAAATACAATACTACATGGAGTTTATAATACCCATAAATAAAATATTACATGGAGTACCATAAATACAATACTACATGGAGTTTATAATACCCATAAATACAATACTAAATGGAGTTTATAATACCCATAAATACAATACTACATGGAGTACCATAAATACAATACTACATGGAGTTTATAATACCCATAAATAAAATATTACATGGAGTTTATAATACCCATAAATACAATACTACATGGAGTACCATAAATACAATACTACATGGAGTTTATAATGCCCATAAATACAATACTACATGGAGTACCATAAATACAATACTACATGGAGTTTATAATACCCATAAATAAAATATTACATGGAGTTTATAATACCCATAAATACAATACTACATGGAGTTTATAATACCCATAAATAAAATATTACATGGAGTTTATAATACCCATAAATACAATATTACATGGAGTTTATAATACCCATAAATACAATACTACATGGAGTATCATAAATAAAATACTACATGGAGTTTATAATACCCATAAATAAAATATTACATGGAGTTTATAATACCCATAAATACAATACTATATGGAGTACCATAAATACAATACTACATGGAGTTTATAATACCCATAATTAAAATACTAAGTGGAGTTTATAATACCCATAAATACAATACTACATGGAGTACCATAAATACAATACTACATGGAGTTTATAATACCCATAAATACAATACTACATGGAGTACCATAAATACAATACTACATGGAGTTTATAATACCCATAAATACAATACTACATGGAGTACCATAAATACAATACTACATGGAGTACCATAAATACAATACTACATGGAGTTTATAATACCCATACATACAATACTACATGGAGTTTATAATACCCATAAATACAATACTACATGGAGTTTATAATGCCCATAAATACAATACTACATGGAGTTTATAATACCCATAAATACAATACTACATGGAGTACCATAAATACAATACTATATGGAGTTTATAATACCCATAATTACAATACTACATGGAGTTTATAATGCCCATAAATACAATACTACATGGAGTTTATAATACCCATAAATACAATACTACATGGAGTACCATAAATACAATACTATATGGAGTTTATAATACCCATAATTACAATACTACATGGAGTTTATAATGCCCATAAATACAATACTATATGGAGTTTATAATACCCATAAATACAATATTACATGGAGTTTATAATGCCCATAAATACAATACTATATGGAGTTTATAATACCCATAAATACAATACTACATGGAGTTTATAATACCCATAATTACAATACTACATGGAGTTTATAATGCCCATATTTACAATATTACATGGAGTTTATAATGCCCATAATTACAATATTACATGGAGTTTATAATACCCATAATTACAATATTACATGGAGTTTATAATGCCCATAATTACAATACTACATGGAGTTTATAATACCCATAATTACAATATTACATGGAGTTTATAATGCCCATAATTACAATATTACATGGAGTTTATAATGCCCATAAATACAATACTACATGGAGTTTATAATGCCCATAATTGCAATACTACATGGAGTTTATAATACCCATAAATACAATACTACATGGAGTTTATAATACCCATAATTACAATATTACATGGAGTTTATAATACCCATAATTACAATACTACATGGAGTTTATAATACCCATAATTACAATATTACATGGAGTTTATAATCCCCATAAATACAATACTATATGGAGTTTATAATACCCATAAATACAATATTACTTGGACTTTATAATACCTATAAATACAATACTACATGGAGTCCCATAAATACAATACTACATGGAGTTTATAATACCTATTAATACAATAGCACATGGAGTGTTTAATACCCATACATACAATACTACATGGAATTTATAATAACCATAAATATAAATGCTGAGCGCCACGCGAGGCGCTGTTAGTATCATTTCTGTACGTCTTTAGTATTACTCGGCCGGCGATTTAACCCACAACCTTCCGTTTCCGCGACCGACGCTTTAACTGCTAGGCCACTGAAGCGGCCATAAATAGAGTGTTACATGGAGTTAAAAATACCCATAAATACACTGCTACATAGAGTCTATAATGGCCATAATTACACTGCTACATATAGAGTATAATGACCATAATTAAACTGCTACATTAACATTGTAATGCCCAAACATACACTGCTATATAGAGTTTACAACGGCCATAATTACACTGCTGCAGGGAACTTATAATGCCCATAGATACACTGCTACAAAGAGTTCATGATATACATAATTTCACTGCTACTTAGAGTTTATAATGGCCATAATTACACTGCTACAAGGAGATTATAATGCCCATAAATAGACCGCAACATAGAGTTTATAGTCAAGTAAGTACAATGTATCAAGGTGTTTATAACGCTTATGGATGCAGTGCTACATGGGGTACTTCATACTGATCATAAAGTCACTGCTACACGGATGTTATAATGCCTATTCATACAGTGTTACACGGAGTTACTAATGCTCATAAAAACAGTGTTACATGGAGTTTATTATGCAAATAAGTACAGCGCTACATGGAGTTTCTAATGCCCATAACTAGTGTGCTACATAGAGTTTCGCATGCCCGTAAATACAATGATACTTCTACATCAAGTTTATTATGCGTATAAATATAGTGCTAAATGGATTTTAGTAAGATAAAAAATACAGTGCTACATAGAGTTTCTAATGTCCATCAATACATTGCTATGTGGAGTTTCTAATGCCCATAGATACAGTGCTACATGGAATTTATTATGCCAATAAATACAGTGGTACATGGAGTTTCAAATGCCTATTAATAAATTGCTACATGGAATTTCTTATTCGTATAAATACAGTGCTGCATGGAGTTTCTAATGCCTATAAATAGTCATTCATAAAGTTTTTTATGCTTATAAAGACAGTGCTACATGGCGTTTATTATGCTTATAAATGCAGTGCTACATGGAGTTTACTATGCTTATACATACACTTCCACATGTAGTGTATAATGCCTATAGACACAGTGCTACATGGAGTTTACTATGCTTATACATACACTTCCACATGTAGTGTATAATGCCTATAGACACAGTGCTACATGGCGTTTACTATGCTTATACATACACTTCCACATGTAGTGTATAATGCCTATAGACACAGTGCTACATGGCGTTTACTATGCTTATACATACACTTCCACATGTAGTGTATAATGCCTATAGACACAGTGCTACATGGCGTTTACTATGCTTATACATACACTTCCACATGTAGTGTATAATGCCTATAGATACAGTGCTACATGGAGTTTATTATACTTATACATACAGTGCTAAATGGCGTTTATAATGCCAATCAATACATTGCTACATGTAGTGTCTAATGCCCATAGATACAATGCTACATGGAGTTTATTTTGTCAATAATTACAGTGCTACATGGAGTTTCTAATGCCCATAAATACAGTGCTACATGGAGTTTCTAATGCCCATAAATACAGTGCTACATGGAGTTTCTTATGCCCATAAATACAGTGATATATCTACATTGAGTTTAGTAAGCTTATAAATATAGTGCTACATGGATTTTAGTAAGCTTATAAATACAGTGCTACATGTAGTTTCTAATGCCCACCAATACAGTGCTACATGGTGTTTCTAATGCCCATACATACAGTGCTACATGGCGTTTTTTATGCCTATAAATAGTCATTCATGAAGTTTTTTATGCTTATAAATGCAGTGCTACATGGCGTTTATTATGCTTATAGATACACTGCTTCATCTAGTTTCTAATGCCAATAGATACAGTGCTCCATGAAGTTTATAATGTCAATCAATACTGTGCTACTAAACATCTGGATATATATATATATATATATATATATATATATATATATATATATATATATATATATATATATATATATATATATATATATATATATATATATAAGACTCATAAATAAAAGTATGCCAGGAGTTCTTGATGTCCAAATGGTACCATTATCGCCATCACGGTTTGCACTATTTTATGGAGAGAGAGAGAGAGAGAGAGAGAGAGAGAGAGAGAGAGAGAGAGAGAGAGAGGCAGACAGACTGAGATAACGAACAAAGGAATAATGGATTTGGTGAAGAAATCGATACATCAAGAGACTGCAAAACAGGCAGAGACGTATAAATCGTGTGACATTGTTTTTGCTAGAAAGGATCTTTTAAATGTATTAATTTACATGATTAATTTATTATCATTGGCAGCTTTATAAATCAAATCTTTACCGTTATTCTGATTATTATTATTATTATTATTATTATTATTATTATTAGTAGTAGTAGTAGTAGTAGTAGTAGTAGTAGTAGTAGTAGTAGTAATAGTAGTAGTAGTAGTAGTAGTAGTAGTATAGACTACAAAAACTCATGCGATGGCTTGTCATCCGTCGTCTGGCATTCGTTCATAAATTTGTTAATACATGGTTGTTGTTTGTTAATACATGGTTGTTATTTGTTAATACATGGTTGTTATCACAAATCAACCATAACTACTACAAGGACAACTATGAATCTTTACACACACATTTATCCCAAGGTTTAGCTGATCCTAAATGAAAATATTGCCCCTCAAGCAGTCAGTATGGCTGCCATGCAAAGCATCTCTAAAATGTTGCTGAACTAATCTCTCTCTAAACTGATGGTGGTGTCAAAATTGTTTTTCCCGTAAAATATTTCGTATCATGGAATTCTTATTGTGGCTTCCCCTCATGCTTGTTTCGGCTTGGAGGTTTCACTAAACAACTTCTTTTAATGGCTTGTTGTTACTAGATAACAACGATTCTGTTCTGACATTCGATGTGGTTGCCTCAGCGGTCATTCTGAAAACTGCTATATGATTATTTATAAAGAATGGATAGTTGTACTAACATCGAATGTTATAGAACCGTTTGGCTGGCTCTGCATGTATGGTGTTTTTAAAAAGGCCATCTTAAAATGCGTGGAATAGATACTCTTCTTGCATAAATGGAAAAATTAACTTGGCTCTTCACTAAAACAAAACTTGGGATATGTTACTAGTTCTATGATACAGATTTCGTATGAGAAGGAGTTCGAAAATCAGGCAATTAACGTTGTGGTCAATTTAAATATGTTTGTTTGTATTGTTGTTACTTTCTAGAGCTTATGAACACAGTGGTTGCACGTATACAAATGAATTCAATCCAGACTTTGCGACTAGCTAGATTCAAACAAACAAGTGGATAATATGTGTTTTGACATTGGTATTAATGTAAAAATATGAACTCATGATTTTAATTGTATTGTTCTGTGAACATAATGCCGCGAGAAAGGTATGAATTAAATCTTATACAACCCAGTACGTTGATATATATGAATAATATATTCAAGGCTGCGAGTGTAATTCTTTGCAAATTTTTGTCAAAAACAATAGCAATTATACATTTCATAAAGGTTACTATGTACGTATATTTTGACATCATACAAGAAAGGTTCAGTGACCTTGTTATCAGTCCAAGGTTAAACGTCGTAACAACAATATATGTAGTACACTTATAGTTAATTTGTGAACAGTTTAACTCAAATTATGTTTGCTGATAAATTTTTGCATTTTGGAGATTCTTAAGAATATTACAATTGTTTCAATACTTAGCAGTTAGAAGGAGTAAATGAACTAAAGAAACTGATAGTGATTACTGGAAATATATTCACCCAGCAGAGCGTTAGTTCATTCCTGTGATTGTGTTCTTTTTCGTTTTTTTCTGCTTCGTTTCCATTATTATGATAATTTTATTATTATTATTATTATTATTATTATTATTATTATTATTATTATTATAGGTACTCAAATTGGGGTCACGACGACAGGACTGCTTCCAAACCATAGATGAAGCAACACAATAAAATGTCAAACGATCTCTTTTGAGATGTGAATCAGACTCTCATGGATTTTTCGTGGTACTGTTTAATAAGAAAGACATGTCTGCAAATTTCAGATTGCAAAACTGCCTTCAGTGTTCTTGTGCCTTGAATAAGAATTTTCATTGCATTATTCCCAAGAGAAAGTCTATTCAGTTAGAACTGTTTTTCATGCGCCCTCGAGAGAAAATAAAACTGATTTGATCTAAAAATGGGCACCAGAACATCAGCATAAGTTGTATTATTTTTTTAAAATCAATAAATTGTTTAGTATGCATAAGTACAATGTTAACCGTCAAATACACATGTAATTATGTGTGTAGAAAGGCGAGAAGCTTCGAACATGTGCAATTTGTTGGAACTTTTGCTATGCATTAAATAAATCTTGTCACGTGAAAATATTATGAAAATTTGATAATTGATATAACACGTACATACAAACACAAAACAGACACACACACATACACACATACATACATGCATATATATATATATATATTCTTCCTTCGATAATCCTCAACAACAGGTCTCGTTCACAGATAAATGGAAATCTCATAGCATAAGTTAATTTTGTCAGTGAAGAATACTAAATATGTTCACGCACTTGCATTCCACTTATTTTGTCTACGTTCATGAAAAATATATACTATGCCTTTTTGTACATATGTGCAATCATCACTCATAATGCCATTTTTTGTCTTCTCCCAATTCATGAAGGGTATATTATTTGTATGTGTGATATATTCGATTTCAACATAAGTGTGATTTTCTAAGCCGTTGATTTTCATCCCAATAATATAGCATCTGAATTGAAATGAAAAGTAACTATGTTGTATTTCAATACAAAACATGCATATATGTAAATCTGAATTGAAATGAAAAGTAACTATGTTGTATTTCAATACAAAACATGCATATATGTAAATCTTTTATTTTCTTTTTAAGCAAAATAATCAATGCTTTCTTCTTATAAGCAATGGTGCGGCTTCTGTACTCAAGGTTATTTTTATAACAAAGTTAAAACATTCTTTACTAAACAAAATTCAATGTCATTACCTATTCGTTTCATTAGTTTAAGATCAAAAGGATATTCAGGATATATTGGATTATCAATACATGTATTAAAATCATACAAGAAAAGAAAATAATACATGAATTGGTTTCTTGTCATAATTTTCCCTTTTCTTTGTCATCACAAATACACAAAATATTGCCATCCGATAATAGTTAGGGTTTCACATGCTACGGCTTTGACAACCAACCAATATGAAGCAAAACCTTAATTTGTCACATATAACTCACTTTATCTTTGATCTGAGTCGGGTTGGCTGGATAGTCAAATATATATATATATATATATATATATATATATATATATATATATATATATATATATATATATATATATATATATATATATATATATATATATATATATAATCTGCCTGAGTCGTCTCACAACTTTGATTTTGAGCTCGGCTCCTTCAAGAGCCTTCGCATAATCTTTCCTGAAGGGGTTCGTGGTATTCTGTCGATAAACTTAACGTCACCTCGAAGCTGCATATAAGATGGAACATTTTCTGAAATTCAAAACAACATTGACTTCATTGTGACATTAACTCTGTGATTGAAACGTCGATAGAAAGCGTAATGTAGCAACATTTGTGGTGAGGTTGTAGTAGTTTCTAAAATATCCGATATAGTTTCCCTCCAGTGTTTGTTAAAATGCTTTTTTCATTGATGTAAATCTCACAAATATATTTTTTTTAAAAATAAATGAGATATAAAAATTAACGTTTGCTTATTTGTAAAATGATTCGCCACTAAATCATTATTTATATCGCCTTTCGATATTCTCGCTCACGCGTCTTTGCCGTCTATATTAATTGTGAAGTAGCATAAATGTCATTCAGTTTTAAATTGCAATAAATGCGATAGTTTATTTTCTTTGTTTTTGTAAATATGCTTATGGGGAAAACGGTCTAATGTACAAAAAATTAAACACAACCACTTCATTTTGCATACAATTCTCGTAAAAGAGATCAAATGAATTAATTCATTTTAATATTTAATATTCATAAAGTTTATGATGTTGTAAATTTAGATATCTAATTTATATATTTACATTCGCGGAACTTAATGCAAGGAACTTAAAATTCAGATGAATTACGGTAAGTTTTATCCGTCATCCCTTCAAAGTGAATACAGCATAAAATTGATTTTTCACGGTATAACTACCCTTTCACGCTTGAACTGTGTTTCATGGCACAACGAGTCCCATATACAACAACCTACCAGCAACATGTTTGTTGAGCACCTCACTATTCACTGTAGACCCCATTCGTCGAACAACAAATGCTTGAGGTACTTCGCCACTGTCTGCATCCGCCATGCCAATCACAGCAGCATCTTCCACATCCTGGTGCTTCAGTAGGACATCTTCCAGACGTGCTGGAGAAACCTTTTCACAAGTTAAATGAATTTAATCCCATAAAGACAAAACCAATCAAACGAGTACTTAAATAAATCAAAGATTAAATTCATAACTTGCAGTCATTCGCAATGTTGGTATTGTGACCATAGGCAGAACTGCATACAAATTAATAATAAATACCTATATAACTATATACTGTCTGATCTTAATCAGTACCTGTATATTTCATGGAATTCACTAAGTGTTTATGAAAAGCTGGTTTCGTTGTCTTTCTGAGCAAAACGGCCAACGTTTCACCGGCCAATCTTTTGATTATGTGTACATTCCAGATATAGACTTACAAATGGAACCATTTATTTTCTTTATCTGTCTGTATGGCTCTCACACTTCAGCCTCTATAGATGTCTTGTTGAAACTACAAATTAGCAAACGAAAACATGCAGATATGTTTACTTGTCTACACTATTTCCTTTGTCAACCCTTTTTGGGCCTCTCCCATGCTAACAAAGCAGCACATTTGTAAAAAAAAAAAACAATTTCCCCTTAACATGGTAATATCGTGTATTTTCATTTCTAAACGGATGGCGTAAGTGTAAGAGCACTATTATTCGTATTTAGAAAAGTTTTTGGGCATAGAATTTTGGATCTGGAAATTGATTTGTCGTTAACATGTATAAGACAGTCACATCTATAACAAAGGTATATAATATATAATGGCATATATTACTTTTAAGTCGAGACCAGCTATATACCCATGTTAGAGTTTATCCGATATGCATCCTAGAGTAGTATATCGACGGTAAACTAAATACCACAAAGTTAATTTGTGTGAAAAGTCTATTTCAAAACTAAATGTCTTACCTGGTGTCCTTTACATTTAATTATATCCTTGATGCGATCAACAATAAATAGGAATCCCTCCGAATCAATGTAACCAATGTCACCTAAAATAAAGAAAATTATGGACGCTTTGCTAATTTATAAGATGTATTCACTGTAAAACACAACACTTTTAGCTGCAAATATTATTAACGGTTAAAGCGAAAATTAACAGCCTCCACGTAGAGTGAGTGTTGCGTGTTTTGTTCTACCATACCTAGCGCTACTTCTCAATTTTGGTGATACAAACATCAACAATTATTTAGATAATAATAACGTATTATTAGTGAAACTCTCTCTCTCTCTCTCTCTCTCTCTCTCTCTCTCTCTCTCTCTCTCTCTCTCTCTCTCTCTCTCGTCATGGGATCGTAAAGATCAAATTTCCTATGGAATTTACACATGCACTTGTTAATCGTTAAAACAGAAGAGGCTTACATCGTTACAACATTATAATATTTTAATATAAAATGGGGAATGTTTTTAAAACTGGCTCCAGACTTATGATCTGTTTGTTGTAACAGTAAACATTAAAGACACTACTAGATAAGCTGCTTCTTAAAGTCCCTAGTAGACAAGACGTTTCTTAATTGAAAGTCCCCAGTAGACACGACGTTTCTTAATTGAAAGTCCCTAATAGACACGACGTTCCTAAATTGAAAGTCCCCAGTAGACACGACGTTCCCTAATTGAAGTCCCCATAGACACGACGTACCTTTGTTGAAAGTCCCCAGCAGGCACGACGCTCCTTAATTGAAAGTCCCCAGCAGACACGACGTTTCTTGATCGAAAGTCCCCAGTTGACACGACGTTTCTTAATTGAAAGTCCCCAGTAGACACGACGTTTCTTAATTGAAAGTCCCTAATAGACACGACGTTCCTAAATTGAAAGTCCCCAGTAGACACGACGTTCCCTAATTGAAGTCCCCATAGACACGACGTACCTTTGTTGAAAGTCCCCAGCAGGCACGACGCTCCTTAATTGAAAGTCCCCAGCAGACACGACGTTTCTTGATCGAAAGTCCCCAGTTGACACGACGTTTCTTAATTGAAAGTCCCCAGTAGACACGACGTTTCTTAATTGAAAGTCCATAGTAGACAATACGTGCCTTAATTGAAAGTCCCCAGTAAACACGACGTACCTTAATTGAAAGTCCGCAGTAGACACGACGTGTTTCTTAATTGAAAGTCCCCAGTAGACACGACGTTTCTTAATTCAAAGTCCCCAGTAGACAAGACGTTTCTTAATTCAAAGTCCCCAGTAGACACGAGGTTTCTTAATTCAAAGTCCCCAGTAGACAAGACGTTTCTTAATTCAAAGTCCCCAGTAAATGAGCCTCTTCTTAACTCTAGAATTTTAAAACACAAATCTAAGAATCCTTTACCTGTTTTGAAAAATCTGTCCCTTGTAAAAGCGTTTGTGTTTTCTTCTCGCATGTTGGCGTAACCTCTCATAACTTGCGGTCCCCTAACACAAACTTCTCCATTCTTGCCTGGAGGCATCTCATTCCCCGTTTCTGGGTCCAAAATCTGGAAAGAAACGCCCCTCCATATCTGAGCAAATAGTATGGCTTTTGTGTGCAATGATATATTGTTTCATATATTTGATATTTCATTATAGCAAATACAAATTTGATTTTCGCAGTCGAGACAAGCATAACATGAAGGTTAAAGCAAATATATAATGGGGGCGGAGGTAGACTGAAATTATTATACATGAGTGTCTTGTTTCTTATTTTTAGATTTTGCAGGCTGTTACAGCTTTGTAAGAGCAGACGGCTTAGAATGTCTTAAATAAGGATTACTTAAAAGGTTTAAGAGATGACTAAATCTTGACGTGCTTTAAAGTATAATTACTCTAAATCGTTGACTGCATTTCAATAATTTATTACCGTCAATCGAAAACGCCCGTATTATGATTAGTGTAGATCATACAGTATCTGTAAAGATGACTATTCTAAATAGTAGAATAACTTAAAATGGTGACTATTCTAAATAGTAGAATAGCTTAAAATGGTGACTATTCTAAATAGTAGAATAGCTTTAAAGATGCTCATTCTAAATACCAGAATACCTTAAAAAAAATGACTATGGCTTTAAATTAATAGTTGTGTTTTGAGTTATATTGGAAATTGTGTCAATTCGTTGGAGCAAGAGGAATTATTTTATTTATCTGGCAAAGAATATGTGCTCATATATTTTCATTTGGATTATTATAAAAAACAAGAACTGCATCACGTGACATCGTCAGCCATTTTGGATTACATCGTCAAGATTCGAACCTGGAACTATTATGACTTTTATTTATCAGAACTCTTGCAATTCCATTAGTGGATTATTTTTGTGAATTCTATATTGGATTAATGTTAGATTTGTTTCTCTAAAACCGTAAGTTTAAATATTTTCTTTTATAAAAATATTTGTACTTAATAAATTTGTTTGTTAAAGTTTTACAAGCTTGTTAGTTTTCACTCTTTCTGTGTTGCTGCTTATTCGAGCCTAAGCACGTAACAGACATCATTCATACACTATCGAAAATATGTTACACCATAATGTCACCTAGTTGAATACAAAAATTTGCACGTAGCATCAGCAGATTCTAAACATTCCATCGTTAAATATTTTGCTTTCTTCTTTTTCTCGCCTTTCAAACACACACACACACACACACACACACGCACACACACACACACATATATATATATATATATATATATATATATATATATATATATATATATATATATATGTGTGTGTGTGTATGTGTGTGTGTGTGTGTGTGTGTGTGCGCGTGTGTGTGTGGTAAATCCGAAAACAAGAACGATACATAGAGATTAAATTATCGTGCCTTGATTTCTGTTCTTGCCGGTATCCAGCCAGCGGAGCCAAACTTGTGTTTGTTGTCAGATGTCCCGGCAACAACGCCTGTCTCTGACAGCCCGTATGCTGAAATAGTTAAACAACAATCATCATGTTGACTACTGTACTAATAAACAGATGAACATCATCCATTCATCACTAACGTGAAATTTGAATAGTTAAGAAAGTTATTGGGAGTGTTCGTACTAAAGGGTTTATATAACTATGCACTGTGTGGGCGGTATTGAAAATAAGGGACCGTATGTACTTGACCGATTATAGAACAGGTATTTTGTCACGGAGCTAGCCCCTCTATTACAACCTTACGAAACTGCAATCGACCAGCGCTTACCTCCCATGTTCATTAAATTACTCGACATTTCCAGTAAAATAATTTTTACTTGAAGCTTCCAAATCTCTACAAATTTTTTACTAAATGTAGCAATATGATTGGCTATATTTTTTTCCTATAAGATTTAGAGTCGAGTAAACCTTTTGTTATTGCGGGGTGACCAAAACGTAGTGTACTTGCCGGGTCCGAAGTCAGTTGATGTTTGCAGGTCAACCCCCCAAAAAAGGTATTGCCCAAGTTTTTAAATTTGGGGTCTTCTTGTACAGACACTAGTGAAACAATGAGGTACTTTTTGGGAGAAGCGATGTAAATTGGGATCTTTGCAGAGCATCATACATATACTTTTGTTTATGTTAGTGTCAAATGACCCATTGAGACGTACCCCTACCCCCGGTCTGTCATACTAAAGGTCTCCACGTTAGAGATGTTACCAATGCCAATAACGCACTATTTTAATAGCATAAATAATTTAATCAGAGATAAAAGTGTACTATGTCATGAAAAAAGGGGGTCTCAAGTTGTTATACAAACAGTATTTTTCACACACGTTCTGAGTACATATCAATAAGCTTCCATGATGAATCGCGGCGCCTCCTGTCTACGGGAAAAGTCCCTATCTAATACTTCAGCTACTAAGGGGAGCAGTTATTACTTTGAACTAGCAAGTAAACTGTGATACCACTCATACCCCCTCTTATGAGATTATCCGAGTATAACATTTTGCTTAGGACTCGATAGGGAAAGAATTTCAATTCCGCCAATATGATAACATTCAATAAGTAAGCAATGAATTTACTGTCTTTGTATCTTAACTGTCAAATGAAAGAATTTGACAGAATTGATTTATATAATAGGTAACTGTTAAACTTGATAGGATAGTCCTGATTCTAATACTGTAGAAAACCTAACATACACACCATTATAAAAGTCACTTTCTAAGACAAAATTACTTAATCTGGCTGGTTTTCGGACAACGCTTCCACTTAACGCTTCCGCAATGGAGTGTTTTGACTATTTGGTCCATTGGGTACAGCTGGCTTGGTAATGGTCGGCTGAACTGTGTCACGCTAGGTGGTAGAATCATCAGATGAAGACACAAGCTACATGTTATTGAGAGACTTTGTGCTGGACTCCTAATGAGTCCCGGCAGAACATTATGGGGAATTTGATACAATGTCTGTAGACGATTTTGTATTGACTGGAAGTAGATTCTCATGGATTCTTTCCGCTGTAAATGAATTCGATTGCTTTTGTATATCCCTTGGGGACAGTCCCGGATTACCCATTAGGCAGAGTAGGCAACTGCCTATGGGCCCCGCGACTTTTATGGGCCCCATCAGGGACCCCCAGGGGCCTCCATGAGACCGTGACCGTGGTTCTGGGGCCCCAAAAGTTTGACTGCCTATGGGCCTCCACGGTGCTTAATCCGGCGCTGCTTGGGGAGAATTTATCAAGTGGCTTTTTCGGCTTGAACAGCTCTGCCTGGTGTTGACAACTTCTTATTATTTCCATGCCAGTTGATTCTGAAGCCGTCTCTCTAAATAATATCTGGTAAATTATGTGTAGTGTGGCGCAGGTTGTAAAATACTTCATATCTTTGTTTTGTCTTAAGGTCTCTCTGCCGGATGATTTTGAGGTTTGTCCACTTGGGGTTTAACTTCTTTTCAATAATGGGCAAGGCATTCCTCAGCTGGCGCCCCATCATCAATTAGGATTGGCTGGCACCTGTTTATAGGCCATCAAGGCAAGGAATACATCATCCTGTTTAAATTTGGACGTTGCTATTTTGACACCACTTTTTGCTTCACCATGCGTTTATGGGTTGTGAGGACTGGTAAATATTTGTATTGTATAAGTTGTATTTCTCAGCAAACACCTTGAATTCTGAGGAAGTGATCAGGGTCCCAGTGTCTGTTGAATTAATCATCAAAAGTCTGCAAAACTGGGGCGTACTTGTCGGTATCTTCGTTGTTAACAAACTGAAACGATTCAAATATTTGTTCTGCATCTTTCCCCATTGCATATATTAGTGAATTTACTTGGACTGCCTCATCTTTCAATCTGGCCACTCCACTGGCTTCCCAAAGTTAAAGCTCTCCGGTGCTTGGAATTCCGCCATTTTCACTCACTACAAACGTTTATGTATATTTTGGAGCCACATCTGATACCATGTCATGAAAAGGAGGGAATCTCAAGTTGTTACACAAACAGTATTCATTCATACACGTTCTGAGCACACATCAATTAGCTTCCATGATGGATCGCCAGCCCCTTGCCTCTGGGAGCAGTACCTGTTTAACGTTACAGCTAATATGGATAGTAGTTATTAGTTAGAACTAGATGATATACTACGATACCATATAAATGTTTCATATTTTTGAATGTATCGGTCGTTCATCTTCTAATCGAAGTTTCAAACATAATCACGTCTAGACAGACAAAAGTCTTTCAGACTAAATGACAGCTTTTTTTACACCTTATTTATATACTCAACAAATGTATCCTATATTCTATTGCTTTTTATACTTAAATATGAGAAAATTGTACTTACCTCATACAAATCAATCCTATATTCTACTAAAGTTTATATCACTCGATGAGAACATTGTACTTACTTTGTAATACAAATGAATCCTATATTATACTGAAGTTTATACCACTCGATGAGAAAATTGTACTTGCTTCGAAATAAAAATATATCGTATATTCTACTGAAGTTTATACCACTGGATGATAAAATTGTACTTGCTTCGTAAAATAAATGAATCATATTCTACTAAAATTTATTCAACTCGATGAGAAAATTGCGCAAATTTCGTAATAAAAATTAATCATATATTCTACTGAAATTTATTCAACTCGATGAGAACATTGTACTTACTTCGTAATACAAATCAATCCCATGTTCTACTGAAGGACCACTCGATGAGAACATTATACTTACTTCGTCATACAAATTAATCGTATATTTTACTGAAACTTATTCAACTCGATGAGAAAATTGTACTTACTCTGAGATACAAATCAATCCTATGTTCTACTGAAGTACCACTCGATGAGAAAATTGTACTTACTCTGAGATATAAATCAATCCTATGTTCTACTGAAGTACCTCTCGATGAGAAAATTGTACTTACTCTGAGATATAAATCAATCCTATGTTCTACTGAAGTACCACTCGATGAGAAAATTGTACTTACTCTGAGATATAAATCGATGTTTAAATTTGTTCATCAAACCTTTTTCTACGTCCTGGCTAAGCGGTGCGGCTGCACAGTGGATGATTTTTACACTTGTGAGGTCAAATTTGTCTACTATATTCTGCTTGACCAGCAGGTTGGCCACGGCAGGGACCACGTGAAGGATTTCACACTGAGGAAAAGGTAAATACGTCGAGTTTTACAAACATTATAACAATAGTGATGACAACGACTGAGACAGCGGCGGGGCCGAAAATAACGAAAAATAATGTTTAAAATGTTGTTGTTGTTGTTATTGTTGTTGTTTTTGTTGTTGTTTATGAGGATGATAATGATGATGATGATGATGTCGACTACTGCATGGCAACAGTGTAATACAAGAAGAAAAATAAACGAGAAGAAAAGGACGGCGACGACGGTTATGATGACTTTGATCATTATTAACGCTATAATAATAATGGAAGAAGTGGTGAAAATGATAATGAGTGCTGATTACGCATCTCAGTATTGTTAAATTACATATCACACACATAAATGTCTTACCTTGAAATGGTAACCTGAAGTCTGATATCATTACATATCACACGCATAAATGTCTTACCTTGAAATGGTAACCTGAAGTCTGATATCATTGATATTGTCGGCACTAATCTCATTAGTATACATCATAAAACTATTTATATTCATATGATGTATTGTTTTGTTCCTAGTATATATTACTTAAGATTTATATTATTATCCAAGAAAGTTTTAACATGAGCAACTTAGGAGTATGCCGTGTGGTAAGAACTAAGAATCGGATGTATTATTATTGACCGTTCACTTATTAAAATATTAGAACGTAATAATCCCTAAATATAATTATAAATACAAACTTAAGACAAAAAGTATTTATCATACAAATCTTACAAACCTGAAATTAATCACAGGGACACTCCACACCGAGAAATTCGAATTGACATGCAAAGAACACCAATGCGACCCTTACAATAAATCCCACACTAAAGAGTTTTCTCCCTTTTCATCATTGTCGGTATTACGTCGTTTCGATAAAGGAAATCAAAGACCAATTACACGTTCTTGAAAATTAAAGGTTTGATTGTCTACAAATATAAATTAATAGTAGTAAATTGCAGTTGAAACAAAATAACAGAATCACAAATATGTTTATTATGAAAGATGAATTTCGGTTATAGTGGATAAAGGGAAATAACTGTTTTAATGATGGGGGGAACTGGTCAGTATTTTAAGTGGTAATTTTACCTTGTGGTCCTGTATAAGCTGAAGGTAGGTTTGGAATTTGAATTCAGACATAACTATTAATTGTAACCCATTATAAAGTCCGGTTAGTAGAACACATACACCGCCATAGTGATGGTACATGGGTAAAAAAGCTACACAACGCATCTCCGGCTTATGGCAGTAAATGCTCCTGTGGAAAAACAAAATCACTTTGAAATAACGAAAACATGTAAAATTAATGTAGATAAAAGTAACCATAACAATCATTTTGTGGTGATAAAGTTTCGTATGCAAAAGAAAAATGCTTCAAGCATTACCTTCCATATTATAGTGTAATAACTGCAGTACCGTATCAAGTACATGGTTCCAATTCAACGCACATCAAATGAAATATTGTCATCTGATTAGAAAACTTTGAAATGGTTCCAGTCCATATTTACTAGAATAGAGGACTATTTGAAGCTCTTTAAAGTGCATCTTCAAACATTTGAGAAATTAATGCATTTGACTATATCTTACATCCATATATAACCCTCTGAAACGTGTTCGTATAACCCACCATATGAATTGTAGTTGGTATCTTTAGTTCAAGATCCTTCTTAAACGGGCTTATATGTTACTTGGCAATGTACAGTTTGATAGGGTTTCCTTTTCCAGTATCTGCACGGGGTAAAAATTAACCGCAAGATATTTTGTTTCATAAAGGTACACTGATAAACTGAAGTCGTAAATGAGAGAGATGAGATAAAAGGAAAATTCCAAGTATGGTAACAACAACAATTTTATAATATTATTGTTAGGTGTTCTTGCCGGCTAAGTTCGCAAATTATTGACAAGAGGAATTCAAAAACCAAAGCATGTGTCTGAAAATAGGGGTGTCAAACTTGTTTGGAACAGTGTAACGGTCAAACACATCCTGTATAACATGTGTGCTCCCCTACCCACCCTTCCTCCCGTTTTAAGTTTTAAAATGAAAGTTCGTTAGCATTTTCAATATAGGTCGCATAAATTGTTTTTAAAATTTAGTTAATTTTCTTTCTGTTTATTATTATGATCTTTGTTTGACTTAAATTATCAGCGCTTACGCTATTTGTTGAACATTGACCACAACATTTGAATGAGATAGTTGCACAGTCTTGGACAGTCCGGTTGTCCCACTGGAGGATAGAAAAATGGCGGGCGTTTTCTCTGGATCCAGGTCAGCATCAGACGTTACTCTCCCCCCTTTATTTTGAAAGAGCTTCTCATATGACTCACAATTGTCAGCTTGTCCGAAAACAATGACTTTCTACAATGAAAATAGGTTTATGTATATTGTCATCGTGTCCGAAAACAATGACTTCCTACAATGTAAGGTAGGATTATGTATATTGTCATCGTGTCCGAAAACGATAACTTTCTACAATGAAAGGTAGGATTATGTATATTGTCATCGTGTCCTGATAACAATAACGTTCTACAATGAAAGTAGGTTTACGTAGATTGTCAGCGTTTCCGAAAACCATGACATTTTACTGAAAATTTCTACAATGAAATTAGGTTTATGTAGATTGTCATCGTGTCCGAAAACAAAAGGTTTCTACAATGAAATTAGGTTTATGTAGATTGTTAACTTCTTTGAAAACCACAACATTTTACAATGAAAATCTCTACAATGATATTAGGTTGATGTAGATTGACAGCTAGTCCGAAAACAATAACTTTCTAAAATGAGAGATAGGTTTATATAGATTGTCAGCTTGACTGTAAAAAAATGAATGAAAACGAAAAGTATGATTCACTATTTCATTGTTAAATTATTACACAAAACCCATCATATACGGTGAAAGTAAAGGTGAAGAATGGCTTTGTAGAGGTGCATAAAAAGAGCACGCACCATCTGGCCTAACCACACATCATCGAAACTAGAATGGAGACATTTTAATTGATCAAACTCAAGTCTTACAACCATTTCATACAAATATGAAGAATTAGGCTTGGGTCGCGCACTAGGAGTCGAAGGATATTTTAACACAGAGAGAGAGAGAGAGAGAGAGAGAGAGAGAGAGAGAGAGAGAGAGAGATTCACTAATAATATCTTAGTATTATCTAAATAATTGTTGATGTTTGCATCACCAAAGCCATCATCGTCTTATCTCGTTAATGTTTTGCATACGTTTGACTCGCTCTGTATGTATCTCTACGTTTCTTAGAATATATATAGAATGTATTTGAACTACGAAAAAGATCTTTCAAAATATATTTAGGAAGATTTTATGTCAAGTCACTTTTCTGATTATACTGTACATGTAATTGTATTAAGAAATGAAAATGAAAAGCATAAGTGACAAGAGCATTTGAGAAATAGCCCGAAGTATGATAGAACAAAACATTCAAACACTCACTATACGTGTAGTTAGCTTCAGTCTAATTCTCCACAGCTGTGGCAGCTGAGTCGGCAGTGTGAATACATACTTTGTCCTGCATTCTTGGAACCGTCTGAAAATCTCGTCTGCAACGAGAATACGAGGGTTACTATAGTCTCTTTTAGCTTCTCAGCAACGACCCTTGTCTCTCAATTGGACATCACAAACAAAACATAGCATAAATATTTAACTGTCAGACAAATATGGCGGCTTGAAAATAGTCACGCAAAAAAAAGAAATGATAGAGAATCATTTATCTGCCTATGTTAACAGCTAACAAAAATAATTATCCCTGAGACGTAATGTTCATCTACAAATTTAAAAAAAGTGAAATCATTCTATTTTTGCGTTGTTTTCGAAAAGTTATTTGAGACAAAATAGTGTGCTTGAATGAGGATAAGTAGTGCATATGTGGCCTGACATTGATGTGAATAACCATGCTTTCGATATTAAAGACATTGTCTTCAATGGGTAACCAAAGTGTTGGACAACTATAAATCACACGAATATCGGTCTCGTGATAAATGTAAGCACAATACAATTATGTTAAATACAATTACGTTTGCTCGGCAGTTTCTTTTTTTCTTTCTTGTCTCGTCTGCCGAAGCAAACTGAAATATACAGATCCTTTTTTTTTTCAAGCCTCCGTTGCCGATATGTTATAGTCTACGTTTTGGAATACTGTTTACTAGAATGGTCATAATACCCTTTACAAGCGATAACTAGTACTCTTCGAAATCCTAGTACTATATGGATAAGGTGATCATACTAACACCATACATATTGACCTTCTAAGGGTAGGGGATAAATGCCCTTGATTGTTTAATGTGTCTCATACAGGTAGAGAAGTGTTACCGTCTGTTTCTAGAGGATTCATAGTCTGTACTGGTGACCCCAAGAAAGAACACGCAAGGTAGATAACTCCATAGTCAATATGATTTGGAAGCCATGTGCATACGACATCTCCCTTCCGAACCCCTAATTCCCTTAAACCATGCGCCAGCTTCTGTACACGGTCAATGACGTCCTTGTACGTATATCTTCTGCCTGTCTCTGCCTCCATCTGGTGTAGAATAGAAAGTTATATGATAATCTTTATTTGTAAAAGTTTTATTCACGTTGGATGATCGTCATTTTATTTGAACAAGTTGCTTTTATGCTACTCATAGTGTTTGTGTATATATCAACCAAAAAGACAATATTATATGACCTCCCCACCACCACAAAAGGATTGTTCTCCGCGTGTTTACTCAAATAAGGAATCCCAATGTGTCATCCTATCTATGTATGCGTGGTTACATATTTGTATTACTTTGGAAAGTATCAACTGGTCTCCGACTTTCATTTATCGGACGTCTGCTTTAATTTTACTTTGGTATCAGAGTCGTTTCTTGTACTAAATCATTTCAACAAATTTATTCATCTCTCGTGATTGGTTTAAGACAATCATCCATCTCCCGTGTTTGGGATAAGAAAGATATCCATGTTTCTCAGTGGGGATATGAAATTTATCCATCCTCCGTGTTTGAGATAGGAAAGATATCCATGTTTCTCAGTGGGGATATGAAATTTATCCATCCTCCGTGTTTGAGATAGGAAAGATAACCATGTTTCTCAGTGGGGATATGAAATTTATCCATCCTCCGTGTTTGAGATAGGAAAGATAACCATGTTTCTCAGTGGTGATATGAAATTTATCCATCCTCCGTGTTTGGGATAAGAAAAATAACCATGTTTCTCAGTGGGGATATGAAATTTATCCATCTTCCGTGTTTGGGATAGGAAAGATAACCATGTTTCTCAGTGGGGATGCAATAAATTTATCCATCTCCCGTGTTTGGAATAGGAAATTTATCCATGTTACTCAGTGGGGATAAGAATTTTATCCATTTCCCGTGTTTGGGATAGGAAAGTTATCCATGTTTATCAGTGGTGATAAGAAATTTGTCCATGTGCCTCAGTATGAATAGGCAATTTATCCATGTCATGTAGTGGGGATAGGAAATGTATTCATCTCCATGAGTGGTGCAGGAATTTTATCCATGTTTCTGGAGTGGGGCCATGAAATGGACAATGTTTATCAAAGACTTATTTCCTTGAGCAGACTGAGAGTTCTTAATGTGTTTCCACAAGCGCATTGTTTTAAAATATAGAAGTTTACTTCAGTCCATCCACCACCCCTGGGTCATAACCTACTGAATCACTTAGTTTCATGTAAATAATATTTTTAAAAAAAGCTGAAAACATAAAATGATTTGGAAAAATATAGTTACATCAGAACCTACAACTAAGGAGTGGAGCGATGATATATTTAAAAAATGGTTCAATTGACTTTGGATGATCAGTTTGCATACCTATAAAAAATACACTTTCCCAGTCTAGAAGTAAATATAATGTCTATAATAACTACACTATACTGTGAGGAAAATGGAAAGTGGCAGCAAGATTTGCTTTTGAGTGGACAGATGCATTCACATTTATTTTATTTACGCATGTTTAGTGACGCAGTAGCTCAATACAAGCCCAGTATAGAACTAGGCAAGGACGGCACACACAATATGTTTGGCTATTAGCCCAGTATAGAACTAGGCAAGGACGGCACACACAATATGTTTGGTTGTTGTCTTTTTTTTTTTATACTGATAAACGTTAATAGGATTTAGCACACAGGACCTTGCAATAAAATTGAACATTTATATGTAAAAGGAAACAGGTGATGACCAACGTTCCCTCTAAGCTGCGCGCGTGCGCGCGCGCGCAGCTGCTCAGGCATCCCCGCGCAGCTGAATTGTCAATTTTTCCTCAATCTAAGGTTACATGTTGCTCGTCTCCGTAATGGTTGCGAAGTGCAGCGAGCACTGCGCGCACATCTACCATTCGCTTAGAGGGAACGTTGGTGATGACCCATTTCAAGGTCAGTATCACCAATATGAAATAGGAAAACTAGGGGAAATTCTATCTTAGAAAAGACTACCTAACACAAATACAATGTATATATGTATACATATAACACACATACATATAGAAAAAAACACTAGTAGCAAACACAGGATGCAGGGGACCCCTAGCCAGGGTCAACTAAATATTTTAGGAAAGGAATCTAAGAGAAGGTGAAGAAAAAAAATCGTGAAGAAACCTTCCTATAGAAACATTAGGGAAAAAGGAAAAATATGAAAGGGGGGGGGGGGGCATCAGTCTGGTGCCCCCCTCCCCCCCCCCCCCAAAAAAAAATACCAAAAATACCAGCTTAGGATATCCTGGTAGGCCGCCTGGCACATAGCTCAAAATTCATCGGCCACGTATGGTTAATACAAAGAGCTGAACGTGTTGTTACAAACCAACCAAACAACCTACATAGTTTAAAGTTTTAATTAATAACACAGAATCTTTGATCCATTTTGTTCTTTCTCTCTCTCTCTCTCTCTCTCTCTCTCTCTCTCTCTCTCTCTCTCTCTCTCACACACACACACACACACACACACACACACACACACACTTTATACTACATACCAGGGCTATGGAATCTCCATACTGCTTCATTCGAGTTATAAGTAATTCACCCAAATTCATATCCGTTTCCAGAATAGATTCTTTCATATTTTCCTTTCGTCCTTCGAATCTCAACAACTTGGTAATAGGGTGACCTTTAAATAATTATCCGACAAATATTCTGTTTTTTCTTTGCCTCTTTCACTACATTTGTTGTTAGAAAATTTAGAACTAGGATGTTTCAATGACAAAGTGGGCCATATTGACGCAGACTTGGGTATGTGTTTGAATCTCCGAGCCAAATCGTTCGATATATTTGTAGGTCGCACAGGCAAACCAAGATAACGGGATAGGAGTACGTCCTTCAATGTATAGAGGACTGACATTTCAACGGGACGACTGTGTTTATGACATGATTAAACTGAAACTCGATGATAGCTGACAGAGATAATAAAGACTGATGATACAGTCGAGTAGCAATATGGATTGCTGCTACAGACGAGTTACAATAAAGACTGATGATACAATACAGCAACAATAAAGACTGATGACACAGTCAAGATACAGCAAGACTGATGATACGACCCAGCTACAATAATACTAATGATACAATCCAGCTACAATAAAGACCGACGATAGTCTAGCAACAAATACAAATGGATGATACAGACGAGCTACAATAAAAAATAATGATACAATCCAGCTACAATACAGATTGATGATACAGTCCAGCTAAAATAAAGACTGATGATACAATCCAGCTACAATACAGATTGATGATACAATACAGCAACAATAAAGACTGAATTAAAACAGAATGATATCAGTTATGTAGTTGTAATCAAAACAGAATGATATCAGTTATGTAGTTGTAATCAAAACAGAATGATATCAGTTATGTAGTTGTTATCAAAACAGAATGATATCAGTTATGTAGTTATCAAAACAAAATGATATCAGTTATGTAGTTGTAATCAAAACAGAATGATATCAGTTATGTAGTTGTAATCAAAACAGAATGATATCAGTTATGTAGTTGTTATCAAAACAAAATGATATCAGTTATGTAGTTGTTATCAAAACAAAATGATATCAGTTATGTAGTTGTAATCAAAACAGAATGATATCAGTTATGTAGTTGTTATAACAACTAAATGCTATCAGTTATGTAGTTGTTATCAAAACAGAATTCTATCATTTATGTAGTTGTTATATCAACTGAATGCTATCATTTATGTAGTTGTCATAACAACTGACTGCTATCATTTATGTAGTTGTTAAAACAACTGAATACTATCATTTATGAAGTTGTTATCAAAACAGAATGATATCAGTTATGTAGTTGTTATCAAAACAGAATGATATCAGTTATGTAGTTGTAATCAAAACAGAATGATATCATTTATGTAGTTGTTATAACAACTAAATACTATCAGTTATGTGGTTGTTATCAAAACAGAATGCTATCATTTATGTAGTTGTTATAACATGTGAATGCTATCGTTTATGTAGTTGTCATAACAACTGACTGCTATTATTTATGTAGTTGTTATAACAACTGAATGCTATCATTTATGTAGTTGTTATAACAACTGAATGCTATCATTGATGTAGTTGTTATAACAACTGAATGCAGCAATTTATGTAGTTGTTATAACAACTGAATGCTATCATTTATGTAGTTGTTATAACAACTGAATGCTATCATTTATGAAGTTGTTATCAAAACAGAATGATATCAGTTATGTAGTTGTAATCAAAACAGAATGATATTAGTTATGTAGTTGTTATTAAAACAGAATGATATCAGTTATGTAGTTGTAATCAAAACAGAATGATATCAGTTATGTAGTTGTTATCAAAACAGAATGATATCAGTTATGTAGTTGTTATAACAACTGAATGCTATCATTTATGTAGTTGTTATAACAACTGAATGCTATCATTTATGTAGTTGTTATAACAACTGAATGCTATCATTTATGTAGTTGTTATAACAACTGAATGATATCATTTATGCAGTCGTTATCAAAACAGAATGATATCAGTTATGTAGTTGTTATCAAAACAGAATGCTATTAGAGTTGATTTATGTACGTTTTATAAAAATAGAATAATATCAGTTATGTAGTTGTAATCAAAACAGAATGCTATAAGAGTTGCGTCATGTACGTTCTATCACAGCAGAGTGATATCAGAGTTGAGGTATGTACGTCAATAAAAAACAAAACAGAATGCTATCAGAGTTGAGTTAAGTGCTTTCTATCAAAACATAATGCTATCAGAGAAGAGGTATGTACCCCCAACCAAATCAGAATGCTTTCATAGTAGAGTTATGTACTTTCTATAGAAAAAAAAAACGATATCAGCATTGAGGTGTATACTTTCTATACAAAAAGAACGATATCAGAGTTAAGGTATGTACTTTCTATATAAAAACAACGATAGCAAAGGTGAGGTATGTACTTTCTATACGAAAAGAACGATATCAGAGGTAAGGGGTGTACTTACTGTCCAATCAGAGTAAGTGCCATCAAAGTTACGTTATATAACTTCTGTAGCAACATAATGCATTTAAAGTTGAGTTATCAATTTTAAATTAAAATAGAAGGCTGTCAAAGACGAGTTATGTACTTTCTATAAAAATAGAATGTTATTAAAATTTAATTATGTACTTTCTATAAAAACAGAATGTTATAAAAATTTAATTATGTACTTTCTATTAAAACAGAATGTTATAAAAATTTAATTATGTACTTTATATAAAAACAGAATGTTATAAAAATTTAATTATGTACTTTATATAAAAACAGAATGTTATTAAAATTTAATTATGTACTTTCTATAAAAGCAGAATGTTATAAAAATTTAATTATGTACTTTCTATTAAAACAGAATTTTATAAAAATTTAATTATGTACTTTATATAAAAACAGAATGTTATAAAAATTTAATTATGTACTTTCTATAAAAACAGAATGTTATAAAAATTTCATTATGTACTTTCTATAAAAACAGAATGCTACCAGAGTTGAATTATCTACTTTCTATCAAAACAGAATGCTATCAGAGTTGAGTTATCTACTTTCTATTAAAACGGAATGTTATTAGAGTTGAGTTATCTACTTTCAATTAAAACAAAATGCTATCAAAGTTGAATTATCTAATTTTCTTCAAAACAGAATGATATTAGAGTTGAGTTATCTACTTTCTATCGAAACAGAATGCTATCAGAGTTGAGTTATCTACTTTCTATCAAAACAGAATGCTACCAGAGTTGAGTTATCTACTTTCTATCAAAACAGAATGCTATCAGAGTTGAGTTATCTACTATCAAAACAGAATGATTTTAGAGTTGCGTTATCTACTTTCTATCAAAATAGAATGCTGTCAGAGTTGAATTATCTAATTTTCATCAAAACAGAATGCCATCAGAGTTGAATTATCTACTTTCTATAAAAACAGAATGCTTTTAGAGTTGAATTATGTACTTTCTATCCAAATAGAATGCTATCAGAGTTGAATTATCTACTTTCTATTAAAACAGAATGCTATCAGAGTTGAATTATGTACTTTCTATCAAAACAAAATGATATTAGAGTTGAGTTATCTACTTTCTATCGAAACAGAATGCTATCAGAGTTGAATTATCTACTTTCTATCAAAACAGAATGCTATCAGAGTTGAATTTTCTATTTTCTATCAAAACAGAATGCTATCAGCGTTGTTATGTACTTTCTATCAAAACATAATGCTACCAGAGTTGAATTATCTACTTTCTATCAAAACAGAATGCTATCAGAGTTGAGTTATCTACTTTCTATTAAAACGGAATGTTATTAGAGTTGAGTTATCTACTTTCAATTAAAACAAAATGCTATCAAAGTTGAATTATCTAATTTTCTTCAAAACAGAATGATATTAGAGTTGAGTTATCTACTGTCTATCAAAACAGAATGCTATCAGAGTTGAGTAATCTACTTTCTATCAAAACAGAATGCTATCAGAGTTGAATTTTCTACTTTCTATCAAAACAGAATGCTATCAGCGTTGTTATGTACTTTCTATCAAAACAGATTGCTATCAGAGTTGAGTTATCTAATTTCTATAAAAACAGAATGGTATCAGAGTTGAGTTATCTACTTTCTAAAAACAGAATGATATTAGAGTTGAGTTATCTAATTTCTATAAAAACAGAATGCTATCAGAGTTGAATTATCTACTTTCTATCAAAACAGAATGCTATCAGAATTGAATTATCTACTTTCTATCAAAACAGAATGCTATCAGAGTTGAATTATCTACTTTCTATCAAAACAGAATGCGATCAGAGTTGAATTATCTACTTTCTATCAAAACAGAATGGTATCAGAGTTGAGTTATCTACTTTCTAACAAAACAGAATGCTATCAGAGTTGAATTATCTACTTTCTATTAAAACAGAATGCTATCAGAATTGAGTTATCTTCTTTCTTTCAAAACAGAATGGTATTAGAGTTGAGTTATCTAATTTCTATCTAAACAAAATGCTATCAGAGTTGAGTTATCTACTTTCTATCAAAACAGAATGCTATAAGAGTTGAGTTATCTACTTTCTATCAAAAGAGAATGCTATCAGAGTTGCATTATCTACTTTCTATCAAAACAGAATGCTATCAGAGTTGAATTATCTACTTTCTATCAAAACGGAATGCTATCAGAGTTGAGTTATCTACTTTCTATCAAAACAGAATGCTACCAGAGTTGAGTTATCTACTTTCTATCAAAACAGAATGCTATCAGAGTTGAGTTATCTACTATCAAAACAGAATGCTTTTAGAGTTGCGTTATCTACTTTCTATCAAAATAGAATGCTGTCAGAGTTGAATTATCTAATTTTCATCAAAACAGAATGCCATCAGAGTTGAATTATCTACTTTCTATAAAAACAGAATGCTATTAGAGTTGAATTATGTACTTTCTATCCAAATAGAATGCTATTAGAGTTGAATTATGTACTTTCTATCAGAACAGAATGCTATCAGAGTTGAATTATGTACTTTCTATCAAAACAAAATGATATTAGAGTTGAGTTATCTACTTTCTATCGAAACAGAATGCTATCAGAGTTGAATTATCTACTTTCTATCAAAACAGAATGCTATCAGAGTTGAGTTATCTACTTTCTATCAAAACAGAATGGTGTCCGTT
The DNA here is from genome assembly GCA_030141615.1 of Unio pictorum. Taxonomy (NCBI): domain Eukaryota; kingdom Metazoa; phylum Mollusca; class Bivalvia; order Unionida; family Unionidae; genus Unio; species Unio pictorum. The sequence continues at coordinate 2,738,354 of JARLTB010000076.1, forward strand.
ATGTAGTTTTAACACAATATAATTTTATTACAGTTGAGTTATCTACTTTCTATCTAAGGCGAAGGCTATCAGAGTTGAATTATGTGCTTTCTATAAAAACAGAATGCTATCAGAGTTGAATTATGTGCTTTCTTTAAAAACAGAATACTGTCAGAGTTGAATTATGTATTTTCTATAAAAACAGAATGCTGTCAGAGTTGAATTATGTGCTTTCTATAAAAACAGAATACTGTCAGAGTTGAATTATGTATTTTCTATAAAAACAGAATGCTATTGAAGTTATGTACTTTCTATTAAAAGAGAATTCTATCCGTTATGTAGTTTTAACACAACAGAATGCTGTCAGAGTTGAATTATGTATTTTCTATTAGAACATAATGCTATCAGTTGAATAATGTACTTTCTATCAAAAGAGAATGCTATCAGAGTTGAATTATGTACTTTCTATCAGAACAGAATGCTTTCAGAGTTGAGTTATCTACTATCAAAACAGAATGCTTTTAGAGTTGCGATATCTACTTTCTATCAAAATATAATGCTGTCAGAGTTGAATTATCTAATTTTCATCAAAACAGAATGGCATCAGAGTTGAATTATGTACTTTCTATAAAAACAGAATGCTATTAGAGTTGAATTATGTACTTTCTATCAAAACAGAATGCTATCAGAGTTGTATTATCTACTTTCTATCAAAACAAAATGATATTAGAGTTGAGTTATCTAATTTCTATCAAAACAGAATGATATCAGAGTAGAGTTATTTACTTTCTATCAAAGCAGAATGCTATCAGAGTTCAATTATCTACTTTTTATCAAAAGAAAATGCTATCAGATTTGAGTTATCTACTTTCTATCAAAACAGAATGATATCAGAGTTGAATTATCTACTTTCTATCAAAACAGAATGCTATCAGAGTTGAGGTATCTACTTTCTATCAAAACAGAATGATATCAGAGTTGAATTATCTACTTTCTATCAAAACAGAATGATATCAGAGTTGAATTATCTACTTTCTATCAAAACAGAATGCTATCAGAGTTGAGTTATCTACTTTCTATCAAAACAGAATGATATCAGAGTTGAATTATCTACTTTCTATCAAAACAGAATGGTATCAGAGTTGAATTATCTACTTTCTATCAAAACAGAATGGTGTCCGTTATGTAGTTTTAACACAATATAATTTTATTACAGTTGAGTTATCTACTTTCTATCTAAGGCGAAGGCTATCAGAGTTGAATTATGTGCTTTCTATAAAAACAGAATACTGTCAGAGTTGAATTATGTGCTTTCTATAAAAACAGAATACTGTCAGAGTTGAATTATGTATTTTCTATAAAAACAGAGTGCTGTCAGAGTTGAATTATGTGCTTTCTATAAAAACAGAATACTGTCAGAGTTGAATTATGTATTTTCTATAAAAACAGAATGCTATTGGAGTTATGTACTTTCTATTAAAAGCGAATTCTATCCGTTATGTAGTTTTAACACAACAGAATGCTGTCAGAGTTGAATTATGTATTTTCTATTAGAACATAATGCTATCAGTTGAATAATGTACTTTCTATCAAAAGAGAATGCTATCAGACTTGAATTATGTACTTTCTATTAAAACAGAATGCTAGCAGAGACGAGTTATGTACTGTCTGTAAAAGCTGAAACTATAATAGTTGAATTATATATTTTCTATCAAAACAGAATGTTATCCGTTATGCAGTTTTAGCACAACAGAATAGAGTTGTGTTTTGTTTTATCTATTCAAACTAAATGATATTAGATGTTGTGTTTTGTACTTTCTATCAACACAAAACAGAATGATGTCAGATTTGAGTGATGTACTTTCTATCAAACCATAATGTGTGTCGAGTTGTGCTATGTACATTGTTGAGTTGAGAACTTAAGTCTATCAAAACGGAATGTTTTCAGAGTTGCGTTATAAACTCTCTATTAAAACATAATGTTATCAAAATGATTTACAAACAACAGAATATTATCAAAGTTGACTTCTGCGCTTTCTGGCAAAACAGAATGCTATCAGCGTTGTGTTATGTACTTTTATCAAAACAGAATGCTATCATTGCTGAGTGTTGTACCTTCCACAAAAACATGATTATGTAAGCGACACGTCATGCACTTTCTATCAAAACCGAACGCAAGAGTTGTATTATGTATTTTCTATCAAAACAGAATGTTATTAGGGTTGTGTCATGTATTTGCTATAAAAAGAATGTTATCAAAGTGGAGCTATATACATTCTAGCAACACAAAATGCTATTAGAATTGCTGTTAGAAGTGTGGTCTGTGCATTCAATTAAAACAAAATGATATCATTTATGTAGTTATCATCAAAAGAGAGTCCTGTCAGAGTGATGCATTTCTGATGTGACATATGGATGACATTTAACAAGCTGCAGATGAATGATGATAAAACTGAGGCCATTCTGGTCACAACACAAATACTTTCTCATTCGCTTCCTTTACCTCATATCAGCAACATCAACATTAAATTCACAGTCAATACGAAACCTAGGTGTTACTCTAGACAGTTCTTTCACATTGCACCAACATGTCATGAACATGTGCGGGGCTGCATATCTTGAGCTGAGACGCATCAGCTCCATTCGCAAATATCTTTCAGTTGATGCTACTCAAACACTTGTTTTTTATTAGTACTTTCAAGACTGGACTACTGTAACTCAATTCTGTCTGGTTCTTCTCAATATCTACTCCAGAAACTTTAAAAGATTAAAAACACAGCTGCTCACATCATCGTTAGAGTACCACGGTCAGAGCACACCTCCCCGCTGCCCTGTACCCTACACTGGCTATCCATTCGATCCAGAATCAAACACTAAAGATGTTCTCGGTGCTGTGTTTCACGGACTGACTTCATCTCAACAAATCTGTCTGTTCTCACCCATGTGTACACACAAGCAAGATACTTACACTCCAATTCTGACAATCGTAGCTTTATTATTCCTACTATGAAAACGAATTCATATGGACAACGTTCTTTTGCATAACAGGGCCCAGCAACGTGGAACAATTTGCCCATTGAAATTAGACACAACGACACAGTGATCACATTCAAGGGTGATCTTCAAACTCCCCTTTTTCAACTGCAAGAGCAAACTTAAATATTTATTACTGTTTACTACATTCAATATTTTCAGCTTTGTTTATGTTTTTTAATGTCATGCTGTTTTTTTGGTTGTTTTGTAGTCATATCATTATATATGTTGTAAAGCGCTTAGAACTACTAGAGATTAGGCGTTATTCAAAGTCTTCATTATTATTATTATTATTATTATTATTATTATTATTATTATTATTATTATTAATGTACCTTCTATCAATATAAAATGCTATTACAATTGTGGTATATACTTTCTATCAAAACACATTGATATCATTTATGTTTGTTTGTTTGGCTGATTAGGATTTTTGACGAAGCTTTAACATTGTTTCAATCATATACCTACGATGTCTGCAATGAGGCAGTTTATAGTGATGTCTACCACTGGGGCATCATGCTAAAATTCAATCTACCTAGGGGTTTCTTTGTCTAAAAATAGATCTTGACTAAGCCAATGTAATCACGTGGCGAATCTAGTAATCTAAAGCGAAAACAAGGATGAGTGGATGTTGATGTTTTTGCATTAATTTATGTGGTAATTAAAGACCATGTGCTTGGTGTCGCCGATGGGATGAAAACGTTTAATGCAATGTAAGGTGCACTCTTTAAAAATATGTTTTAAAATGTACTTTTAGAGCGGTCGATAGAGCAAGTAGTTCGTTGCTTAATGGGATGGTTGATGTCGTTGTTACATCTCTATATGTCTGTCTAACAATCTGTATGTCTGTCTGTCGTAAACTAAAATAATAAAGCATGAGTCTTCTATATGTTTATTAATATAGTACACGGACATATTGATTCCATATTCCAACACAGTACAAGTTTAATGTAAATAAGTTAAGCTTGATAATAGCTTTATGATGAATGCGTAGGACAAATGAATACACAGACATAGATGGATTAAGTTAATCCAAAATAACTTGAATAAGTCTTTATTCTTACTCCTTTCCCCAAGAAAAACCAAATAAAGAGAATATTAAGGGGTAAACAAAATATGTTTTAAAGGAGCTGCTACGTCTAGGGCCTTAAACTTAAGTAACAATAACAATAGCAAACACTTGATCAGTTTCCTAAATGATAAATTCCTTTAAATAAAATATACAGTCAAACCTATTAAAATCAATTAAAAATAACATACAGTGTAGTAGTTCAGAGAATATAATGCTAAACTGTACTATACATATCGCGTTGATCCGGACTCTATCCAATAAAATTCCAAATGAAGATTATAATAGAGTTTTATGTGCTACTCTGCCAGCACGACTGAAGAAACACAGATCTAGATCCAAAGGCTATAAATTCACGGCAAGCCATGAATGTAAAATATCACTGAAGTCCTTGAAATTTCACATAATCCAATAGTCACTGACTGTTTAAATTAACGATTTTCGACTCTGTTAAATCAAACGAACAAATATTATAAATAAAGCACGCTTTATTCTCAACGACTCCTACAAAGTAGGCATAGACTAAAGAATGGAATACATGGTGCGTGTATTATCAGTATACAGTCATCATATGTGCACCAGATCAATAAAATCTGATTCACTAAAACATTATGGAACATTTAAAATTCTTAGATTTTGAAATAACCCAGAAGGTAATGTAATAGTCTTATCAAACTGCTGAACCTATCAACAATTAGGGTACGATTGTTAAATCTACAGAACAAATGCGATCCTATTATCACATGACATACTTGACCGAAATAGTTGTTGACTTGACTCCGTCAATCAGCCTTGATTTGTGAATGAGAATTCTACACGTACTGTGCATATACCTTTCCAATAACACAAGTCTGCCACTGCCATTGAAGACAACACAGACCAAAGTGTGATTTCCGGCTAAAATACTTTATTAGTTTAGATTTTTGTAGACATAGCGACCATCCATTTGATACCACTTTGTGCATCTGAAGACTACCACCAACATATTCCCACGTTTCAAGTATATCATAAATGTTGTAGGAGATACACTACATTACTAAAGAAGGAACAGACAGACACACAGACAGGAGACAGGCACACAATCAGGAGGACATAATCCCACCTTTTTAAAGGATACATGAGGGTGAAAGTCACTGTTCTTTTTTCAGCTTAAACATTATGATTCGCAATTATATTTATGACCGGATTTCAAACAATGTCAAAATTTTGAGAAATATCTCTGACTGTAAATTACTCTAACTGGTTAACAAAGTACACTTTTATGACCCAGCTTAGCATGAAATCAGAATCACAAGAAATAAAAATAATCATATAATTCAAAACCACACACATTACTGCATCAGCAAGATTTTCAAAAATAATTGTCAATAATAGGTTTACTTTTATAACAACTATAAACAACAGAATCTCTAACTAAAACATAATTTTCCACATACCATATTAATGTGATGTTCGAATTTTGTTCCAAATTTTCATAAAATTAACATTTTTCATTAAATTGTCAAGACTTAAAGAAATGGTTATGTGCATTCAAGTGGTGAATGTAAAAATATAAACGATATTCTGCACATTGCAGTTGAATATTGTTGTTGTTGTTTATGTTATTATTATTATTATTATTATTATTATTATTATTATTATTATTATTATTATTATTTCATCAAATTTTATTATTAGAAAACGAGAGCTTTTAAGGTTGGTGTATTAACTATATGTAGGTGTTTTCGTAGTATTTTTGATAACCGAGTTCCTCGGATAAGAAGATGTTCAAAGGCATATAGATATGGCAGAAAAGAAAATTCGATTTCTTTGTTTCAGATTTTCATTTTAAGATACTGAATTATAAGCTATATTAAGGTACTGGACAACAACAATGTTTTATATACAAATATACATACAAAACAGCACTTTCCTTTTTCCATGAACACCAATTGAAATGTACTTTGTAAATATAAACTAATCCCTTTTTGAAGACACTGTAAGTAGAGTCTAGATCTGATCCCATTGAAAATATATAAATTTATATTATCCTTCACAATAACGGTTACAATTCAGTCAGTGTAAGCAATATTCACGGAGGGTCTAAAGAGACAAAAAGCGTTTTGGAGTCTAATATAGGATAATCATTGATAGGCCCAGGCCCGACCCTAAGGCAAGGCAAACGACGAAACCGCCTTGGGCTCCCACATTTTCAAAAAATCAACTCTGCATTGCAATTTTTTGCTTGGGGCTCCGCTCATCACTTTAGCTGCAATGGGTCCTGCATGTTGCATGGGTCCCGCATGATGGATTGGACTCAGCATGATGCCTTGAGCCACGCATGATGCTTTGGGCCCCGTATGTTGCCATGGGTCCAGCATGTTGTCATGGGTCCCGCATGATGGATTGGACTCAGCATGATGCCTTGGGCCCCGCATGATAGTATGGGCCTTGCATAATGCCTTAGGCCCCGCATGTTGCCTTGGGCCCCTTTTGTTGCATTGGGTCCCGCATGATGCATTGGGCCCCAGTTGATGCCCTGGATCCTGCACACCCTAGGGACGGGTCTGGATAGGCATATGCTTATCTGACTTAAATAATTCTTTAAACGATGGTTTCAAACGTTCGTTATATTAGTCCTTGAAAACAGATAACGATAAACGATTATAAACTAAAATAAACTCATTAATTATGATAAATGCATCTGTTGTCCATACAATGCACAGTATAGAAATGTTGAGTAAATTGACCGAACTGTGGTTTAAAAGCAACAATTCTTGGAATTCAGCAATAATTTTGGCATAAGAATCCGTATTTGCTTATGTAAATAGCATGCAGGTGATGTCCTTTGTTTAAGGTCAAAAGGAAGGAAGCATGTATTTACACTTTCACATTCCACGTTAATTTGCAATAACAATAACTCAAGTCATCATACTGGATGCATTTCGATTCCACATTCATTAATGAAAAATATAATTGTACTTTAAATTTGCTGCAAGAATCCTCTGGAATGTATAGAGTACGTTCCAGATTCCAGATCATGAAAAAAGCCAGTATTTGTATAATGGTTTTTAAACACGTATCTTTCTTCGGTCTTCTGTTTCTTTGTTCGACGATCAGATAATTCCGTATGTACTCGCAGAGTTTCCACAAAACAAATTTCTTCTTCTGGGATATGCCTCTTCTATTATCGTAATGTTTATTTCGAATCAGGAGCTTCTACGGTAATAACGGCAGGTTTTTGATTAAGTAAACATTATTCCTGTGCGCTGTTTCCAGAAAACTAAAACCGACTTCTCCATTTTCACGTATTTTATGGGGCAGAAAATTGAGCTATTACAAGGAAATTACTCCTTTTGAGTTTCCTGGAATTCTGTTTTTCGTATTATGCAGTAGTGCTTATAACATGCATTTTATTAAATCAATCCACTTTCGGTTATATCAATGCACAGTGGTTATATTAATGATTTAGGCTTAAACATGAGTTAGCTATTTTGGTGACTGCCTGTCACAGTTAGACTAGCATTGGCGATCAAATGCGTAACATGCGCTGCTAATGAGAAGCCGACATGGATTACGTATTTACGTATATCTGCTACAGAGGTAAATATCTAAAAAAAATCGAGATGGTTGAGGGATGATGAAAAGTATACTCTCTCTCTCTCTCTCTCTCTCTCTCTCTCTCTCTCTCTCTCTCTCTCTCTCTGTGTGTGTGTGATTTGGATTTTTAAGGTAGCTTTAAAAAAAAATTATATCATATCGCTACGATATCTGCAGTGAGGCAGTTTATAGTGATGTCACTGGGGCGTCATGCCGCAGACATGTAGGATTATGTTCCACACAGTCACATTAACCTGACACCAGGCCGACCAATCATAACATTAACCTCTTAATGCTGAACGCAAACCACTAGGCCACCGGAGCGGTATGTGCAAATGTATGCTAATTTGTTATAATACTAGTGAATTTTATTTCTGCATACGGCACATACTTATTCTTTTAGATGCCTTGTAACAGGCATATATTCACATAAGCTCTTTGCTGTCAAAAATGAATGTAAAAAAGAGGGATTGGTGGCAGTGTTGGTTCAGTACAAAATCCACCAATTGTATAAGGAATTAACCTAATTACCTCAGTCAAATCTCACATGCATGCTTTCTACAAAAAAATCAACAGTGCGTTATTAGATGTAACTTCAGTTTACAATTCTTTCCTGTTTTTCTGCAATAGGTCATTGTCGGATGAAAATTCACCAGAAAACGGTCCAGTGAGACCTGTTTAAAATAGGTCGCCGACCCCTGGACTAGGGATATATCATTGTCCATGAAGTAGCATGACGCGAGGTGCAGTATTGATAACAGTTGGCAACCATAAACTATGACTGAACCAATCTACAGTAAACCCGATAACAAACGTCCTAAATATAGTTGGGTCAATGTTAGCTGACTCAATGTTAACTGACTCAAAATACAAATACATACTTGTCATTTCTGTAATGAATAGTGAAAACACGTATCATATAAGACATCAACAAGCATATACATGAAAATGTAGAGAATATGTATTTGTTAATGAATACTGTAGAATGGATCAACTAAGAATATGCCGCTCTAAGACAATTTTGTGTATTGTATGGCAGTTATTTCTGGTTCCCGATAATTTACATTGGCAATACCCGATGAGGAAAGTTCCAGTCGTTGTAATCCGCGACATTCTTACATGTTCTGTTGAGAAATTGTTTTGGTGACTTCTTCGTTACACGACCGGATGAAAGACGAAGCAAATGGAATAGTTGCCGGGACACATCGATACGTGAAATGATAATTAGCATATATTAGATAGTGAGGTGAGGGTGTATCTTCAGATTAGTCCAGGGCCTATTACCAACATAATCCGGAACTGCTGTGAAGAATATACGCAAGGCGCTTGTCCCTGAATACCTTATTATATGTCACCGTTCCCGATTTTGTAAAACAAAGATACTAATAAAGCCAAAGAGATTAAAGCAGGAAGCAATCCCATGTCACGAGTAATGATACTTCACCAACGCCCGATGGATGGATGGATGGATGGATGGATGGATGGATGGATGGATGGATAGATAGATAGATAGATAGATAGATAGATAGATAGATAGATAGATAGATAGATAGATAGATAGATAGATAGATAGATAATCTAGTTTTGCAGATAATCGGTAACACTTGTTGGACTCGGGATAGATTTCAAAATCCTTTGCCATCGGGTACAAAGCCCTCTTCCTTAGTGTGGGGCACTTTTTAACTTCGCTGATTTTATTAGGTCCCTTAAACTTATAAAATCTGGTACTATACGTCTTCCCGTACAATGCAGACCATCACCGTGTTTTTTTCTTCGAGCTTTACACATAAAAGAACAAGTGTCATTAAAATGATTATTTACAGTTAAATTGACATGTTTTTTTTAGTCTATATCTATCTCAGGTGTATGATTTGCACCTAGGCTTAAAGATAATAACAGTGGTAAGAATGTCCACAAATCTGGAGATGGTCGTTTTACTATCAATGTGTGTGTGTGTATTACTTGTGTAAGATTACTGTTTAGGAACCGTCATGCCCAGACAGAGTGCAAAGACATCCATCAATATGTATGATGTCATCATACGTGAATGACAATTTGATGAGAGGTCAAGGCAATATAATGGACAGTCTAATCGGAAAGGCGCGTACATTAATGTTTCTTATTTCTAATCCACGCTTGTGAATACTTTGTCCTCCATGATGAGCGAGTATGTCTTGGAAGGTACATATTTCTGTATCAATATATATATTTCTATACAAATACATATTTCTGTTAAGATACATTATTCTGTTTATCTACATAGTTCTTTTATATACATAATTCAGAGATAACTCATACGTAATAGTACACGAATAACCACATTAAGTAACAAATATACACAAAGGAAAAGTCAAATTATTTTTTATGACAATCCATAGTTGCCTCGTTCTTAACACAAAAAAAACCCATCCCGCATTGACATGTGTCCCTACAGACAAATTGTAAGAGAAGACAATGATCCTCGGGCTAAATTATCACACAATAAGAAGGAACAACCGAAAAACGTGGTTACTACTTCGTGATCTGCCTTCAAGTTGAAATGGAGCTAAATTGAAAGAAATGTAGGTATGTTCAACTGGTCAAATAATGCGTGATACATCCGAATAAAGTACCTTCGGTAATCCGTTAAAACATTTATTTATATTTTAACATAATTGGAAAAAATACTTTACATGTCAAAATTATCGAAATTCTTTTTAACATATACAAAATAACTAATTTACATATGTATAATTCCTGTTCATAAATATGAAAAAGATTTTCGCATATGCAAAAACATAATTTCACATTTGTGAAATACAGTATTATATATATATCATGTGTATGTGTGTTTGTGCGTGTGTGCGTGTGCGCGTGTGCGTGCGTGAAAACTATTTTCAGTATTGCATTGGACTAACTTATACAACATAGAATTCATATATTTACAAATTATTTCACATATCTGAAAGATTTTTACATATAAGTGAAAAGATTTTCACATATAAAATAAAGACGTATTTGCATATCTAATATCCTTTCTTACAGAAGAAACATTACTGTTATTCACATATGTAGCAAACTAATTTCATTAATGCGTAAAACATTTCAACACGAGTCATCAAAAATGTAATGTATGCAAAATAAAAACCTTTTTAAATGTGAAATTCTGTCACTGAGATAACTTCTTGATGTTGCAAACGTGAAAAACTACTGTACAAATTAATTTCTCTTTTTCACTTATGTAAAATACTATCAAGCTTTACTCATGTGCATGAGGCTGATTAATTCCAGGGTCATCGATAAATTGTTTTTCTCTATTCGCACTTACTGTCAGAATTTATTTGGTATTATTGGAGTTATTTGTTATTTTGTTGTTGTCGTCCGTTTTGCTGTTGTATAGAGTGCTGAAACGAAACACATCTATCATTTCCATCCCACATCGTTGACAGCCGAATAAAAACTTCCATTTCCACTGAAAAAAAATCTCTTAATTTATGTTCTAACACTGCATGCGTAAGATGCCTCATTGCTTGATTTGTCATTTTGTCCCATCAACACCGCATGTGTACGATGTCTCCATGTTTGACATCTCACTGTGGCCCATCAACACCGCATGGGTATCTATGTTTGAGCTCTCACTGTGGCCCATCAACACTGCATGCGTATCTCTATGCTTGAGTTCTCATTTTGCCCATTCAGTATTGAATGTGTGCGATGTCTCCAGGTTTCAGTTCTCATTTTACCCCATCACCACTGCATCTATAAGATGTATCCGTGTTTGAGTTCATCTTTTTGTTCCATCAACACCACATGCATATCCCTATGCTTGGGTTCTCATTGTGGCCCATCAACACCGCATGTTTATCTCTCTGTTTGAGTTGTCATTGTTATTTAAGCAGCAACTGCTTGTTCAAGAGCTGGAAAACCTCAATATAAGAGTTACCTAATAGTGTTTGATTGGTATGAAACAAAATCAATGATTGAGATAATAAATAAATATGCGGATAAAAAACTTCTGGATCTATATATTATTCTGTCTTTCACTTTTTGTTTTAGATAATGGTTAAAACAAAATATGGACATGTATAGGCGTCTTTTTTATATTGTCCGAACAACAAGTTCCATACTAAATTATATTCGTGATCGTTTACAATATTATTACAAATTAGCAATTCCAGATGTAGGCCTTCCAATGCCCTAAATAATGGAAATAGTATGGTGCCCCCCCTCCCCACACACACACAATGTGAAACTAGAAACATCAATATTTAATGCTAAAAAGATGGGAACATAACAGTGTTTCCACGATTCTAACTCAAAATACTAGCACATGCAGATCATACATAATTCATTCAATATTATCATCAACAATTTTTTTTCTTCTGGTGCCCCTGTTTGCCAGCTGCTCTAGGCACGTGCGTATTGTTCTTAATGGGTAATTCGGCGCTGCATATTGGGAACACTTATATAATATGACATAACACTAGCATAAACTGCTCTAATGTTCACACTTCAGTTATGTTTGAGTCGGTAGGGCTCAGTTAATGGATCGTCAAACTCGTATTCCAAAGGTTTGGTGTTCGATACCTGCCAAAGTCTAGATGGGTGGAACAATCGTTACTAGCTGAAAAACTAATTATAACGGTTGATTTTCTGCCCTAGTGTGTCTTTGAAAAAGGCAGTTCCATTTCCTTGCCATGGTAGAATTAATAATGTATCAAAGGTGCCTTTTAAGCCAACAACAACGTCCTCCTCCCCCGCCCCCCCCCCCCCCCAATAAAATAAAATAATATAAAAATAAAATAAAATAAAATAGTAAATCATTAGTCCACAACGCAATAAGGCTCACGATGATGTGGACCTAACCACTTCAATTTATAGAAGCATGGTGACTTGGTAGCCAGCCTTATTTGCACTGGTGTATATTCCTCTGCACACGAATAAGGATAATGCAATTTCTTGCAATTATGTGATGTACGTCTTAGACATAAAACGTTCTAAAATAATAGCTTGCATATGTATTACTTAGTCACTACAAAATGTATGACCCTGTGATTTTGATCTGTTATGTAATGCTTCTGACAATCGTGATTCATGCACATAATAATGGTAACAATACAACCACGGGGCTACATACAAGCGAAGTCCTAATGGTGCCCTGGAGAACCAAAATGGTATATGTCAAGTATATTCCATTAGTGTGATGTTCATGGGAGTAATAATGTGTATTGTTTGCAGGGGCAATATAGAACATATGTGGGTGGGGAGGGGGAGAAACAAATAGGTTCTGTGGAACGAAGGCCCCTGGTTGCTTCATCATTTTAAACATTTCCGTGGCATATTTGAAACCATCGAACTGTCTATCTATCTCTCTATCTATCTATCTATCTATCTATCTATCTATCTATCTATCTATCTATCTATCTATCTATCTATCTATCTACCTACCTACCTACCTACCTACCTACCTATCTACCTATCTACCTATCTATCTACTGATGACCTGACAACCAGCTTCCTCCATTCCAGTCTGTTCTCGGATACTCTCACTGTGTCACTCAGCTTCAGTCCTGTCCACTCTGAGATGTTATCCTCCCATCTTTTCCTCTGTCTTCCTCTCCTTCGCCCTCCCTGCACAGTACCTTGCATGATTGTCTTAGCAATCCCTGTTGATCGTGTAACATGTCCACACCATTTCAATTTGCACTTTTTCACAATGTTCAATAGCTCTTCATAGGGCCTAATGGCTTTCTTAATTATGTTTCCCACTTCCTCATTGGTGACATGATCTCTATATGTAATGCCAAGCAACCTTCGAAAGCATCTCATTTCAACAGCTTGTATCCTCCTTTCGAGATCCGCTGTAAGGGTCCATGACTCACAGGCATATAGGAATACAGATTCAACCAAGGAGCGCATCAGTCTGATTTTTGAGCTGACTGAGGTGTTTCTGTCTTTCCATCGAACTGAAAAGAAAACTTATTCTTGTTCCTTATTTCTGCTTCCCCCACCCACCCAAGCTTGTAGTAACATGTTACTCATGAAATCATATCTACTGCAGTATAAGACAGTGGCGTCGCTAGGGTTGATGTCACCCTGTGGGGTAACTGATGGTGTCACCCCACCCACTCCGACTTCCTTCCGTAACAGACCATACTGATTCCTTAGTAATGTCATTTTGGTGTCACCCCATCCCCAAACCCCCTAGTTACGCCACTGTCACAGGAAAAGGATCACGGTTCTTTCTGGAACATAGGGCTTAGCAAAAATAATAGTTGGTACTTCTTTTCACGTCGGTGGTCTTAAGACGGACCTATAAACATGTATATACGGTAATAGAAGACCCAGCGACGGCCACGAGGCGGGGACAGAGAAAATGAATAATAATTGGTCACTTCATCATGCTAATCTGCTGCCAGTTGTCCGCGTGCTAGATTCCATGGTGTGACAAGGATACATGTTCCACTAGTTTTTGTTCCACGGCGCCGTGGTTTAGTTTGAGTTGACTATCTGAGGTAAATGAAGAACACGATTCGAAGTTTTGCAATATTGAGCTTTGTGTTTATTCTTTGATATAATATCGCCACAAATTGAGCCTTGAATTGCAGAATGGTACGGAAATTCAAACTATCGGAAATACAATTCAACGACGACAGTGCATAATATTCTATGAGGACAACATTTTGTTCAAAATCAACAAGAAAATAATGACGTTTTCTTGAAACTCAAGGATCAAACGTGGTTCAAGGAAAGCTTCAGGACAGTTGATGACAAGAGATTATTAAAAAAATAAATTCCACATTCTTTTTCATCTACGAAAATGCATCTCTCGAAGGTAAAACTATTGGTGCTGGGTGTTGATGGTAATATTAAACATATTTGTCTAACACTAAATACATATACTCTTGATAACTTCAATTTTGTAATGACTATATACACTTATTAACGAAAACTATGCAACAGGCAGTATAATAGATAATAGGTGTACTCAGTTTAATACGTATAATCGGTATAATAGGTGTAATCGGTATAATAGGTGTACTCAGTATAATACGTATAATCGGTATAATAGGTGTAATCGGTATAATAGGTGTACTCAGTATAATACGTATAATCGGTATAATAGGTGTAATCGGTATAATAGATGTAATCGGTATAATAGGTGTACTTAGTATAATAGGTGTACTCAGTATAATACATATAATCGGTATAATAGGTGTAATCGGTATAATAGGTGTAATCGGTATAATAGGTGTAATCGGTATAATAGGTGTAATCGGTATAATAGGTGTACTCAGTATAATACGTATAATCGGTATAATAGGTGTAATCGGTATAATAGGTGTACTCAGTATAATACGTATAATCGGTATAATAGGTGTAATCGGTATAATAGATGTAATCGGTATAATAGGTGTACTTAGTATAATAGGTGTACTCAGTATAATAGGTGTAATCGGTATAATAAGTATAATCGGTATAATAGGTGTAATCGGTATAATAGGTGTAATCGGTATAATAGGTGTAATCGGTATAATAGGTGTAATCGGTATAATAGATGAAATCTAATTAACTACCATGTATCATGTTCATTCTGGATTTTTTTATATACCTAAATACAGCTTAAAATCGGAATGCAAACCGAGAGAGTAGCTCTCTTTTCGTTATCTTTGGAGAAAAGTTGTATTTGTTTATATTGTATTCTTCAGTATTATGCACAAGTATCAAAATGGGAAAACTTTTAATTTGACAGTGGCTAGTATCTAGTGTCAAAAGAGACATATAAAATTAATCAAATTCGTAACACTGTTATAGTCGTTTTTAAATTTTCCATGTTTGTCTCACTGCTATTGACATAAAAATTAATCCATTTTTAAACACTACTAGTATATAAAATGTTCCCATGTTTGTCATTCTGCTTGTGTCACACACAATTACCTAAATTTTGTCACACTGCTAGAGTCATATAAACTTTTCCCATGTTTTTCACTGCTAGAATCACAACAATCGGCACATTTTGTCACACTGCTAGTCATTTACCATTTTCACCATGTTTCTGACATTGCTAGAGTCATAAAAATGAACACATTTTTTTATATACTGCATGACAATTTTTTTCAAAAGTGAAGAAGCATAAATCTCTACCGTCTTAGATAAGACAGAACATGTTCCATTTTTTTGCTCATAACATTAAAGCAGCACCATTCGCTTCAGGAAAGAGATTTTGTTCGAATGAATTATCTTTCCAAGCTTAATTTTTCTCAGCAGTATCATCTATCAGTATTCTCTTTACACCTTCATTTTTGCACGCTTCGAAATATGTAACAAAATGTAATTTATTACATTTACTACCATTTGTTTTTAAATTGACCTTATTTTAATAAGTGTAGTAGTTTATATTACCGTTCTGAAACATATATGTCGTAGTTCTCTTTTCCTTTTTTGTTGCACAAATGAATTATTAGTCGATACATTATATAAATAAAAAAGCCTTTCAGATAAGTTTTAAATATTGACTGAACGTCCATGCTAAATAATTGCACACACACACACACACACACACACACACACACACACACATATATATATATATATATATATATATATATATATATATATATATATATATATATATATATATATATATATATATATATATATATATATATATATATATATATATATATATATATATATATATATATATATATGTATGTATGTATATGTATATATTGTACATAGTGAAGGCGTATCTTAGATGGTTAGTTTTCGACCTCTGAATCTGGAGTTCATTTTTCGTTGAAGATGATAGATTACGCTTTGTATTTTATGGTCATTGTTCAGTTAGGTCAGATATACAATCTACAATCCGGATAAAGTTTAGTTTCAGAGAATCACATGTCATAATTAATTTAAGATAACGAACACCTCTTTGCATTGATATCCATTGAAGACGGGAAACAAGACATTCGAGATAATCAGTTAGAGATTAATACAACGGAATCGGGTAGAGATTAATACAATGGAATCTTTTAGAGATTAATACAATGGAATCGGGTAGAGATTAATACAACGAAATCGTTTAGAGATTAATAAAACTGAATCGGTTAGAGATTGGCACGTCAATATGGATGTTACTAAAATTATATCCTTTATAATCAGATAAACCGACCCGTCAAGTGATCAAGTGGTCAGAGTGTCTGTCTCGGATGCGGTAGGTCAAGGTTCAATCCTTGGCCGAGTCACCAAAGACTTACAAAAACTGTACCAATGGCTGCCTAGCCTGGCACTCAGCCGTTAAGTGATTACTATTATGACTGGTCGGCATGGTGTCAGGATAATGTTACTAGGCACGTCATCATGCTACATGTCTGTGTCATGATGTCCCAATGCTAGACATCACTATAAACGTTTACACTGCAGACATCGTAACGATATGACTGAAAAATTGTTAAAGCTACGTTAAAATTTCAAAATCATCTATACACACATACACATATACACATCACACTAACCCCTCTCCCCGTATTTCTTTAAAATCTCTACAACTTATGATTTTCAACATCAGAAATAACATATACGATAAAAGTTCGCAAATAACACGGTGATGAGTGTGTTTCAGATATCACTTGAATGAAGAAAAAGTGTTGTATGAACGATTTCCTACAAAATTTCTCAAAATGAATAGGCTGGTAAAAACGTTACCAGCTAATCATGGACAAAAATTAATCCACATCTTAGACCAAACTTAAGCTCAAATTTGATTTCTCTTTTGAATTCTTTCATTTATTTTAGCAACGTATCTGGTAGAAAAAGGGTATTAGTATATTTTGTTATTGTTACACGTTCAGTTGTCTGAAAGAGTTGTCATCTGTAATTTCTGGTGATCTTCGCAGTACACATTTAACAGATAAAGTTTAGGTAAGATATGTGTTTGCAGTTGAAATTTCTGTGCCTTTGAAATGGGATTTAGAGGTCTAAGTTTCATCTCTCTCTCTCTCTCTCTCTCTCTCTCTCTCTCTCTCTCTCTCTCTCTCTTGGCTACCATCAATCAATCAATCAATCAATCAATCAATCAATCAATCAATCAATCAATCAATCAATCAATCAATCAATCAATCAATTATTCAATCAATCAATCAATCAATCAATTATTCTATCAATTAATCAATCTCTTGCTTACCGTATCCTAGGCATTATGAACCAATAAAGCGATAGTAAAACCATCAAAAAAGTTATATATATATATATATATATATATATATATATATATATATATATATATATATATATATATATATATATATATATATATATATATATATATATATATATATATATATGCGGTGGTTATTAAAGTCCAAAAATGTGTTGTTTGATAGGTACTCGCACTTTAAAAGTACAAATTTACATGGATAAGCACAAACAACATGCTGATAAACTACTCTAATATTATGTCGATATACATAACGAAAAACAATGCCATGGGGAATAATAATAATAATAATAATAATAATAATAATAATAATAATAATAATAATAATACCGAGATGACCCTTCCATGTACTTTGTACTATGCGATAGTTCGCGAAGCTGATTTTCATATATATCGGTTCTTCGGTAGTTTCCTTCAGAAAGGAACCTACAAAATTCCTAGTAACCTAGTTAAAAAATTTAATGACATTAACAACATATTTTCGTTTTCCAAGACAAAACAAATTGAAGCAGTATTGCCATATCTTTACAAAACAATTGCATTTGTCACAAATTAAGTTTGAAAATTACAAATATAATAATATTTATGATTCTCCAATCACATAGTTGACATGTATCACGTGACAAAAATGGAAGCCAAATGGATTGTTATGGACACTAATCAGACCAAAAGGAACTATTGGACAAATTTCCGAATAAAACAGACACCCACCCCCACCCCCCCCCCAAAAAAAAAATAATATATAATTTATTTACTAGTGTATGTTGCAGAGGTCAATACATGTATTCATTTTAAGATTAATGTTAATTTTGTGTCTGAAGTTTCCTTAATTTCGCATGCCCACTAAATGTCTTCTTCTTTGATGAGTAAGTGTGTTTAAATTTGACTGTCCATCTCTGATAAATATCTTGCCCCGGCGATGACATCCCATTCAAAGTTGCCCTATCAATTATATTACAATAGAGGCTAATAAATTGAAGACTTCAAGTTTTAACACTTTCTCTTTCCTTCAAGAAACTCTCTGATGTCTTCAAAATGTCTTTTCCAGGGTGTCAGATATGGGGTAAACCAAATCATGCCACTGCGTTACTGTTTTTAAAGATAACTTGTGCAGCAATTAACATGCACATAGCAGATTCATCTACTTACTATAAGGTACTGACCATTTTACTTTCGGGGACAAGAAAGGCTCCGATCTTTTTGTGAACTGATATATTTTATATCATTTGAACTCAGACAATATAATGGATTTAATACTGTGTTATTTTGATACAAATCCGAGCACGATATTTTTCTAGCCATTGAGAGATAGAAATTGTCGAAAATATAGTCCCAATACTCTGTTCCAACAGCATTAGATTGCTGGTTCTTAATATAAATAAAGTATAATGCGGTTCGTATTGAGGTATATTCAGAAAAGAGCGTAAAGTTATCTTACACCCACAGTCTGGAAATATTAGTAATGATGCACTTTAATTACCATGTCAGAAGAAAGTACATGTACTTTTCTTAAACAAAACATTATTACGGTACACCCAGGTCAGCGCAGCCATGGCGTTCCTGTCAACGTTGCAAACCCAAAACAAAAACCATACTTTGCCTGCATTACTTGACCCCCCCCCCCCAAGAGATCATGTTTCTGGCTTGCACGCGCTGTTGTCCATCAACATTATATCGGGAACGATTTTGATGATTTATTGCAGAGGGACACGCCCACAGACAGAAACAAAATTATGTACGCTCCTAAAAATCCTCATCAAGCCATGTCATTATTATTTATGACTGTCCTGTCTTTTGCTTAATTGTGATTTTTTTTAGATTGCAGAATAACATGCAAAATGAAAAGATATGTTTCTGTACATAAAAAACAAAACCATATAATGTCAAATTTTCCTAACAATATATCATATCTGAAAGGCTGAGTACTAAACAAAGCATAATAATCAGTTTTTTTTTTGTCTTTGGTTGTTTTTCCGTCAAGAGATTATGTGGTAAAAGCAGTCAAACATGAAGTAGAATGTTTCGTGCATGTACAAAGACACATTGTGCTTGAAAACAATTTAGTAATGTTTAAATATTGACGAAAGGTGCAAAAAGAATATCGAAATAACGTGGAAACAATCGAATACTTATATTCAAAAACAAAATGTACATACATCCATATATAAAGACAAAAACAAAGAAACAAAAAACAAAAGATATACATAAATATCTATACTTAGCATGGACAAAACAGCAAAATCATACATCGTATATACATATATACATGCACAATGTATAAAGCAGTACCAATTCATGCTTACACACACACACACACACACACACACACACACACACACACACATACATACATACATACATACATACATACATACATACATACATACATACATTGGCATCCGTTAGTCTCGAGAGACGATGGAAGTGCGCCCATGAGAGATGCCCCTGCTGGTGGTTGTGCAACTTCTGTAGTGGCTACGTTTGTTTGTTTGTTTTATTAGGATTTTTAACGTAGCTTTAACAATTTTTCAGTCATATCGCTACGATGTCTGCAGTGAGGCAGTTTATAGTGATATCTAGCACTGGGGCATCATGCCGGATACATGTAGAATGATGTCCCACCCAGTCACATTATCCTGACATCAGGCTGACCAGTCCAAACACTAGCCTATTAATGCTGAGCGTCAAGCGAGGCAGCTGTTAGTACCATTTTTGTAAGTCCTTGGTATGACTCGTCCGAGGATCGAACCCACGACCTCCCGCTTCCGAGGCGGACGCTCTAACCACTAGGCCACTGTAGCGGTATTGTAGTGGCTACGTAGCCCAACACGAGATGGCAGTCCATGCTGCACTTGATGCACTTGAAAGTTGCATCACATATACATACATACATATGATAAAGATATATCAATTATGCGATTAAGTGTTGATTGACACAAGTGCGTTGTGCACGATGGACAATGATCGTTTCAGGCTATACTGTCACTTGGGTCACTATGTAATGTTCCTTTCCAGGTAACTACATCTCCAGCAATATGACCAGAAGATAGAAAGTGATAATGTGACCTGTGGTACAGAGTACTTAGCACTTACATAAAACAGCATGGGCAGCACGTTTACGACATTTTGATATTCCAATTATGATTACGATTATATTTTGTAAACATTAGTAACCTTCTAGAAGGTTATGTTTCATTAAGTAATAGGTTTCGTTTTAGAAATGCCAGTTTTAACCCGAGGTGAATTAAAGGACAATATAATCTTTTATCTAGAAATTATTTCTTTGTGCTTGAAGACATGCGTAGAATCAATGGCATTATTGTTCTGTCCAGAAGTTAATTTGGCTTCGAATTTTATTTATTCACATTATGTATTAACTGGAAATATAAAGTGCTCATAATAAAAAAACATTTTTGGAAATAGACATTTTAATCTACAACGACGACTGGAATGATTATCATGAGACAATTCGTAATTTCTTTGATATGCTCGCTGATGCAAATTTGATGTTTTTTCTGTGAGCATGTTAAACCTGTAGATGCTACGGTTAAGGTTATCTCTGAATTTCGTGCATATAAGTAAAGAAATCACTGATGCTATGTTGGGTATGGCTTTATACTATCGTTAGGTTTGTTCAAATTTGTCCATATATGTTAACCCCTGACAAATATATTGAGTATGGTAACCAGCTGTCATTGGTTTGAAAAAATGACGGGAGTCTTTTGATAAGTTAAATCCCATACTTAAGAGTGCACCAGATCATTCAAAACTCCAAACGTTTGTCAATTGTTTAAATACTGTCTGATGGTACAACTGATATTTCAAAAGAGAAGTATTAGTTGATTCAAGAAGACAAGATTGGTGTAGATCATCCAGTGTGCTATTTTTTCTTAGAACTTTAACAAGCACTAGACCTATTACTCCAGGATCTAGCAGGAATGTTTGGCTTTGATCTTGGCTTGCAATTCATCTAAGAGCATAATTGTCCGGTCATTGAATTCAGCGATCACAACCCTTTAGCTTTTATTGGCAAGATGAAAAACAAACATCAGAGATTAATAAGGTTGAATTTGATGTTGCAGAAATACAATATTGGCATCCGTAACGTAAAGGGAAAAATAATTTATTGGAAGATGCATTTTAATGCGTATGTAAATATTATATTCTTTCATGTATAATTTGTGCGATTCATAGTTTCATTAAATATATTATCACATGTACATTTCATTAATCGTTAAAAGAAAGCTTCATTGCCTAGAATTTAATTTTTCTTGATGAAGGGAAGTGTTATGTTTATTTAATTTGCAATGTTTCTAAGCTTTTTATAAAACAAAAATATATTATTTATATGCTATTCAAATTTGTATGTTGGAATTAACTTTGTCCAACATACAAGTTCATGTTCTACTGACCTGAATAAATGCGTTTTGTTTACAATTATGTATTTAAAAAACTAATTTACAAATAGTTTCCTATTAGTATGCGTTATCTACTAGAGTTATTATCTTTTCCTGAGTTTAAGGATAGTGTATTTACCACATTGGATATTCTAATTACAGCTAAAATGTTTTTGGTAAAGATTAAGAACATTCTCGAAGGTTTTCATTTGGCAATATTTCTTGATATTTAAAATGATAATTGTGACCTGAAGTTATTAAGAGGACCATGCAATCTTATTTTGCTAGAACTTATTTATTCGTGATTCAAGATCTTAGCAGGATCATTTATTTCAGTTGTGTCCATAAGTTCATTGGGGATAGAGTTGTATCTATTCAAATTATTTATTCACTGGAAATACAAAGTGCTCATGTCAAAATAAGTCTTGGAAATAGAACCATGAATTTAAAAATAAATTTCAATTAAGGATATATTCACATTATTGTGATCCAATAGAAGCCTTTTGTCATCACCACTACACGGGGCACCATATGCACGCCAACAAATACGGCGTTGAATTTAATTTGAATTTAGATTAAAGTTTATCCAGAGCTTATTAGCGCATGTAGCTGTAATTATAATATTAATTGGTATTTATTTAGAAATATCGTAAGTTCCCTTTCATATATATTTACCTTTGTATTTGGGGAAATAAATTATTTGTTGAATTTTGCAAAACTTGTTGCTTCTCACTTTTTTCTAAGGTATTAAGACGATTGAGTCGTAATATATGCTTTGCTCTTTGAACTTTGTCTGCATTCTGTCTCTTTCTAATCTAGATATCTCTCTCCATGTATTATTTGCATATATATTGTTTTGGATAGCTTTACTTAACGGCGTGTATCTTTTAGGTGCTGATTACGATAAAATAAAGCACACGTTAAAACAAATATAAAGCGATGTCCTTAAACACAAACTATATTATATTATACTTTATATTTAATCTAACATGTATTGGGATATAGCATTGGGGCAAAGTTCAAATTTTTATAAAGAAAAATCTGGTCTATTTGCCCTTGACCATGAAAAAAGCAGGGCAACAACAGAGGGAATAGCCAGATGTTTAAGCGATGAATTATACAAGAGTCGAGTTTGGATTAACGCTATGTTTTTTTTATCTCTTGTAGGTGTCAAAAACATTTCTCCTACTCTTGGTTCTTGGATTTCTGACATGCAAATGTAAGTTCTGCGATTTAAGCTACTTACAATAGATATTTTTGAAAAGATCGACCATTACAGTTATTTACATATAAGAAACCCACACTATTTTCGATTGTTTTTGCGATTGCAATGACATTTTACTATTAAAGAAAATCAGTTTTAAATGTGGTTCTTTTCTTTTTAAAGAGAAATTAAAAATAGTAAATATAAACTGTATCCAAAGGATCGCGAGAAATATACAAATAACTGCCATAAAAATCTACAGTTTGCGACTTTGAAATTTGATAGGTGGTTGCTTGGGTTTTAGTAGTATACATTCTTATCAATGTGAAAGTGACAAATAACTATTAGTGTTAGTGTAAGTTCTTATCGATTTGTTTTATTCATATTTATAATAAGCTTAGCCATTTTCACTCCCACCCAACATCACTCCAAATATAGCCAACCAAAGGAGCCGGAAACCACTGGCCACAGTCGACACGGAATCAGTGTAACACACAAGACTCGCTACTCAACTAATTAGAAATTGACTAGATCTCGCCCAAATAAAGAGCATCAGATAGCTAGACCCGCAGGAAATACATGTTCTAAACCAAAGGGAATAGAGAATAAACAAATCTACTAAGTACTGAAACGTCTGCAACTGACGATCCTATCAAGCCCTTGAAAACAATTGACAGTCTTGAAAGTGTAGACACTGAAGAGACCCATGACATCACACCAAACTCTTGGGAGTGTGGAAACTGAAGTGATCCATGACATCACACCAAACTCTTGGGAGTGTGGACACTGAATTGATCCATGATATTATGCCAATGTATTGGAAGCGTGGACGGTGAAGTGACGCATGATATCATGTAAAATTTTTCAAAGTGTGGAATCTGAAAAGATACATGATATCCTACAAGTGTATTGGAAGCGTGGATAGTGAAAGTGACGTACGATATCATGTCAAATGTTTCAGTGTGGACACTGAAGCCAACCGTGATATCATACCAATGTCTTGGGAGTGTGGACACTGAAGTGACCCATGCTATTACACCGAAGTCTTGGTAGTGTGGACAATGAAGATACCCATTATAACAACCAAAAGTTTAAGAGTGTGGACATTTAAGACACATGTTATCATATCAATGTTTCTAGTGTCTGGACACAGAAGTGACCCATGGTATCAAACCAACTATTTTAGAGTGTGGACACTGAAGTGGCACATGATATCATACAAAAGTCTTGGAAGTGTGGCCAGTGAAGAAATCTGTGATATCATACCAAATGTTTGAGATTGTGGACACTCAAAAGTGACCTATGATTTCGCATCACATTCTTGGAAGTGAGGACAATGACGAAACCCATGATATCACACCAAATGTTTGAGAGTGTGGACACTGAAGTGGACCTTGTTATCACAACAAAGTCTTTGAAGTGTGGACACTTAAGGAATCTATGATATTATACCAAATGTTTGAGTGTGTAAACTGAAGTGGTACACGATATCACACCACATTATTGGTAGAATGGACAATTAAGGGCTCTTGGAGGGTGTCCACACTTTCAAACGTTTAGAATGAAATAATGGCTCTTTTCAAGATATCATAACAAATGGTTGAGAGTGTGGACACTGACGTTACTCATAATTATGTTATACCAATGTCTTGGGAGTGTGAACACTGAAGAGAACTTTGATATCATACCAAATGTTTGAGAGTTTGGACACCTGAAGTGACCCATGATATTATACAAAATTCTTGGGAGTGTGTTAGCTGCAGTGTCCGATGATATTATAATAGTGTCTTAGGAGTGTGGACAATGAAGAGATCCATGACATATCGCCAAATATTTGAGAGTGTGGACACTGAACATACATATGATAGTATGCCAAATATTTGAGAGTGTGGACACTGAAAATACATATGATATTATGCCAAATGTTTGAGAGTGTGGACACTGAACATTCATATGATATTATGTCAAATGTTTGAGACTGTGGACACTGAACATACATATGATATTATGTCAAATGTTTGAGAGTGTGGACACTGAACATACATATGATATTATGTCAAATGTTTGAGAGTGTGGACACTGAACATACATATGATATTATGTCAAATGTTTGAGAGTCTGGAAACTAAACATACATATGATATTATGTCAAATGTTTGAGAGTGTGGACACTGAACATACATATGATATTATGCCAAATGTTTGAGAGTGTGGACACTAAACATACATATGATATTATGCCAAATGTTTGAGAGTGTGGACACTGAACATACATATGATATTATGTCAACTGTTTGAGAGTGTGGACACTGAACATACATATGATATTATGCCAAATGTTTGAGAGTGTGGACACTGAACATACATATGATATTATGCCAAATGTTTGAGAGTGTGGACACTGAACATACATATGATATTATCCCAAATGTTTAAGAGTGTAGACACTGAACATACATATGATATTATGCCAAATGTTTGAGAGTGTGGACACTGAACATACATATGATATTATGTCAAATGTTTGAGAGTGTGGACACTGAACATACATATGATATTATGTCAAATGTTTGAGAGTGTGGACACTGAACATACATATGATATTATGCCAAATGTTTGAGAGTGTGGACACTGAACATACATACGATATTATGCCAAATGTTTGAGAGTGTGCACACTGAACATACATACGATATTATGCCAAATGTTTGAGGGTGTGGACACTGAACATACATATGATATTATGTCAAATGTTTGAGAGTGTGGACACTGAACATACATATGATATTATGTCAAATGTTTGAGAGTGTGGACACTGAACATACATATGATATTATGCCAAATGTTTGAGAGTGTGGACACTGAACATACATACGATATTATGCCAAATGTTTGAGAGTGTGCACACTGAACATGCATACGATATTATGCCAAATTTTGAGAGTGTGCACACTGAACATACATACGATATTATGCCAAATGTTTGAGAGTGTGGACACTGAACATACATACGATATTATGCCAAATGTTTGAGAGTGTGGACACTGAACATACATATGATATTATGCCGAATGTTTGAGAGTGTGGACACTGAACATACATATGATATTATGCCAAATGTTTGAGAGTGTGGACACTGAACATACATATGATATTATGCCAAATGTTTGAGAGTGTGGACACTGACGTGGCCCCTGATGTCACTTCAAAGTTGTGGGAATGTGAACACTAATATCGTGATAGGGACACGTGATATCGTACAAAGGTCTTTGGAGTGTTGACTGTCAAGAGATCAAGAGAGCCATGATATCATACCATAGTCTTGGGAGTGTAGACGATGTTGAGACCCATGATATCCTACTAATATCTTGGGAGTGTAGACACCTAAGAGACCCATTAAATCAAACCAAGGTTTTGAGTGCGAAAACCGAAGCGATCCACGATATCATATCAGAGAAAAGTCACAGAAGTCCCGTACTTCCACTTTTTTGACAAATATTTCTGACACTATAATACAGTGGAACTGATGATGTTTCAAAACAAATGTTGATTAAGTTCCTTTTTTACTTAAAAAGATCAATCGAAGAACTCTTTCTCGTCAGATGACCTTATATAGAAAATGATCGTGTTATATATATATATATATATATATATATATATATATATATATATATATATATATATATATATATATATATATATATAAATATATATAATTTGTATTATTTTGTTGGCTTTATGATTATGTTGCATTTATATTGTGTCCAAAATCAAGTTCACCGTGTATCGCTAGAGACTTAGATTTTGAAAACAACATATTGCATAGCCAATATTTCTATATGGGTATAGATTAAATATTAGGAATATTATCAATAAAGGTAAACATGTTTTTTTATGTTCGTGCATAGGACATAGTAATTCTTTCCTGACAGACATTGTCTACCTGATGTTTCCTATGTTCTTTTATTATCAATTTATAAACAGATCTTGTCTTGTTGATAACACCAGTTAATATGATCTTGTCCATCTTAATTAACAGTTATCAACACGTTATCTTTTATATTAACCACTTTAAAGGCCATCATACGCTTTGGGGGCTGTAACGATTTTAATGAGAGAAGGGAAGAAGATAAAAGACTTTGCTTCAAAACGTATTCTTTAATCTTTCCACCTGCCACCTACTACATTTTGTTTACATGATTTCTATTGGGAAGCTGGTGACGACCAAAATAGTAGTCACCACGCTTCTGAAATAGTATTCCTGAAGCATTGTCTCAGGCTGTGATGAAAATTGAACAAGACAAACTGCTATTCCAATTTGACAGTTGTTCTTAGTGGATCCAGTGCTATTTATAAAGATAATCCACGAGCTGATCGTGGTGTGTTCAATACTAGTATGTACAATGACACTAACCTAGCTGATCGTAGTCGGTCCCACACTACAATTTACAATGACACTCCACTAGCTGATCGTAGTCGGTCCCACACTACAATTTACAATGACACTCCACTAGCTGATCGTGAGGGTTGAATATTACTATTTACAAATATTCTCCAGCATGATGGTGCGTATTCTATACCAAACATTGTTCGCCGATTCCGAAACGTGTCAACTAATTATGGTTGGAGGATGCATGCCAAGATGCCATCAACGAGCGCAAATAATCAAATAACTAAACATTTGAATGTCGAATATGGCTCGTCATGCCATCAGGGAGAGCAGCGGGAAATAAAAGAGATTATATGTCACGAGGCTGAACTCGCACTCTTGTATTAAATCAATATAAGATATGGAATGAAATATTATTGGCAAAATTAAAAGCTGTATTAAACATTAAGAAAGCTGAAGCAATTGTCGCAACCGTAACATAAATCTCACATAAATGGTTGACGAAATTATTTTAAATGTCCATGCACAAGATTTATTCAGTAAACTCCGCCTGATCAAAAACCTATATGAAACGCTTCTTCTACGATTTCCTAATGCTGAAGATTACAAAAAAAACTTTCGCTATCAAAGTATTACAAGATTCACTTAGTCAAGCCGATGATACTTCCGTAGAACCAGATAAAATCCACTGTCAACGTTTGAAACATTGCTAAATGCACTGCTAAACACTATCAATGCAGTTTGGAAACTGGATATTTCCCGTCGTTTTACCGAGAAAGAACAATGTTTTCAGTACATAGGTATGAAGAGAACTAAACCGACCTTGCAACTACTGTCCGATATCGTTAACAAGCTGTATTTTCTAAAACCATGGAATGGAAGATAAATGACTTTGCTTGTATCTTGAATCGAACGAACAATTATCAGACCTTCAGTGTGGAGTCAGATGCCTGATAAGCGCAATCGACCAAATGGGTTGACTTCAATAATGTAATAAAGAAGCTTTCATAAAGAATAAAATATATAGTTGTAGCTTTCCTGCTTCGAGAAAGTTTGTATAACCATACAGAGGTAAGGCATAATAAATGACATTTTCAACCTTGGCGTACCCAACTTTATCTCCAATGTTTTAACGATTGAATTTTCAGAGTTAATTTAGACAGACTTCTTTCTAAAAGTTATCCTTAGGTGATGCGTGCACATCAGGGCAGTATCTTGTCAGTGACTCTATTCAGCATCACACATAACAGTGTGCGAAATGTCATAATCTAGGATCCAACTGATTATTATAGGCCATGGACTTTTTTCTATACTCCATGACGTCTTATGGAAGTCCTAACAAATGATTTAAACACAAAAGACATTGTACGAGGTGCCATTTCATCTTCCTCTGACATGTCGAACCTTAAATGTTACTCTAGTAGTTTTAGCTATACTCTGGGAATTACACAAAATCCTCCAAGAAACAAATTTCATCTTCTATCTAATTATCCTGCCACACTGAAAACTTTGCATAACCATACATCTTCAAACCCATTAATATCCGATATTAGTGTAAAATAGCTAGCTGAAGCAATCTGGAAAAGATATGCTTTTTGGCTACCTAGTCTGTGTTCTTGGCTACTTAGTCCTTGATTTTGGCTACCTAGTTTGTATTGATAGCTACCTAGTCAGTACAATTGATTGCCTATTTTGTAGTATTTGCTACCTAGTCTGTACTGTTAGCTGCCTGGTCTGCACTCCTGGCGACCTAGTCTGTATCATTGGCTACTTACTAGGTACTGTTGGCTACATAGTCTGTACTATTGGCTACATAGTATGTACTTCTGCCTACCTAGTCTGTACTACTGGTTATATAAGCCTGTACACGTGGCTACATAGTTTTTACTATTAGCTACCTAGTCTGTATAAATTGGATGCTAGGTCTTTTCTCCTGGCTACTTAGTCTGTAATGTTTGCTACCTGGCCTGTACTATTGGCTACCTCGTTCGTACTATAGGCTGCCTAGTCTGTATTTGTGACTACCTATTCTGTATTCCTGGCTACCTAGTCTGTACTATTGGCTCCCTGGTCTGTACTCATGGCTACCTAGTCTGTACTATTGGCTCCCTGGTCTGTACTCATGGCTACCTAGTCTGTACTATTAGCTCCCTGGTCTGTACTCAAGGCTACCTAGTCTGTACTATTGGCTACCTAGTCTGTACTCAAGGCTACCTAGTCTGTACTATTGGCTGACTAGTATGTAGTCCTGGCTACCTAGTCGGTATTATTGGCTACCTAGTCTGTACTATTTATCTACCTTGTCCGTATTATTGGTTACATTGTCTGTATTATTGGCTACCTAATCTTAAATGTTGGATTTCTAATCTGTAATTTTGGCTACTTCGTCATATTAGTGTAACGAAACAAGATCAGTAAAATCTGTCGAACGCTTTACCTATATCCTAATATTATATCCACATACTAAATCCAAGTATTACTATATCGGCATGTTTTACATGTTCGAGTAAATATGTTAATAAAAACTCCACCAACAACTTCACATTAGGCAATCAACCGTTGAGAAGTGGTATCACTCGCATGTCACAGAGATGTGTCTGTATTGTGTCAAACGTGTATCGGCCATATACCTGACACGTGGACACTTACTGAAGGTTGATTCTCATTATATGTGTGTGTCCTGATTGTGTCCGCTGACGGTGGAACACATTCTTGTTGAGTGTTAGCTTCCACATTGCAATAGAAAACTAATTTGTTGTACAGGTGTTGACAGGGGCCCGAGATATGAGTATAAGTGTGTGTGTGTGTGTGTGTGTGATTTGGATTTTTAACGTATCGCAACGATGCAGTGTGGCAGTGTATATTGATGTCTAGCATTGGGGCATATATCATGATGTCCCACCCAGTCACATTATTCTGACACCAGTTCTAACACTAACACTAACCTCTAAATGCTGAGCGCCATGCGAGGCAGCTGTAAGTACCATGTTTGTAAGTCTTTGGTAAGACTCGGCTGGGGATCGAAACCACGACCTTCCACATCCGAGGCGTACGCTCTAACCACTAGGCCACCGGAGTGGTTGTATATATGTAAGATAGCTGTCAGTAGCTTTGCGTTTTTCGGTGGTTCTTATTTGAGGTTTACCCGGGTTCTTCCTCTGCGATATATAGTCTATCTTGCACGGAGAAGTGTTGTTTAACCCAAAGCAACAACAACATGAGTCGGTGAAGAATTAGTATGATGATATGCCATCCGAGACAATCTTGCAATTTATAATGGAAAGTGGTTTGTATTTTTATAAATTTACATGCGTGTTTGGGGTCTACCATTTTATTTACAGCAGCAATCATTTTGATATTGCAATTTATATCGTTTCTTATGGTACCTTTTGATTTCATTATTCGGAAAGATTTATCTTTTCTGGCCTCAGTTCCTTTCTTCAATGTGACATTTTTCTTATTTTACTTAAAGTTGGCAGTATATTGCCATTAACTACTACATACATACATGCATGCATGCATACATACATACATACATACATACATACATACATACATACATACATACATACATACATACATACATACATACATACATACATACATACATACATACATACATACATACATACATTTTGATACTGATATTGAGTGACCGTGAAACAAATGTGGGATCCGTTGTGGGGAACTGTGATTAAACAATATCAGAGCTCCTATTCCTGCATTGTTTAATTACTTAAACAAAACTGCGTGACGCATTCACGTTAATTCTCGTTTGTTTGGACATATTTCCATTGCATATACACGTTCTGTTTGTCTGTTTGTTTATAAGAAATATCTTTGTCATATATAAATAATATTTTCAGGTGAGCGTGCCGATGTCTATGGCACATGTTCTGTCCATGTAGACTGTCCTTCCAATGCCCGGTGTCGGCCTAACTCCTGTGACGGGTACATCTGTCTCTGTGACGAAGGTTTTGTAGCAAGTCAAGATAGAAGAAGATGTATGAAGGGTATATTATTATTTGTTTTAAAAAAATTCTTCATTTTTACATGAGTTGTGCTAGTTCTATAAACTAATTATGTGTACAATAGATGGCCAAAACGTTATCCGTTTAATGTCCTTGATGTTGGCGAAGTCGGAAAAAAAGGTCAGTTAGCATGGATTTGCAATTGGAGATTTCTTGTTCCTAAAAGAGACGAAATTGGAAATCTTGCACTTGACCTCTGATACGAGAAATACTTGTGTAACAATTCGCCATCCAGGCCCATTATGTGTTTTCTTGATTCTAGAAGCTGAATGTTCAGTTTTAATTTATTTTGGTGTGTGTTTGCGCGTGTACATGACACATATATTATACGTTATTATACGTATGTGTATGTGCGCGCGCAAGCGAGCGTGTGTGTGTGTGATTTTGATTATTAATGTAGCTTTAAAAAAAAATCAGTCATATCGCTAACATTGTAGGGTGGCAGTTACTAGTGATGACAAGAACTAGGCAGTCATGTCTCGAACATGTAGTACAATATCCCACTCAGCCACGTTATCCTGACACCAGGTCGACCAGTCCTGAGCGCCTAGCAAAGCAGCTGTTAGTACCATTCGTATGTTTTTGGTATGATTCGGTCGGAGTTCGAACCCGCGACCTCCCGCATCGAGGCGGACGCTCTAACCACTTATCAATCGAAAAGGTTTCAGACATATGATTTCCACGTTTAAGTTAAAAAAAAGTACAACTACGTTTGTACATTTTTAGCGTTATCTTCATTAATATTTCAGCTTCGTTGATACGCCAATATGTTTTCCTTTTCACATAACGTTTTAATTTAAATGTTGTTTTTTATGCTAATGAGGGTATTAAAAGTTAAAGGAATGAATTCATGGACATTTTACTTTTCTTCATAGCCGCAGGGATAGGAGAACCTTGTCTCAACCTGACTTCTCGCTGTGTCTCCCTGTTCTCCGTTTGCAATGAAGGCGCGTGCCGTTGTATAGACAGTTTTGTGGTATCCAACGATGGCCGCTGTAAACTTCCGGGTACTAGCTTTGTTGGAGAGTCTTGTGGGAAATGTGAATATCCCACACACTGTGTGGGTGGAGTCTGTCGGTGTGTGGATAATTTCCGACCCCTGGCTTTTGATGAATATTGGGTCGATCCCTTTAGCTCACTTCAGTGTCGCCCACAAGGCTACGCTTTAAGTAAGTCATATCAATATGAAATTAAATTGTATGTCTGTATCGCACACCTAAAATGTTCCTATCGCACACCCTGTTTGGAACTACTTTTACAACTTGAAATATTTAATAATAGTCCACTTATGAAGGATCCCGAATGACTTATTACCCTACATTTTGAACTATTAAAAAAATGGCAATTTACGATTGTTTGTGAAATTGTTGATGCATTGAACTTTCAATGATAATTCAAGCATATATTTTTAAGAAATAAAAAGTAGGTATTTTACTAATATGCGTTTGATTATTAATGTACATTTGGATATAATTAACAAGTAAATTCTCAAAAATATTGCTCTGTTTTCTTCTTCTATTTTTACTTTAAACAGTTAGAAGAATTTAACATGTAAGTTACAGTTCGCTATGTATGACCCAGTAATAAAAAAGTTTGTTACATGATGTTCATTAGATTTTTCTTCAGATTTAATAAACAAATTCGATTTCTTGGTAATTTCAATCGACAAATTGTAAATTCCTTCACTTAAATGAGCTCCTTAAAAGGAACTTATTCCGCTGTTTCTGATACCTCTGAAGCTGAAATGGATTTTAGGTACGTTTGGTATTTTAGATCATTTACGTTTCTTGTCAATTAAACACAAGGTAACGTTTATCTCCAATTTCTAACCATGTCTTATCTTGCGATAGCTTTCTGCGTCTTTCTTACTTTGTCTTTTTTTGCGAATTATATGAGCACTGCTTATGATCGCTTTGCGCGAGATAATTGGTCCTTGCATTCATTATTAGGTTCTGCTGTTATAAAACATAAACAAAACCGAGTACGACGTACAGCACTCAGGCAAGCACATGATTAGAAGCAAACCTTTATTCAAATACTGGACAATTCGCCAGTCTTCACTGTGCCTTGAAACAATACAAAAAAACTGGTTTGTCTTTAGTTATGCACTTTGTAATCTTTTATTCAGACAAATGTAATGGCACAGAGATTCCAGCACCGCTTCCCTTGCAAGCACTAGCACGATCTACACCGATTTACCCGGATAAAGAGATGTCTGTCAAACCCCAATCTGCAGTATTCGGATCCTGCACAAGTCATGCAGAATGTCCGAAGTTTGCCAGATGTAAGCCGAGTTCCTGCGATGGTTTCCTGTGTCTCTGTGATAGTGGTTTTATCGCAAGTAAAGATCGAACTTCGTGTCTAAGAGGTACGGCATACAAGCAATGGCAAAAGCAGTCTCTGGGTGCGCGAGCTCCTGCGTGTATATATATATATATATATATATATATATATATATATATATATATATATATATATATATATATATATATATATATATATATATATATATATATATATATATATATATATATATATATGTGTGTGTGTGTGTGTGTGTGTGTGTCTAAAATGGAGTATTTCGTACTATTTGAGATGTCTATCGTATTTTCGTGAATTTCTTTCACTTTTTGTTCAGATCATCTACTAAATGGTATTTCATCTTATACGTAATGCTATCCATTCATTTCATATTTAAACTATCAAAATATCAAGCATTTTCAATATATATATATATATATATATATATATATATATATATATATATATATATATATATATATATATATATATGTGTGTGTGTGTGTGTGTGTGTGTGTGTGTGTGTGTTGTTATGACTCTGTGGTCCGAAACTAAGAAAGTGAAATAAGCATAACCAAAATGTTTGTAAAACAAGCAATTGAATATGAAAATTATAAATGAAAATGTGAGATGAACGTACACTATTAATGAAGCTACTCTAGAATATTCTTGACAATGTTTTATGAATGTCCTAAATTAATGAAAAGTCTGCGTAAATTTCAAAACCGGAAATGTACTAGCCTGCCAAGAGACGAGACGTTGTCACTATGGCGACATCTAAAACCCATATGAATAATTTACAATCGTTCCAGAACAATATTAGACTCCAAGTATTAAGCACTTTCCATTTCCACTGAAAGTCCAAATAAATATTTTCCTCTCGAATACTACATATGTACAAAATAAAACATGTCGGCAGACTTACAACATAAAACATGTCGGCAGACTTACAACAGAAAACATATCGGCAGACTTACTACAGAAAAAAAGAGGATGAATCCAAATCTGAATGAATCTGACTGCTCAGTTCATTCTTTTAAATACCTTCTTTTGCGACTAAATTTCACAATATACTCCAGGTGACGGACATTATGACTTATTTTGCTTCGAATTGGCTTATTCATGTGACCAAACCCATCCTACGGGAAGTAACTGAATTTTGTTAGATACATCGAAATCTCATCGCCCCATGAGAAATGAATCCAAAGACGCCATTATATCTTATTATTAATATTATTTTTAATTATTGTTAAAATCTATGTATAGACCTGATGTAAGTTTCGCTCATAACAAACTCAGGTCACGTAGGCAAAATCTAACAAAAGATATTCTGTACAACCAGGAATAAAAATTACGAAATTTAAAATAAGGTTAAAGTTCCATATCATGATGTGTCGTCATGAAATGCAAAGATTAAAAACAATCACTCTGACTCATTGTGTTTGTACTATGTATTTTAGCATTAGTTCAGTAATTTTGTAAACTACAATGCGAAACTTTACATTTTTCTCAGATGACTATGTTCGTACCATAATCTCTCAGCTAAAAGTCCGATTTAGATACATTCAGCCTGACGTAAAATGTCACAAAACCCCGATTTGGATACATGCATAGCTAACGCACAATACCCACAAAATCCTGATTGAGGTATGGTTATGCTTGACGTAAAGTACCACTAAGTCCGAATAGGATACATTTATGGCTGATGTTAAATTTTCAGATGCATTCTAAACTTGTGTCATTCGAATACTTCTTGTACAGTTCTCGGAAAAGATATCACAATATGACACTTATTTGCTATATGACACCATGACTTTTTAAAATACCTTCTCGGTTCATACATTTACCAGGCTACAATGTATATAGAACACATGTAGTATGTGCTTAGAGATGGCGTTGTTTTCTGACACGCAAAGTTTTTGTCTTTTGTCAGTAGTCTGGACGTTGGTCGAAAAAGCAATTTGCGCCTTTGAATGCTTAGTACATAATTAAACAGATCGCTCGATATGTATATAGATTCCATGTTTTAGGACCTTTTTCAATTAAAAAAAACAACCTTGTTGTCATTATTAACTCGTGCTTATACATTCCCCATGTACATCAAACGTGTATTTAATGTTTTATTTCGGAGTATTTGCCTAGAGTTTGTCCTGTATATATAAATTGTTTATATCCCTGACTCGAAACGATATGAGGATGTTTTGCGACCTGCTGCTTTTCGAATTATTTGTGTTATTGTACACATCATATTTTATGACTAATTATTCTAATTTTACATAGTTTGATCTTTATATCAGCAAATTACTGCTACAAAGCAAAATTTAGCTTTCACAGGGTTTGAAATACATTAGATATCACGCTTTATTGAAATTAGACAGCTAACGTAAACTGTTGTTTTTTTCTTCAATAGTTTGCGTACTTAAGCACACATATTTTTCAAGGTCATTATTGCGGCGTGACGTTGTGTAACTGCTGTAAAGTATATCACCGTAATAATCATGATCAATGTCGTCTTCAATACTTTTTCTTCCTTCGATGATTTGATTACTACTAATAGTAGTAGTAGTAGTAGTAGTAGTAGTAGTAGTAGTAGTAGTAGTAGTAGTAGTAGTAGTAGTTGTTGTTGTTGTTGTAAGAATGTTATGGTCCTATTGATGTTTTTGTTCCTTTTTGTGTTGTGATCAGTAATATTAGCAGTTGTGGATTGATTATGATGTGGCGATTGCAAACTGATGCATTTCGTTGGTTGTTTACTATGGTCAGTTTGTAATTACGTAAGACCTTGGTTAAGTTAGTTCAGTTAATTATAATTGTTGGCCGTAGGTTCAACGATTTTTGTTGCATGGGCACATTAATAATACTTTGTAACTATTGTGGTACTAGTTATCTTCTGAATTTACTTAACAGCCAGACGCATCACCGAAGCATGCAACTCCTTAACAGATAGATGCATGTCTCCTTTCGCCTCGTGCACAAACAGTTTCTGCAAATGCATGGACATCTTCCAGCCAACGGTTGATGGCCGGTGCAAATTGCCTGGAAACAATTTTTTAGGTGAACCGTGCTTGAAATCCGAACAATGTGAGTATCCTTCTAAATGCGTCAACGGAAGCTGCTTATGTGTAGAGCCATATCGGCAGATAACTCATGAGGAATTTTGGATGGATCCAATGATAACCAGCCAGTGTCGAACAATCGGTTTTTCTGTCTGTAAGTACTATCATTTGTTGTACGTAATCATAAGCACCGTTTGAAAGATATGGCTAGGGATCAAGCAATAATACTTGAATCTGGTCCGTAAACCATCAATCAGACTGGATATAAGAGGGCTGGTTCTAATTTATTTTGTCTAAGTGCTGCGTGTCTTTAATTAAACATAAAATCTCAAAAAGCGTGGCCAGGTGATCATAAAAGGTATATTCCAAACACTCACCATGCATGTTACAAAGTATTGATCAGCTAAGAAACTACTGAAGTTTCTGACTTTCCTTTTTCTTGGTTGGCCGTGAGTTTTAGAGTATGTATTTGAGTATTTTGTTTGCCGATGAATGAGAGACTTAGTTGTAGTAAACTTGATGAAATCGAACCCACTTTTCAGTAGTTTTGCCCCATATTTGAAAGGACACAATCTCTCGTGAAAACACTTCATCTCGATTTTTATGACATCGCTCTTATATCAATGGCTATGCACTAGATGTTTCAAACAAAAATGTAACCTGAGTTAGCTATTATAACAACGAGAATCAAACCTGAATGAAGGACAGGTTTAGAATTGTTACACAGCATTAAACATTGTCGTTTATATTTGTAGTGTGTTATATTTAAAATAGACTGACGACATTGCTGATACAATGAACGATTATTTTAAGTTAAGGACAATTTCCAGTCCGACTATTTGTTTCCCTTTTAAGAGCTATTTTGAATCACTTAGAACGTTGCATTCATTCAGTGAAACTCATTAAACCCTGGAGGTTTTTGTCATTTTCGCCTGATCGCCTGAAATGCTAGTATGAAACACATTTTTGGGGCTAATTCTGAACACATACAAAAATTGGCTTGCAAGAGATTTTAGATTAGCCTGCAGCATAGTTGTGTTAGAAACTTTGTTTTTTATTAGCCATTTTGTTCGTGTAAATGCAGAAGTGTAACACTTGAATTTTCTTTCTGTTGCTTATTGTACCCATCATTTTCGTGTCCTTGATCCTTTTTTCTTCAAAACCGGATCTTATCCCACTTCTTGCAAAGGTTCTCCTGTCTTTGTGTCGTTCAGACCGGTCTGCCTCAAATCCGAGGCCACAAATATATAATCCGGACACTATATCAGACTCCGAACGCCAGCGCAGTTTGGGTGTAAGAATATTGGGTCTTAAAAAATACATTTTTCCTCTGTATGTTTTAATCCGACTGGAAGGTCCCGATCATCTGGTACCGTTGTAGACCTTTATCTGTCTACGTTTTTGTAATACCACCCACTTTAGTGTATTTTAAATGACCTTAACGCTACTGAGCTTGGACGTCGGGTACAACCTCTTGACGCTTAAACCGGGAACCAAGGGTAATAAATTAATGATGATGCAAAACGTGTTGTTATATATGGAGTAACGGATGTCATATTACCATAATATTTATATCTATCTTTTACAAATTATCTGTTTAACCATACTATTTGCTTTAGAGACAATAGTAGATCTGCGATTTCGTTCGACAACGAATAGATGGCATCCTTCTGAATATGGATTTTCTCAGACTTTTTTAACAATAAATGATTGTATATTTATTAACAAATTCTAGAAGTTTAGACAGGCAGGTTTGATAAGATTTTTATTTCGAAACAACATGAATCCTATTCTTTTTGGCAACATAAGCCGTAAGTAATTAATTATAGATTGTCATATTCATTTGCCAGATACAGTGACATGATATGATAAAAAGGCCATCGTTTTGTCATTGGTATGATCCCATGACGTAATGACAAACAGTTAAAGAACCAGGGCCAGAGAAGTTATTTTCCAAACTTTCAAAAGGTTTCTGGCTTTCCTCGAAAGGGTACTAAAATCAAAAGTCTGTGTCTATTTAGTCAAATACCCAGTACAATTGTGCAAGAATGAAACGATGGTCAACTTTAAAGTGACAAATGACTACATTTTAGTGTGTATAGATTATTTTAGTGTGTATAGATTATTTTAGTCTGTATAGATTATTTTGCCGGCCCTGAAAACCCTGATTATCTTAACCTTTTTGATTCTGCAAACAGGATATTTCAATATCATAGATCGTGGAAGTTAACCACCGACGAATACCTACAAGAAATGAACATTGAAAGTAATGGATTACGTATGAAAATTTTGTTTAAATGAATTACACACAATTAGTACACTAGTTTTACTGTTTGTTTTTATCAGGTTATTGTATTTAATTGATAGTGAAATCGAACAAACATATTCCCTAAATAACGTCTAGAGTTTTTTTTAAAGAACTGCCGTGTTTGAAAGTTATCACCCAAGAAATCTTGTATCCAATAAATTAAGTTCTTGCTACCATCCGATTTTTTTCTATAGCTCTTTTTAAGAGGGCTTTGATCAGTTATTTGAGTGTAGATACATCTTTCTTGTGAGACTCTATTGATAATTTTCTTTATAAAACTAATATTCATAAGTTATGTTTTGGGACTTTTAAATCCATTTTCAGGGAAATGCAATGAAACTCAGTTGGATATCCCAGAGGAACTCTCATCTCGACAGGAGGCCAGAGCCAACAATCGAGACGTCATTCCCGTCGATTCTTCTGTCCGAACCACAACTGAAGGTTATAGATCTTTCAGTCAATTTCCTCCATCTAATTTTATCCCTAAATTTCTTACAGCTTATGATGCAAACAACTTGCAAGTACGGTTCAGAAGTACTCCGTTGCCTTTCATTACACAAATACTAGGAGAGCCCTTAAACTTTAATCATTCTGTAGATGTGTCAGAACCCAATAATATGATATCGCTGACCTCTCCGGAAGTAACCATGGATGTGCTTCGAAGTGGTCACGATGCACATGAATATACTACGCCATCATCCAAACTAGGTCAAAATAGAGAATCTCCAAACAATACAGCGAATTTTACCAACTCAAGCAACACTCCATTTAATGGAAATCTGACATCACACGCCCAGATGAATATAACCAACAACAGCTTTAACCAAACACGTTTGATAGATAGGCTGAGCAAGTCAGGAATATTACGATTATTTGATGACAGAATTAGTATGAAATTTCTGATTGGATCTTTAGCGAATTCTAGCATCAACGGTTCACGTGCTATATTGTCATATTCTTCAACACTATCACCAAAGTCAGCAACAGACTTGGCAACCAAGGGGCATACTACTTTAAAGAATAAAGCAGATTTGCCAGTCAACTTGCGTCATACAACAATAAAAGTAACAGACAAAATGAAAATTCCGTTTTTGTCGCAAACTTCATTTGTTACAGACACACTCAGTCAAAGCACTAACAATGTAATACATCCTGTTAGAAAAGATGCCACATATTTAACGGATGGTATGGGGTATAAGAAGAAAGACCATAGCTCGCAATCCACGACACACACGTCTACAAGACAGGATTCTTACGCAAAAAACACAAATGACAATCTATTTTTGGTAGGACATATATCTCACACCACCACATTTAATCCTGTTTCTGTAGTATCCGATCCAACTGCAGAAACAAATATACAGCTGCCATTTAAGATACCTCTAACTGAAATTTACTTATCGTTATCCGAAGTACCAAAAGGTTTCACGAAAGTGACGTCATCGACACAGACGGAGGCCATAAAAGGAAATACAATCTACTCCATTCCAGCGCAAACCGGAAACTCCGTCTTGTCAATTCCATTGTCATATAGCCAAAACACCGCTACACTTTCCTCACTGCAAACTGGTCATGAAATTCCAAAAAGAGTAGCTACTATTACTTCCAGTTCAAATGAGGATAATGACTTTATATCAGATTTAACTAGTAAAAGCACTAATAACGAAGAGATAACAACGCATTTACCTAATGATTTCATAGACACGAGATTAGTGCCTGTGGAAATAACTAACGTGGGTGGCAATTTGTTTTTGACCAACCTTGGTGGATTTTCACGCATGTTGGATGGTATGTTAACCTTTGATGATGGGTTTTCAGCCTTCCTATTTACATCTGGCCAATCCGAAATCTCACATGGCAAGGATTTACTGCATACAGTGAACAATATGTGTTTGGAAGTTGTTCATAGGCAAGGCATGACTTCTATCACAAAAAGACAAGACAGGGCCGTTACTTCTTACTATGGCGGCACCTTATCGTTGATGTATTATCAATTAATACATGATAATCAGACGGGACCAAGGGTAAAAGGTCATCCGACTGAAAAGTTAGAAAATGCATCTAAGGAAATATTTTGGGAAATACTTCGATCACAAGTGACACCAGGAAATAAAACAAGCATTTATATCTCTAAAGCCAAACTACTTTCCAAAGACAAGCGAAGAGTTGGTAAAAGAAGCCATAATTTTGCAAAACTTGATTCTCACAGAGATCAAACTTTACTTGACAAAAACGATTTTATCACATCAACACAAGCATCTACAATAATGTATTCAATTTCAGATCGGAGTTTGTCAGCCACAGCTAGTGTAGAAGAAGGATGCAAAAATATGAATTATAATTTAAGAACAGTTAAGTTCTCCATAATGGAGTATATAGAAATCATTCTTCCGATATTACAATTGATAGATAATGACACAAATGTGGAAAAGTTTCATTCTCGTGACTCATTTGTTTATTTTATAAATGGAAAATCACGTTTAAACACTGACTCCGGTAAAGTATACGTTATGCAAGGAGGCGAACAACCAATTATAAATATCAAAGTAGTAGGAAATATGTCCGTAATCTTGGAAAGTGGTATTCTTCGAGTACAATTCCCACATTCATCTTTAAACTTTGATGTAAATTTGACAGAAGTTCACTTCAGGAATAGCTCACTGTTCATTGCTTTCAATAGTAGTAGTTTTGTAGTGGAAGTTATAGAAGGTTCAGCTGACATTGTCCAAGGGAACCATACGAGGACTATACATACAAATGGTCACAAAATAGTGCTAAGTCAAAATATAACTAAGAATATACGTATGTATTCGCAACATATAATTTTTAAAGCGGAATTAAATGGCTTTGTTTTGACCTACCACAATATAAGTCACACTACGACATATCAAAAAGATTATATATCATATATTGAAAATACTAACGGCACGTCCGAGATAAGAATTGGAACACTGAGTAATGTCTTAGTATTCCATGATGGCGGTACTGACATAGTTCACATAAACGGGTCTGGATTGATGATTGAAAATATGTTTGATTTGTTAGTGGAAAATAAATATGGCACAGTTGAAGCAGAGATGACTGAAAACAAGCAAATCATTGTCCTAGATCAGGGAGTAACAAAGGCGATTAGCTCTAAGCATGCGGTACAGGTGGAGCAATTTAATGGCACAATGTGTTTATGGCAGGATAAATCGTTTGTGAGACACGCTATAGAAGTCATGAAAAAGAGTAAGGCAACCTCAGATGTTGAAGATACTACAGTACCCGTATCAATGACAACACTAAATCCGAATAATTATGATGAAGTAATTAGCCCTGATGCATCGAAACAGTTTGTGAGTAATAAGTTTGATTCAGATTTTGTGACCTATGATGCAATGATTACGTCTCGAATGAGATTGAATGAAACTAGACTAAGTGTAATCGACGAGGCAGATCTGACGTCAGGTGAAAATGAATCAAGATTAGTAAACATAACCACTGAAACAACGTCTTACAAGACTGCACAAGTCGCAACCATGAATAGTACGGCTAAATTAAATCAGCCAACGTTTCATGACAGGGACATCATAACGAACATGAATGCGGAATCCAAAGAAAGTGGAAAGCACGTAGAGGCGAGGGAAGGCATTTACGCCGAACCGAGTTTACCTCGAACTATCTTAAATAATGCCTTGCTTCATGAAATCCAAAATGTCACCGCCAGAAAAGACTCAAATTTGACACTGCCTTTTGCAACTAAGATATCAATTGAAACAATTACAGAGACTAGCATTAC
Organism: Unio pictorum; assembly: GCA_030141615.1. Lineage (NCBI taxonomy): Eukaryota > Metazoa > Mollusca > Bivalvia > Unionida > Unionidae > Unio > Unio pictorum. Next base: position 2,781,680 of record JARLTB010000076.1, read on the forward strand.
ATCAAGGAATAATACTGTAAATACAAACATGGCCGTGGATACTTATGCATCTACCGCAGATCAATCTGATGTAAATGGCACACTATTCACAGAAACCGTTGTCTCAACGACAATGCAGAGAGATTCCAATGTCGTTCTAGCAAGACCGATAAATCTACATAATGGCATGCCAGCAAGACCAGTAACTGTACGTACTGCACATGTAATAGATACTCATTCATATAATAACGGTTTGAATGAAAGCACCGTGAGTGATGCGACGCTATATGAAACGAACGATTCAGTAGAGGTGAGCACAGGACGAATAAGACGACGATATTACACATCAGTGAACTTAACTGAACAGTTTGAAACCAGCACAAATATGTATTCTGAGCCAAATGCAACTTATACTGAGTTATACGATGTATTGTCTAACGAAAGAGCGAAATTGAGGTTAGGGTTTGGACAGTCCTCTTCTGCGATGAGAGAAACAACTTTTATTGCAACATCTGAAACAGACTATGTACATCGTAATACAAATGCAAATAACCTTACTGTGCCCTTCAATAGAAACAGTTTACCTGTAACATTTAGACAATTGTATGTTAAATCGTCAGATATGCAATTAGAAATGATAACAAGCAGTGGCACGTACACGAAGGCGAAAACTGCTGATTTTACAGATACAGCTCTGGGAGATGTCGTTACATCAACGGCAATTACTGCAACTAGCAGAACCAGTGGAGAAACTACATTTAACATAGACAACTTCGGTGAACAGATTCCAACTGAGCCTCTTTCAAACAGCATGATACATTATAACGGCAGCAGACCGACGCCATATATTGCAGAGATCCCTAGCACATTAAAACTGGAGATTGCAGAGACCCCTAGCTCATTTACTTTGGCTACCATAGAGGCCACTAGCAGATCAGCGTCAGCTACTGCAGTGACTCCTAACACATCAGTGTTGAATATTGCAGAGACCCCTAGCACATCAACTTTAGCAACCGCAGAAACCCCTAACACATCAACTTCGACTACTGCAGAAACTTTTAACCCATCAATTTTGGATATTGTAGAGACTCCTAACAGATCAAGGCTAACTATTGCAGAGGTCCAAAGCACATCAACAATAATTATTCCAGAGACCTCCGGCACATCAACTTTGGCTACTGCAATGACCCCAAACACATCAGTGCTGAATATTGCAGAGACCGCAAGCACATCAACTTCGACTACTGCAGAGACTCTTATCTCATCAACGCTGGATATTGTAGAGACCCCTAACACTTCAAGGCTAACTATTGCAGAGACCGCAAGCACATCAACTTCGACTACTGCAGAGACTCTTATCTCATCAACACTGGATATGGTAGAGACCCCTAACACTTCAAGGCTAACTATTGCAGAGACCGCAAGCACATCAACTTTGACTACTGCAGAGACCCCTAGCACATCAATGTGGACTACTGCAAAGGCACCTAGCATATCAATGTTGACTACTGCAGGAACCTCTACCACATCACTTTTGATTACTGGAGAGACACCTAGATCATCAAGGAAGGCCTACCACAGCACAGGTGAGGTTGCATATTATAAAGATAAATATCGCATGTTTAAATACTGTACAATTGCGAAAGCGCCCATTAGCAGTTTTGAAAATTTGTATGGCTTTTAGTTATTGCTCTGGATGCACAAAGGAAAGTGTCCTTAAGACAGTTTTCGAGCTAGATATCTTTATTTATAGGACTCGCATTGCTTGCTTACAAAGATAAGTTCTTAATAACTGAAATGAATTTTGAATGGCATCGCTATATTTTGGAAACCATTTTTTCTTAAACGGACTGGTTAAGGCGTGACAAGTCAATTCATAGCAGTTGCCAGTGAGAAAAGGATAACATTTAGATAACGATCCTGTTATACTCAGACCGTTTCTAATGATGTAATATTATTTTTTAAAAATGCAATATTCATCGTGTCTAATGAGTAGTATAATTACATGAGTAGTATAATTACAAATGCCATATTCACTATGTCTAATTAAGTAGTATTCTAAACAAATGCCATATTTGGTTAGAACATCCGCCTCAGATGCTGGAGGTCGCGGGGTCAATACCCGACCTAGTCATACCAATGATTTATTTTTAAAAAAATGGTGCAAACAGATGCCTCGCTAGGCGTTCAGCGTTAACAGGTTAGTGTTATGACTGGCAGACCTGGTGTCACGATACTATGACTAAGTGGGACGTTATGCTACATGTCTGCGAAAAGAAGCCTCAGTGCTATACATCACAATAAACTGCCACACTACATACATCATTGACATATGATTGTTAAAAATCCAAATCTCTCTCTCTCTCTCTCTCTCTCTCTCTCTCTCTCTCTCTCTCTCTCTCTCTCTCTCACACACACACACACACGCACGCACATGCGCCATACTCATATTCACTATGTCTAATGAAGGAGTATTCTAAACCAATAACATATTCACCATGTCTAATGAAGTAGTATTTTTAAAAAATGACATACTCACCGTGTCTAATGAATAGTATTTTAAACAAATGATATATTACGTTTCTTATATAGTATAGACGTCCATTTTCATGTTATCCTGGCGTGTGCATGATTCATGGATGTGCTATAGTACTCCGGTAAAATGAGTATCAGCCGTTTAAAACTCAAAGCATTCCTATCATAAGAGTATAGACCGGTACAATTTCAATCAAAGTGCTTCTGTAAAATGAATGTAGACCGGTGAAAATTCAATCACAGTACTCATGTCAAATGAGTATAGGCCGGTAAGAACTCAATAGTTTAAATTATAAGTTGATAACAACTTTACAAAAGTTTTAATATGCAACAAACTTATCAGATTGTATTCTGATTATTTCTTAATTTTCTCACTATAAAATAAATGTAATACAGGTAGTTTATTGATATAGTGATAGTTTTTATATATGGTATGCGTATTGTGCTTGTTTTTTTTTCGTACAGTTGCATTAAAACGCCCAAAATTGATTGAAAACTGAGAGAATGGCATGATATGGTTGTATGGCTTTCTGCGTGAGTAGTGGTGAACATATTTCAAAAGTCATGAACACATGTGTATTGCAAGCAGGTATATTTTCCAGCGCATTATTCGCCACACAACCGTAATACATTGCCAACAAACCGGCTACAACGTCAACGTGGCACAAGCAAATGTACACAGTCAACCCCGAAACTGTACACAGGCATCCCACAAAATATACACAGCCAACTCAAAATAAGTACACATCCGACCCAAAAATGTACAAAGCCAAACCAAAAATGTACACAGGCAAATAAATGTCTGGTAGATAAAATATGAAGACAATAACCCGACAACAATTCAATGATTACCGTTTGCTGAAAGCGAGTCTTGTTATTAAAGCCCCTAAGGTATTAGGTATATTTAACAAAAAGTGTAGTCCACAATGTGTAAAGAAAATTAAACAACTCAAGCTAGAGAATCTGAGTCTAGTTTTGATGATAAATCCATTATTCTGTATTGTTAAAGGATAGAAAGAGAGTGATTGTAACATTAGTTAAAAAGCGATCATGAAAGGAAATGCATCCTTAAACTCCCTTTTTCTGACCCCGTTGCTAATACAGTCGTCACACTTCATCTCGAAGCAAAACCTAGGTTAAAGTCACATACCTATCTTTGCTCTATTGTATGATTTCGAGTCTGGCAAATGACAGCTGGAGAGATACTATGCAGACTTCATCATTATGATATAATTGAATAAGTAGATAATGCTTACGCTTGTCGCACCTGATGGACACGGCGGTAGAGAGGGGATTATTCTACGGGGAAGGTGACGGTCTCTTTGCATTTATATTTTCTAACGTTCTTTTCCACTCCTCTATCTTCAGGTGTGGATGAGGTCCTATATAGACCTAACCAGGGGAACGGATGGCAACGCTAAACAATGCGGATTCAATGCATATTGCATAGCTTTAGAAACTTTTCCAACCTGTAACCGCTTTGCTTCAAGACTAATTCACGCTTTGAATTTCTGCTCTTGGACAGCCTATCATTCTGCACAAGACGTATTTTTATCTTTACTTCAATACCAGTATATATATATATATATATATATATATATATATATATATATATATATATATATATATATATATATATATATATATATATATAGATAGATAGATAGATAGATAGATAGATAGATAGACTGTATCGAAACATTGAAGAACGAACGTCATATAAATTTCACATCATACAGATGAATGTCTAACGTGATAGCGATGATTTTGAAGACACTAGTAACATTTAAATTCCGTGATAACTATGTCAGATAAATTACAGAATATTCAGAAATATTGTTATTGAATAGTACCATTGACTATAGCGCGAAAGCGCTTCAAAATAATCCAGTATGAATACTCATTTCCAGTGGGATGAATAATATTATGTGTGCATGGGACACATCTACTGCTAAGGTAGACTGAATAGGAAAAAAAGATAAATTGATAGATACATAGATCATATCATATTATATAATATTGTGCAATAATTAATATTTAAGTTTCATCAATTTTATATTAATATCTAATAAAGCCAATTTTACGTTCATATGCTTTTTGTTTCAGGAAAACAGGATACAAAAAACGTCACCCTCAATACGCAAGGTAGTTAAAATTCCATTTTAGTATTTTGTTGTTGTCTGCCCCTTTGTGATGTCGTTAAGTTGAGTAGCTTTCAAAAAAAAATGTCCGTTACTTCAATGTATTTCAAGCAATAAGTCGTCAAAGGGAGACAATATAACAAGTAAGCATAGAAAATGTTAGATATTAAGAACCGCAATGGATACTAATTTAATGACAACAACCTCATTACTCTAACAGTTTGCAGGTCTGCGCCACTATCCCTCACACCTGTCATTGCAGCTTGTAACTTCTGTAAGTCTACGTACCTAATAAAGTCATTACTTTCACTGCCTGCACAAGTTTATGTGCCTCTAGCCATTACTTTCACTGCCTGCACAAGTCTATGTGCCTCTAGCCATTACTTTCACTGCCTGCACAAGTCTATGTGTCTCTTGCCATTGCTTTCACTGCCTGTACAAGTCTATGTGTCTCTTGCCATTGCTTTCACTGCCTGTACAAGTCTATGTGTCTCTTGCCATTGCTTTCACTGCCTGCACAAATCTATGTGCCTCTAGCCATTGCTTTCACATCTTTTGCAAGTGTTTGAACCTATAGTCACTTCTTTTTCACTGATTGTGCAAGTGTATATACCTATATTGCAAACCCTGTGCCTTTCTCAAGTGTATATATCTATATTGCAAACCCTGTGCCTTTCTCAAGTGTATGTACCTATATTGTGAACCCTGTGCCTTTCTCAAGTGTATGTACCTATATTGCAAACCCTGTGCCTTTCTCAAGTGTATGTACCTATATTGTAAACCCTGTGCCTTTCTCAAGTGTATGTACCTATATTGCAAACCCTGTGCCTTTCTCAAGTGTATGTACCTATAGTTACTGCTTTGACTGCCTTTCGCAAGTCTATGTAGCTATAGTCATTTACTGCTTATTTTCAAGCCTTTGTGCCTATAGTCGATGCTTACACTACTTTTGGAATTCCGTATGTCTATAGTCCAGGGGTTGGCACCTACAGCACGCGTGCCACAAGGTGGCACGTCAAATGGTTTTGCTTCGCACACGAAGTGCAAATTAAAAATCTCGATATTAACAGTGATGCGCTCTTATTGGTGGCATGCACTCGTTCATTTGTAATTAATCTGGGGGAAATGTAGCAAGCTATGTAACATAAATTGATTACCGCTGCTACATCCATTGCTTTGTTTACACTCCCTTTAGCTGTCACTGCTTTTGCAAGTCTGTGTGCATATGGTTCTTGCTTGCAACGACCTTTGCAAGTCTATGTACCTATCTTTAATCATTGCTTTTACTGTTTTTTTGCAAGTGTATGTACCTCTATTGTATGACTCTTTAGTCACAAAACTAGGAACTGAAAGAAGCAAAATCAACAAGTTTTGCTTAAGAATTTAATACCAAAGTCATAAATGAAAAATGTGATAGGAACTTACAGCATTATGATAGGAATTCAGAATAAGTACTAGATGAATGAAAAGTTGTGTATCAATTTCGGAACCGGATGTGTTTTGGTCTGCCAAGAATCGTTAGGTTGTTAAGATGGCGTCGTCCATAGCTCCTTTCAATAACTCACAACTGTTCCAGAATAATATTGTAGTCCAAATTATGTGCACTGTCTTTTTTCCACTAAATAATCCAAATAAAATGTTGTGGGTTTTTTTTTGCTCTCGAATATTATTTATGTGCAATATAACACACGTCTGTAGACTTACAACAAGAACAAACCTAATGTAAATGACTCCAAAATCGGAATGAAAATGAGTCGTCAGCCGTTTATATGCAACCGTCTATATTACGCAATAGACCCCACGTGACAGATCGCGCTGTTGATTTTTCGTCACACTTACTTATTTATGTAATCTAGTCCAACCAGTGGGAAGTTAATGAATTCTTCTCGAAGCCTCGAAATCCCATTAGCCAACGACAAATTGTGCCATATGCTCCAATCAGTTTTATTACTAATAATTGTCAACACATCTATTATATTTATACATCCTACGCAATTATATGCTCTTAACACATTCTGGTCACGTAGGCAAACCTAACTAAAGATATTCTGTACAAATTATACCGATAAACAGAAATTATAAATATTAGGTAAAATCATGTACGAGAAGTTACCAGAAAAAAAGATCTAAACACACTCCAGTCATTGTTTCTACTGCTTTAACAAGTGTATATAAATATAGTTATTGCTTTCACTGCGTTTGCAAGTTATATACATATAGCCATTGATTATACTGATTTTCTTTAAAGTCTATGTAGCATTACTTTCACTGCGTTTCTAAAGTCTATGTACCTATAAACATTGCTTTCGCTTCTTATTTTCCCAAGTGTATATACATATATTCATTGATTATACTGCTCTTTCAAGTCTATTCGTTGCTTTCACTGCTTTGTTCAAGTCCATATACCTTTAGGCATTGCTTTCACTGCTTTTTGGCAAATCATTGCACAATAGGCATTGCTTGCACTGCTATTTGCACGTCTATGTACATATAGGCATTGCTTTCACTGCTTTGTGTAGTGTATGTACTTCTAATCATTGCTTACACTGCCTTTTGAAAGTCTATTTACATATATGCATTGCTTTCACTGCCTTTTGCAAAACTATGTCCCTATAGTTATTGATTAAACCTCTCTTTTGCACGTCTATGTACCTCTAGGCATTGCTTTCACTGATTTTTTTCAAGTCTATATAAGTATAATTATTGCTTACACTGCCTTTTGCAAGTCTATGTACATATAGTCATTGCGTTCACTGCCTTTTGCAAGTCTATGTACATATAGTCATTGCGTTCACTGCCTTTTGCAAGTCTATGTACATATAGTCATTGCGTTCACTGCCTTTTGCAAGTCTATGTACATATAGTCATTGCGTTCACTGCCTTTTGCAAGTCTTTGTACCTATAGCCATTGCTTGCATTGCCTTTTGTACGTCTATGTTCCATTAGTCATTGATTTCACTGCGTTTTGCAAGTATATATATATATATATATATATATATATATATATATATATATATATATATATATATATATATATATATATTGTTCTGCCAATTAATAGTTCAGCATATACTCTGTTGATATGTTAATTTTGAAACAAGCAATTTATAAATTCGCAAACTTTATGTCCATTTTACATAAGGAGATGGTATACATATGACGTTTAGCTTTCTGCCATTATCGCTAGCCAAGGTTCCGACGATATGATAACCCTATCTACACCTTGGCGTATCGAGCCGATTTTTCTGTGTTTCGGGCCTGTGAATTTTACTGAATGTAGCTTCAAACCACCGCATCCAATTAATATTAATTTGGTCTAATTTGAACACTTTTCTATCATGATGGAGACAAGGGAAGACCACAGATTGAATGGACTGATAAAAAAGCGATTTTCCAAAGCCGGTCCGTGTATGTATAAATACCTTTCAATCAAATATACATGTAATGGCTTTCCTCTGGTAAGTAGTTATACTTGCGAAGTTAAACATACAAATTATCCTTTTTAAGGCAGTTGCCTCCGCCATTTTTGACCGATGTACAATTCACTGTTGTTGCAAGCTATTGGTTGCAACTCAAGACACCAATAGATGTAAGACACCAATAGATGTAAGACACCAATAGATGTAAGTATGGCAAAGCACTAAAATATTTGTTCGATACCCTAAGAGACATATTGTTTTATCATGTCGGAACCTTGACTAGCAAAGTTGGTTTTCTGCCTGATCCTTTAGATGGAAATAAATATGTACTGATCTGGTGAAATTCTTATATGATGAATGTAATTATTATTTGCCACACATACACACTAGATGTGTGTTGACATTTAACCAATGAAACCCTTGTTGCTTCGAATCCGAATCAAAATGATGATAATATCAATGAAAGTGTTCTCGCACTAAACAAAGTGTATTTCCGTGCCTTTGACTCATTTCAGATACAACAGTAGTGAGGAATTTACAAAAGGAAATTACAGCTACAGAAAGGAAGCCGGAACTCATTTTGGAAAAGGCTAAGAGCGATAGTGGGTACACATTTATAATAAGAGTACATTTATCAACAACAAAAACCAGGTGGTATACGATATAATTTGCATTCTTACCAAGAAAAAGAAACAACCAATTTCATTAGTCAGTGAAGAAAAAACAAATATGATATCGGAAAGCCTTAACCGAATTGGCGAAGAAGTCGCTCTAACTGGAAAGGAAATTTGTCCCAGCATGCAATATTCGTCAGGCGTTTCACTGTATGTGTGAATTTTGATCCGAGAAATCGTATTTGCAAAAGAGATGGGGGAAGGGGGAGAAATAGTGTTTTTAGTCGAAAGAAAGAAAAGATGACTATAAACAGACATATTTAAATATATAAATCAGCGATTTAAAGCACGTTTAAGAGCAAATATACTTTCAGAACAGGTAGATAGCTGTGCCTGTGTCGGACTGTTGAGCTAGTGGTTGCGTGTTCAGTACCACCTTGGGTCAGCTTTGGTCCGCTTCTGCGTGAGAAAGGCACTTAACCCACCCCCACTTCCTAGACATGATTTAGTAATAGTCAAGACTTAGTTAAAACTGCCTTTATCCCCCTCGGCTCTTGAAAAATCTATTTTGAACTGCATATATGAGGTTGTATAATTATGCAAAGCTTCTTTCTTTATTATTATAGAATTCAGGGGTGGCCAGACCTGTAGTAACTGAGAGCCATTTTTGAAACAAATTTAATTGTCGAGAGCCGCATTGAAGCACTATGGGTGACGACCCCACTTGCAATGAAAAATTCATTTTGTGATTTATAAAAATTATTTTTTATTCTAATTTAATGATTTTAAAGATTTCAATTGTTGTAACCTTAACCGTATGTTGAAGAAATATATGCTTTACACAATTAACAAATATTTCAATATGTAAAATTTATGAATAAAACACACTGCATATAAGACTCATAATTATAGTGAACATTAATTGTTATGGTTCTGCTGAGAAGCCTTTGAACTAGCAAGTTTCTTTCAATCTGGTTGGTAGCTTGTAGTTGTGGTGTGAAGAAGTTCTGTCAGATGTTGGTTACTATAGTTACTGCTCGATGCTTTGATTTTATGAACTTCATTTTGGAGTACAAAGATTCACAGCAGTAGGTTGTACCGAAAATGAATGTAAGTCGGCAACTAGCTTTCTTAAGCTGATGATACTTTACTTCTGGCACGAGCTTCCAGAAATCCATCACAGATTGTGACTTGTGTGTCATCGCCAAACCCTGATCATCCTGTAACTCCAACAGTTCCATTTATGCAGCAGAAGTTTCCATAACAAGGAAGCTGGAAACCATCTTTGACTACGTCTATCATGAATGGATTATGAGAAAAGCGGAACAGGATTTTAGTTGGTGCAAGTCATTAAACCTGGCTTGGAAATCTTCCAGTAAACCTTGTAACCTATCTCTATATGCCCCAAGCTTTCTAAGTTGAATTCCACCATCAGAGTATGAGCTAATTCTATTCTGAAGACGAGGAAAGTGCTTAAACTCCCTTGATAGGATACCTCTTTGAAGAATCTGTATTTTTTTCTGAAAGATAAAAACAGTCTGCATAAGATCCGAAAAAAGCTTATCCTTTCCTTGCAACGACAGGTTCAGATTTTGTAGATGCTGCATAATGTCAGTTAAAAACATCAAATCGTCCAGCCAATCTTCTTCTGTCAGCTGTGGATAAGACTTGTCTTTTTCTGAAAGGAAAGTAGCAATGGGTTCAAGCAAGTCTACAAATCTGTTTAAAACATTGCTGGTAGACAACCACCTAACAACACAGTGGAATGAAAGGTCATCTGGTTTGTCTTCGAGATCTAGCTCAGCAATAAAGTTTCTGAACTGCCGGTGATTTTTTGCACTTGAACGAATGAAATTCACAATTTGTAGAACTGTTGTCATTACACTTTCGAATTTAAAATATTTGGCTGCAAGATTTTCTCTGGATGATGCAGTGTACACGAAGAATATCCGGATATTTTGTATCATTCGTTAAAAGCCCCATCAGACCTACATTTTTACCAAGCATTGACGGTGCTCCATCTGTTGCCACACTTACAAGTTTATTTAGTGGTAAGCCAATATCCATCAGTGTTTTATCAAGTGCATTCTTGACATCGATACCGCGAGTTGTATCTTTCAGTGCCACTAAGTTTAACAGCTCTTCTTTTACAGCTACGTCTAATGAAACAAAACGAACAAACACCGCCAATGGGGGCGTATCTTGAATATCTGTTGATTCATCAAGAGCCAAACTGAATACTACACAGTTCTTTAAATCGTCATTTTTCCTTCAATATCAGCGCTAATGTCTGAAATACTTCTCTCAGTGGTGTGGCGTGACATTGGAATGTGTGTTATCAGTCGCCGAAGTTTGGAATTATTTGGATCTAATATTAAAATTACTTCCTCGATATTCTTCTTAATAAAGTTCCCATCAGAATAAGTTCGTTTAGCACGAGCAATATTCCAAGCAATGGCATAACTTGCCTCAGTTGAAGTGACACCTTCTTTGTCAAAAGCTGAAAGTAGTGTCTGCTGCTGACACATTCCAGATTTTAACGCAGCAAGCTTGCTTTTTCTTAATTCAGATTGCAGTGGATACCACGATGCAAACTCTCATGACTTTTTTCATAGTGTCGCTTCAAATTGCTAGCTTTGTAATTTGCGAGCGGTGTTTGGCAGATGAGGCAAATTGGCTTACTGTCTTTATCGATAAATGCAAAGTCTTCTTCCCGTTCTGGTAGAAAACTTCTATTTTCTTCTTTATATTTTCGTTTCTTGCAACTTGTTGCCATGTTTATTTGATTTTAACTTTTAAATAACAAGTCTTAGTAACTTTAGTAGGATTTTAAAGACAAAAACAGTAATGTTCAATACTTCGACATGCGGATTTTTACTGGAACCGGAACCAGAAATTTAACAGATTATATCATCAACCAATCAGTCACTAATCGCTCCCTTCAAATTTTAAAATTTAAATCAAGCCCAAATTATTTTCAACCCATTGTTTCGGTCAAGAATTTTTTTACTTTCATATATCTTTTATATTTTTATATTTTTTATATTATATATTTCAAACAAAAAATTTTAATTTCATAAATTTTTCGCGAGCCGCAATGTAAACACAGAAGAGCCCCATACGGCTCGCGAGCCGCGGTTTGGCCAACGTTGGTATAGATTATTAACTAATATAACCACTTGATTCAATGAAGAGCCAAGCAAAGTAAAATGATGGCTTACCATCAAATTCCACGCAGTTTGTCCACTTTAGTTTGTTTCATTTCGGGAAACCCTAGTAGTATGGTCTAATAAGATTAGTATTATGAAGCCAGAGATGTCTTATTTTTTTATGACCAGACTCACTTCCCCTAAAGTGCTAGAATGTGATGTGGTCAGATGAATGATGTATTGCAGTTTAATTGGACTGCTCCAATGTTGTAGGTAGAACAGGTTTTGGGACCGACAAAAATCATCGTACAGATACCTGGATAGTGAGTTTATAAGCGCCAAGACTTTGATTGCGACCCCTCCAGTGAACCTGGCTTTGTACAGTTCACGTATCGGAGCAATATAGTTGCCGAGTTGATGACATCGTGAAACGAGTGGATGACGAGCAATACACTGAACACTTCATCTCATTTCAATGTTTAATTATCTACACACCATTATAGGTTTCAGTTCGGATTCCACTTTATTCTAGGGTCTGATGTGTCGTTATTTCAATATTTTCACTGTCACAGAATTAGAAATAAAAAGAAAAACAACTTTTGTTATGCCTGAGAAATATTTGACTATTTTTGTTGTGCATGCGTACAACGCTATCTAGGGTGAACAGGTGTTTCTCCAGACAAGCGATGGAACCAACATATGTCTAGCCGGATATTACTTGCAGCGAGGGACATTATAATCACGATATGCAGGGGTATTTTACTCTGAATATTACTCACTGTCCTATGAATTTATGCCAGATTAATGAATAACCGATACTGGTCGCTTTGGATCTGTTGAGGAAAGCATAGATTGTATTTCTATAGCGATAGGGCTAACGAGGCTAACGAGTATGAGTCTAATGAGCTAAAGAGTCTAACGGGTGTAACGAGGCTAACGAGTTAACGAGTGTAGCTGACGAGTTTAAGCTGATGAGTTTAGCTGAAGCGTAGAGCTGTCTATATGTTTGTACGTATGTATGTACATGTGGTAGAGCCACGACTGTAGACGTTGCTAATACAAGGGTGGTGTATGTTGTCTGTACGTGTGTGTACGTATGACTGTACATGTGGTGGATCCATGAAGGCTCCTAGCGGCCGATACAAGTGAGCCAACCCGAGGGACGAGGTGAAACTGCGGTTTATCGGTGTAAGAATCGTGCGACTGTACAAGGGTCAAGAAGCATATGTTTGTTCCAGTTGTTATTTCAATTGGTATATTGGTATTTACATGAGATTATTTTGATTCTTAGTTGAATTCTAGGAGATTTGTGAATCTTACTGACAATGCAGAACATTTGAAACGTATTTGAATACCTTGAGATTGTTTGAATCTCAAGCCTAGTCTAGGTTTCTTGAAGCTGTATATTAGAAATAATATTATTGGTTTATTTTTAATGTGTGAATGTTAGTATAGAGTGATTGGATCAATTGCATGTTGAGAGCGTGTGAGAATCATTGTATTTTTACATCATACATTTTTCTTTACTAATTAGGTTAATACATTTTCATCTTTCACACATTGTGTTTGAGTTATTCATTTAATCAAAATTCCACTCGGTTTCAATTTTGCGACATTCACCACTATTCATTGAGTTTCAGGGGGGGGGGGGGGGGGATCACAAAAGTATGTCATGCCAGTATCTCAGCTTTTGTTTTTTGCGAGTGAAAGCAGCTTTAACATGCAGTAACAAGACTATTAAAAGAACACAGCTATAAGACGGTATTCTAAGAAGCCTTGACATTATGTATTTAGCTTATGACCAGATTATTTTATTATTTTTATTATTATTATTATTATTATTATTATTATTATTATTATTATTATTATTATTACAGATTCAATTCTAATCCCCCTGAATATAGCTGGTATTTTGGCTGCTGCTGTTTTGGCCACCGTTTTAGCTTTGGTACTTAGGTCAAGGAAGCGTCGACAGACGTGAGTATCATAAACAGTTCTCGACCACATAAATCGTAAACAACTAACTTACTATAGCCAATGTGTATGAAGGTTTACCTATTATTATTATGTCAAAGGTATACCTATTACTATGTCAAAGGTATACATATTACTATGTCAAATGCATACCTATTACTATGTCAAATGCATACCTATTACTATGTCAAAGGTATACATATTACTATGTCAAAGGTATACATATTACTATGTCAAAGGTATACATATTACTATGTCAAAGGTATACATATTACTATGTCAAAGGTATACATATTACTATGTCAAAGGTATACATATTGCTATATCAAAGGTATACATATTACTATGTTAAAGGTATACATATTACTATGTCAAAGGTATACATATTACTATGTCAAAGGTATACATATTACTATGTCAAATGCATACCTATTATTATGTCAAAGGTATACATATTACTATGTCAAAGGTATGCATATTACTATGTCAAATGCATACCTATTACTATGTCAAAGGAATACATATTACTATGTCAAAGGTATACATATTGCTACGTCAAAGGTATACATATTACTATGTCAAAGGTATACATATTACTATGTCAAAGGTATACATATCACTATGTCAAAGGTATACATATCACTATGTCAAAGCTATACATATTACTATGTCAAATGCATACCTATTACTATGTCAAAGGTTTATCTATTATTATGTTAAAGGTTCTGATTATCAAGAGGCAAATAGAAACTACTTTTTATTGCAGAGGATCCATCCATGGTAATGGAACGTTTAAAAAATAAGAACTGCATAGTAATGGAAGTCATACTGAATAATAATTGTTTCTGAAAGATAGTCCGTTATGGAAATTTAATATTTCTGGTAAACTCTTGTACAGTGTTAATTTCCATTCACTTTTATGTAAAAAGATACAGTTGCATTGTTAACCTATAGGAGAATAGTTCCTTTAATTATATTCCATTTGAAGACACATACTATCTCCTTTCAATTACAGCATCGGTTAACGTGAAGGTTGTATATAACCAGTGTTTTTTTTTTTCATCTTAGTTGAACAGTAATATATTAAGTTATGTAAATTGCAAACATGAAACATTAAGACTACGTAGGCACTGTACCAAAGATAGAACATTATTTATATTTATCACATTTTCAATTTCTATACATAGGAAAGACATGTTAAACAAAGACAGTACGAGTTCGTCCTCAGTCAGTGGAGATTCGGGTGGATCGCATGTGCCTATACGTATCCCTCGACCGAGCGTGAAGTTTGAGCCCTATTACGTAAAAGACGGGTGGCAGACTATCAGTACGAGCTTCAGTAACAAGCAGAGTAACGTCAGTCCACATGTCAATGCCTGGCAGGAACAACCTGAACCTTCCTCTGACAGAATATCCGCAGATTTTGAGGCCTAATTACCTGTGGAAACAAGAAGCAATTGCTGCCAAAGTGAGCATGGCCTTATTACCTGTGGAAGCAAGAAGCAACATAGTCTAATTACCTGCCAAACAGACCATGAGCCGGCTCAGTACTATAAAGTGTATTGTTGTGTATATTGGGGATCTTTAAACTTCGTACTTGGAATGCAATAACTCAAACAAAACATTGTGCGAAATTTTGAATACGTGGAACAAAGGAGCGATTGCTTATGGCATATCATGTTAGCAGACTATGAGTTGTTGGTGCGTTCTTTTCACTAAAGAGTATGAGTCTTTGCTATCTATACATCTGAGAGAAAGATGCATTTCTTTGTTTTAAGCTATCTGGTTTATCGATTGCGTTTGTTTTTACAATGGGATGGGGATATTTGTGATTTTCCTTTAAATCCATTCTTGTGACTAAATTTTTCTTTTATTCTATAAAGCGTGAATCAACGACTGCTCCTTTTGTTTCTATTGTGAGAAGAGAAAATGATCTGATACAAAGGGTCAACGTTCTCCATTTTGTGACGCAGCGTGCATTCTATTCAGACTATAATTATGTCGGATTATATTGTTCCAGTAAAATACAAGGTTGTTACTTAATACAAAATGTAAAATCCCGTAAATCGAATTGCCTTTGCAATAAGAGCAAACCAGATATACACGTTTCAAAATCAGAAGGGAACTTTATTCTACTGAATGTAAAGTTACTTTTCATTCAGAGTTGAGACTCTTATAAACTATCCAATGTTTCCTAAAGGTAATATAAGAATGCCTAGATTGTATAAGAAGACATTTTTATGATTTGAAATTGAAGACTAAATATGCAGCTGAAGAGTCACGAGGTCACCGTTAATACAATTTCCTGATACACTCAAGGGAACCTCGACGTATGCAATCCAGACAATATTAAAAGCATATTGATTTTAATTAACGATTGAAAGCATGAAGAGAAAATAAAAACTCATGATACGTTATAAAGGAAAGAAAAAGATTTGTAACATCGGATCAGACAGATTCTTTTAATGCCTTGGTATAACTCGTTCATTCATTTTATTTCTATTTTGTTGTTTAGAACCCGTTAACAAAATTAAATATTCATTTAAAATAAAGCACATAAACTTCTAGCGGTCTTTGAATTTCAAGCTTGTGATTGCACACTCATTTCGAATGGTACTTTAGTTAATCTTGTGATTAGGTACTGATTTTGAATGGTACTTCAGGTAATCTTGTGTGAAAGGTACTCATTTTGAATGGTACGCTAGGCAATCTTGTAATTAGGTACTCATATCGAATAGTAATTTAGGTAATCTTGTAATTAGGTACTCATTTCGAATGGTACATTAGATACTCTTGTGATTGCGCACTCATTTCGAATGGTGTTTTAGATAATCTTGTAATTAGGTACTCATTTCGAATGGTACTTTAGATAATCTTGTGATTAGGTACTAATTTCGAATGGTACTTCAGGTAATCATGTGATTAGGTACTCATTTCAAGTGATACTTTAGATAATCTTGTGATTAGGTACTGATTTCTAATGTTACTTCAGGTAATCTTGTGTGAAAGCTACTCATTTCGAATGGTACGCTAGGCAATCTTGTAATTAGGTACTCATTTCGATTGGTACGCTAGGCAATTTTGTAATTAGGTACTCATTTCTAATGGTAATTTAGGTAATCTTGTTATAAGGTACTCATCTCAAATGATACTTTAGGTAATCTTTTGAGTAGATCTTCGTTTCAATTGTTATTTTAGATAATTTTGTGATTAGGTATTCATTTCAATTCTTTTGTTTAGATAATTTTGTGATTAGGTATTCATTTCAATTGTTATTTTATATAATTTTGTGATTAGGTATGCATTTCAATTATTATTTTCGATAATTTTGTGATTAGATATTCATTTCAATTTGTAATTGCATATTCACTTCAATAGGTACTATAAATAACCTAGTGACTGCGTACTCATTTCGAGTTTTACTTTAGGTTTTGATTTCAATCTTGTGAATGCGTTCTCGTTTAATTTGGTATTTTGATATTCTTGCATTTTACTCAAAATATGCACCATTATCAAGCTGTTTAAGATTAAAAATGCTTACCCGTGACAGGTTCTTCTTCCTTTCTTCCCTCTGCCACTATTGCATTTCTCCCTTTTCAGGTTGTAATTGAAATTATCTCAAAAAATGTATGTTAAAAATGTAATAAAAAGTTAAAATCAAGGATGATGATTCGACACAGTATAATATTATACTTTACTGTAAATAATTTTTAAAAAATAATTTTGTGTAACGTTAATCGTGATGATATACATACTTAGATTTGAACAAATTAAATTCGATTCAAATTAAACGATCTGACATGAAACCAAAAATTATAAATATTCTCAGCTAACTCAGTCAAAATGTTTTAAGGGTACTTTAAATCAAAGATAATTTTAAAACTATACTTACTAGTTGTATATTCCTGATAATTATAGATTATAAGACACATATCATTGCATTAGTTAAAGACAGGTTGATTATCAAAAGAAAATAAACGCTTTTTAAAAACAAGGAACGTTAATAATTTACCAACTGGCACTTAAAGAAAAATAACAGTAAATGTAATGTTTCATATTAAAAAGTCCAAACCTTCTGCTTGAGACTCCTGCAATGACATGTGTGGGCTATGTCGAACGTATTTAATAAGAGCTTGTATAAACGTACTTACCTGAGGGAAGTAGTCTTTCGCGAGAAAATAGCGAACGCGAATTCACAGACGAAAACTGAGGTGCAGGAAATATAAAGTTAATGTATTGCAAAGCCAAACATAACACATTTCTAAATCACACTTATTTGAAATATGCTTAAATATAAAGTTTTAGCATTAACCTGCTGTCGATTCGGAAATATTTGAACCTGAAAAGTAAACGTCAGCATGAAAAATATAAAAGAACGGATTTTCCCGGGCTTGTCAACAAACTAAAGGCAGCTACAAATAGAAAATGTGATTTAAACATACGTGCAGACAACAAAATATAAAAAATTTGTGTATTGCATTGTAGATAGTACAAACCTAACGGTGCCATTAACTCCAATGGTGTCGAGTTGTCATATCCCAGTAAGGGTTCTAACTGGCACCTGTCAAAACAAAGATGAAAGCTGAAGCCACGAACCTAAATATCTGATATTCAGAAATTAGCCAGGACTAAATGTTAATATTAAGAAATAATACAGCTACGAACCTAAATATTGATATTCAGAAATATAGCCACGACTAAATATTAATATTTAGAAATACTACAGCCACGAACCTAAATATTGATATTCAGAAATATAGCCACGACTAAATATTAATATTTAGAAATACTACAGCCACGAACCTATATATTGATTATCAGAAATTAGCCACGACTAAATATTAATATTTAGAGTTACTACAGTCACGAACCTAAATATTGATTATCATAAATTAGCCACGACTAAATATTAATATTTAGAAATAATACAGCCACGAACCTATATATTGATTATCAGAAATTAGCCACGACTAAATATTAATATTTAGAGTTACTACAGTCACGAACCTATATATTGATTATCAGAAATTAGCCACGACTAAATATTAATATTTAGAGTTACTACAGTCACGAACCTAAATATTGATTATCAGAAATATAACCACGACTAAATATTAATATTTAGAGTTACTACAGTCACGAACCTAAATATTGATATTCAAAGATATAGCCACGACTAAATATTAATATTTAGAAATACTACAGCCACGAACCTAAATATTGATATTAAGAAATATAGCCACGACTAAATATTAATATTTAGAAATACTACAGCCACGAACCTAAATATTAATTATCAGAAATTAGCCACGACTAAATATTAATATTTAGAGTTATTACAGTCACGAATCTAAATATTGATATTCAGAAATTAGCCACGACTAAATATTAATATTTAGAGTTATTACAGTCACGAACCTAAACAGTGGCGTCGTTAGGGGGGTGCGGGGGGGTGCGGACCGCACCGGGTGACACCATCTCAGAGGGGTGACACCAAAATGAAAAATTGCAAATTTTACAGAGCACACACTTCTCGGTCTAGTCGGATTTCATTAGCGGATAACCGATCACAGTAGCGTCGCTAGGGGGGTGCGGACCTCACCGGGTGACACCATCAGAGGGGGTGACACCAAAATGACTGTCCATACAGTTTTTGTATGGTATGTTACAGAAGGAGGTCCATGGGGGTGACATCATGAGTTGCCGCAACGGGTGACACCAACCCTAGTGACGCCACTGAACCTAAATATTGATATTCAGAAATATAACCACGACTAAATATTAATATTTAGAAATACTACAGCCACGAACCTAAATATTGATATTCAGAAATATAACCACGACTAAATATTAATATTTAGAAATACTACAGCCACGAACCTAAATATTGATTATCAGAAATTAGCCACGACTAAATATTAATATTTAGAGTTACTACAGTCACGAACCTAAATATTGGTATTAGGAATTAAAGCCACGACTAAATATTATTTAGAAATGCTATATCCACGAAACTAAATATTGATATTAAGAAATATAGTCAAGACTAAATATTAATATTAATACATACTATTGTCACGAACCTAAATATTGATTTTCAGAAATATGCCGTGACTAAATATTAATATTTAGAAATACTAACCACCAATCTAAATATTGATATTCAAAAAAATCATCAAGATGGTTAGTAAATATTGTTTAAATTAGATATCTGTCTCATGATAAGAAAATGACGTACATTTCAACACAATTTCGTAAATATATTGAGATATATTTTGTTTAAAAGCACATATATTTTCAAAAGTTTAAAGATATGAATTACTTAAATTAGATATCAGCGTTGACACTTGAGTACACGTGTCTTTTATCCATCGTTGTGTACTTCAAATATTTCGTCGTAACATTTATTTTAGAAAATGTGTCTCAGCAGTGACAACTGAACAATACGAGTCACATGCTTTTTGCCCTCTGGTCTAATATACGTAAAGCCTGACATATTTAAAAAGGTGTATTTTTTTAGAAGACTTACGTTACTTTGTGCCCGTCTGTTAAGCAAGTTCCTATCAGACACGGATCGCTGAGGCATAGATTGAAATTCTCGCAATGACTTCCGGTGTACTGTTTCAGACAGAGGCAGTTATAGTCAGTTCCATTTGGTATGCACTGTCCGTCGTGCAAACATGTGTGATTACTACATGGGTCAGGAGCTGAGTGTTAAAATAGTTTGATAGTGTGAGAAATCAATGACGTTAAAAGAATTTAAAAATGCAGAAGAAAGTTTGAAACATCTGATCCCTTCATATTTAAGTAGCAAAATATAATTTAAATTAATGTAATGATCAGTAGGTCAATTGAACGGTTACCCTATTCCAGTATGTTTAGAATCTTCATTTTGCTTTTATTTTTTACAACAATCACATTTTAATTGCAAATGTAATGAATTTTTACGCTCACATTTTTGTTGATATCAGTTATTTTAGTAATTAATTTTACATCATATTGCAGTTTCATCAAATTTGGTAATTTTATTAAGATAAAAGTTCACTGTAGATATCAGGACGTCAAAACGTGTGGTAGAGATTCCAACTTACGTGACGTAATGATCACATTGCATCTCTCCCCTGTAAATCCTTCATAGCAAAAACAGACGGCAGCGCCATTAAAATAACCGCAGTCACCAAAGAAGCAATAACTTGTATCAACACATGCATTCTGGATTGTGGTAGTCTCTATTTGAAATGTGGCAGAAGTTGTTGTAGAGTTTTCTTGCATTCTAATAGCTGGTGTGATAGTTGACAAAGAGGCATCCACATCACAATATGTACCGAGGAAACCTTCTGCACAGATGCAACTGTATCCGTTTATTAAGTTTTGACATAGCCCGTTCACGCATCTTGCTTCCATACAGTAATCTATTTGCTGGTTACAGTCTGGTCCCGTCCGTCCGTCGGGACAGTGACACACATGTGCGTCCATTGTACTGGCACATGTTCCAATTCCGCACGTAACGTCTTTGCAGTGGTCGACGGGTATGTCACATATTTGTCCTTCGTATCCTTTCTCACATACACATTCAAATGTGTAATTCTCACTTCTACATTGGCCATGCATGCAAGGGTTTGATTGGCAGGGATTTAGTACTTCTGTACAGTTTTGTCCACCGTATCCGGAATAACAAGTACAAAGGGGTCCATAAAGGGAACTGGAGCAATTACCGTAACGACAAGGATTAATGGTGCAATAATCAATCCCAGATTCACAACGCTGACCTGTGTAACCAGATAAGCAATTGCAGATGTACCCAGAAACGCCGCTAATACATTCTCCCTGCATGCAAGCATTACCAATACAGTGATCAACTGGAGTATCACAAAGCCGGCCAGTAAACCCAGCAGAACAACTGCAGTAGTATTCATTTCCAGTGTTCACACAACTTCCGTTTACGCACTTTGAAAATTTGCAGACGTCCAGAGGTTCGTTACATAATGGACCCTGAAAGCCCTCACTGCAGATGCAATCATAAGTCCCATTTCCCTTTGACTGGCAAAGGCCATTATTGCAGTCTATGCCAGCACATGGATCTATGGAAGCATTACAGACCTGTCCTGTATAACCACGGTGACAGACGCAGGTGAATGAATAATTGCTAGACACAATGCAGACTCCATGGAAACATGGACGGCTTTGGCAAGGATCGGATACCTTTTGATCACACAGCTTGCCTGTGTATCCTATGTTGCACGTGCATGCAAAGTCATCAGCCCCTCTTGGTTCACAATTTCCATTTTGGCAAGGATTTTCAAAACATCGACCTATAAATCTTTCACACTGTTTACCTGAGAGTATGATTGGACATACACATTCATAGTCATTTGTTTTATCAATACACGGAGACCGGAACTTGCATGGCATGCTTGCACAATCGTCTATGTCTGTTTCACAGTGTATTCCCGTGTATCCCACTTTACAGGTACACTCGAAATTCGTGCCGTTTGTTTCACATTTTCCTCCATTCAGGCATGGGCGTTCTTCGCAGGGGTTTTTCTTTTGTTTTTCATCACAGTGTCTGCCTGTAAATCCCTTTTCGCAGGAGCAAGTGTAATTTTGTATTCCAAGTGGTGTACATATCCCATGTCCGCATGTGCGTTCCGAACATAAGCCAACGAACATTTCACATCTTTTCTGAAGAAAACGTTAAAGTACGTGAATTACAAAATAATAACTTTAATGTGTGCGTAAATTGTGCGTTATATTTGAAAGAATACGTGTTCGAATCCCAAAAAATATATAAACAAGTAGCATTTTATTTGACTCATTTGTTAGAAATATTCCATAAGTGACAAGAAACATTTCATTGTAAAGGTTTATTAGTGGTATAGCCATACATATTTTTTTTAAGGAAAAGCGATTATATACGCACAATGATCATACTAATAAAATTATTCAGAGCGACATAGTCAGAAATCATAATCGCTTTATTGTTTTCCAACTCCACTGAATGTAAATTAATCGTTGTCATGTTGTTGTTTTTTAAGAGATGGGTAGGTTTCTACTCCAAAGAATTAGGAAGAGTGTGGATCGAAACGACGAAGAGAAAACTATAATGTGACAGAGATACATTTCATTCACATTGTGTAAATCATATTTTACCGACGACCTACCTGATCAAACATAAACGCAACAATGTGAAAGATACGAAAAGGACAGAAGCATTTTCCCTGACAACATAAACAGAACTGCAATAAAAACAATCAAATATGTCCTAATGATTGGAGATGTGCGGTATTACCGGTATACCTGTTTACCGATGTACTTTTCTGGTAGTACGTTTCATGGTACTTTTAAACTTACCGGTACTTCGGTAGTTTTCGTCTGATAGAATGTAACGGCAATTCCCGAGTAATCTTGTTACGAATTTAATGATAATCAAAGGCCATTTTCATTTTCATGACGCAATATTTTAAAATATATATATATATATATATATATATATATATATATATATATATATATATATATATATATATATATATATATATATATATATATATTACAAAACATTGTATTGCCATGTGTCACTTATATCAGCATGGCTGTTGAGTGGGATGTTTCGAAGTATATTTGAACCAAATCAAAATTTTGCAAATATTTCGAATTTTAAAAACAAACAATTAAAAATATAATTAACATCGAATCTTAATGCATTAAGTACATGTATTTCTTTTAAAGACCCATAATCATCTAAAGATGTTCAGAAGAGCACTTTGTTTTCTATTTAAGTTTTAAGTACTATCTCTAGTCGATTGAATCGTTTCTGGTATGTTGAGTCAGTGTGTTTTATGTTTACCGACCCGCTCTGACGAATATATGGCATCCCACACAAAGTTTCCATGCCTGCTATATCAGACATACAGCTAGTAAACCATAGGCTTCGTTATCAACACTTCCTTTATTTATCTACAAGCTGTCCATAGTCAGCACAGTGTCTCTTGCAGGTGTCAATTATCGTGTCAGGCTAATAATACCATTTTAGTTGCAGTGCTAAGGTGACAACTTATACACAATAAACATGCACATAAAATATTAACGTACAATATGATGCTGACAATGTAATGTTCAAGGAGGAGGGTATGTGGGGTTCTTTCGAGCCAAGAGTTTATTTTCTTTCAGCTTAATATAATTAGTTGTTTTTTTAAATAATATAATGGATTTAAAAATGATGTTCTTCCAATATAACTCAGACCAAAATAATTGTTACACCTATTTAAAAGCAATAACTTTACATCCAAAAATTCCAGTCACCTGCCCCAAGATATTAAATTGTTGGTCCCCAACATAATTACGGCATGATTCGGAGTACGTTCAGAAATATAATCTTGTTACCCAGCTCATGGATACATATCACTATATGCAAATCATTGTATAACAGCTTAAAATCATACAATACCCACCCCTGCTAGCATTTGTGGACAATGGCAACGGAAATCGTTAACCATGTCTTCACATCGGCTGTTGAACAAGCACGGTCTGCTAGCACACTCGTCCTCGTTGATCTCGCAATGCCTTCCGGTGAATCCCGCGTGACATGCACAGGAGTAATTTCCGCTAGCAGATACACATGAACCACCATTTTGACATTTATTAAGAGTGCACGGGTCCAAATTCACTGCAATGGAAATCAGAAGGAAACCAGTGATAATTAATTGACCTTATTCTTGTTCATTGTGACACAATACCAGTGTAGGCCCCAAATAACAGCTTTTAGCCACACAACTCATGCATCATTGCATTGTTCTGCATTCATAGAAATTGGGCAAAATACGGGTACTTTTTTATTGTCAGGCAACATTGTTACACTTTTACAGCACATAGTAAACGTAAGCATTCTTTTTACTGTTATTGTAGGGCTTTTATAATTAAAACCAAGAGTCACTTTCAAGATCTCTCTGAGAATCGATCATTTCTGGTAGATTTATTATGTTTTAAAAGAAAAGCTGAATCCATTTATCACGGGACAAGAGAAGTAATAATTATAACTTACCAAACGAATACGTTGCTTTGAAAGCTAGAGGATTTGAATTGGTATTGAAGGTGATCACTAGGTACTCTTGAGTGGTCGTAAAACCAGTCTTTTCCTCGGATTTAGAGTCACAGAACTTTCCCAGTAGTCGGCCTGCAGTAGTCTTTCCGTCATAAACCATCACACCGTGTCGCGCGACGTCACATGCGTTCTTGCCGATGAAGAAAGTTGAAAACTGCAGACTGACTGCCATTCCAACAGGAGCTTCAATTTGGACATAACATTCAACGTTTTGGACAGATGCGTAAGGGAAGAAAGGAGAGGCAATGGCGCGTGGGCTGTAGTTCCATGGTAACGTAGCATTACATGGCCAGGCTGGAAATTACAGTTAAATCACGTCATCATGGCTTAAAATTCCATTAAATTTAAATTTCAAGTTTTGTTGATGTAAAATACAAATAACTTATATTTTCTATAATACTATGTTTTGTTTCTTTGCCAACTCATTTGGCACAATTTGAAAGTTGACATTTTAAGCTCAGTCACTGAAAAAGTTTAATGTTCTAATATATAATTAAATTGCAGTTTGATTTCTAGATATTTAGGCAATCAAAAATTACTGTGGTGGTTGTTTAATTTAAAACAAGACGATAACATTATTCACAGTTAAAAACTTACATGTAGAATATTGGTAGTGGTTATATAAAGGGGAGGAGATCAACGTCTGTTCGTTATTCTTGGCATAGAAAGCGTTGCTTAAACCGCATACTTGATGTGAAGGGCTATAAGAGAATGACATGCAGGTGTCGTGCGTGTTCCGTAGACAGTCGTATGCGCACTGCTCTTGGGTCCTGTTCATTACCACAGAAAAATAGGTTTCTTGTTTCTTCATGGCTGAGTTAGGGAATTCATGGAACAAGCTCGAAAAACTGGCTGTGATTGGATGGAAGATAAAAACAATATTTACGGTTCATCCAAAGAATATCATCGTTAGGACGTTTTATAATTCATTTAAGTTTTGTATAAACTTCTGCAATATCACGTCAGAATACCACATACGAACACTTGACGACAGGCAAAGCAAAATAATAAGAAATATAGTCAATTTACTTGAAATTGGTTTGAAAAGAAGAACACCAATATCATTATTTGTCTAACGTGACATTTTAAAATAATAATAATGCATTCTTTAACGATACCTTATTTTAAAACAAAACATAATTGCAAACTATTTATTTAAAAAATAGACTATATGAATAAACAACGTTCTCTCTTGCACTTACTAACCTTTTGACCTCTCGTAGTAATGCATAACAGGATTTGACTTCAACCCTAGATACCCACCGTCCAGCAAATAAGTAGTGATGTTACACTGGACGCATGTTTTTGTCGGGCTACTGTACTCGAAGGAAAAGCATGGAAAGTCACGCAGTTTAAAGGCCAATGTACATTTGGCAGCGCATGTGTTCAGGTCCAGGTCTTTCAAGATCCGGAAGGAATTTATGGGTAATGGAGCAGGAAGGTACTTTCCAGGACAGTGGACATATTCACTGAGAGCACCGGTGGCTGCAAAATAAGTAAAAATATTAAATTGTATAGTATATTGACGAAACTAGAGGGGTTGGGGATATTACGTTGGAGTGTGCTTTAAAGCATATTCTAATACGTATTGAGTATTATAAATCAATTGCCTAATGATGACAAATCAAATACCTAATGATGATGATTCAAGTGTCTACTGAGTCCATACATCAAACTCTTAATGATTCTAAATCAAATGCCTAATGACCATAATCAAATGCCTACTCACCATGCATCTAATGCCTAATAATCAGTGCCTAATGCCTAATACCGCTAAACGAATAATCGTAAATCGAATGCGTAATGATAATAAAGCAAATGCTGACGGAAGATAAATCGCAGGCCAATTGATAATAAATCAAATGCCAAACGATCATAGATCGAATGCTTGATGGCGGTGATACATCAAATGCATAAAGACCATAAATGGAATGCTAAATATGCTATAATTTTGCAATCCTTGTTGTCCTAAACACAAAATGATGTGTTTACATGTGATAAGTGTTTAATGACACGGTTACCAATTGACAACTGTAATTATATACAAATTAATTAACACTTGAAAAAGAAAATCACGCAAATTATAGCCAATCTATGTCGATGGGTAAATCACAAACATTTTGAAAGACCATTTGTTAAGAGTATAAGTAAGCAGTGCAGAAATGTTTGATGATTTCTGTATACAGTTCATGGTTTACCTTGCACGTTTATCGTCATTGCCTTTATGAAACAAATACCCGCAAGTAAAATGTGATCTCGAAATAGTAGTTTTACTCCGTTTTAAAAATAAACTCACTGACTGAACTGCTTTTGTTTGAATACTAAATATATATTTTTCAATGGGTAAAAATTACATGAACCACCTCCAATTTGTCTAGAGTAACTTGTAAACTTTTCAAACTATCAGTAAAAATAGTTAAACAATGCAATTTTCTTAGCAAATTATATTACATATTATATTACATATTATATTACAAATTATATTACATATTACATTACAAATTATATTACAGAAATCATTAAACTAGTAGAAAATAGTAAGAAATATAAATTAGTTATTCAACCACCACATAGAACCATAGAAGAGTCGGCCCCTAGGTTCATGAATCTCTCTCTCTCTCTCTCTCTCTCTCTCTCACACACACACACACACACACACACACACATACACACACACACACACACAAGACACTAGGTTGTAAGCACTTACTTTGGGACGAACATATAGATGGTAACGCAAAGAAAATGATTGCAAACACAATGGCCATTTTCTTTCAACTGACCGTTTTGTGGTTTCTAATTTTTCTAATTTCTAATTCGTTATATACACGAACAAAAAAATGACCTCAAACTTGCAAAGAAGATATGCTTCTAAATTTGCGTCATATTTCTAACACCACATTGGCAAAATATCTACCATTTGTCCCCTTAATCAACTTAATCGTTACTGAATCTTGAATAACTGGCAGATGTCCCTAGCAGCAATCATGTACCGATAATGCAACTTGATGTCTACAACTTGAATCGTGGTGCTTAATATGGGGCCTCACGTAAGTCATGTACTTGATCCACTGGAAGAAAACCGAAATTATGCATCTGGTTTATGGTATGTTATTGATGTTATGCATTTTGAGAAATGTACAGAAACAATTACTTGGCGTAGCAAAAACTGGTCATAGATACTTTGTTATGTTTTGGGAAACTATTGATTATATAGTGATTCTACTACCTTTGGACTATCTCTACCGAGAAATAATACAGAGTAATATAGAACTCTGGCGTAACGCACACACACACACACACACACACACACACACACACACACACACACACACACACACACACACATACATACATACATACATACATACATACATACATACATACATACATACATACATACATACATACATACATACATACATATATGAGTCACTGCAGTGCTGTCCAGGACTTTCTCTTGGCATAACTGTATATGTCCGTCTGTTTGCATCACAAAGGTTATCCAAAAGTATTGAATATATACGTTCAGCATATTTGTACACCGACTGTTTAATATTAGTGCTGTGTATGAAAATGAATTATTGATTGTAACAAGATTCATGACTGAAAATGAGAGAATTTTATTTAAAAAACTTCACATATGCTTATTGTAAGTAATTTCAATACGCAAATGACATAAAAATACGGAGACAAACAAGCAATAAAAAGATGACAAATTCGCTCTGTTGCAGAATAAAGATCTAAACTGATATTCTCCGGCAGACTGTTCGAATA
Source organism: Unio pictorum (assembly GCA_030141615.1). NCBI lineage: Eukaryota > Metazoa > Mollusca > Bivalvia > Unionida > Unionidae > Unio > Unio pictorum. The sequence continues at coordinate 2,810,369 of JARLTB010000076.1, forward strand.
TTGTATTGTCAAATTCTGTTTTCTACCTCCGAAAATGTAAGCTTTGTCTGACCAATATGTGTCATAAATTGTAACTTGAATTATCAAATTGTATTCATTTTTAGTTACTACATTTTGGAGATACCTTTTTAGGACATTACAGTAACAGTATATTTTATGAAACTAAGGTATGATATGTATTATTATTATTGTTGTTGTTCTTGAGCGCAAGATAGGCTTTTACATGGCGGCCAAATTTAAATGACTGAGGAAAAACAAGAGAGAACCCCGGAAAGAACCACCGAACCACGTGAAGCTACTGGCAAGCTTTCTTACATATCCACATTGCCCAATCTCGAGACTCGTACTCAGGCAGAGGTGAGATGGCAAACAGTGAGCGCATTAGACAACTAGGGTCCCTATTATTATTATTATTATTATTATTATTATTATTAGTAGTAGTAGTAGTAGTAGTAGTAGTAGTAGTAGTAGTGTTAACATTATTGCTATTATTATGAGTATGTGCTTGTGGGTTTTTTTTTAGTTGTTTTTTTTTTACGTAGCTTTGAAACTGTTCAGTAATCTCAGTACGATGTCTGCCATGTGGCATTTTATAGTGATATCTAGCACTTGGGCATCATAACGCAGATATGTAGCATGATGTCCCACCTTGTCACATTATTCCCAGACCAGGTCAACTAGTTCTAACAATAGCTCTTAATGCTGAGCGCCAAGTGAGGCAGCTAATAGTATCATTTTAAAGTCTTTCATATGACTCGGTCGGGGTTGGAATCCGCGACCTCCTGCAGCCAAGGCAGACACTCTAAACACTTAGACTACCGGAGCAGTCTTATATTATGAGCTATTGTTTCGTGTATTTATTTGTTCCCGTTGTCTCTTTAAGTAAAATTTTGCATAACTTCTTAATTGCGGCATGTTATGATACCCTTGTTCGTACGTTTCCTTTGTATATCCGGTTAACTTCCCAGTTCAGGTCACTGTGCTGAAACATTTGTGCTCCGTAACTAAACATGAATACAATGAAGTTTCCAGAACTAATATTTCTGTTTCAGAATAACCCTAATAATAGAAAGATCCTTTTTCTAGTTTAAGTGCAGATCGAGTGCGAATTGTTATTTGTTGCATAAATACTTAATGCGGACAGTCCCAAAATAATTAATTTATTAATTAGCATGAAATTAATCATGGACACCTAATGATCATACACGTTTGCTAAGTTTCAAACGTTTACCAAATATTAAAAGCCTAACAATCAAAACGTTTGCTGAGCTAAACAGAGCAGTTTAATTATTGCGCATATTGATTGTTTATTATGTAAACTTTGAGGAAATAGGCACACATACTTTTGCTTTTGTGCCCTTTCGAGGAAATTTATAGCACGTTTTAAATTGTTGACCCTATTCTTCAAACAAAAACATGTGCTGATTCAGCCCTGTACGTTCAAGCGTTAACCCTAGCACTCGGGGCAACTAATAAACCCGTAGAGCTTTTACCATGGATCACATTCACAAATTGCTGCACGCGTTTGAATATGGCTCATGTTGTGTGATCCCCGTACAGAAGTAGATGAGCAGCAAAGAGGGTGAACAGACCAAGTTTTAAAACAAAAATAAGGTTTCTACGGAAACCGAAACTATTTCAAACCAAAACTATTTTATGCAGACGAAAAAAAAAGAGAAATAGTTTCGGTTGAAATCCTTTAGGATTTTACGCTGCAGACCCGGCGCCGATGGTGTTGTGGAGACGAATTGAAAATCCTTTTAGGATTTCACAAACAGACTAATTTGTAAAATCTATCCTTGTAAATCAATCGAATTATTGGATTGGTCAGTAAGTTTAAAATTAATTCTCGTTAATGAGTCATTATGACATCGCATATAGACGGGATTAGTTGGATCTTCAATTATTACAAATCCGGGTGGAGCCGTTGGTGCAAATGAATATAAAATGTATCCCTGCTGGGCTTGATTTGATTTTTCGAGATTTATTTGGTAACTTCCTTCGATAGCATCACATACTCAATTTACTGCAATCACCGAGGCTATATTCACATTTTGAGAGGCAATATGCCTACCACCACCGTCTGGGTCATTATTATGTTTGAGGATAGTTGTTTGTGGTTGTGTTATTTTTTCCCATGTGGTGAGTATCAGAGAAAAGTTTTCCTGAATAAGATCATTAACAGATTTTTTCAGTTCATTTGCGTTATACCCAGGAAATTTGAAATCGGGTAAATTAGCTTCTGTGATATTGTAACCGGTTAGGAAGTTTTGTTTATCTCTAATCTTATCATTAATTATTACTTGAATTATTCGTTTGTTGATATATTCCATGTCAGATACAAGCTGATTTAATATTATAACATATGTTATAATCTCATCACGTGATCTTGTTATATCAGAGAGATGCTCCTGGAAACTCTGTCGTAGTCGTTCTAGTTGTGTTTTATGTAATTGATTAATCTCGCTAAAATAATCAATTATATTAGTTAGAGTAAATGCAATGGTAATAAATGAATCAATTTTTTTCTCAAAAACAAAATCCCATTGCATTTTATTGTTATCAAGAAATGTGAATTTATCAGTTAATTTTGCATTTAGTTTTATATTAGATTAATCATCTCGATATGATGGAGCAATTTCATGATATGATTTTTCGTCTGTGACATAATTAGATTTTTTAGGTTCTGGTATTTGATAAGATATCTAAGGTGGGTTTTAGGGCCATCCTAGTATATTTCTTATAGAACTCTAATAGATCTCTACGGCATACCCAGATGAGTCTATCTCAATGGCAGATGATAGTGTTGGTTCATGACCTGTTATAGCGAGTTTCGATTCTTTTCCAGTAATGGATTTTATTCTACGCTGTAATTCATTATTGATCTGTTCGATTTGGAAGGACCCTGATGGTAGCGAAACAACATTCCAGTCAGGAATTCCATCTTGTTTATTTTTACTAGCAAACGCCAGGGAATTATTTGGTTGTTGGCCACCGAATGGTTTTGATCTAATATTTGGCCAACTATGGTATACTCGTAATTTTGCTATCTCCTTCACGGGAATCGCAGAAGGGAAATTCACACTGAATTCAGGATCCGTTGAGGTTATTGAGATCATGCTGGTTTTCACTGGGGTGGTATTTTCCGCTATTCGTTGAAGTAGTTGTTGCGATGTTGCCATTGTTATTATATTCATGTTGTTTTTCTAATTTTGACATCGCGGAATCATAAACACGTACCATAGCGGACAACTCACTATCTGATATTAATGTGTCATCGAGGGAGGACGATATCATCGAGGATAATTGGGAGTACGCGGTTGACACAACATGGAACTTAACTACGTAGTCTTGTAGATTGCGCTAGCTGTATGAATATATATATTTTTTTGTTATTATTGAAATTATCCCCGCGATTGTTGTCGCCGCTGATATACAAATTAGAACAGCTATCGGGGCAATCATTGTCACTGAAGAGAGTATAATACCGGCCCCGGTAATTACACCTGATACCGAGTACATGGTAACATCAACTGCGCTAATTCGCTTGCGGTGTTTTTTAGTTTTACTTGATACTCCACGGTGAGTGTTTTGAGTTTAGTTTGAAATTCTCTGACCTGATCATAGCGATACTGCTGTGACGTAGCCAATAATGACATTTTATTTTGAAACGCTAGTGTTAAATTCGCCAGTGAATTCAATTCAGTTGTTTACTTAAATCCGCTACGAATTCCACATACCATGTTACTGATGCCCTAGCTAGTTTATCATCGATTGCTATTATCGTGAATTGTTCAATTGTTCCTTGTCGATGATCGTTGATATTGTATTGTTGACCCCAGTTGAACTCGTGGATGAAATATTAAACTGAGTCGGTGACACTAGTGTTAATCGATAAATACCTTTGACGGTCGCGGTGATATTTAATGTTATTTTGTGGTGACCACACAAATGATCCGTGTTGAATTGTATATACTGAGTTTATATTTTTCTCATGAGGAATTTTGATTTTATCTAATCGGGGTATCATCAGGAAAATCATCTTTAATGGCATCGTGAGTTTTCTTAATCTCTTCGAAAGATTTTTCAATATCCAGGAGTCTTATGTTGAGTTTATCCAATGAGGTGACAAAGAATTTCTCAATGATGTTTTTACGAAGAGTTGAAAACTTCTCGACATGATCTTCATACCTGGATTGTAATGATGCTAATTCTAACATAGCGGTTTTTACGTCTGAGATTTTCATTATTGGTTGAATACGCGGAACCCCAAACAAATTATTTATCGGGTTTTCGATGTTATCAATTATACTCTGTCATAGTTGTTCAATATTTGTTATATGATCATTGTATTCCAATCGTAGTTTTTGTTGGGCATCCACAATAGTTGAAACGAGGACATTTCGTTTGAGCCCACCCTGATCGGAAAATACCGCGATAGTATTTTCAGCTGCGTCGCGGTTTTTAACTTAAATATCATCAAGGGAAACATTACTCGTTTTCAATTTTCCTTATTTGTCTTGAAATACGACTACATCAGTTTCAAATAATAGTATGCACTGTAAGATATTCACCTAATTTCACAAAAAGAGACTAGGATTGAGATTCAAACAATCTCAAGGTATTCAAATACGTTTCAAATGTTCTGCACTGTAAGTGAAATTAAAAAATCTCCTGGAATATAACTAAGATTCACAATAATCTCATGTAAATAAAAATGTACCCAATACAAACAACAATTGGAACAAACATATGCTTCTTGACCCTTGCACAGTCGTACGATTCATACACTGATAAACCGCAGTTTCACCACGTCCCTTGGGTTGGCCCATATTTGTGTCGGCCGGTCACACCCTTCACGGATCCACCACATGTACAGTCATACGTATACACAGGTACAGACAGCATACAGCACCCTTGTATTAGCTACGTCTACAGTCGTGGCTCCACCACATGTACAGAGATACGTACAAACATATAGACAGCTGAAGATAACTACTCGTCAGCTAAACTCGTCAAACATGTTAGCCCTATGGCTTAAGAACATAAAGTAGAACGTGCACTCCTCGACAAGATCCAGAATAGCCAGTGTGTCGGTTATAAATTGATCTTGCTTAAATCCATAGGACAGTGAGTAATATTCAGGGTAAAATACTCGTGCATATGATTATAATGTCCCTCGCCGCAAGTAATTTCCGGCGAGATACATTGGTTCCATCGCTTACCTGAAGAAAAAAAAACACTTGTTCACCCTAGATAACGTTGTACACATGCACAACGAAAAATAGCCAAATATTTATAAGGCATAACCAAATTAGTTTTCCCTAATTATGTGACAGATGCACGATTTGTATAAAGGATGAACTAAAGATGACTTTGAAAGTAGTTCAAAATGGTGTCTTACTCAACCTGGTTAGTAATATTATAGGTTACCCCTTGGTCACACAATCAATATTTTTGATGCCCGCTGACCCATTGAGCAAGCGTAGAAGGTGAAGGAATCCCATTGCGGAGTAAGATTTCCTCGAGAGTAAGAAAGTCACCATGGTTATGATGTTCAATACCCGTTCCTGAGGGACATGTACTATGTTTACCCGAGTGTTGGATTCCACACCTAGATGAGCAAATTGTTGATGGTACTCGGTAGGAATTGTTCATCATGATGTGGAAACCCACATCTTTAAGCAAAGTAACAAAGGTCATCATATTGTGTTCTAATATATAACACACCATATATTTTTTTGCAAGGTATCGTCCAGGTAACTTTATATCGACGCCTTGGAGATGGTCCGGGCATGAACCAAGACCTAGGGACTGATGCTGAATCCAAATGGGAGCACTCAGAATTGATAAACGATGCTGTTGTAGACAAAACGAAGCAGCTTCCTGAAGGCCTCGTGAATAGAGATGTGAAGATACGTGTCACTCAAGTCCACGCTGATTGTAAAGTCACCTTCTTGAACGGCATTCAAAATGCACGTTGGTGTTACCAGAAGATTAAAGGAGCGTGAATGAATTTATGAAGAGCGCCTAGGTCGATAACAGGAAGCAGAGTACCCCGTTTGCCTTGGGACAAATAAATGGAGGAATAAAATCTCAGATAATTTATACAGTATGTTCTGTAGAAGGTCGTTTTGTTCTTGCTGCAAGGTGGTGTATTTGAATGGGTTTATGGGAATGTTTGGAATTGATGCGACTCAAAAACAAAGGAGGCTGTGTTCTTAACGTGATGCCGAGTCCTTTGGAAATCACTTGTCGGGTCCAATAATCGTCGTGGCAAATATTTTTACCATTCGGCAGCGACCAGCTGAAGCCTTCTTCTTACGGAGATCTTTAGGAAGGGAGGTGTTGAAACGAAGTCATTATTTGACAGATGGAGACGGTCTTGTAAAGAAAAGTTGTAGTAAGCAATCCCTAATTTTATGTCTTTTCTCCACTTTCCTTCGCGAGAACCGTGGTTTTCAACGCATAACTTATCTAGGACAAGTCAGAGGTTTCTGTTTGAGTCGTATCCCTCGGTTCCTTTTGTTGGTTTCCGGAAACATTAAATATATCGGTGCTGCGGTTGAGGGGCGGGAAAATTCGTCTCCTTAGTGGCTTATTTGCGTACTTCGTCGATATAGCCGTTTAAAAAGTAGATTACAACATAATGGTTGTGATCGTACCTTGGCCTTTTGATAATCCTTAAAGAAGATGGAGGTGGAGAACACATCTCGTTCTGCAGATTGTAAATTTGCACCCGATGTAATGGCATTTGTTAAAGTATGTCGAGCATTTGTGTTCAAGACCCCAGCCATTTTGGAGACCGACTCCCATACATGTACCATGGAATTCGGAGTAAGAGGTGATGAAAGATAGCCGTCGATATCCAACATACATACAGCCCACAGCTATTTCGTTGCTGAACAATTCTTGAGTGTCACTGAAAAATGATCGATTCATACGTAGATTATGGTTCGGTCATCCTCAAAGCTGAGATGTTCTGGTCGACTGTTGGGTTTCCAAATGAAAAGTTGGAGGCGGGCAAAAGGCGGGAAACGTTCTTCAATGACATCTCTAAAGGCCGCATTTCTGCGGCATAGTGAACTGAGAAAGTGAAGAAAGAGCATGAGAGCAAGTATCGTCATCTTTGTTTGCATGAGGTGAGGCAGACGTCTCTCGAGAGAGTCCTGAGAAAGAGCTGGCGAAGAGATATGAAGTCTGCCGCTTAAATAAAACTCTTGGCGTTACCTGAAGTAGAAATGGTGATTTCCAATTGGTCGATTAAACAGTTTCTTCTTTTGACCAATTGTTGAGAACGTGCTTCTCAGCACGAGCGGAAGTAGTAACTGAGATTAGCATGGGTTTTGCCGCCAATCCCAATATCAAGAGAAGATCACACAGCACTACGGTCACCTAGGTCGGCAGACGTTTACCTCATTTTAGTTATTAAATTAATCTGGAAGGGCTGGTTTTGCGCGGTAGTAGTAGTCCTCCTAAGGCATTATGATTAAGTAACGTACTTCAAGAAGAAATGCAGCCTATGAAGGCTATCTCACGTATGTTAAGCACTCACTCGAGCACAATATACAATTGTAAAATCGAGTCCAAGGTTCGGCAAATGTAGTTGTAGAAAGTTTGCCAGTAGCTTCACGTATATCGGTGGTTCTTTCCAGGGTTTGTCCGTTTTCTTCCTCCACCATTAATACTGGCCGCTATATATAGCCTATATTGTGCTGAAAAATGGCGTTAAACCATGAAAACAAATAAAAACAAAAACAAAACAATTGTAAACAAAACAATTAAAGGTTAAATTTTCTGGAAACGTTGCAATTTAATGAAATGACAGGAATATGTTGTCCAAGTGACCATTCCAAGCCAGACAAATCACACCTGTTTTGTCAATGCACATGTAGCCAAGATACTGAATTTAGGAAACATTTATTTCTGTTTAGGTTTTAACTCAGCTTTCAACTGAAAACATGTTAACTTTATTGGTCAGTGAATCTCCATGAAAAATCATAATAATGATTTTCCTAAAGACTACAACAAAGTGCAAAGACGACTGATTAGCATGCATGCCCATCACCCCTTCCTGTGAGGGATAAGCATAATTATTATTATAAGTGGCAAAAAAGTGTAATTTGGGCATAAAAAGTGTAATCTATGTGCTAGAATTACAGATTCTACATGAAATATACATTTACTTTTGCTACTTACCTGGTTCTTTAGCTGGTTGAAGTTATTTTCACAAAGGGCAAAATCCATATGGATTAGAACCAAAATACAAACACAAAATATACTGAAAAATTATCGACATTTATTTCTATTATTATTTTAACTTTAACTGGACATTCATGAACTGGTATTTTCCAATGAACACGATCATGTGCACAGTATACTGTATTATAATTGACCTATCACCACTTGTCAATCAGGCTGATGAATTAACCAGTCAGAGAGAGTAAATTAGACATCTCCAGGCATTGCTTCCTTTTGCCATTTTTCTTTAACAAGCTGCTTGTGGTAATAATGAATTTATTATGGTAAGAATTTAAAAAAGCTATGATTTGTTGATTTCTTCATCAATACTGGTGAAAAGAAGTCAGTGAGAGTCTTGTAATTCTGACAGTTGTTATCCAGATCATCTATATTGAGGAATTATTCTTTTCCCACAACATAGACAAAGCTTCGATGGATCAAGACTTGTTGCCACATGCACCATCAGCTGGATATAGACAGAGTTGATGGCAATTACGTGATTGTTTGCATAAATGTATGTAGAAAGGCATGTCCCATCGATAGCTTGAAGAACATCCAAAAAATTGAAATTGAAAATTATATGCAAAAATAAATGTTTCTTGAATGTGGGTAAAGAACCCCAAACATAAGGGATTTGATATTATATTTTCTTGTATAGGAAACAATGAAGCCCAGACTGTATCATTTTAAAGCTTGAAAATGTGCATGTCTTATATGTTTGCTTGTCCCAAAAATAATGATTTACCATCTCAATCTTTCAGGCACTTGAGTCACTCTTTACTTTCTCACTGGGCTGAAGGAGGTAGAGAGAGTTACACAAAAGTAATTAACAATAAAGAAATATAAAAACAATGGTTTCAGATAATTATCATCCCATATATTAACCATGCATTTACATGTTTACATTAACAGACATCATGGATCAAAATTCCATCTTACGAACACAATAGAACTCTACAATTTATTAAGTACAACAGTATACTTCTAGACAGTAATTATTCATAATTTTTTCATTAATTGCTAAGTTATTTTCTTCCAAGGCAGCATAAAAATCAGCCAGATAAAATTAATAAGGATAAGATTATTTACTAAATATGTTAGCATCTTTTGGAGCAAATTTTCTTTGACATGAGTAAGTTCTCAAGCAGTTTTAAAATTGAATTTTATTATTTACTGAAATAAAATACGTTACTGTATGGACTTGAACTACAAATACAAATATTAAGTACTGTAGTATAATTTATCCAACTTTGAAATTGTACATTTTTAAGAAAAATACAAATCGCTTTTAATAAACATATCACTTAAGCTGAAACATACTTCTTTGCCAAATACTGCATGTTTGATGGAGATTAACTTATTGTCTTGTCACATGATTTGGTTAGTGGAGTGATTGATAATCTCGCATAAAGTCAATTCTCTCACATTCTTCTTTTAAAGCCTGTAAAGTAGTGTTGATTTGTAACTTTTTCAGATCTGACATGTTTAAAGTTTAAAACAATCCATCTGCTGACATTTTCCATCATAACATCCACAACTCACACTGTAATACCTTTCACTTAATGTGTCACATCATTTTTCTTTAACAGTATAGACTGCTTTGTTAACTGGCTTATCGACATAATGAATCTGTGAAGCGAAGCACAAATTTGAAGAAACCCTTCAGTGGTTTCTTGAAAATGGGTTATATACAATTGTTATAAATAGTAAATAAAATACTCTTCAGATATATTAATAGAACAGTCATCTTTTAAAGAATATTCTCAAATCTGATATTTTAATGAAAGTCATCTTTTAAAGAATATTCTCAAATTCATGAGTGGAATTCAAGAGATGATACAAAAATTGACAACACAACTTTTTATTGCTTTATTTTTTATTTTTTGCACCAAAATGGCATAATACTGGTGAGCATTTGGTGAAGAAAAAGCATAATGATCAAGCCAAAAGCATAATGGTTGGCATGTATGGATTAGCGCAGGTAATGTATTTATATTTAATAAATTATTTTCCTGTACAATATATCATATACATTTTGCCCTAATTATTGGTACATGTATTTTAAAGAAATACAATGCATTCCATAATCATAGAGACAGCATGGAAAATTCAAACAAAATATGCACAGGCATATAATTAAACACCATTCTGACAGAATGTCAACCTTGCAATCAACAGCATATAATTTCTATTCAGACTGTTTTATGTTTCTTAATTTACCACTTTTCTAAATTCATGCTCTTAAAATAGCACTCACGATAAAAGAAGGCAATTATAAAGCTATTCTTGAATATTGTCACAAAACTGTTTATTTTTAATGTCAATGTATTATGCGTGTCCTTAGGATTCATCGCTATATACAGTGTTACCCAGTGATGGTTTATATTTAGCTGTACTTATTTCAAAATAATTACCAGAGTTCACTTACTGCCACACATGCAAAGTGCCTGCAGTGAGAAATCTACTTACTTTAAATTCCCATAACCTGGGTACTTATAGATTAAATAATCACTGTATTATTACAATACGACTTATGTCAGGAAGCTGCTAACTTTAAGCTGCAGAGGTAAGTGAACGTGTTTTCTTTCTAGCTATCTGTTTTAAGTGACTGAATTATTGTATACATCAGGGAATATATCCAAAATTTCTAAAAAGTTTGATTTAGGTTATATAATGCCAGCTATGAGATACACTACAGCCTGTTTTGTCTTAGCCATTTTTATAATGGAAGAGACAAACTGGATTCAGTTATATGTTGCATGCATGTAAGGATGAGTATAATATTCTAGTTCTTCTAATCCAATGGGATTATTCTTTTCTGACAAAATACATGTCCGAATGTTGTTGTTATAATAATAATCTCATACTTCAGTTGTGATGAAACAATTCATGTACACACACATGCATAATGTACACTATTGTACTTGCACCTAACCATGCCATATGTACAATTCATGTACACACACATGCATAATGTATACTACTGTACTTACATTTAACCATGCCATATGTAATACATGATTCAGTCTTGTATTTGTATCTCATACATGGGTGCAATGCTTTGGGGTTTTGTGTAACCCTTATGCTGTAGACAATGATGACAGTGACTTGGAGGAAGGTATTGGTTTAATTGCAGTGAAGAACCAAAGTTTCTGGGCCAACAGGTCTGCAGGGAATAAAGAGGCTCTTATGGGGTCCTTTTGCAGACTGGAAGGGGAAGGCCACGCGTTGTTGCTCCTTGGCCATTTGATGAGAATTGTGGAACCAGAAATACATTGAGATCATCAGCTAGATGCCATAAGGTATATAGTTATATAGTCTGTTTTGAAATGAATAATTCAATACTGCTATATGAATGAAATCGGTAGGTTCCCTTAATGTTTTGTTTTTACAAAAAAAATTATATTATGCAATGAAATCATTCTTTTCAAGTTAAAATCTCAACCACAAATGTAAAATCAATCAGAATCGTTTCCTAAATAATTGTATCTGAGCTCTAGATAAGATTTATCTAAGTGGGTATTTGACTTCATGGTCTGCTATTATTTTTGTTTTGTATGTTTTAATTGGGTATAATATGATGCCAGATGAAACCCTAAATGCATCAAACTCCTTAGCAACTCATGGTGTGCTTGACTGTGACTCAGTTTGATGAGTTATCAAATGACTTCATGATTCTAGGACTAACTCAGGGTACACTTGATTATATGGCGCTATCAGATGATTGTGTCAAAGCAAATGTGCTTGACTACGTGACTCTTTTCAGATGAGTCACAACAATTGCTTAGTGGTTATGACTAAATCCTGGTGTGCTGGACTACATGACTCTTTTCAGATTAGTCACAACAATGCCTTAGTGGCTAGGACTACATCTGGGTGTGTTTGACTACATGACTCTTTTTGATGAGTGACAACGATAGCTTAGTGGCTATGACTAGATCCTGGTGTGCTTGACTACATGACTCTTTTCAGATGATTCACAACAATGGCTTAGTGACTAGGACTACATCTGGGTGTGTTTGACTACGTGACTCTTTTCAGATAAGTCACAACAATGGCTTAGTGACTATGACTACATCTGGGTGTGTTTGACTACATGACTATTTTTGATGAGTGACAACAATGGCTTAGTGACTATGATTACATCTGTGTGTGTCTGACTACATGACTCTTTTAGATGAGTGACAACAATGACTTAGTGACTATGGCTAACTCAGGGTGTGCTTGACTCTGTTTGATCAGTGTTAAAAATGACTTACTGATTATGACTTAAATAAAGGACTCTATTTGAGGAGTGTTCTCACTATGATTGAGTGCCATTTCCATCATGCACAAACCATCAGGAACTTGTCCCAACTTTCTAGTTTATATTGACATGCACAAACCATCAGAAACTTGTCCCAACTGTCTAGTTTATACTGACATGCACAAACCATCTGGACTTGTCCCAACTGTCTTGTTTGTACTGACATGCACAAACCATCTGGACTTGTTTTCCATCGCATAGTTTATATTGACAGAATTGACAATAATAACTTGAAGGGAGAAATATGCTGACAACTTTTCTCTAAATGTTTAAAATTAAACTCTTTTGCATTATTTAAACACATTCAAACAATTCATTATGCACATTTGGTCAATTTCTTTTCTAAAAGATCTTGACTTTTATAAAGAATACATAATTATACATAAGTGTCTTCTAACCCTCACCCCCTTAGCAGTTTGTTTTGAGAAGCCCTCAATGGATAACACAATGAATGGATCCAAGGAAATGAAGATCTGAAATACATATGGATAGCGCAGTGAATAGACCCATTGAAAAGAAGACCTGACATACAGGTTCTATTTCCAGAGAAGCATGAGAGCAAGACTAACAGTTTTAATTGTAATGATGACTATTTATTATAAATCCAAGAGGTAAAGTGCCATGCTCCAAGAAATCTCTGAATAAGAAATCTCTGGATAAGGAATCTCTGGATAAGGAAATTAATCTAATGACTAGAACATAACATTCCTAGTACAGAGTATTTCTACACCAGCTCAATGCAGTGTCATTATTGCACAAACTTTCATGAACATGGATATTGTTTCCTTTCAACAGAAACAGAATACAAATCATAATGAAAACAGGATAAAACTAATGACAACAGAATACATCTACTGATGAAAACATGTAAAGAATTTCAATATAGCACCCAAAATACAGAGCTAGAAAAAAAAACAACTTACAATTTCCTGCTCAATTAGCATAGATGTGTTATTAACTTACACAAAATTCACAATGTTTCTCTTATGTTTGGTACATTATCCAATCAAAATGACAAACAAATTATTTCTTGTTTTGTTTGGACTTGTCCTGTCCAGCCAAACAAGTCTCTCCTTATAAAAACCCCAAATTCATATCATCTGAGACCTACAAAGCTGTCTTTTCATCTCTCAAATGAATTTATCACTCAGTGAATCATGGTGTACCTTCTACCTTTCAAAAGTACCCTGCAAGTAGCACAAAGGTGACACCCTATAAATACAAATCCATTTTATATCCAGGGGTAAATGCATTAAATCAAAGTTCTATGAGACTGTCTTTCTCCAGGAAGGCATCAGAGCCCAATGAGTCCCCCAACTGTTTCTGCTGTAGCAACCTAATCTGAACCTTCACTCCCAGACAGATCATTCTCTCCTCATGAACCTTCTGGCCTAACTCAGCATTTTCCCGCTGGAATAGAAAATGTTAAAATTTTTGGGATAAATAGCAGTGGAGCTGATATGATATTTATAGCTAACATTCAAGTGAATTAGGAATAAAGAAGATTCATCTCATAATGATGACAGAGGGAGGGAGAGATAAAAGATATCGCAGCCATACAACTGGCTCATGCTCATTAATCATCAATTAGTCTAAATTCTATTTATTAATTTGAGAACAATAATCTTTTGATACTGATTTTCATGGATATAAAAAAAATTTGCAAAAAGTCCATTTTCTTTAAGATTGCTCAATGCGTGTTGAAGGCATGACTATGCTGACTCCATAAAGTGCCAGTCAAGTATATAGTAATACAATCAATGCAAATGCCAGTCAGGTATTCAGTCATATACTCCACAAAGGTGCTGGTCAAGTACTGAGTTATATACTCCATAAAAGTGCCAGTCAAGTCCTCAGTTATATACTCCATTAAAGTGACAGTCAAGTATTCAGTTACATACTCCATAAAAGTGCCAGTCATGTACTCAGTTACATACTCCATAAAAGTGCCAGTCAAGTACTCAGTTATATACTCCATTAAAGTGCCAGTCAAGTCCTCAGTTATATACTCCATTAAAGTGCCAGTCAAGTATTCAGTTACATACTCCATAAAAGTGCCAGTCAAGTATTCAGTTATATACTCCATAAAAGTGGCAGTCAAGTACTCAGTTACATACTCCATAAAAGTGCCAGTCAAGTATTCAGTTTTATACTCCATAAAAGTGGCAGTCAAGTACTCAGTTACATACTCAATAAAAGTGCCAGTCAAGTCCTCAGTTATATACTCCATTAAAGTGCCAGTCAAGTATTCAGTTACATACTCTATAAAAGTGCCAGTCAAGTCCTCAGTTACATACTCCATAAAAGTGCCAGTCAAGTACTCAGTTATATACTCCATTAAAGTGCCAGTCAAGTCCTCAGTTATATACTCCATTAAAGTGCCAGTCAAGTGTTCAGTTACATATTCCATAAAAGTGCCAGTCAAGTATTCAGTTATATACTCCATAAAAGTGGCAGTCAAGTACTCAGTTACATACTCCATAAAAGTGCCAGTCAAGTCCTCAGTTATATACTCCATTAAAGTGCCAGTCAAGTATTCAGTTACATACTCCATAAAAGTGCCAGTCAAGTCCTCAGTTATATACTCCATCAATGTGCCAGTCAAGTACTCAGTTATATACTCCATAAAAGTGCCAGTCGAGTCCTCAGTTATATACTCCATTAAAGTGCCAGTCAAGTACTCAGTTATATACTCCATAAAAGTGGCAGTCAAGTACTCAGTTATATACTCCATAAAAGTGGCAGTCAAGTACTCAGTTATATACTCCATAAAAGTGCCAGTCAAGTACTCAGTT
The DNA here is from genome assembly GCA_030141615.1 of Unio pictorum. Classification (NCBI taxonomy): domain Eukaryota; kingdom Metazoa; phylum Mollusca; class Bivalvia; order Unionida; family Unionidae; genus Unio; species Unio pictorum. The sequence continues at coordinate 2,825,711 of JARLTB010000076.1, forward strand.
ATATACTCCATTAAAGTGCCAGTCAAGTATTCAGTTACATACTCCATGAAAGTGCCAGTCAAGTCCTCAGTTATATACTCCATCAATGTGCCAGTCAAGTACTCAGTTATATACTCCATAAAAGTGCCAGTCGAGTCCTCAGTTATATACTCCATCAAAGTGCCAGTCAAGTACTCAGTTATATACTCCATAAAAGTACCAGTCGAATACTTCATAAAAATGAATGTCAGGTATGCAGTCATACAAATACAACTTCATACAAATAAATGTCATGTATGCCGTCAAATACAGTAGTCCCCCTCTCGTACGGCCCCCCTGACCAGCGGCCACCCACTCCAAACGGCCAGAATTCGTTGGCACCGACGAGTTCCTGTTCAAAAGTACCCCTCACGAGAGGCCACCCGGCTAACGCGACCAGCATTTTTGTGCAATAATATAAAATTTTCCCCCTCACGAGCGGCCTCATTTTATTTTTAAATATATCCAGAACCAATAATTAATTCAAATCTTGACGTAAGGTAAGTAATTTTGATTATCTCTATCGTAGATACACGTCTCCGAGTGTCAAGTCGCCGTTAAAAGTGTCGACTAAAGATTTAAAGTATATCGTTATCTATGAAAGTCGATGTTTACAGGAAATGGGCTCAATAATGTTTTGATAGAGTTTGGGGTTTAACACCTACGTTGAGTTCTTCTCGTTGATGATTATAACCAGACGTAATTGTTATAATCATAACAAGGTCAGCATAGGCTAAAAATAGATTTTGTACATTGGCACACACAGAGAACCTTAAAAAAAGACAATAGGGTACCAGACAAAGACCGGAAAAATTATGTGACCAAACAATATGGCTTCCTTTACGAAGGCTGCATTTCGTAGACTCGACACAAGTTTTGTCTGCATAATTAAATCGCATACAGTCAGCAATAACCGAATAAATCATTACCAAACACTAAAATGTCATCACGTTAACGGATACATTATTTTCGAAGAAAGTCGGTGATTCTACTCGACGACATCGGGGGGGGGGGGGGGGGGATGCCGTATGTACAAAAGACTCGTAAAAACAAGTTTATGTTGAAATAATTTGAATAAACAAAGTAATAACCGATAAGAAGGTTATTCAGCAGCAGTGGGAAAATGGAGCAAATGGAAAGATAATTATGTATGTACCAAAATGTAAATGACGTTTTTGAATCCATTTGCAATGTGCATGACAACAATACCCGCTCGCATATCAAACTTACGCCAAGAGAGCAAAAATAGTAACGTATATTCAGTTGAAATAAATTTGTTATTATGACAAAAAAAAAACTTTTATTGATTAATGTTTCATTTAGACGAAGATATTTAATGTTTTGAAGTATGTAGCTTTCTTACTACGTACATTACATATACATGTACTTCTCATTATAAATTTAGCCCCCCTCTGGAACGGCCACCCGTCTTATAAGGCCACTTTCCCGGTGCAACAGGGGTGGCCGTATAAGAGGGGGACTACTGTACTTCATAAAAATGAATGTCAGGTATGAGTGTCAGATATGCAAATACTTCATACAAATGAATGTCAGGTACGCAGTTAAATGTTTCATACAAATGCATGTCAGGTATGCCATCATATACTTCATACAAATGCATGTCAGGTATGCAGTCATATACTTCATACAAATGCATGTCAGGTATGCAGTCATATACTTCATAAAAATGAATGTCAGGTATGCAGTCAAATAGTTCATGAAAATTAATGTCAGGTATGCAGTCATATACTTGATAAAAATGCATGTCAGGTATGCAGTCATATACTTCATAAAAATGAATGTCAGGTATGCAGTCAAATACTTCATGAAAATTAATGTCAGGTATGCAGTCATATACTTCATAAAAATGAATGTCAGGTATGCAGTCATATACTTCATGAAAATAAATGTCAGGTATGCCGTCATATACTTCATACAAATGAATGTCAGGTATGTCATCATATACTTCATAAAAATGCATGTCAGGTATGCAGTCATATACTTCATGAAAATGAGTGTCAGGTATGCAGTTAAATACTTCATAAAAATGCATGTCAGGTATGTAGTCATATACTTCATGAAAATGCATGTCAGGTATGTAGTCAAATACTTCCTAAAAATGACTGTCAGGTATGCAGTCATATACTTCATGAAAATGCATGTCAGGTATGTAGTCAAATACTTCCTAAAAATGAATGTCAGGTATGCAGTCAAATACTTCATGAAAATGAGTGTCAGGTATGTAGTCAAATACTTCCTAAAAATGCATGTCAGGTATGTAGTCATATACTTCATGAAAATGAGTGTCAGGTATGTAGTCAAATACTTCCTAAAAATGCATGTCAGGTATGCCGTCAAATACTTCATGAAAATTAATGTCAGGTATGCAGTCATATACTTCATAAAAATGCATGTCAGGTATGTAGTCAAATACTTCCTAAAAATGAATGTCAGGTATGCAGTCAAATACTTCATGAAAATGAGTGTCAGGTATGTAGTCAAATACTTCCTAAAAATGCATGTCAGGTATGTAGTCACATACTTCATGAAAATGAGTGTCAGGTATGTAGTCAAATACTTCATAAAAATGCATGTCAGGTATGCCGTCAAATACTTCATGAAAATTAATGTCAGGTATGCAGTCATATACTTCATAAAAATGCATGTCAGATATGCCGTCAAATACTTCATGAAAATGAGTGTCAGGTATGTAGTCAAATACTTCATAAAAATGCATGTCAGGTATGCCGTCAAATACTTCATGAAAATGAGTGTCAGGTATGCAGTCAAATACTTCATGAAAATGAGTGTCAGGTATGCAGTCAAATACTTCATGAAAATGAGTGTCAGGTATGCAGTCATATACTTCATAAAAGTACAAGTGAAATACTCAGTCATATAATCTACAAAAGTACCAGCCAAGTATACAGTCATATACTCCATAAATGTGCCAGTTAAGTATTATCATATGCACCACAAAAGTACCAGACAAATACTCAGTCATATACTATACAACCATTCCAGTCAAGTATACAGTTATATACCATATTCCATAAAAGTGCCAGTAAAGTACTCAGTCATATACTCAACAAAAGTACCAGCCATTTACTGAGTCATACACTCCGTAAAAGTGCAAGTCAAGTATTCTGCCTGCATGTGATAATAAGCATTACTAACACTGTTATTTATGTTTTACATTACTAACACTGTTATTTATGTTTTACATTACTAACACTGTTATTTATGTTTTACATTACTAACACTGTTATTTATGTTTTACTTTACTAACACTGTTATTTATGTTTTACATTACTAACACTGTTATTTATGTTTTACATTACTAATAAGCATTACTAACACTGTTATTTATGTTTTACATTACAAACACTGTTATTTATGTTTTACATTACTAATGTGATAATAAGCATTACTAACACTGTTATTTATGTTTTACATTACTAATGTGATAATAAGCATTACTAACACTGTTATTTATGTTTTACATTACTAACACTGTTATTTATGTTTTACATTACTAATGTGATAATAAGCATTACTAACACTGCTATTTATGTTTTACATTACTAATGTGATAATAAGCATTACTAACACTGTTATTTATGTTTTACATTACTAATAAGCATTACTAACACTGTTATTTATGTTTTACATTACTAATAAGCATTACTAACACTGTTATTTATGTTTTACATTACTAATAAGCATTACTAACACTGTTATTTATGTTTTACATTACTAATAAGCATTACTAACACTGTTATTTATGTTTTACATTACTAACACTGTTATTTATGTTTTACATTACTAATAAGCATTACTAACACTGTTATTTATGTTTTACATTACTAACACTGTTATTTATGTTTTACATTACTAACACTGTTATTTATGTTTTACATTACTAATAAGCATTACTAACACTGTTATTTATGTTTTACATTACTAACACTGTTATTTATGTTTTACATTACTAATAAGCATTACTAACACTGTTATTTATGTTTTACATTACTAACACTGTTATTTATGTTTTACATTACTAACACTGTTATTTATGTTTTACATTACTAATAAGCATTACTAACACTGTTATTTATGTTTTACATTACTAACACTGTTATTTATGTTTTACATTACTAACACTGTTATTTATGTTTTACATTACTAATAAGCATTACTAACACTGTTATTTATGTTTTACATTACTAACACTGTTATTTATGTTTTACATTACTAATAAGCATTACTAACACTGTTATTTATGTTTTACATTACTAACACTGTTATTTATGTTTTACATTACTAATAAGCATTACTAACACTGTTATTTATGTTTTACATTACTAACACTGTTATTTATGTTTTACATTACTAATAAGCATTACTAACACTGTTATTTATGTTTTACATTACTAACACTGTTATTTATGTTTTACATTACTAATAAGCATTACTAACACTGTTATTTATGTTTTACATTACTAATGGTAGTTGCTGATTATTTAATCAGTTTTCTCACATTGATAGATTTTTTTTTTAATTTTTTTAAATTTTTTTTTAATCAGTTTTCTCACATTGATAGATTTTTCTTTTTAATTTTTTTTTTAATCAGTTTTCTCAGATTGATAGATTTTTTTAAAAAAATTTTTTAATTTTTTTTTAATCAGTTTTCTCACATTGATAGATAATGGATAATCAATATTTTTCAAAGCTGCAATTTGCTGAAGAAAATGTCACTTTTGTTACTTCTAAAAAATGTCTCCAAAAATCTAAAAATAAAATTATTCTTAAATTCTTCTTTAGAAATATGTGAAAATTCTTTGCAACAATGCTTGGACAAAGGTTACATATGATGAAAAAATGCAACAAATAGAAAATGAGAATACTCACCTGCCTGACATATGAGTAACAGTCAAATACAAATATAATTTGATACATAAAAAAAAAAACAACTTAATGCTCACTGCCAACATCTCTTAATAATGCTTATGATTAATTCTGAAAACACTTGTTAGAAAGTTTCTCCATCTTTGTATCCTTAACATCTGAAAATCCATCAGCAGCATTTAAACAAAACATAAAACCATTTATGCCAAAATGCTTTTGTCAGAAGAAAAGAAACAAATTTCAAGGGGTTTATCTATTTTTAACTGTGGCCATTTTTGGATGGCAGATTAGCATTGTTTGTACAAATCTGAAAAGGATTTATTCAAAATGTTTTTGTCAGAAATACAATGCACAAGACACTAAACATCTATTACTTTTTACAGCTGACCAACCTAGGTAGATTTTGAAGATAGTATTTACATTAACCATATTTTGAAACATTTGAAGAATTTGACCTTCCTGTCAGTTTTAATACTAGTTTTAGATAACTAGATGTGTGCTTCTAAAGCATGTTTGCCCCTACTGTAGACTAAAATGTCCACGTTTAAAAAGTTCAAGTATGAAAGAAATAAAATTGAATATACCTCTATTAGACTGTAAATCATATCACTTGTACCGCATAGAAATATGTTTGCCAGATTGATTTGAATTCACTGAAAGAGTCTTTCTAATAGTCAGATAAATAGATGGAAAGTACAAGATGAGAATGTCACCAGTGTAAGCAGTAGGAGCCAAAAAAGGAGCCTGAAATCAAGGACTATTGATATGGCAGTAGACCAACCTCTAGTTCTTCATTTTCATTCAGCAGCTGATCGAGGATTTCTTGTAGATCCTCCTCATCATCACTCTCATAGCTGCTCTCTGAGCTGGAACTCATGTCCTCCAGATCGGAGTCCTGACGCAAGTACTGAAGTTCTGCAATTTCCTGGTGCAACCTCTCGATCTCACTCTTCTCTGTTTCTATCTTCTGACGTAGCTCACTCTCTGAAAATGGGTACAGTTCATTACTACTACAGTAAGTAAAGAGACAGCATATTGTTCCCCATTTGCTTATTTTTTTCTTCTTAAATGTATAATAAAGTCTGCCTAAACAAACACCTGCATATATGGGCACCTGTGTGTAAAAAGCAAATTTCAAAGGTCCCAATTATACATAAATGTATACCAATCTGTATATAAAGGTTAGCTGGTCATAAATACACTTGTAGATGGTACCGTTAGCAATCATTACAGATTTGACTATTACAGTTTGAATTCATGACAAGAGTGTAAATACCACATTTCCAAATTTATTTAAAAGAAATCTATCCAGCACCATAAACAGTTGAATAATAATAGATTCTTAAACATTTACAAACTCATCAACATTGTAAATTCAACATCTGTGATTGATACCCACCATAAAAAGTGAATGCATCATCCAAGAGGCAAGATGGCCAAGAGGTTGACAATGCATATTTTTATCCACAAATTATTGATTTTTATTGGACCTTGGCATGCACTTGAGCACAGCCATGAAATACTATTACTTTTTTAACGTTTACTGAACTGTAAATGGCTACCAACACTTACTGGATGTGTGTGGGAGGGTGTCCTCATTGGTCTGGGGGTGGGGTAAACTAGACTGGATTGGAAATGAATCCACTGGGTGTTATATTCTCTGAGGTTAAACTCAGAAACGTTAGCCATTAGTATGCTGTGGAAAACCTTGTGATAAAACTGTGCTGTTATGTATATCTGATTTAATTTATATTTATTGTAATTAATTTGGTTGTTTGTCAGTTTAAATTATTTAAATTTTATTACATGCTATCATAATATAATCTTGTTTACTGATTTGGAAATATTTTCAGAAAATCAGTTGACCTGACTCGTTCTTTCGTAAACACCTAAATCTATCTTAGATCCCGACGTAACAGAAACGTAAACAAGCTCTTTTTTAATTTATTTTTAATGTGAGAATAATGAAAGCGATATTGAGGCTGTATATATGACCCTAGACTTGTAAATAATTTTGCTGAAGTAAACAACTTCTCTTTATTCTTTATTCTTAGAGTAGAATGATTGGTTTTGTCAGGGTCAATTGAGGTGTCCATGATATAAACAAATACGTGACCCTCATACAGGTACCTCTTTTGCATTTCCAATTACTGTACAATCTTTGCTTTCGAGAAATAATCTGAGTTTGGGGCTTTTACACTTGATGTCATGTCATTTTCTTCTGTTGTAGCCAATTTTCAAGTTATATGCTAATTGTTTCTTCAGATTATTTAGATTTTAAAAGATTAATTCTTACAAAAATTTTAAGACAAGTTTTTCAAAATATTATTTGAATTTCCAACACTGGAGTGTTATTGTGTTTCTACAAGGAACGTTAGATACAACATTATACAGACTATAGCAAACATCAATATTTTCCATCTTAGATTTTCATTGGGACTCGAGCTTGAATTCATTTAGAACATTTCCTCACTAGTCTTTAAAAATTTAATATGTGGATTATTCTTTTTGTATTTCTTATTTGATTCTTAAAACCATAAGTTCTTTTTTCATTTTTACATTGTTATTCCAGGTTGATAAATTACTTGTTAAATTTTCAAACGACTGTTGTTTTCACTTTTCTGTGATACTGTTGATTAGAACCTAAACATGTAACAGTACCAACAGACATGACAAGTTGTACCAGTTTCTCCTCTTAATATTTAACTGTGCCAACAGACATGACAAGTTGTACCAGTTTCTCCTCTTAATATTTAACTGTGCCAACAGACATGACAAATTGTACCAGTTCCTTTTTTTAATATTTAACTCTGCCAACAGACATGACAAGTTGTACCAGTTCCTCCTCTTAATATTTAACTGTGCCAACAGACATGACAAGTTGTACCAGTTTCTCCTCTTAATATTTAACTGTGCCAACAGACATGACAAATTGTACCAGTTCCTCCTCTTAATATTTAACTGTGCCAACAGACATGACAAGTTGTACCAGTTTCTCCTCTTAATATTTAACTGTGCCAACAGACATGACAAGTTGTACCAGTTTCTCCTCTTAATATTTAACTGTGCCAACAGACATGACAAGTTGTACCAGTTCCTCCTCTTAATATTTAACTCTGCCAACAGACATACCAAGTTGTACCAGTTTCTCCTCTTAATATTTAACTGTGCCAACAGACATGACAAGTTGTACCAGTTCCTCCTCTTAATATTCAACTGTGCCAACAGACATGACAAATTGTACCAGTTCCTCCTCTTAATATTTAACTGTGCCAACAGACATGACAAGTTGTAATAATAATAATAATAATAATAATAATAATAATAATAATAATAATAATAAAGACTTTATTTTGAGAAGGTAACTCAATTAGTTATAGAACTAATCTACCTTGAGGCCTTCTATCTGTTATGTACAATATATACAATACATAAAACATGATGTGAAGAGTCTGGCTTGACACTAAATAATTAGGGAATTTTAAAATTCAAAGTATCAAGCCTGGAACACATGCACAGGCATCTGTAAAAACATAAGCATGTAAAAAATATAAAATATCATTCTGCGTTGAAACATTCAGCTTTTGAAAATGATGCAAAATTACAGAAAAGCAGGCAGTATTTTTATTTGGTACTAGCACTGTTCAATTTTCTAAAGATTTCATCCATTTAGGACACTGATTATGAAATGAAGAAATGCTAGGAACCTGCCTTATGTCGCTGGGAATGTTGTTCCATACTACTGGACCAGTATATTGAAAACTTTCTTTTAAACAATTCCTTCTTTGGCCTTGGTATAATGTAATTTTTTCTTCTTATGAATAAATTTGGAGTACCATCAGCATCTCTTTGGTGAAAGATATTGCTTAGATAGACAGGAATGGATTTTCTGGATACTTTATACATCAATTTGGCTTTTCTAAGAAATATTCTTTCATGTATTGTTAAAATCTTTATATTATTCATTGCATCCTGAAAATTGTCTATACATTGATCTAGAATTAAATGGCAAGCCCTCTTTTGGAGCCTTATAAGTGTTGTTATGTTTGAATTAGAGGTATTACCCCAAATTACATTACAGTAGTCCAGATATGGCTGGATATAACGTTTATAAAAGATGACCCTATACTGAAGAGAAATGTATGTTTTGATTTTCTTCAGTAGCCAAAGATAAGAATTAACCTTTCTTGAAATGTGTTTAATGTGAATAGACCAAGTAAGATTGTTATCTACAAATACACCAAGAATTCTATCTTGAGAGGTCATATTAAGGCTCACATTGTCAAAAAAAAAACAAAACATGAAGTTTGTCACTATCTAGTGTCTTACTCGTGTTTGTTGTGTTGTAACTAGTAGGGCTTTCGTTTTGTCTGTATTTATGATCATACTGTTTTCCTTGCACCATACTTGAAGTCTGTTGAAAGCATCTTGTAAGTTATTTTCAAGTACTGTTTTGGTTTTACCAAACTCAGACAGTGTAGTATCATCTGCATAGAGGTCAGTGGAAGAAATTGAACCAGTTCCTCCTCTTAATATTTAACTGTGCAAACTCACATACCAAGTTGTACCAGTTCCTCCTCTTAACCCTTTGAACCCTAATCTCCCCCATATTTCGGCACAATAACCCGAGCCTCCCGGCAATTTTTGACAATTTTTTAAAAAGTAAAATTTTGCAAAATAAAAGTAATATTATGCCTTAGAATGATAATCCACTATGATATAACAGCAAATATCAAATTGTCTCTTTTCAAACATGCTTATAAAATGCTTTTTATTACTATGACTATGTAAGAAACTGTCTCGAAATTTCTTCATATTTCATATTTTTCATATTTTTTTATATTTCACTGACCATCTAGCGAATAACATAACACAGGCTGGTATACCGGCCTTTCGGGTTATGACGGTAGATAGCTAGGCTGGTATACCGGCCTTTCGGGTTATGACGGTAGATAACTAGGCAGGTATACCGGCCTTTCGGGTATATACACCGTTACAACCGGCCGGTAAACCGGCCTGTCGGGTTCAAAGGGTTAATATTTAACTGTGCCAACAGACATACCAAGTTGTACCAGTTCCTCCTCTTAATATTTAACTCTGCCAACTTACATACCAAGTTGTACCAGTTTCTCCTCCTCATATTTAACTCTGCCAACTGACATACCAAGTTGTACCAGTTCCTCCTCCTCATATTTAACTGTGCCAACAGACATGCCAAGTTGTACCAGTTCCGCCACTTAATATTTAACTGTGTCAACAGACATGACAAGTTGTACCAGTTCCTTTTCTTAATATTTAACTAAGCCAACAGACATACCAAGTTGTACCAGTACCTCTTCTTAATATTTAACTGTGCCAACTGACATGCCAAGTTGTACCAGTTCCTCCTCTTAATATTTAACTGTGCCAACAGACATACCAAGTTGTACCAGTTCCTCCTCTTCAAGCTTCAGAGCATATTCTTCCTCTAATAATGCCTGGTACTCTTCATCCATCACTGGCTGTTCTGCAAACACTTGAAGAGGAAATAAATAAACAAATAAATAAACAAATAAATAAGTAAAACGGCTTGTAAGATACATACTTTACCCAAGTAAATCATTATTTTAAGGTTACTATTGATTCTATAAAATCTTGAATCAAGTGGAAATGCTAGAGTAATCAATTTAAATTGTGTAGGCAATTGGAAAATAGAACTAAATTTATACTCTGAAAATAAATATGATAATTCGGTCCACACTGATATGTTTAGGTAATATAACCGTCACTTTAGTATGGAAGAAATTTCCTTTAAATGACCAATACCACATCTTTATTAGACCTGTGGTAAGTTAAGAGCCAGGTGACATTTTGCCTTATCAGACAGTGGTACACTCACCCCACATTCATTAATGGAATTTTCAATGCAGTCACTGATTATAACACTCCGCAGAAAAGGCAATCTCCAGCTGTGCCAAAATTACAGAACTATCAGCCATGCTAGTTAGGTCTATCCACAACAGTACTGCAGGGCAGCATCCAGGGTGGTATAAGGAGAGATAGACAAAGAAAAAAAGTAGACTGACATCACAGAATGGACCAGGAAAAGATTTGCCTAATTCAGTATCAAGCTTACATCTGGTACCCATGGTTTGTAGCAAGTAGAGTAGAAGGTAAGGTTACTGTACTGAGTAAAACAATGACCATCATGGGTATCTGTTTCAACTCACTGACCCCATTGAAGAGTGCTTGGAAAAATATTTGCATGCATATACAGAAGGGGCATGATCACAATCACGGCAACTTCTCAACAAACTGAAATAATATATTGCTGAATTGCAAAGCTTTAATGCCTTTCAACATAATGACTAATTCATACCAAATGCTATCTTGAGATGACATATCCAAAATCCACATCACACCATACTCGCTGCTAATGTAAAGACAAGTACTGAAACAGCCCTCTGATTCATCAATCTCAAATTGTATAGTACTTATGCATGTTCCCTATTTCACAGCACTCTCAATTTCTATACTACTTAACATATCCTTTATGTCCATGATAAAGTTCTATAGCACTTGTATAACATTTTGCATGGGATGTCCACCAAGTTCAGTTTAAATACCTAGAATGGTTTAGATTATGCTTCTGAAAACAAATATTTATCGACACTGGAATGGTATTTTGAAAAATAAATGCTAAGTCTTTACTTACTTCTTAAAGAGTGAATTCAAAATGGTGGAAAGAAACATTTTTGTAAAGTATGTTTTTCTGAGAATACCTACCCAATCATAATAATGTAAAAAAAACAAACATCACTACCTCCCGGATCCAGCCCTCTTCAAACAACATAGTGTTTTTTTCTGATATAGAGTATATAAAATAAGGGAAGAAACTCTTACCTATTACCTCCCCTAGACAACAATAGGTTGCACCAAGTTTCATGTTGAGCAATACATTAATTATTATGCTCACATGTGAGGAGACATTCGTTGGGTTTTATCCTAATTTGATTGAATAAGTATTCAGTAAGTAAAAAAAACATGCAGCATGGAGCTGGAAGATGGAAAATCTATGATTCAACCTAAACAGCATGTAAATCTGCCAAATTACCAATTAAAGAATTGGGAATATGTCAAGATTTGTATGGCTACATTACCCAAGTGCAACAGTACAAGAAATTTCCAAACCTGAATACATAGGTCAGGTGATCTGGTGAGCCCATTCAAGTAGGCCATCACAACTGGCTTGTCCAACATGATAAGGACTACTTGCAAATACAGTTGTTACCTTATGAAACATTGATGTGAAGAGGAAACCCCTCTGAACCCGTTTACTGCTTACTATGCTGGAGTATGGTAACAGTTGGGCTCCCCAACTGTATGAACTGGCATCCATACTATAATTTCGAGTTGTGGCTTTATCATAGGAATTCCTACCATAAGCCAACCTTTGTTGCACCATTGACAGAAATATAATGCTACTTCAGTTATAATCCATATTTTCTGGTCAAGTATGACAGGAAATACATTGGTCAGACAAAGACTCAAACCCACATGTCCAGAGGTGAGATATGAGTGATCTGTAAATGTAAGTGCCTTCAATCACTTGTCCACCTTGGTCCCTGGACATGCAAGGCCATCAACAAGTGAAGTAGCCAAACAGAATCAGATCCACTGTTGCACTTAGCAAGCTAAGGAGCTGAAGAAAAGTCTGATAATATGCAAGACACATGCATAAGGGAGATGAATGAAAGTTAAACTAGTGATACTCTCCATGACCATATGGTTAAAATACTGACATAAGAGCTGATTTTTCCAAGCTCATAAAAACACATAGGTAACATAAAAGGCACATAGAATGGGTCAAGTCTACACTGAATGCAAATTGGTCCCTTTTGATGGAATGCCTAATTGATCGAGCCCATTTTTGTCCTGATCTTCTGAGCTGAATTTATTGAGAAAATTGAGGTTCATAATTTGGCCTCAGGTTTCCATTGGCTTTGATGCTAAAAAGAACCTGGAACAGAACCCTGGAGAATTATGTTGCTGAACAAATTCAGCCACCCATTTCTTGAGTAATGACCTGATGCTCTGCAAAATTTCAGCTTTCTCCATATCTGATGGTTCTACCCTTATGAATGGGCATGAGGAAAGTGGAATCGGCTTGATAACTGAGATATGAAAGCCCTCTAAAATAACTTGCATCACTTATTTATTTTGCAAACAAAATTCAATTCAATGCTAATGACCATAATAATAATAATAATGAGGACTTTGTATAGCGCATAATCTTTAGAAGCTCTAAGTGCATGAAGGAGTCTGTCTGTGCCTACTGGTGGGCTGTCTGTAGATGTAGATAGTACATGTAAAAGCAGTTATTAGAAGACATGAAAAAGAAACACCTTGTTATCTTATCATTTTAATAAACAGCCTCCTAAACTGAGGGGGCTATTTTCTCCTAAAATTTGAGGTTGAAACTTGCTGTTCAATATCCAGCTTATTATATCATGCTAATGATCATCTCTCCATTCAGGCTGAGACTGATTCAGTGTGAATATCTGAGAAGGCAGCAAGCTGGAGGGCAGTTCCATTTCTGCCTGCCTCCTCAGTTGCACAATGCTATTGCCAAACAGTAATGATAACTCAAAGGGTGTCACATGGAATGCCTAGAAGTGACGAGACTTGGTAGAGGCATTCAGAGCATCAGCAATAGGATGGTGTAGCCTTTCTAAATGACTTTGCAATCCTAGCTGTTAATATCCAGGCATGGTTGCTGTATACTGTTACAGCAAGCTCTAAGATGGCCAGTGATGACAGGTCCAACACTTGCCATGGTATTATACACTAGTTTCACTGTGACATGAAAGACATTGTTGTGGTTGTTGTTGTTGTAGGGTTTAACACCATTTTTCAACACATGATAGGTTATACATGGTGGCCAATATTATTGATGGAGGAAGAACCCGGGAAAACCCCTAGAAAGAACCATCGACCCACAAAAAGCTACTGCAAAGCTTTCTCACATAACTACATTAGCCAAATCTTAGACTCAAACCCATGCAGACAGAGGTGAGATGGCAGTGATCCGTAATGGAGAGCGCTTTAGACCACTCGGGGCCCCTAAAAGACATTCGTGTCCATGTTGTAGAACATAGGGAAAGTCACATCAACCACTGCACTGTTCCTAATAGGTGCCTCCTTCCCTGTCAGTGTAAAACATCCCCATCCAAATAGACAAAGAATTGCTATCATTTCTAATTGTATCATGATATTACTCCAAAGAATAAGCTGTGAAAAATTTACTTGACAGTTGAGTTGGTCCAGCAAGTTTTGCCACACTGGATGGCTGTCCAGCTGGATGGTCAACTCAATATATAGCTGGACATTATGGATGGCTGTCAGCTGGATATTTGGTTGGAAGGATGGTTGTAGTACCATCCAAGCAGATGGTGTCATAAAATTGGGAAAAAAGTCCTTCCATTAATAATGCTGAATAAACATAAATGTCATACAAGATCAGGCTTTATTTAAATGATAAACATAACAGATATCTGAATAGTCTTACTTCTGAATTCTTCTATGTCGGGAGGGGTTGGGGTGGGAAAGTCCAATCCTTCATCTGATGCTTCCTCCCTTGCCTTAGTCACATCTTCATCGTCATCAAAGACTGTTTCAGGTATCTAATAAATAAAACGATAGGGTCATACACATCAAAAAGCTTAATGAATGAAATTTTAATAATTCCCTTGCCATTAAAGGAAAAATAATATGCATGTCCACAGACAATGGGATTATTGTCCAAAAAGCCATTGGATAATCACTATAATGGAAGTTAGTTCTAGGAAAGATGCAATATTATTTATTTCCTCTTCCTGATCTTCAGCCTAGCATATTAAAGCTCATCATCAGCCTGCTTGTAATACAAATTGGACTTTTTCCATACAAGTTCACACCAGCTGAATGTATCTACCAATGTATTGTATTTATCATTAAAAATCAAAGTACACAATGTTTTTTGTTTTTTAAGGATACCAATTATATGTGCATAGTTTTAATTTGAGAAGTCTTTAAAACTCATAGTAATGTATGTCAACTGAAAATATGTCAATAAAATATCAAACATGTAGGATATTTACTGCATATTCAAAGTGGATTCTTCTGCAAGAAGAGTTCAATAAATTGTACGCATATCACATGCTTAATTATTCTATACCTAGACACTACCTGATTCGGGGTGGCCTTGACTGACTGGTCACAGTGACCATGACCTTTAAACCCTAAAATCAACAGGTATTTTTCTTAATCCAAAAGCAAAATATCTATAAAGTTCTGTAAATGATTTGCAATGAATAGAGGCCTTAATATAAATATAAATACAAATGTTCTTACTAAGGTCTTTATCATGAGTTTGAAGTGGTCAAGCTAACATAAAAATCTTACTTACTTCCAATAACAGGGAGTCATCCTTACAAAAAATAGTGCAACTACATGGTTTGAAATTAAAATTTATATTTTACATTTAAATTTTTTTGTCACAGTTATGTTGACCTTTGACCTTTTGATCCCTAAATCAACACTTGTCTTCCTTACTAAAGACAACCACACTGTTTGGTATAGATATGTGATCTAGAATTGAACTTATGTAAAAATCTTGTCTCATTTGAGTAACTATGATCTTGACACTGGACCTTTAGAACCCCAAATCAATATCTTTCCTTCTACGTTTTGACATTCACAAAAGTTAGGCCATGATACATGATCTTGAATTACAACTACAGACCTATTTACCAAGACACATGTCTATCAGTAGTTTCCTCAAGTCCAATCATAATTTTATTTTCTGCAGTTTGCAAAACCAGTACTGACAGCTGGTATAATATCAACAATATTGAAGATGTATGCATGTGGTTGTATCTAGTGTTACAGATCCTCTAAAAAACACACACACACATTCATATAACTAGAATGGTTCTGCTCAGTATCCGAACATTATGCAATCCCTGCCCCATATTCTTCTGACAGATAAATACATCTAAAGTTACCAAAGCAATCAAAGGAATGAGTATGAAACTACTGAATGATTTTGTTTCTTTGTTTTATTATGATTTTTAACATAGCTTTAAAAAAATTCAGTCATATCGCATTGATGTATGCTGTGAAGTAGTTTATAGTGATGTCTAGCACTGGGGCATCATAACGCAGGCATATAGCATGATGTCCCCACCCATTTACATTATTCTGTCAACAGTCGTAACACTAACCTTTTAATGCTGAGCGCCAAACGTGGCAGCTGTTAGTACCATTTTTGTAAGTCTTTTGAATGACTCGCCCTGGGATTGAACCCACAACATCCCGCTTCGACGGTGGATGCTCTAACCACTAGACCATCGAAGCGGTTCAACTATTGAATGATCAAGTCCTAGCTCTCTTCACAATGTGCTTCAAGTCTTCTAACAAGTTTTCTAGTAAAATGAATTTTTTCAAGAATACTTGCCCAAGAACTACCACTACCACACAAATCCAGTCCTCCCATGTTAAAAACCTTTAGCTAAAAAGCTAAAAGTATCAGCCCACCTTGGGGGTATTTAGGCAGAGTGATCTCCCCTTTGTACAGGGACTGGCACCAAATCCCAAGAATCTCTTTGTTACTACTGGAGTGGAAGACATACATGAAGTTTATAATATGTGATCTACAATCAATTCATGAATTTATTGTTTACAACAGTACTCAACAGATTATGGATTTTTTAAACAAATGTAAGATGTCAAAATACATGTGTTTTTCAGACTAATTTATCTTTATTTAATCAAAAGCACATATTTTTGCACCCCGTTTCATATTGTGGCTATATCTTAAATCGGGACAACCTCTTCAAGCACAAACATGTTTTATACTGGGATGGTCATCGTGTATGTATTACACTGAAACAGATTTCAAGGCATATAAATGTGTTACATTAAGAGAACCTCTCAAGGCATATAAATGTGTTACATTGAGAGAATCTCTCAAGGCATATGTGTTGCACTGAGAGAACCTCTCAAGGCATATAAATGTGTTACACTGAGAGAACCTCTCAAGGCATATAAATGTGTTACATTGAGAGAACCTCTCAAGGCATATAAATGTGTTACATTGAGAGAACCTCTCAAGGCATATAAATGTGTTACATTAAGAGAACTTCTCAAGGCATATAAATGTGTTACATTGTGAGAACCTCTCAAGGCATAATTAATGTGAATTCACTTATACATATCAATTGTTTTTAATTTGGCATATTTTCATGTTCTTCAGTTTTGCAGTTTTTGTGAGCTGGCTCTGCATTCACAATACAACTCAATTTTAACGGCAGACTCAAATTCAAATGATTGCATTGTATTATTTTGTGTAATAATCCTCCATATTTAGTTACAAATTTTAAGTATTTACATTTCTTTTTTTGTATCAAATTTCTTATTTTCAATTATTTTACCATGAGGTATTAAAATTATTTTACCATCAAGTATTAAAATTGAGTATTTCCACTCAGGTAGAAATGACACCTGGTAACAAATCTTAAAAATTATAGAATTGAGCAAAGGTAGAAAATTGCAAAGATGCTAACAACAAATCATTAATTTTTGCAATAATTTAAAGTTTCCAAACATTTTGTACATCATCAAAACACACAATCATTTTAGGCAGTTCTAGAAACATGTCTGAAATAGGACAAATGGAATTATGTCTCTTACCTCTTCATCATTAACCTCCATTTCAGTTTCCACAGCAACAGCATCTCTTTCAAGTATCTCCTCCAGACTGTTCTCAAACTCATCATTACTACTACTGTACTGTTGACTAATGTCTTCATTCGACCTACCAACCTAATAAAATTACCAGAAATGCAAAAATTAGGAGATAAAAGTCTTGTATGTAAAACATTTTACTATCACAGTTGTAAATCATCGTCAAATCTTTAATATTCTCTTGATTCTTTCTCTGTCAAGTAATCTTCAAACATCATTCCTAATGTGACTTTGGGCTATCACGACACCATCAACATCTCAAGCAGTTTGTCATGGACAAATCATGCAGTGTATTAAAATAAGCACATGTCTTGCAATATTTCACAAATGCAATAAGCAATGTCTTTACTTTTAAACACTTTTTTGGAATAATGAAAAATTATGCTGGAAACATGTGCAGAAGTTTTCATGACACTATTACATAATCCAAACAATGCATTTACAACTGATTAAAATTATTTCAACATGATTTTACAACAAGTATTTAAAACAACTGGTGACCACTTCTAAATAGGATATTCCTTTGGTAATGTAAAGACAATCATTGTGGTTTCTAATGAAAGGAACACAATGATACTATTTACTACTTTAACAATACAGGAGAAAGTGACTTGTCATCAAACCTTACATCATCTGCAGAGTCCGTCATGTCCTCCAATGCCAGTAACTTAGTCTTCTCTTCAGAATCATCTCTGACCTCTTGCGTGGTAGTCTTGACCTTGTTTTTCTGTGCCACCTGTGACTCTTCTAAAGCCACTACATGGAACCTTTTCACTTTACCATCTTGTGTACTGGATGCACTTTCCTCCTGCACAACTGCTTTTGGTTCTATATTCTGAGGTGTCAGTTCAGCTCCACTTTCTGGTACCTGTTCAGTTTTAGCTTGCACTTCTTCATGTTCTATGACTTCTTCAGTGACATCTTTTTCAACTTTAATTTCAACAGAATCCTTCTGGTCTGAACCACTCTGCTTGCTAATATCTTGTTTAAGTTCTTTTAATTTTCTTTCCCCACATACATCACCAGCTGAACCACTATGTTTAGCAAGTTCACCACTTGATCCACTTTGTTTAGAAAGATCACTAGTTGATCCACTTTGTTTAGAAAGATCACCACTTGATCCACTCTGTTTGGCAAGATCACCACTTGATCCACTCTGTTTGGCAAGATCACCACTTGATCCACTCTGTTTGGCAAGATCACCACTTGATCCACTCTGTTTGGCTAGATCCTTTAATGTCATCTTACCATCTGCTGCTGTTGCCTTGGAGTCAGTTTCCTTGGTAATGTTGGTATCACTTTGCTCAGCAACCCCTGTTTCTTTAGGAACCTCTCTCAGTTCTAAACAGAGTTCCTCATCCTCAAAAACTACATTTTTCTTACTGAACTCTTCAGTATTTTTCTTCTTCTGCTCAGCTGTTTCAGATTTCTTCTTGCCAAGTTTGATCTGAAAATAAAATGTTTACAAGACTTTTATCAAAATAAAAACATCCCAGTTGTGAAATACACTCATTTGCCTTTAATGACAATTTGATGCTTCCATTTACAGAGCCCTACTGATGGATTAATAGTCTAATGGTCAAAAGAATATGTAATAATTCATGAGAACATAACTGCCAACCCTCCAGGCTCACAATTAGTGAAAATAGAGATAGTAAATTAGTGAATTTTGACATGAATTCATAAAGTGAATCTTGAGTCCGGGAATATTTGTCAGAACAAATGTTTAGCATGGTCTCCAGCTGATAAAGGTAGATTGTATTCAACAAGAAAAGTCACAAACAATGCTGCAGCGTGGGTACCATTGCTTTCACCAATGACTTAAAATATTCCAGTGATGAAATCTGTTGAGAGTTCTTAATTTTCCCAACATTTATGTGCTTTTTGCTACTAATTTTCTTCCTCACATCCATCTCTTATGCCCAATGCTAACATCTGTGGCACATTGCATGGTGCAATATAATTCTTTTTCTTAGTCTGAGTTTCCTCTGACCATTGCCACCCCATTTTTGATATTTGGTCATTTATGTCGGGTTGTAGGGTCAGAGTCCATTCCCTATCGAAAAGTTGAAATTCACTGACACCATTTGATGTCAGCATGGGGTTGCTGCTTACTGGCTGGCCGGCAAACTTTCATCGAGAAAAAAAGCATGAAATCGATAGGAATATGATTAATTTTCTCAAAAAACAATAGCATATCATTCGTCATGTCTTTAATCAGCTGACAGCCACGAAAATAAGTAGTTGCTGAAATTTGACATGGATTTGACCATTTTCAGTACCAGTCACATGACTATACAAATCTTGCAACCTACATGTCAATGATATCATTGGTCATATAGTCACGTGATATCAATAATAAACAAATTTCCAAAGTTGTTGTACATCAGAAACAATATAAACATAACAAAACAAAGCTCGAGTCATGGTGGACTTCAATGCTTTGAAATTGCATAGAGATTGATTAACAAATATTCTGTGGAAATGACACCAAAGAAACAAACTAAAACATAATCTTGTAAATGGTTGAAAATACTAGGTCGCTAAAATACTGTGGTAACAAACAGACCCATAAATGTGTTTTATCATAGACGTATGTCCTATATTAAGCTGAAGCACAATGCATAGCTAATAGAGAAGGGACAATGTGTACATTCTATAAACCGAACCTGATACTAGAAACACACCTGAGTAGAAACTAGCAATATGCTGATATTACTAGGTCACTGAAACAAACACATTCGTAACCACGTTATAGATGCTGCATAACAGAAACCATGTATACATAACATAAATAAAACAGAAGTCATGGTAAACTCCATTCTCTGAAGTGGCCTATAGAACGTTTATTTGATATATGCTAAAATGAGACAAGACACATAAACAAAATAAAAAACTACCGTATTTCCGTGCATATAAGACGCACCCAATTATAAGACGGACCCGTATATAAGACACGGGTTTTGACGAATTGTGTAAAAAATATTTAACATCAGACGCACCCAATTATAAGACGGACCCATATATAAGACACGGGTTTTGACGAATTGTGTAAAAAATATTTAACATCAGACGCACCCATATATAAGACGCGGGTTTTGACGATTTGTGTAAAAAAAAAATTACATAAGACTCACACGGCCTAGCCATCTGCCGCACTGAGCAATTTATATCCAGTGGTTTCCTTTCCTTTATCACAAATGAAAATTTGTCCAATGTTCCATCACCCATCGGCATCATTACCATTTTTTTTTGAGATCAAAGGCCAATAGCGGATGGGTTTAGTACCTGGTATCTAGATTGTAGAACAATAAACGCCGGATGTAAAGGCGGCTTCTTTGATCTGCTAGGCCAAGTCTTCAGCGGGTGGGGTTAGTACATAGACCAATAAATGCCCGATATATGCGGTTAGCATAATAAACGTGGGAACAGTCTCTTGTTATATATAAATGTGTGATCAATTTGCTTAGCATTTTTAAAATTTATAAAATTGTCATGATGCCGAAGCGAAAATCATACGGCATGGGAGAAAGTGAAAATTACGACAATAAAAAATTACGACAATCATCAATGGCTTTAGAAAGTGTGGGATAATTCCCGAATCGGCTAGCTGTATGAGTTCTTCGGATGATGACGCAGCTGCATCCGATACCATTGATGTCAATGAGGATTGATTAGCATCAGTTATATAGTTATTCTGCGACGACGACAGTGAATCTGATTCAAGTTTCAGTGGATTTGAAGCCGAAACTGATGACGATGAAAATGAAGATGAATAGAACAATACGGTACATTGATTTTTGATCAAGTCAAACACTATTTAGTAACAGTTTATTATATTGTGTTTAATAAAAAATTTAAATATATGGTATAACTGATTTTCATATTTAAGTCCAATATTGAACAAATTCTTGTCTTGTTTTCGAACTATTTAGTCTTGTCTTGTTTTCGAACGCACCCACCGAAGATACTAAAAATTTAAGTATCTTTGAACCCATCCGAATGTATAAGTAATATAGCCGCCGTAGTGTTTGCTGAGATAATTAATAACAATAAACAAAACTATTTAAACATACTATATTATATAAATTTAAAACATTTACTCCGACTAAACTTAGATCTGCAATAATTACGGTATACAAAACATTGAAACGAAAGGATTTTAAATTTGAAGTGGCCTGCATTGGATTGGTACACGTGGTAATTACTGAACACTTACCCAATTGTTTTTACAACTAGGAATGAAAATTGTGAAACGTGAATATCGACAGCAATAATCGTCCTTCAATATCACACACTGTACCATTCGTTCATGTTAAAAAATACTTAGATAAGATGCCCACTAATATAAGACGCACCCTGGGTGAGGGGTACGTAAAACTTTGTATAAGACATGTCTTATATATGTGAAAATACAGTAGTAATGTGTGAAATTACAACGTTGCTAAAAATAACTGTTGTAACTAACATATTGGTGAAGTGTCTTATCAGAAACCTATGGCTCTGTTTAAAACTTATGTCCATATGCCAAGTTTGATCAAAAATGGATTAAAAGTTTCTAAATTTTCTACATATTACCAGAAGCTAAATTTGAGGTCTTGACAAAACATGCTTGTCATTTCAATTACCTTTCTTTTCAGCTGTGTAACCACTCGTTGCACTTCCCAGAGCTGTTCAGCTTTGATGGGGTCCTCTGTGCCGGCATTAAGTTCCTGATGAAGCTGATTAAGTAATGATTCTTGCTTTGCTAATTCCTCCTCCAATGCAGTGGTATTATCAGGAAGTTCAAGTGACCATTTTGATGTAGCTGGCTTCAAGGGGGGTACATATCTGAAATGAATTATAAAATCTTTTTAACTTTGAGGGATAAATGGTGTTTTTGAAAGATAGGTTATAAATTTACTGAAAATTAGTTATAGTAATTATGAACAAAATGCCCAACTCACTACAGTGATGTGAAGAGGACAGTAAAAAATGAAGCAACAAACAAAATAACACATGCATCCATGTTATATATTTTTTATGAAATTGCTTATTTTAGTTCAGATTAAAATAACAAAAGACGAGGAATGAAATATACACTATTAAGTTTTTGATCAATATTTAAGTGTTACAACCTGTTTATTCTGACCACACTTGTAATAACTTCCTGACAGTTTCAGTTTCTCTCTCTCTCTCACACCTTTGTTTGTATTTCAGAATTGGGAAGGCTGATTCACTGTGTAACCATAAGAAGGCCTAAACCTTGTAACAATTTCTGTAAATTTTATATTACTGAGACCAAATCACATACATGTAGTTTATTACTATTTGAGTCTTTATCTCTTATGTCGATCTGATAGACTATAGGCTTCTTATATCTCAAATACCCTTGGACATATGACAGAAACAGAAATCAAACCAAGTATCACAATAGAAAGAGCAAGTGTGTTACAATGTGCTATACCCACTTTTTGATGACTCTGTCTCTGAAGAGTTGTTTGGTGTAGGAAAAAAGAACATTAAGTACTCTGTGACTAATCTGCATTGTGGGACTCAGCACAATGGACACATTTTGTAAAGTCATCTTGTTCTCTCTTTGCTGCAACAAAGATAGATGTAAATTCAGAAATATGCCTATGACAGCATAAACTCTTAGCAAACACCATTTAATGCAAACTCCTTCATAAGGATAAATAAAACAAATCAAATTCAAATAATGAACAGCAAATCAAAAACTATTAAATATTTCCCTGGTTTTTTTTTTTATTATGCATTAGTCCTTTTTAAGGCATGTGTACTGTTTATGATTAACTCCCACTTTTCTTATAAAAATACAAGAGACCCTTGATGGAACTGTCACTCTACTGAGCAAAAATAAATTTAAAAAATTCAAAATATTACCAGTTCTTTTTTTTAACTCTTGAGTATAAAAACCATCCTCAATATTCTTTAGCACTAAAAAAGATTTTCGTATTAGCTGTTGTGGTGAACATGTTGGATGTCATTTTCATTTAGGACAAAGTACAATGTCATGATGATCATTCATTGTGGAGGAGTAGTGACAACATCATTTTCATTTAGGACAAAATACACAACATTAGAAGTTGTTTGATGAGAGTTCCATGTCATGATGATCATTCATTGTGGAGGAGTAGTGACAACATCATTTTCATTTAGGACAAAGTACACAACATTAGAAGTTGTTTGATGAGGGTCCCCTGTCATGATGATCATTCATTGTGGAGGAGTAGTGGAGGAGTAGTGACATCATTTTCATTTAGGAAAAAGTATACAACATTAGAAGTTGTTTGATGAGAGCCCCCTGTCATGATGGTCATTCATTGTGGAAGAGTAGTGACAACATCATTTTCATTTAAGACAAAATACACAACATTAAAAGTTGTTTGATGAGAGTCCCCTGTCATGATGATCATTCATTGTGGGAGAGTAGTGACATCATTATTTGTTATGGCATCATTTTCATTTAAGACTAGCTATATATTAAAGCCAACCACTGTGACAGCCATATCAGACATCAGATTGGTTCTACTTTCATTTTGGAATAACTAGACAATGTTAGAAGTTTTTAGGTGAAAACATTATTCTCTGTATGACATAATACGCAGAAGATGTAGCGATAACGAGATTTTCAAGATGGCTACAGTGGCAGCCATACTGGATATCATGTTGGCACCAACTAGGACCAAGTGAACATCATAGGAATACTTTTTGGTGGTTGGTTTTTTAATCATCCCATCCATTTGACACATGCAATTCATTGCATTTTCTACTGTTTGTTGTATATGCTCTTTGACATAGTGTGATTGACAATTATGGAATGAAATGAAGTATTATTGAGTGAGAGAGAAGTGTATCAAGACAATTCAATTGATTTATATCTGATATCTGCAGCATCTATTTATCTTTCGTTGAATGCAACTAGCACTAAAGCCTACTCAATACAAGGTGTTTAACAAGTAAACCATGAATGGTCGATTACATTCCAATCCTGTCTTTATTAGTCCTCTATGTCAACAACTAAATGTTTTGTACAGAAACCATTTTTCTTCTTACATTGATAGTGCTTGACTGCTCACACTTGAACCCTAAAAGCAATAAGATTCTTCCTTACCCTAAGGGTAAATTAGAAAACAAAGTTTGATTGTTGAAGAAAAGCACACTATACTTGTGAAAACACTTACCTGGTACCAGTCACAATTAACTAGACCTTATACTAGAATTCTAATTGCTTCTAGTGCATGTCATCCACTAAATCTGACTGAGGTATGTCATGATGTCATGACCTTTTACCCCTTTTCACTCTAAAATACTACAGTTATTTCTTGCTCCAAGTGCAAGCCATCTATGATGTTTGGCAACTGCAGATGGTGGAGGGCACTAGTCATTGTGCTGAGACCTTTTGTTTCCATGCCATCACAGTGACCTTGACCTTTGAGCTGTTTGGTGCAGCAACAAAAGGGGTAACAGACTGATGGCCAGACAAAAACATTCCAAATAACCCTTTTGGTTTCTTTTTAATTCCTGACTGTTGAAAGCATCTCTTTTGTTACAGACCAACAAGATTTTCTAATTAGCCATTGTGGCAGCCATTTTCATTTAGAACAAACTGAACACCTTTAGACAACTTTTGGTGAAAATCACATCTTAATATGATCATCCATTCAGGAAAATTAATTACAAGACTTTCAATATATTCATGTTAGCAGTCATAGAAAGGCATCATCAATCTGGCATAAATCCCAAATATCTTTTGCAAAAGGATGGAAAAGGGAGATATCAAACAACAAATGAATGGCTCAAGTTAGTATCCCCTACTTTCATCTGATCTGAAGAAATATTACAATTACCTTCTCAATGACATGGGTCATATGAACAATCATCCATGACAACAGCAATCTGTTGCAAACTGGTAATTCATGGATCAGTTTATGGAATGCTTCCACTCTTTTCTTCTCAGATTTGATAGCTGAAATGAAAACATGATGACAGAGTCCTCATTTTGATAATCTATGTACTAGAGAAAAAGGAATATTATTTTTTTTTGCCATAACATTATACCAACACAACCTGTAAATATCATGACTTTCAAAGAGATGAAATAAATTAGGTCATATAAATTTTAGGGAAATAAAGCATTCAGTATAAAATTAACTTTAGATCCCAAAGACAATGAAATCGAATGGAAACTTCTGCTGATTATGTAAAACCTTTCTTTATTTCACCATTTTCCATGGAACCTAAATCTTTATACAGTGGTGCCTTGACTTACAAGTGTCCCAACTAACGAGTTTATTGAGATACGAGTCGTCTCTCGGCCGATTTTTTGCTTTGAGTTGTGAGCTAAATTTGGGTTACGAGCCAGCTTCAGATACCCCACTGCTAGTTGGCGCAGCGAACGTCACAGTAAACGCATCAACATCCGCCAAGCATCCCGTGTCTCACTCATTTACTTTAAGCGGTCAGCTCGCAGTGGAAGCATTAGTGTTGTGCTCGCATTTGTGCTTGTGGTTAGTTTGCAAAGAAGCAGATGATATGCATTGAATTAAAGAAAGAAATTATTGAAAAACATTACCAAGGTGTGCGTGTAGTCGACTTGACGAAGCAGTACGAGCGTAGCACTTCCACGATCTGCACCATACTGAAGCTGAAGGAGTCAATACAGGCTATCACGCTAGCCAAGGGCGTTAAAATAATTAATAAACAGCGGACGTCTTTCCGTTGAAATATGGAGGAACTGCTGATGGTGGGTTGACGGAGAAGCAGCTCGCCGGAGATACCGTGACGAAGGCTATAATCTGCGAGGAGGCACGAGCTATTTACACTGATTTGCTGCAGGTTCTCTACCTTCCGCCCAACATCACCCCTATCCTGCAGCCCATGGACCAGCAGTTGATTTCTAATTTCAAGAAGCTCTTTACCAAGCACCTGTTTTGACGCCGATTTGAGGTGACGGAGAGCACAAACCACAACCTTAGAGAGTTATGGAAAGACCTCTATAACATCAGGATATGCTTCAGAATTATCGATATTGCGCTGTTTTTTTGAGGTCCGGAATGGATTAATTCCATTTCAATTCATTTCTATGGGGAAATTGGATTTGACATACGAGTAATTTGAGTTACGAGGTCCATCGCGGAACGAATTAAACTCATCATTCAAGGCCCCAGTGTATCGGTAAAAGTCAACTGTGGTATTTACAAGAAACACTACAAGTACTTATTATCATTTTCAAGCATATAATTAACTGCATTCAAACATAGGAATTATGTTGATTCATCTAGTGTACACAAAATATTTAAGGAATTTATTCACAGACAAGAACTCTTGACACAATTTTTGCTGTGAACCTGTGAGAGGATACTGTGGGTTGGGGTGAAGGGTTGTATCTAGGATATGATAAATGTGGGCACTTTCCCAGACCTGAATCTGAGAAAAGATGGGGATCAAAATAGCCATAACAGGTTCTTCCAATATGGTGTAGAAACAATTCAATGGATTCAAAAGAGCAAGTATAAAAAGTGCATTAAATGCATATCATGTTGTCTGTATATTATAGCATAACACTCAAAAATGAAATCTATGTTTTGTGTTTTATGAAAACAGTATTGTATATACACTAGCCATTAAAGAACCAAACCATGGACTGTAAATAGTGTCCCTCCCAAGGTTTTTAAAAAAAAAAACATTATGAAATTTCTCTATGGAAACCCATGATAAATATATTGTATTTCTTCTCATTCTTATGCTGCCAACATCAACACCCAGAAAGTCAACAAAATCCAGCAGCATTCCATCTTCTCCTTCACTAATTAATAGACAACTGACATGGCATGAGTACCTAAATTAAATTAAATTCCGACTTCTTGCTGATAGTTGCCATGCATGTTGTAAGACTTTCAAATTCTGAATCGCCTGTTTGTGAGCTGATCATGCATCCAACATGCAAACCTGTGGGTGTGATGGACAGGTAGAGGTGCAGTCAGCTCATCTACATCAGTTTGCGAGTTAATCTTATATAATCTGATTCCTTGAATTTTTAATCTTTGAGCACACACAAAAAGAAAAAAATTCATTCCTATTGTCAATATTTCCTTCTTTTGGTTTTTTTCTCACTTGGCCATGGGACTTCAAAACAGTTTTAACTGATGATCCAACATAAATTTCCCTTTGACAAATATAACAAGTAAATCTTTGGGTTTGTTGGCTTGTCTATTACTACACTCCCTTAGTTACATAGTGCTTATAGCTATTATGATTAGTGATATGCTTCCCACTGAACAGTACTTGACTGAATTTTCATTACCCTTTATGGCCCAATCAACACAGCATCCATTAATTTAAACATGAAACAATCCAAACTATTGCTAATCAGTACACAAGAAATCTCACTGTCAATCCTACTGAATACATACAAGACCCAATTTAGATGAACAATTCAAGAAAAATCTAATTTCTGAACAAAATACAGAGGGAAAAACCTAACTTTTTGGACTCATTTTTTCCCACCCAAAATTCGCCCATGGTTGGAATTCGATTTTGTGTCCAGATTTTAGACTTTATGGTCTCAAATCCAAGGCAGACTGCTCTAAAGTGCACACAGACAGGTGAACCTGTGCAAAAAGTAGGATAAGGTGGACATTTTGAATAAAGAGTCTTCTCCATACAAAAATTATGGGTCTGTAAGAACTCCAACTTTTCACCTTCTGCTCATGCACGAGCAAACTAACCAATGGAAAACATTTTCTGTTAGCACATCTAGGCATTGGGCTAATGGAAAATTGCTTGAAGTCGATATATTAGGATGCATTCAGAAATAGTCCCCAAAATGTGTTTCCTACTTGCATTTTATGTGAAAACAGCAAAATATTGGCTAAAACATTCTATTATAATCTAAGTATTGGCTAAAACATTATATTACAGTTAAAGTTAAAATCATAATCTAGAGTATCAATATAAGCATTTACTTGATGCTTCCTCAAATTTTGGCATCAAAGCATTTGTTAAGACTGGCTCAGGCAAGTCTCGAAGGAACAGTTTTAGCAAACTAGCAACAATGTTTGGTTCGTGTTCTTCTAGGTAGACTGGTTCTCCACGGTTATAGCACTCCTTTAGGTGCTGGACCTTGGATTTCACACCCGAGATTCTGTAAATGCCTTCGCAAAGCAAACCTATAAAATGAAAATGAGTGAATAACAAATTCTTGCTAACTGATTGCATGGGGTTCCTTAACTAAATAATGTTTTTTATACTACGTCATATGTCGTATATCAAATCGTAATAAAATATCTTATAACACACAGTATATGTTTATAATGAATCTCCCATCAAACCTGTTTCATTCATAAAATAATAGCTCTCCTTGCATTTCAAAACACATCTCTCTCATTCATAAGCTAAAAACACTCTTTGCTATGCAAAACATATCTCATTCATAAACTAAAACAGAAATTTGCTATGCAAAGCATGTCTCTTTCATTCATAAACTAAAAACACTTCTAGATATGCAACACGTGTCTCTTTCATTTATAAACAAAAAACACTCCTTGTAATGTTATTTACTTCTCAAAGAAGTATTACAGTAGTAGCTGAAGAATAAGCATACCAATGCAACACATAGAAGAATAAGAGGCCCCGAGTGGCCAAGTGGTCTAAAGCACTTTCTGTTACGAATCACTGCCATCTCACTTCTGTCTGTGTGGGTTCGAATCTAAGATTCGGCTAATGTAATTATGTGAGAAAACTTGCCAGTAGCTTCTTGTGGGTCGGTGGTTATTTCCGAGGGTTTTCCCAGGTTCTTCCTCCACCAATAATACTGGCCGCCATATATAGCCTATCATGTGCTGAAAAAATAGCATCAAACCCTACAACAACAACAACAACACGAAGATGAAATCACATCCTAGACTTTAGAACAAAACCAACGTAATTAATATCCTTGAATTTGTTGAGTGCAAAGATTATAGTAAGAGTATATATTTTCATACAAAAATGCAAGGGAAGAGTTTACAAATTTTAAGCCATTTAAATAAACAATAATTTAAAAAATCATGAGAAACAAATACAAATGTGAGATTCTTCTTATCAAACAAGTAGTGTTGGTTTTATCTGACATAGTTATGATACTTTGAGGTATAATCCAAGTCCAGAGACATTGGTAGCTTTGGTTAAGTGTACCAATGTGATGAATATTAAATTTATTTCATAGTAAACTTTAAAATGTTAATGAGAATTCATGGTGATAATATGACGTGATTACCATGTGGTCCTTAACTTGTCATTGAAGAATACAAATTGTAATCTAATCTGATAGCAATCATGCCAAGAAAGAACAATACCTGTCTCTTATCAGCAGGAATGACAGAGAAAACAGATCTGGATCTACTAACAGGAATACAAATGTGCCAGAGTCCATATTCTGAACCGCTCCGGTGGCCTAGTGGTCAGAGCGTCTGCCGCATAAACGGGAGGTCGTGGGTTTGATCCCCGGCCAAGTCATACCAAAGACTTATAAAAATGGTACTAACAGCTGCCTTTCTTAATGCTCAGCATTAAGAGGTTAGTGTAAGGACTGGTTGGCCTGGTGTCAGGATAACGTGACTGGGTGGGACATCATGCTACATGTCTGTGGCATGATGTCCCAGTGTTAAACATCACTATAAACTGCCACACTGCAGACATCGTAGCGATATGACTGAAAAATTGTTAAAGCTATGTAAAAAATCCTAATCAAACAAACAAACAAAAAAAACAAATTCTGAATGTTTCCCAAATTTTAAGTCGTAATTTGCTCCAGATTGCAGAGAATCAGTAAATCTTTAATGTTGCTTTTAATAACACAGAACATCCTTTTCAGAATCTATGGCCTTAATACAGCTTGATTGATGGACTGATTGTAGTTTTATGGTACACCAGCACTGTAAGGTTATACAGCGGATAGAAAAGGCTATTTATAGTTTATAAAAGGTTTATTATCGACCAGCGAAAATAAAATCAGCAAAAATCAAAACGATGAGATGGTGGGTAATATGTAGATCTTCTTGATTAAAAGGCAATGTAAAGGGCAAGTGTCAATAAATATTAAGATGAAAAAGTACTTTAAATGAACGAAGGTATGAACATTATAAATGAAGTTATATCTTAGAATAAATGTTTACTTCATTCAAAAATTTTAAAATGCAAGAGACATTTACTGTATCATAAAGTTACATCATGTGATGAACAATCTCGTTGGCGATCAAAATAATCTATAATAAAGTGAATGGTTTATTACAAGAAACACTACAACAAGCAGATAGATAAAAGGAAGTAACTCTTATAAGTATGTCCTGTAGCCTCTTTAATGAATACAGAACAATAATTTGAAATATTGTCATGTATATATTTACCATGTTCTTCTATGGCTGGATTATATTTACCATGTTCTTTGATGTAGAATCTACAATCTCTCAAAATAGCTGGACTATCAGGATTATTTTTACAATGTCCCTTTATGGCTGGATTATATTTACCATGTTCTTATATTGATTGGTAATATTTACACTGTCCCTATATGGTTGCATCACAATTAGTACTTCCAGTTCAGTACCCATGAATGTAGTTCTAGTCTATTTTTAGAACATTTTTCCTCTCTCATTTTGGTGGTGAAAGAAGAGTTAGATTTATGCATTTTTGGTAGGGATTTAAAGGTAATTGTTAATTCTCAAGAATATGAACTCAGAGAGTGGTTGTCTTGTGTGTATTTTGGCAACAGTGCACAGTGAATAATAATGCAATGGTGATGATCCAGAAGTGAAATGTGCATTCTGTTTACTTGCTGCTTTGTTTACAGTGCATATGGCTGGACTATATTTACCATGCTCCTGCATGACATAATTATATTTACCACATTTTGCTATGTCAGGATGATATTTACCAAATTCCTCAATGTAGAATATACAATCTCTCAAAATAGCTGGCTTATCAGTATTATTTTTACAATGTTCCTATCTGGCTGGATTTTTTCACCATGTTCCTATATCGCTTGGTTATATTTACAATGTCCCTCTATGGCTGGATTATATTTACCATGTTCCTTCATGGCTGGATTATATTTACCATGTTCCTCTATGTAGTCTATACACTCTCTGAAAATGGCAGGAAGCTCTATACCATCATGGCTTCTGTTTCTTTCCACAGCGACACTTAAAGGGACTCCAAATATTGGCTTGTCGTAGGTCACCTCTACAAAGACAAATTTCAGTTTGCAACACAAACTTTGCGTTAACTTTGAGATTATTCTAATGTTTTATTATAAAGGCTTTTTTAGTGACATGTATGCTGAATGGAGGTTCATTTCTTGATAATGGATATAAAGTATCTTGAAAAAGTGCTCATATGGTTTGGATCTGTATTCCATGGCTCAGCAGGCCAAGTAGAAGTCCCTTGCCCAAGGACACACCAGCACAAGCAGAAGTCCTTTGCCCAAGCCAATGACACACCAGCCCAAGTAGAAGTCTTTCTGCCCAAGGACACATCAGCTCAAGTAAGAGTCATTTGCCCAAGCCAAGGACACACCAACCCAAGCAGACATTCCTTGCCCAAGGACACCATCAGCTCAAGTAAAAGTCCTTTGCCCAAAGACAAACACACCAGCTCAAGCAGAAGTCCTTTCTCCAAGGCAAGGACACACCAGCCCAAGCATAAGTCCCTTGCCCAAGGACACACCAGCTCAAGCAGAAGTCCTTTCCCCAAGCCAAGGACACAACAGCCCAAGCAGAAGTCCCTTGCCCAAGGACACATCAGCTCAAGTAGAAGTAATTTGCCCAAAAACACACCAGCTCAAGCAGAAGTCCTTTGCCCAAGGACACACCAGCCCAAGCAGAAGTCGTTTGCTCAAG
Organism: Unio pictorum; assembly: GCA_030141615.1. Classification (NCBI taxonomy): domain Eukaryota; kingdom Metazoa; phylum Mollusca; class Bivalvia; order Unionida; family Unionidae; genus Unio; species Unio pictorum. The sequence goes on from JARLTB010000076.1 coordinate 2,858,281, forward strand.
GACAAGTCAGCTCAAGCAGAAGTCTCTTGCCCACAGACACACCAGCTCAAGCAGAATTCTTTTGCCCAAAAACACACCAGCTCAAGCAGAAGTCTTTTGCCCAAGGACATACCAGCTCAAGTATAAATTGTTTGCCAAAGACAAACCAGCTCAAAGAGAAGTCCCTTGCCCAAGGACATGCCATCAGCTCAAGTAGAAGTTCCTTGTGAACCATGCATAGTAATCTCACACTCTGCCATCACTCAGCAGTTCAGGTCTGGCTAGTGCCATAAAATAATAGGATGTAACAGGCATCAGATACAGTATAGCCACATTACAAAAGCTAAGATGCAGAACAACAATTACATTTTCCTTAGTCATCTTAGACATTCAATGATAATATGGGCATGTTCCAAGATTGTAATTCCTTGTAAATTCCACCCAACTCCGCAGAGCACCTTCATCTTAGTGCTTAGATATGGATGTCTTCAGAAGGTAATTCCTCTTTCATAATTCTAAATAAAAACATATGTATGCTATAAAGATAAATGCTTCATATATGTTAATTATCAAATTTTCTTTCACCGTTTTCTTTTAATCATGATTGATTAATAATTTAACCTACATTATGTGATACGTTCAAAACTCCAGAAGAGAAAGTAATTTAAAAAAAAACATAAATAATAAAAGAAAGTTTCTGTAAGTTAAAAACAAATGGCATAAAGAACAAATTTCTTTTTGGCATAAAGCTTAATTATCATATATCAAAACCAATAATGATAATTCTCAACTTGTATTAAAATCCAAATATTTATAAATCATCTATTTCTGATACCGATGACTGATATGTAAATAACCTGACATTTGGCAGCAAATTACTGCTGAGTAGTCATTTTCACTGGAACTGTACAAGCAAATTACTGCTGAGTAGTCATTTTCACTGGAACTGTACAAGCGATTTTCTAATTGGATATCCATATCATTTTTCTTGGCAACTAGATTCTTGCAGTCTAGTTATGATGTCCACTTAAGCAACTATGCTGCCTGATTATTTTTCTATCCCTGCTGCATTTGTGAAAAAGGAAACAACTCTGGAGTAACTATTCTACAATAACTCTGGAAGTAACTATTCTACCATAACTTGAGAATTAACTTGTCTACAATAACTCAGGAAGTAACTGTTCTACAATAACTCTGGAAGTAACTGTTCTACAATAACTCTGGAAGTAACTATTCAACAATAACTCCGGAAGTAACTATTCTACAATAACTCTGGAAGTAATTATTCTACAATAACTTCAGAAGTAACTATTTTACAATAACTCTGAAAGTAACTATTCTATAATAACTCTGGAAGTAACTATTCTACAAAAACTTCAGAAGTAAATATTCTACAATAACTCTGAAAGTAACTATTCTATTATAACTTTTGAAGTAACTGTTCTACAATAACTCTGGAAGTAACTGTTCTACAATAACTTTGGAAGTAACTGTTCAACAATAACTCCGAAAGTAACTATTCTAGAATAACTCTGGAAGTAACTATTCTACGATAACTCTGGAAGTAACTATTCTATGAAAACTCTGGAAGTAACTATTCAACAATAACTCTGAATGTAAATAGTCTACAACAATTAGCAAAGTAACATTATTGCGAACAGAACACTATAGGTACACCCTGTGTTTAATAGTGCTCTATAAAGATAACTAACATATAGTACTGAAATGTTTTTTTCTTTTCTTCTTACCTTTACCTCTGATCTTTTAACACCACAATCAATAGAATTTGTCCTTACCTATGTGATCTTTTAATACCACAATCAATAGAATTTGTCCTTATCCTATGTGATCTTTTAACACCACAATCAATAGAATTTGTCCTTACCCTATGTGATCTTTTAACACCACAATCAATAGAATTTGTCCTTACCCTATGTGGTCTTTTAACACCACAATCAATAGAATTTGTCCTTACCCTATGTGATCTTTTAACACCACAATCAATAGAATTTGTCCTTACCCTATGTGATCTTTTAATACCACAATCGATAGAATTTGTCCTTACCCTATGTGATCTTTTAATACCACAATCAATAGAAATTGTCCTTACCCTATGTGATTTTTTAACACCACAATCAATAGAATTTGTCCTTACCCTATGTGATCTTTTAACACCACAATCAATAGAATTTGTCCTTACTCAATGTGATCTTTTAACACCACAATCAATAGAATTTGTCCTTACCCAATGTGCAAGCAATATTCTCAGTCTGATCAAGGTCTGTGATGGCGAACTAATGTTACTGTGATGAAAATGTTAGTCTTCATTCAATCAATGTCCTTTACATTTGACTTTTCATTAAAAATAAGCTTCTTCCATACTTTCTTTCCTTACTCCTTGTGCAAACAATTCACAATGGTTGAGAACTCTGATGTAGAACTAATGTTACTCTGTGCAAATCATTTCTATTCCTTCAGTCCAGCAATCTTGACCTTTTGACTCCAAACACAATGAGATTCATTTTTACTCCAAGTGCAAACAATATAGAATGTTTGGTCATAAATACACAATCAAGAAATCAAGTTATGATGCAAAGACAATTTTTTTTCCAGAGTGACCTTGACCTTTACCTTTGACCCTTTGAGACTGAAATTAACAGGGGTTTTCTTTAACTTAAGTGAAAGCCATCTATAATGTCTGGTGATGGTAGATAACTCAAGTTACTGTGTGGAAAATGAAAGCCATCTATAATATCTGGTGATGGTAGATAACTTAAGTTACTGTGTGGAAATGAAATTGGTAATGGACTGGCAGACAACGGCATATATATAATACATACCAATTTATGATATGTATTTCAAAAGTCATCAAGATTAACTTATTTATATTTTTCTCATGAAATTTCAAAATCTTCAAATGTCTTTTAATGATTTACTGCAAGAACTTCTGCAATGCTTTCTAACATATAAAAGATTATATATAATTTTGCGCACATTTTTTCTTATCCCATTACATGCAAAGGGACCAAATTTCTGATAGAATGGTCATAATGTACAAACTTGTAAGCAAATAAAATAGTATTAGCATGGTACTGTACTGCATTGCTGAAAACCCTTCAGAACTCATTATTCATGGATTATTACCATACAGTATTAGGATTACACCATCGTTTACTTTTCATATGTTGTTTTGAAAACATGTGAAAAGGAAGTCAGAGTTACTATTTCCACTACGACCTTAGTGACACTGGCCCAATTATTTAGGATCTCCTTTAATACATGTGAATGTACAGTTCAAGTCTAAGCCCACTCATGCAAACAGGAGGATACAGGATCCAATACATCACTTTATTATACATGATAACAATATTAATATGCATCAATCAACTTGAACAGGATGACTCAATTACAATATTTCTTCCATGATGAGATCCTGGAATACATCTGTAATAAATTAGGGAACAGACGTATTTATCACATACAAATTATCTTGAAAAACGTCTTAAGTTTTGTGGGTTTTCTAAAATGGGGTGGGTGAGCACATCTTCCAAATGACAACTGAATTGTATTATAAAATAATTGAATTTTCCATTCCTATAGAAACAAGATGAGGAAAACACCTGTCAGACTAGTTTTCAATCTGAAATATAAAATACAGTATAGCAAAAATCAGCAAAGTAAAAATGCTCTTTTCAGACACAAATCTACTAACATTTACAGCCATTGAAACAAATGACTGCATAGTATGTGATTTTTATGAACTAAAGTTATAATAAACAATGATATGTTAAAATAAATTATTCAACACTCACCTGTTGTGAGAGAAGAGACTGAGTCATGATGACCATGTTTTGGCTTCTTTTTATCTTTTGATTTGTGCTTCTTTCCTTCCTTCTCTTCCTTCTTCTTCTCTTTTTCTTCCTTTTTTGAATCTTTATCTTTCTTTTCATCCTGAAAAATACATAGAATATTATGATTTTTTTCTTCTCATTTTGTATTTTACAGCACTGCAACAGAAGGAGGTTATTTAGTTTATGGCAAAGTCCATTGCCCAAGGACATACTATGATAACTAACCCAGGCTGGTCTGATGGTAGGATTCTAACCTTACACCCTTTCGGACACAAGTCCAGCATGCAAAACACTGAGCCATCTCAGCTCTTAAAATACCATGAACATAGCAAACAGCAAATAATTAAAATGTATCCTAACAAAGGCATAATAATGGCAATTAACTGAAAGTAACACTAACAAAGGCGTATAAACTACAAAATATTAGAAAGGTACCTGTACAAAGGTGTAATAGCTACAAATAACTGAAATGTATGACATCTGTAATAACTGCAAAAAATTGAAAGGTATTCAAACAAAGGTGTAATAACTACAAATAAATGAAATGTACCAGAACAAAGGTGTAACAACTACAAATAACTGAAAGGTACATGAACATAGGTTTAATAACTAAATATAATGAAAGATACCCAAACAAAGGTGAATGAAGAATAAAAAGATGTGTCAGAGCACTATATAAGCAATGTATTTCCATATGTTATCAGTTATGCAAAGAAATTTGACTAAATATGTATCCATTTTTTGTTAATGCATTCAAATTACATAAACCAATTTTATTCAAGCATGTGATCTAAAGATGACAGTGTACTGCTCCTGCCATATGAAAATACAATCTATATTTTATGATTTTACATTTCATTATTACAAGATATGCTATCAGGACTTTTTTCAGATGCTGTATGTGTACTTTAAAAGATAGTAATTGATTGCTGTGAAAACAAAGAAACACTCAAATAATGTAATATAATCAAACACGCACTGAATTAGTCTTGGTTGCTAAGTACCTTGACACATTTTTAAAGGCAAAATGAATACCTTAATGACTAGGGCTCAGTCTGATACTGTGCAAATATGAGTTATGATGCTCACAAATTATGTCATCAAATTTGAAAAAATGCAATTAAAAAATAGGAAGTCAAATACTCAATGTATTAGATTCCTGTGTACATCTCTGATGTTCATTATCATATTTAACACTTATCACTAAATATGTCATCAAATTTGAAAAAAGCCATTTAAAAACAGGGAGTCAAATACTCAATGTATTAGATTTCTATGTACATCTCTGATGTTCATTGTAATATTTAACACTTAATACTAAATACCAACAATACATACAACAAATACACATGCTGGTACTATTAGATCGAGACAAAAGTACAAAAACCTAAAATAAAGTATAAGACAAGTGATTATTGTTTTACTGTTTCATTTTTCTTCAATATTCATTAGCACTTTATATTTTATTTCAAGGCATAAAAAGTTATGTTTTAATTGAATGAATTATAATAGAAATGTGGGCAAGGGATGTAAAAAAAAAAGCTATAAATACATCCACAGAATATGGATGCACCCCCCCCCCCACCCTTTCTAGGAGGGTTGTTTAAAGAACATAACAGCAAATACATTGACTGATTGGATATATGCATGTATGTCATGAATATACACTCTAGAAAAATCAATGAAGCACAAAAACAGAATATGCTGCCTGATATAAATAATGTGATTTTTCAGGGCAATTCATCAAAAGTGTTGAGACTAGTTGCACACACAGTCATATATGGTATACACAGTAAATGCAAACAAAGACTACAAGTTTAGAAAAAAAGGTGTATCAGAGCATGACAATGTAATGATATGTACAAGATGGCCTCAATAATGTTTCTCAGTTATCTGTGTAATACATCAAAAACTGGGGGACTTATTGCACACCAATTATTAGCACTGTAAGGTCTATACATTTAACAGGTATAACAACACTAATTAAGCAACTATACGGATTATACATTTAACAGGTACAATATAAGTACACTAATTATGACTATATGGTCTACACATTTAACAGGTATAACAACACTAATTAAGCAACTATACAGATTATACATTTAACAGGTACAATATAAGTACACTAATTATGACCATATGGTCTACACATTTAACAGGTATAACAACACTAATTAAGCAACTATACGGATTATACACTTAAAAGGTACAATATAAGTACACTAATTAAATGACTATATGGTCTACACATTTAACAGGTATAACTACACTAATTAAGCAACTATACAGATTATACATTTAACAGGTACAATATAAGTACACTAATTAAATGACTATATGGTCTACACATTTAACAGGTATAACTACACTAACTAAGCAACTATACAGATTATACATTTAACAGGTACAATATAAGTACACTAATTAAATCACTATATGGTCTACACATTTAACAGGTATAACTACACTAACTAAGCAACTATACAGATTATACATTTAACAGGTACAATATAAGTACACTAATTAAATCACTATATGGTCTACACATTTAACAGGTATAACTACACTAATTAGGCACTTTATAAATTTCATTCACATTTCTACAGTTTGGATTAAATCCAGTGTATTAGTTACAAGTTCTGATGCATCAAAACTACACAATGATTTGGACAGAACAAATAAAATAACTTGGACATAAATATCCTAAAGACTAGTCTCTAGTACATAGATTGAATTGACAATAGCTGCATTTCAAAGAAATAAATGTGGCCTCTCTGGAACCAGGCAAATCACACCTTCAGAGATACTCAACTGCATCCAACACCAATCTGAGACTGTGTATTCAACTTCATCCAACACCCTCAGGCCTACCACATGTAAACATCAAGATTGGTTTCAAGCAACAAGCACCACTTTACTACTTAGAAAAGCAGCACCTCAGTGTCTATGAAAGCAACTTTCAACAAATTCAAAAGGATTGTCCAATGTAAACACAGAGTGCTGTAAGAATGATCCCTGTGCAATAAGGTATATTAAATTCAGTCCTGTGCTGACAGGAATGACAAAAGAAATTGTATGATGCTCTGAGGACAATTTTCGGGCCACAGTCATCAGAAAATTTCCAATACTGAGTGCTGACAGCACCCACCAAATTGCTCATGTCAAATAAAAGAAACACCAAAGACATGCAGAGCACTACAACAGCTTACTCAATAAATATCTTGCCAAAATTCTGCTGAATCATCTTGTGCATCACAGTATCAGAAAAGGATAATGGAGGGTTGACTAACATTGTGTTTACAGCTCTCAACTCCAGCAAATATGCCAGGCACAAAATCTCCAACCTGTACACAAATTCATCCGCATGCTTAAAGCCTTTGACACAGTCAGCCATGGAGACCTTTGGAAGATCACAGCAAACATTTGGTTGCCCAGAGAAATTCATCATGATGGTTCAGCGATTCCATAATGGTATGTTTGCTCATGTCACGGACAGCGCAGATCATTGAAACAATTCTCAGTCAAAAGTGGAACCAAGCAGGGTTCTCTAATATGCTTACTGATACATTCCCTGATTATGACAATAGGATCAACATTAGATACCAGACTGATGGCAAACTTTTAAATCTGAGGCGACAACAGGTGAAGATGAAGTTAGAGGAATGACTATTTGTGATCTCCTATTTGCTGATGCCTATTCTGCAAATCTGAATCTGATATGCAAGAGTATGGACCATTTCTCTTTACCATGTGACAATTTTGGTCCCACTATCAGTCTTACACAGTCTACTACTGCAGTAAATTGTCAAACACTTGAGACATAACACAATCCATATACAAGCTGATTCGGAGTATAAGACAAAGACCTGACTTTCAAGTAAAAAAGTATCGACTTATAGGCCAGAACATACGGTACTGTTGTACCTCCTGATTTTTTAACCTACCTCCAGATTTTTAATGTGGATTTTCCTGATTTTGACTTTTTCAATGCTGGTAGGTCTTACAATGGCTCTGTAGGCCTTAAGGATTGTTTGTAGATTGAACCCTCTGCCTTTGTCCACACATGATTTAGCAATTCTTGTATTTTCATCATTGATGTGTGTGCCAAGATAATGAACTTAGACAATGTCACAAGTAAAATCACAAGCATGTTAGCATCGGTAGTGCAATTTCACGATTGCCGGTAATATGGAATATCATACAACGATACCATTACTAGTGTAAAATATGAAGCCAAGAGATTGAACTGGCCTCGTCTTATACTCTGAATCAACTTATATATATATACGAAGAATGGAAAATTTACAAAATTGGTGAGTTCGACTTGCACTCCGAATCAACTTATAGGCCGGAAAATACGGTAAAGTGTATATATCATGATAAAGATTACTTTTGTTATTTCAGTGCATTGTATGTTGCAGATTTGCATTTCTGCACAAGTTCATCATGTATTTGTCCTTGGGTGCCACATCTGCTAACAAGAATAGATTGCAGGATTGATGCTGACAAGCTGGCTCTTTGGCTAGTTGTTCTTTTCTGACCATTGAAAATGCCCTCTCAGCATTGCTGTTGCTGTGCAGTATTGATATTGATAGCATTACTCTCCTAATGGGTTGGAAACGACAGTCGGTGAGATCACTCCATTTTTTTTCCCTGAGCAGCCCACTGATGATCTGCTCTTTCCATATTCAATTCTGCACCTAAATTGTAGATCTGGTAAGCTGAAACTCTCTGCAGATCGTCAGTGTTGATTCCTTCCATTCAGCTGGAGAAAAAAGACAGGTCCCTAAATGATACTACAGACTGTTTAGAATACATCTGCAATTCTTGCACTGTGTTTATCAATGTCATCTAGACCACTACATCCTAATGAGTTATGCTGTGAGCAACATTGGCAAAATACACAATAGACCCCATGAGTCAATGGATGAATGAAAGCCAACTGCTTCTCCCAATCACTCTATATTTGTAATCCCATTCCTTTTTCTTACCTGGTGAAAATTCATCAGTTAGATCCTTTACTACTTTTTTTCCACTTCTTGCTGAGAAACTTATCCATTATGTTGCTGTGATTTGCTGATGGGGTCGAATAAAAAGAACAACACTGTGAGACAATCTCTTTGCATTGGCGGATGAAAACCAGATATGGTAAAGAACTAAGGAACATACCAAACACTGAAAAAACCGATACAGAAACAGAGATATGGAAATTGTTTTTGTAAAACAAAACAACAGATTCTCTATTCTCCAGGAGTTGCATAAACTGGATTTATTCTTACAAATCAGGGAATTGGGTGATAGGTACAAAAATTGGTATTCTCCAGACTTTTTTCAGTAGGAGTTGTAGGTCTGCATGGTATTACCGACCCTGCTGTATGCTTAATCATTTTCACTGGGGCTGCCTGAGAAAATTGATCAGGATAAGATGACAGGGCAGGGTTCTCTACTGTTTTAGTAAACACAAGCAGCATCTTCTGTCAAGTGTGCTAGACAGTTCTGAGCAAAAATTGGCTTTATCAACCACTCACATAAATCAAATCAGTTACTGATGTCATTGTAATCTCTTAAACCAAAGAATAAATATCGTATTTTCATAACAGAAAAACCAGGAGCCCCAACTCATGGCTTATTATTGTTTTGTGTGTCATACTGAATGGCCAAATTAAGCTCTTTGCATAGACTGCCTTAAAAAAGGGGCATAACTCTATAAACAAACTGAAACAGGGGCAAGAACAGAACAATATATACATGCATGTGTTATGACAAGAATTCCTCCTAAGTTTCAGGGCAATTCATTTTTTCACACAAGAATCATCTTAATATAGTATATATCTTGATTTCAAGCAATGGGCAGTACTCTGGAAAAAATACATCCAAGCACAATGATGTAACAATATGTTCACATGGATCCGATTGTCAATAATATTCTGTCAAATTTCAAGAGAGCTGACAGAATGTTGTAAAAGTAGATGCAGCAACAATATATACATACTTACATGTATGTACACCTGGGTGTCAGTGGTCAAAGACACCAGCCTTTACAGATCACTGGCATCTCAAATCTGTCTACATGGTTTCAAGACTTGACTAGTGTGAATATGTGAGAATGCTAGTCTATATTTTACATGGATAGGTGGTTCTTCCCTCCCTGGTTCTTCCTCCACCAAATATACTGGCTGACATATATGATCCACCAAATATACTGGCTGACATATATGAAAAATGGCATTAAACCCACAAGAATATATTTGTACAGCTTAATACTAGATGCCTCTCCCATATTCAGAGCTTAATGAATGGAAGGAAACATGGCTAAAAAAAAATCAAACTGAATAGCTGTATTCACTGAAAATGAGAGTGTAACATAATATGTTATATAATGATCACTTTGTCTCTGATTTATGTATGTTCCTCACTGATCAATTGTTGTAATATAAAATTCCTTACCTTTTCTTTTTCTTTTGTTTTCTGAAATATGTCTTTCTTAGCAAATCTAAAAGCCTTGGCCTTCTTCATTTTGGATGGGCTCCTATAAAGAGACAAATAATTGATTTCAAATACTACTTACTGGTTTGTCTGGACTTTATTTTAAATTATCTTCCCAAAAGAAGGCATTCATATTTACTACAACCAACCAGGTTCTGTGCTGCTCAGCTGAACATAATGAAAACAGGTTACAGTCTACCTTCATGGCTCAATTATACAATGAACTGTCTTGGCCTACAGGCAGATATATATATATATATATATATATATATATATATATGCAACATGTCTATCAAGTTTCTGGTATGAGATGGCATTTACTTCACATACTTAATATGCAAATGCAATGTGATCATATATGTCCCCATAGCTGGCATGGTAAGTAACTACCTCCATTTCCTCTTGGCTCAGTGAGTAAGTAACTATCTACTGTCTTCTTGGCTTCGACTTTATGTGCTTGACTAACATAGCTTGGAAAAATAATTGATTGCCAACTGTCCTATACCTTGGCCCAATATGTGATTGCCTAATGTCCTCCACTATGGCACAATATATGATTGCCTAATGTCCTCCACATTGGCACAATATGTGATAGCCTACTGCATGTCCTCCACATTGGCACAATATATGATTGCCTAATGTCCTCCACATTGGCACAATATATGATTGCCTAATGTCCTCCACATTGGCACAATATGTGATAGCCTACTGCATGTCCTCCACTATGGCACAATATATGATTGCCTAATGTCCTCCACATTGGTACAATATATGATTGCCTACTATCCTCCACATTGGCACAATATGTGATAGCCTACTGCATGTCCTCCACATTGGTACAATATATGATTGCCTACTATCTTCCACTATGGCACAATATATGATTGCCTACTATCCTCCACTATGGCACAATATATGATTGCCTAATGTCCTCCACATTGGCACAATATGTGATAGCCTACTGCATGTCCTCCACATTGGCACAATATATGATTGCCAATGTCCTCCACATTGGCACAATATGTGATAGCCTACTGCATGTCCTCCACATTGGCACAATATATGATTGCTTAATGTCCTTCACATTGACAAAATATATGATTGCCTACTGTCCTCCACATTGGCACAATATGTGATAGCCTACTGTCCTCCATGGGTGCCAAAGGGACCGAGTGGTCTAAAGCGCTGTCCGTTACGGATCACTGCCATCTGACTTCTGTCTGTGTGTGTTCGAGTCTAAGATTCATCTAATGTAGTTATGTGAGAAAGGTTGCCGGTACACGTAGCTTCTTGTGGGTTGGTGGTTCTTTCCGGGTTCTTCCTCCACATAATACTGGCTGCCATGTATAGCCTATATTGTGCTGTAAAAATGGCCTTAAACTATAAAAAACAAAACAAAAAACAAACTGTCCTCCACATTGGCACAATATGTGATTGTCTACTGTCCTCCACATCGGCACAATATGTGATTGTCTACTGTCATTCACACTGGCATAATATGTGATTGAGTACTGTCCTCCACATTGACACAATATGTGATTGCCTACTGTCCTCCACACTGGCAAAATATGTGATTGCCTACTGTCCTCCACACTGGCACAATATGTAATTGTCTACTGTCCTCCACACTGGCACAATATGTGATTGCCTACTGTCCTCCACACTGCCACAATATGTGAGTGCCTACTGTCCTCCACAATGGCACAATACGATTGCCTACTGTTCTCCATATTGGCATAAAATGTGATTGCCTACTGTCCTCCAGCCTGGCACAATATGTGATTACCTACCGTCCTCCACATTGGCACAATATAATTGCCTACTGTCATCCACACTGGCATAATATGTGATTGAGTACTGTCCTTACACATTGGCACAATATGTGATTGCCTATTGTCCTCCACATTGGCAAAATATGTGATTGCCTAATGTCCTCCACACTGGCACAATTTGTGATTGCCTACTGTCCTCCACACTGGCAAAATATGTGATTGCCTACTGTCCTCCACTTTGGCACAATAAGTGACTGCCTACTGTTCTCTTGGCTGGCACAATAAGTGATTGCCTATTGTCATCTTTTCTGGCACAATATGTGATTGCATACAATCCTCTTGGTTGGCACAAGAAGTGATTGCCTACTGTTCTTGTTAAATGTGGAATGAGCTATTAAGGACTGCACTGTGTTAATATACAAAAAGTACACAAATCTTGGTAAACAATGAAATGCATTGGTCTAAATGTCATAATATTGATAGCATGCATTCTTGCATTCCACCATCATGCTTTTACAGTAAATCCAAAAATTAACATGTCAATTGAGCCTAATGGATAATTTTACCTTATGTGATGTTGATAATACTGATGACCTTTTAACATAAACACATACACCTATGAATCCTTATGTTTGTTTTTAGAAAAGACAAATCATAAATGAAACAGCAAAGCAGTTAATGATCAGTCTCTTGAGCCAGGATTACTTATAAATCATTCTCAAGCTGCACACTTGGCCTGTATTGGTCAGTAACACAGACAAGTGCCCATCTGCTTACAATTAACATTGACACCTATGACAGGAAATCAATGAATAATGAGGAAAACATTTCTTGATCAACTTCCTGTTTGTCACATCCCCAGGAATCTCCATGGCTTAATTTCCACTGGCTTAAGACAAAATAAATGCTCTGATAACACTACATAGGAATAGCCATAATACATGTGAAATCTGTATTGTAGAGGGCATCTTTTCCAGATCAGTAGCTATTGCTGAATATCAGGTAACAAACTGTCAATTGCTTATTTGAATTTATACAAACTTATCTTCTAATAAAGCAAATATGATGAAAACCAATGAACAGCACCACAAAACATGGTTTTGAATTTTGTTGACCAGCTTTTGTAAAATTTCAATATTCAAACACTGCATTTTCTATTAGTTCCCTACATCTTTTTAAATTGTTTCTAGGGGAGGAAAAAGCCATTTTAATCTATATCATTTCTGAGAATTAAAATAAATGTTCTATGAAACAAAGAATCTCATCCTGTGAAGAGTGTAATAATTCTGCTTAGGCTGATTATATATTAAGATATAGGACTTTAAATAATTCCAAAATAGCATCCTAATAGTTTCATGACTATGCATTATATATTAAGATATAGGACTTTAAATAATTCCAAAATAGCATCCTAATAGTTTCATGACTATGCCACTTCCACTACCACAACCACAGCGTCATATCACATCACAATGCCACTACTGTCAAGGGCATTGCTAACACTAAAACCACTTCTAATGCCATTGACATAACCACTGCAATTGCTACTGCCAGCACCACTGCCAGAACCATTAATGTCATTGTCATCACCACTCTTACTTCTAGCCATTTCCACTTCAATCACTGAAACTACTACCAACACCACTACCATTGTTACCAAGGAAATTGCCATTTCCACACCATTATGAATGGTAAAACAGCCTTTTATCACAGTTACAAAGCAGCATTGTACTGGCATGTGATTAAATCCCATGCATATTTAACCCAACCCCATCGTACTGACAGTGACCCTGGGATATTAATGCAAAATCTATGATATAAATTGTGTCTTGCTTAACTTAATAAATACATGTTTATCGTTGTTCTGGAAGCGCTGTCAATTCACTTTCGAACAAGCTGCACATACGAGCTCCTGTATGCTGATGATCTAGTGGTCGTCGACTCCACACTCGAGGCTCTGGTTGAACATGTGACAGAATGGAAGAAGGGCATGGAAGAAAAAGGTCTCAGGGTCAACATGGGTAAATCCAAGGTATTGATTTCTGGCCTGAATAGGGAAACACTGAAAAGCACAGGAAAGTACCCATGTGCCGTCTGCCTAAAAGGCGCAGGTAGAAACTCAATCTTTTGCATCAGCTGTTCACATTGGGTTCACAAGAAATGTAGTGGAATCAATGGACCTCTCAAACCTGATCCAAGCTACAAGTGTCCCAGATGTAGTGGACTCACTCGACCTATTGATGGAAGGCCTGTGACAGAAGTAACTGTTGGTGAAGAAAAGCTTGATGCTGTAGCCGACTTCTGTTATCTAGGAGACACCATATCGGCCGGAGGAGGATGTGAACTGGCATCAACAACGCGTTGCAAGTCTGCTTGGAATAAGTTTAGAGAGCTTCTCCCAATCCTAACGAATAGGCATTTGACGCACATTACAAGGGGTCGTCTTTACTCAACTTACATCAGACCTTTGCTGTTATATGGCTCTGAAACCTGGGCTGTCACTGCTACTACTCTCAGGAAGATACATCGCAATGATAAAGCCATGATACAATGGATCTGCCATGTAAATCCCGAGGCGAATGTCCCATTTGAGTCTCTCCTCACCCAGCTCAACATCAGAAACATTTCTGACATTATCCAATCAAATAGGATGCGATGGCTGGGCCATGTTGAGCGTAGTAAAGAGTAGATATCCAAGGTCTGTTCCTTCAAAGTTAATGGAAGTCAAGCTCCAGGCAGACCTAAGCTAACATGGGAAGAGTTGACAAAAAGAGACAGAAAGACGTTGGGGCTGAGCGGAATCAATCCACAGGACCATAGAGCCTGGAAGAAAGCTTTGAATACTCTCATGACAAAACAGACAGGCCTACCCTCGTTAGAGGATTAATAAAAGGCCTGGATAATCAAAATGGATGATGATAATGATGATGATGACTATACACTATTGCATTCTATTCTATATAACACAAACCAAGATCAAATTGTCATTACAAGATTTTAGTCTTTTTTGCAACTTACTTTCATAAAAGATCTGTTTTATCTAGTATGTCCCAATTTAACTATTTAACTTTTCAGATATATGAAAAGTTACCTTAGCATCGACAGTTATTTTTGCTAGAAGTATTGAAAAATCAGTTCTTCACAGAAACAAGCTAGTTCAGTGGTTAGCAAGCCAAACTCGTGACCAGAAAGATGCAGGTTTAAATCCCATCCAGGTCAGGCCAGAGTGGTCATTGTTGATGTTTCTTGGAAAGACATTTTGCTCTAATGTCTATGACAAAATTAAGCCTTTAATGTGCTGATGATCTATTGAACAAAAAAACAAACAACAAAAAAATAATCAAAAATATTGGTGCAGATAAAATCCACAAAGATTTTGTTCCAATACATAGTGACTTTGGCATTAAAATGTCCAGAACAGCAAAACCTCTTTGTACCTGTACATCAGGATACATAACATAAAAAACACATCTAATTCTATGAGACAATATTCTTACTAAATTCCTCCTAAAGATATTCAATGGTTTTCATTATAAGTAATTATGTGAAGACAAGAACTGTCTGGATAATGAGACAATCTTCATTATCAGAATATGTTGTATGGTTTTTGAGACTTTTTACGGTGTCATGGAGATAAATCAACAATATCCCAGGTGATGATATCAGTGCAGAAGCCTCCATTGGCAGTGTGATTGTTAGCCAGGGCATTTGTAGTAGTCTACAATGGCAGTGTGATTGTTAGCCAGGGCATCTGTAGTTACAAGTCTCCACTGGCAGTATGATTGTTAGCCAGGGCATTTGTAGTAGTTTACATTGGCAGTGTGATTATTAGCCAGGGCATTTATAGTAGTCTACACTGGCAATGCAACAATTAGTGAGTGCTGTAGTAGTTGCCAACGTTCCCACTAAGCTGCACGGGCGTATGCGTGCACAGCTACTCTGGCATCCCCACGCAGCTGAATTGTCAATTTTTGCTCAATCCAATGTTAAATTTTGCTCATCTCCGTAATGCTTGTGCAGTGCAGCGAGCACTGCACGCACATCTACCATTCACTTAGAGGGAACATTGGTAGTCGCTACTGGCAATTTAATCGTTAGTGATCATTATAGTAGCCTCCAATTGCAATGCATGATAGTAAAGACTATTTGACTGACAAAAAATGTACAAAGCAATAAATTAAAGAGCTACATGTCCAAAGCAATAAAGGTAAGAAATACATGTCCAACAACAAATGTACAAAGCAATAAAAGTAAGAACTTTGTAACATGGCCGACAACAAATGTACAAAGCAGAACTGAGAATGAGATATTTTAATTAGGCATATCATAAAGCAGTGGTCAAGTGGCATCCCTCTTCAAGTGCCATCGATACAAAAAAATGTCTGCAAGTTTTATATCTTTCAGTCAAAAATATCTATACCATACAAAGATTTGAATTTTTTTATATCTATGATAGTGTAATTTTTGTTTTATTACATATTTGTAAACCCTTTACTTTCCATGTAAATAGCATATTCCTTATAATTCTTTTCTACTATGTATTGATAATCATGTCATTTAAGTTTTGCTGGTATTTCTATTCTTTAACAAACTGTCAATTCATTTGTAACTATTTGTACCAAGTAAGAACTGCTTTCAAAATCTCTGTTATGCTATCATTCGTTTGAAAGTTGTTATCCTATGGTCTATTCAAAAGTTGTTATCCATTGGTCTGTTGGAATGCTGTTATTCTATTTTCTATCTGAAAGTTGTTATCCTAGGGTCTATTCAAAAGTTGTTATCCATTGGTCTATTGGAATGCTGTTATTCTATTGTCTATTTGAAAGTTGTTATCCTAAGGTCTATTTGAATGCTATTATTCTATGGTCTAATTGAAAGTTGTTATCCTAGGGTCTATTTGAACATGATCATATGGTCTATTTGAAAGTTGTTATCCTATGGCCTGTTTGAAAGTTAATGCTATAGACTGATATTCTGGTAACATCTCAAGTAATGATTCCTTTTTTAACACCAATCATTAAAATAATTTATACTCTGTAACTCACATGCTCTTATCACCTACCTGATTCATCACTAACATCTCCAAGGACCAAATAAATTCTACAAGTCTCACGTTCTAATAGTCAGCCATTACACTGCAGTCACCTCTCAAAAGCCATGTACTTCAATCAGTGTTTTCAAAAAATCATGATGTTACATGTACTTCTCTCTTACTGTTTTCTTAAATACCTTACAATAACAGTCAACACACCTTCACAAATGCCTCTAAGCCAAAATAATCCACTGCCAGAAAAATAAAATTGTACAAAGTAGTACATTTGTATAAACCATATATAAATAGGTGTAAAGGATCATACAGAGCTTAGTTAGATACATTATTTTCAATTTACCTATCACCCACCTTGTGACCTGAAAAGCCCCAGTAATGGAAATGTCATTCTGAATTATAGCCCACCTGGTAATACACAAAGGCTTCTGTATGTGTATTGGTAAACTACTATCAAACTGCTTGGAAATTCCCACTTGGAATAATGTTGCTTTATATACTTGAATGACATCTTAGTCTAGCATTTAAAATCACAACACCATATAAACTCACCTAAACACACCATACACCTGAAAACCAAATCTACAAAGATACACGACTGTATGATCCAAGCACTAAGCCATCAGTATCTATCATTGGTATAACCAAAGCTAATTGTGTCAACTATATTTCAGATCTTTGATGAGTACAACAAAGGCTGGAATAAATTACATTTCTAAAGCAGGCCATTGGTTATTCAAGTAAGCCCTTGGTTATTCAATATGGTATAAAGAGATATGGATGACTGGTGTTTATACAGGTCACTTAAACTGGAGGATATGCAAAGTGCTATAGAAACTGAATACTAGAATAACCTACACTTACTGTTATTGATCTTACATGTATATTTAGTTTTTTTAATTCAAATGTACACAGCCTAAGCTTGGATAATGCTGTCCATAGATTGAAATACTTAGAACGAATAGCATATATACTAATTTGCTTGGATATGGTGCCAATGCCATGAAAATGTAAGTAGAACAGTGTGTGTGTGTGTGATACATGCCTGCAGAATCAATGCTTTAATTTGTTCACTTAATAAAGGCTATGTTTGCACATCTTTCAATCACATTTGTTGTAACACACTACCTTTTTTGAACTCCAGCCAAGTCATAACAAAGACTAATGCAAAATGGTACTGACTGCTGCCTCACTAGGCACTCAGTATTAAGAGGTTAAGGTTAGGACTGGTGTCAGAATAATATGACTGGGTGGGACATCATTCTACCTGTCTGCGACATGATGTCCAAGTGCTAGACATCACTATTTACTGCCTCACTGCAGACACTTATCTTTGCAAATTGCACCTCAAAGTTCCTAATTTCAATTTTCTGACCTGGAATGTCACAGAATTTCTCACTAATGGGATAGCTTTTTCAATAATAGTTTGATTCGGTCCATGAGTGGGGTAGTTATATGGCAAAAATGGACATCTAAATACACATACCGGGTAGATAGTTCCAAGATGAAAACTGGGACCACTATGGCAACTGCGATTTCTCGATCTTGCATGAACAAGGAATTTTTGCTGCCCATCAAAGGCAAAGTGGTTTTCTGGCTCTGACCTCTCCACAGTAAATGGCAAAGTTCCTGGCGCCTCCATCATAAATTACACGATCCATATGGTGCACTCTTCCACTAGTAGGTATGAAGTCATGGTAGGTGTAGGGATGTTGAATAGGTCTGTTGTAAAAGGCACATTGATTATAGCCGAAGTCACAATAGCTCATTGGTCAGCATGCCAGACTCTCAACCAAAAAGTTGTCTGTTTAAGACCTACTATTAGATGGTCAGTTATTGTGGGATGTCAGTTACTGTGGGATGTCTTTGGGCAAAATACTTTATTCTAATTGCTTCAGCACTCAAAAACTTGCATGTGTTGATGTACTGTAAAACACCAACACAAACAAAATGCTTAAGTAGGTACAAAAGTAGAATTTTTTACAACAAAACCAAAATGTTACCAGCACCATTATGGTAAAGAACCACTACTATGTTAGGAAACTACTGGTGTTGTCTTTTGATCACCCATTTTTACTTATTTATTAATTGTTGGGAAAGTACATAATTTAAAAAGTGGTAGATTTGTTCATGCACTCAGTTTAAACCTTTTGGGTTTTTTTTCTCAAAAGAAACTGAAGAATTTTTAAATATAAAAAACACATTTTTAAACATATTAAGAACTGTTCAAGGAAAAATGAACTTTTTTAAAATCAGTGAGTTTTCAGGCAAAACCCATCAAAACTCAAGGCTTTTCAAGGTTTTAGGAAGCAAGGCCTATTTTCCAGCATACATGTTCCGTACATTGTAAGTCAGGTCCAGATGCAGAATATACAGAACCTGATCTGCTAACACATGGCATTGCTGTTCTAATGATTATTTTGAACACACTACATAAACCCAGATCCACTGTTACATTATGTGATGACAAATTTAGGTCAATGCTGTTTGCAGTTGGACTGGGCTTATAATAGAATGTATACAGTACCTAGCTGTTCTATAAGATTACATATTTTCTAGCTGCAGATGATGCATGCATTGATGAATGGGAATGGTATAGCATAATTCCTTCACTGTTCACAACTGCTTTTACACTGCATGATATGGCATGATTTAAACATATTTATTGATCGTAATCTATGGTTTAAAACCTCAGATCCCTAAACTACAATTTTACTTACTGGTAGATATGGTGCATAGAAATAAAGCTATAGAAAACAAACTAGAATATTCAGTAGTTACATGAATAGGTTACTATACATTTATCGATGTTCAACTTATTATAGACTTTATCAAAGTTTAATAATTTTACTAGAATTTTAAGGACAATTCTAGATAAATGAGAAGTCTATAGTCTCTCTTATTGGGAAAAAGTAAAGTATTGTAATAAAATGGAAAATGGGAAATTAAATATAATGTGGCTGCAAGTCAGCACACTGTTACGACTTGATTTTGTGACTGACATCCCAAACCAAATGCATCCTTGCCGCAAGCTTGTAGCAAGCTTGCGCTAAGCTAATTTGACGTTTATAAGCTAACATGGATGCTTGCGCAAGCTTGTACAAGCAAGTTCAGGCTTAAGGCAAACTAGCTGGATATAACCGCAAGCTTGTACAAAGTTTCTTATTTGCTTCAGAAAGTAAAACTAGCTTACCACAAGCTTGTACAAGGTTTCTTATTTGCTTCAGAAAGTAATACTAGCGCAAGCTTTTACAAGGTTTCTTATTTGCTTCAGAAAGTAAAACTAGTGCAAGCTTGTACAAGATTTCTTATTCGCTTCAGAAAGTAAAACTAGCTTACCACAAGCTTGTAAAAGGTTTCTTATTTGCTTCAGAAAGTAAAACTAGCTTGCGCAAGCTTACTTCTTTTCTTCAGAAAGTAAAACTAGCTTGCACAATTTTTTTTGCATGTTTCAGAAAGTAAATTTAAACTAGCATGCATTAAGTTTCTTCATATATTTCCATTCTTGTAAAAGATTGAGACCGTGCATGTATCAAACTAGCATGCACATGCTTGCAGCTAGGGTAAACATTCTGCAACCATGGGTAAGCTTGCAGTGAATGTATAAACTAAAACAACGAAATTTATAATAATAACAATTTCTTTGGAATTTTCAGTTCAAACGTGCATTTGGTTCTATTTTGATAGAATCACATGAGTCTGACGTCTGACAACATGAATTACCCTTATCGGTAATATTACCGATAAGGGTAATTCATGTTGTCAGACATTTTGCCGTACTTTATTGATAAAACATCAGACTCCTGTGATAGAATGTATTGCATGTATATAGGAATACAGTTCTACAATACGATTGGTTCATTTGAAATTGAGGCTACCATGCATGTCTTTATCCACCATATTTTATTTCACAAATTGTTACCGTTGTCGAAGTATTTCGTCTTTGTAATTTTCAGCTTCTAATCATGTTAAATAGGAAAGAGGAATATTCAGAATTTTCTCCAGAAAAAGAGAAGGAAACAACTGGAAGGACAATCGTGCCATCTTGTATAGATTTCTGAAGCCATATAGTAACGGAGAAAACTTGACGTTTTGCAAATTGTGTAATGTGATTTCTCTATCAAACATGAAGGTGCATGAAAAAGCTAATAAACATCAGGATTTTGCTTCATCACACACAACTCAGCCTGAACTTGCAACACATATAAATACCAGAGAGAACCTTAATAAAATTTGATCGAAATTAGATTTATTACATTTCTTTTAGAAATAAACCTTCCTCCTTCAGTTACTAGTGTTGCAGGCGAGTTATTTTTGCACACGTTTTCCAAACATTAAAATCACAAAGAATAACATATGCTTTTCCTTTGAAACAATTTAAAAAGGAATTAGGAGGAGAGCCCTATTAGCTGTCTTACTGAAGCTAGCTTCAATGAAGTTATCAACAATAAATGTGCTACAGCTCGCAGGTCATTAAGTCCAATTGATATCATGTACTGCACTTGTTTGTTGTTACTTTTATAATGCTCAATTTATTTTAATTGTGATTTTTCCACAAAGTTGAAGTTAATTATATTTGCAATACATGGCATCTACTCTAAAGTACAGTTACAAACAGACCAGGACACAAAAAGTTTGAATAAACTTAAAAATGGTTTTAAAAATGTGTGGAAATAGGAATGGCCTGAACTTTAAAGTTGATGTAAATGTAGTTGGTCAGTTCATAAGAAAACTGAATGCTAGAGGACTTGCATTTGCAGATGGAAGAGTTGGGAGCATAAAACGATGAAACCTGCAATGCAGTACAGGACATCATCACCCCTTAATATTTTCAGGTTTTTTTTGGGGGGTGGGGTGACAACAATCATGTCTGATGTTTGAAAGCCCACATGCTTGTAGCAAGAAATCTGTGCAAGCTTGCAAAAATAAACTTGCACAAGCTTGTGGCAATGTTCCAAATACAAGCTTGCTGAAAGCTTGCAAAAATAAGCTTGATGCAAGCTTTAAAACAGGCTTGCAATTTTGGTTTGGGATCTACAGACACTTTGGCCCAAACAGGGTTTCTAACTGAATTTTTATGTTATCAGCTATGAGCCAGATTCACAACATTTAACTTTCACAGGTAAATATACTGACTTACTGGATAAACATTAGTCTGTCTGATCATTAAAAAAAACTCTAAAGCTTTCTATAAATTATGCCTTATAGACTAACATAGATGTCCATATGTCCAATTGCAACAGTCCATGTGGCTCAGTTGATAGTGCAGGACTTGCAGCAAGATAAGTGCAGATTCAAATTCTACCATTACATCTGCCCAAAGTCAGCTACTCTGGTGTGTCCCTGGTCAATGCACTTTGTTTGAATTCGGTAATTGATACTTCATCCACCATTACAAACCATGATGATTTTAAGCCTCATAGGGCTACTGTTGTTGTCTTGGGTTTAATGCTATTTTCAGCACATGATAGGCTATACATGGCAGCCAGTATAACTGGTGGAGGAAGAACTGGGCAAAACTCAGGTAAGCACCAACAACCCAAACAAAGATACTGGCAAGCTTTCTCATATACCAACAAAGACCAAGCCTGAGACTCAAAACCACAGACAAAGATGGCAGTGATTAATAAAGGCAAGTGATTTAGACCACTCAGCCATCTGGGTCTAGACTCAAGGATTACACAGTGACCATTTAGAAGCAACATTAACAATTACAAGCATAAAATCAAAATTTCAGTTATATAAACTTTTTTGGCCAGTAAAACAAAACAGATTTTTCAGATCAAGCCTGGACAGTATGCTATAATACCATGACAGAAGCGATCTTTCCTATGTCTCTGTACAGTGGGATCCCGCTATAACACGGTAGTTGGGAGCCATAGAATCCGACCGGGCTATGAACCGAACCGTGTTATAAGCAACCATGTACAATAGCAACACATTTTTGGATTTAATTGGGGGGGAAGGGGGTGTTACATAAAGACAGGTGCGAAAATGCATGGCACAATTACCATTTTTTATCAATATATATTAAATGAGAAAAACATTTGCTTTGGTAACAGAAATTGCAGATATAATATATTACTTTATTCATAGAACCATGCATTGGTACATACACGTGTCTAATTTATGTATACATGTATAATCTATTGCATGAAAAGAGTATCAACACCGTGTACTCACCATCGAATCTTGTAACATACATTGAATCCATAATACAAATATTTCCATCGAAAATATCCACACACGGATGTAAAATATTCAATAATTTTGTCACAGATCATTATGTGACTGAATTCAATGAAAAGAAAAAAACAAAAATTACGTAACGGGTGTACGTAATGAATGATGAAATAGTACATGTCCATAGATTAAATAATGGAAGCTAAAGTGTATTCTTATAATAATTACATGTACATCTCAGGATCTTTCTGTCTCTGAATTCAGTCATTGTAAATTTCAGCACATTTTCCCACCCAAGCTGCTAGTCAAAAGTCCTTTGAACTTGCTGCCCAGTTATTGCGTCATGTTCTTTTGATGTACTCTAATACAGCAGGCAGAACTGGCTGTATTTTAACCACGGAATTATGTCACTGTTTAGCTCGGCAGTTCACTTTGATGATAAACAATGTACTTAAATTGATTTATACATTCTGGTGAGAATCTTTTATCAACTGCCGCATTGGCTGTTGCTTAGTTGTGTATGATATTAAGAGAAACATATATCGGAGATTATTTGAGCAATGATTGTATTCGGAATGCATTTAAGACAAACACAAAGTAGACACGATGGCTTCATTACTCAGGAATCAGTAATTATAATATTGACACTTATGAGCTGTAATTTTTCAACAATAAACAAAGATCAATGTTCTCAGTAGGCCCAGCAATTGGTTCGTATTTCCGACGTTTATTTTGGCACAAAACTAGAAGAAATTTGATAATACATTTTCTACACGTTCTTTTTCGCACGATTTAGACGAATATGAAAATGATAATTAAACTCTTAATTTTTTTTCATACTTAAATTTCTTAAATTTTTTTTTTTGGTCTTTGAGAAAAATACCTGTAATAAATTACCCGAAATTTCGGGAGCCATGCCACGACCGGGTTATATCCGAATTTGGGTTATAGCGGGGCGGGTTATAGCGGGGTCCCACTGTACTATAAAGACTCAGTGGTTAGCATGCCGGACATGCAACACAAAAGGTGTGAGTTTAAATCCTACCATCAGGTGACAGCTTGCAGGTTAGCTACCAAGCTTTGTCCCTTGGGCATTAGGCACTTAGCAAAAAGTGACTAATCAGCACCAAATAAGCTGCACAACATTAAACCAAACCATGCCAAGCCAAAACGCAAAACCAAAGCAAACCAGACCCAAGCCAAATTTTAAGTCTAGTAACAGATCTACCATTATTTTAGTTGCACCAGCAGATACAAGTCTAAGCTAATTACTTAAATCAAAGTATAATGAATGGTATATGTTCTGAGGGTGATGACAGACGACCTGGACCTATGTTGTAGTCAATGAAAACGATAAACTGGGTCTATGCTGTAAGTACTTATAATAATAATAATAATAATAATAATAATAATAATAATAATAATAATAATAATAATAATAATAATAATATGGACTTTATATAGTGCCTTATCTTTAGAAGCTCTAAGCGCTTTACAACATCTATAATGATATAAATATAAACCCCCTCACCCCCCCCAAAAAAAACCAAACAAAAAACAACAAACAGTCAAACACCATGAAATTGGAAAACAAAAAATGCTGAAAATCTTTAAGGTAGGAAACAGTTCTTTAAGTTTGTTCCTGCAGTCGAAAAGGTGAGTTTTAAGCACTCTTGAAAGGGATCACTGTGTCTTTGTGTCTAATTTCAGTGGGCAATTCATTCCACATTGCTGGGCCCTGGTATGCAAAAGAACATTGTCCATATGACTTCGTTTTCATAGTGGGAACAATGAGTATACTATTGTCAGAACAGGAGCGTAAGTATGTTGCTGGAGTATACACATGGGTGAGGCCGTATAGGTATGTTGGACTGGAGTCCGTCAGTGAAACGTAGCACAGATAACAAATTTTGTGTTTGATTCTGGATCAAGTGGATAGATACTTATGGTGATGACAGACCAGGATCTATGTTGTTGTCAAAGAAAACAACAAAATGGGTCTATACTGTCGGTCCTGATGGCAATAACAGATCTGGGTTAATGGTGTACACCCTGATAGTGATGAAATGGGTTTATGATGTAGGTCCTGATGGCAACAACAGATCTGGGTTTATGGTGTACCGTACACCCTGACAGTGATGAAATGGGTCTATGATGTAGGTCCTGATGGCAATAACAGATCTGGGTTTATGGTGTACACCCTGACAGTGATGAAATGGGTCAATGATGTAGGTACTGATGGCAACAACAGATCAGGGTTTATGGTGTACCGTACACCCTGACAGTGATGAAATGGGTCTATGATGTAGGTCCTGATGGCAATAACAGATCTGGGTTTATGGTGTACACCCTGACAGTGATGAAATGGGTCAATGATGTAGGTACTGATGGCAACAACAGATCTGGGTTTATGGTGTACACCCTGACAGTGATGAAATGGGTCTATGATGTAGGTCCTGATGGCAACAACAGATCTGGGTTTATGGTGTACACCCTGATAGTGATGAAATGGGTCTATGATTAGGTACTGATGGCAACAACAGATCTGAGTTTATGGTGTACACCCTGATAGTGATGAAATGGGTCTATGATGTAGGTACTGATGGCAACAACAGATCTGGGTTTATGGTGTACACCCTGACAGTGATGAAATGGGTTTATGATGTAGGTACTGATGGCAACAACAGATCTGGGTTTATGGTGTACACCCTGATAGTGATGAAATGGGTCTATGATGTAGGTACTGATGGCAACAACAGATCTGGGTTAATGGTGTACACCCTGACAGTGATGAAATGGGTATATACTGTAGGTACTGACAGTGATAACAGATCTGGATCTATTGTGTCAGCTCTAATTCTGTTGAAAGATGGCTAATCTGGGTCTACGCTTTAGTATGATTGTGAGAGCTGATCTGGGTATTTACTTTAGTCCGATTGTGAGAGCTGATCTGGGTATTTACTTTAGTCTGATTGTGAGAGCTGATCTGGGTATTTACTGTTTGCAATTGAAGTTGTTCAAAATCATATATGGCACCTTGGACATGATTGCCAAATCTTAACATTTGCTAAGAATATCCATCAAAACAATCAACACCTTCAAAACTACATACTTTAAGCCAAACGTCTGCAGCATTGTAAACTGTGAAAGTTTCCAAAACTGAAAATCCTTTCTGGCCTAATTTACAATTTTGGTTTTGTGGATTTAAAAACTACGTTAATTTTATTTAGTACAAGAAAGGAAATTTGAGGCTAAGAAAACTATTTGAAGTTATCCTTGTTTAATTTAATGAGTTTCTGGCATTGTGGTGTTTCACTGAACCAGTTAACTTGCTAACCAAGCAGTTTTCTTTATTAGTAATTTACAGCATGCCTGCCTGCCAATACATACCGCATTACAGATCTGTACATTATCTATATCCAAAAGAATTGCAAGACATTTTCACTGTGAAGGTGAAATCACACAAGCTAGAGTTAGCACCAATGACAAATCAATACAAAGATGTGACAACAGAAAATCATGTTTTGCTTGCAAATGACACTGTGAGCAGCTTGACTTTCAAAAACTAAAATGTACACACTGCTGAGACCTCCAAAATAATCTGTGACATCAACATAATTGACAGCTGATTTTTCTTCACTTTAAACAATTTTACCAGTTGATGGGGAGCCATGGGAGATCAGATGATATAGTGCCTGTGTGTAATACAAGGGCCACAGGTTCAATACCCACTCTGGCAAGCAAGGGTTGGCTGCATAAATGTACTTTTAGGAACAACACTTAGCTCCATTTTCCTTGGCAGGATATAGCCAAAATTGTGTTACAAGTGTTGTAAACAACGTTCCCTCTAAGCGAATGGTAGATGTGCGCGCAGTGCTCGCTGAACTGCGCAAGCATTACAGAGACTAGCAAAATTTAACGTTGGAATGAGCAAACATGGACAATTCAGCTGCGCAGGGATGCCTGAGCAGCTGCGTGTGCGCAGCTTAGAGGGATCGTTGGTTGTAAAGCCAACAAAATATTGAAAGTTGTGTTACTACATTGCCCATAGTGCTTTGTAATAGTGAGTGTACAACATGCAAGACAAATAGGACTAGCCATTCAGTAATCAAATTGAAAACTGCATGTTTTAACATACTTCAAAAATGTTTATACGATGTCAATGAGTCTCCTTAATGTTTTTGTGAAGACCATATTAAATGATACTAATTACTACTGCACTTCATTTCATATGCTGAAGTCAGCATGGTGTGGGACAAGAAATAGTAAGACGAAAAGACCAATTCACCTATAATTAGAAAATGTGGATATTCTATTCCTGTCCATTAAACTATATCACAGGGTAAAAAAATCCATGTGAATAATTCTTACACTGTTCTTTATTATCTGTCATCATTATTTAATGAACTATGTTTTTAATACTAGAGAAACCTATATTTGTAATAAATTAAATAAATATAACTCACTGTGTTCTGAATTAACATTGTCACTTATTATATCACTCATAATGTACCACTCATTTATTCATCTCTAAGATTTGTTATTAAAAATGTACATAGTATAGCAACACAAATAGGTTATAAAAATTATGTGGTACTGAGAACAATGTAATTTCCAATACTGATAGTCTGCATGATACCAGGTACACTGTATTTAACTGTGTCAATTTGATCTCAGTTTGGCCAGGTACATCATATATTTCAGTTACCTCTGTAACACCATGTATACTGTATCCGTCAGCACTAACAAAAACTTTGTAACATCAGGTACTCTGCCTCCTCAATGGTTGGCTTGACCTGTGTAATGCTATGTAAACTGTATCATACAGTACCAACTAATAAATACCCTGTGTAACACATTAGGTACACTTGTGTCTTCAACAACAGACATAAACTATGTAACAGGTCATGTCCATGACAAGGACAACTATATTTACATGACTTTAAAATAGTAACTAGTGACTGTATTCAAATATCAAACATAATAAAATTAAATACGGAACATTAGCAACGGTTTGATACCTACGTAACACTTACAAAAAAAACTTTTGAATGTTGAAAGTTTATAGTGGCACTTAATCAAACTATCATTGATAAATCACATTATTTTTAATGGTCATACTATATCATGGCTCAGAAAAAAACACTGATAAATTACATTTTTTTATAGTCATAGTGTATCATGATACAGATATAAACTATCACTGAAAACCACTATTTCATTGGCGACAGTGTATCATGATACAGAATTAAATTATCACTGATAAATCATGCTATGTATATCATGACACAGAATCAAACTGATAAATCACGCTATGTGTATCATGACACAGAATCAAACTGATAAATCACACTATGTGTATCATGACACAGAATCAAACTGATAAATCATGCTATGTGTATCATGACACAGAATCAAACTTTGATAAATCATTCTATGTGTATCATGACACAGAATCAAGTTATGATAGATCATGCTATGTGTATCATGATACAGAATCAAACTATCACTGATAAATCAAACTGTGTATCAATTATCATGATACAGAATCAAACTACCACTGATAAATCACACTATCATGACACGGAATCAAACTATGATAAATGACGCTATGTGTACCATGACACAGAATCAAGCTATGATAAATAATAATATGTGTATCACAACACAGAAGCAAGCTATGATAAATGATGCTCTGTGTACCATGACACAGAATCAAACCCTGATAAATAACGATATGTGTATCATGACACAGAATCAAACTATCACTGATAAATCATGCTATGTCTATCATGACAAAGAATTAAACTATCACTGATAAATAACGATATGTGTATCATGACACAGAATCAAATTATCACTGATAAATCACACTATCATGATACAGAATCAAATTATCACTGATAAATCATGCTATGTCTATCATGACAAAGAATTAAATTATCACTGACACAGAATCAAACTCTGATAATTCACGCTATGTGTATCATGACACAGAATCAAGCTATGATAAATCATGATGTGTGTATCATGACAAAGAATCAATATATCACTGATAAATCACGCTATGTGTATCATGACACAGAATAAAACTATGATAAATGATGCTATGTGTATCATGACACAGAATCAAACTATGATAAATCTATGTGTATCATGACATAGAATCAAGCTCTGATAAATCACGCTACATGTATCATGATAGAGAATCAAACCATCACTGGTAAATCACGCTATGTGTAGTATGTTACAGAATCAAGCCATCACACTATTTATAGCATGATACAGAATCAAACTATGATGATACAGAATCAAATTATCACTGACAAATCACACTATCATGACACAGAATCAAATTATTACTGATAAATCACAATATTTTCACAGAAGATAGTGCATCATAACAATAGATTCCAACTACAAACACAGAACAATTATTAGTAGAATGAAACACAAAGAAATGAAAAAGAATGTCTGAACTGCATGTTAACCAGTATCCAAAGCAGAGAGCAATCACAGGATTCTGAACCCGTTTCAAAGATTTGTCATGTACCATTTTATGACTTCCTGACCTTTCCAAAGCCTGTCATGGAACTACACTCATTTGTTTTGTAAGCACTTGTTTATACTTTCATTGAAAAGGACAACAAATGTTTTGTTTTCCAATTATATAACTAGATTCCTAAAGAAGTACGGGGCAAGTCAAAAATACAATTTATCTATATCACAGGAAAAATGTTTAGCAATGTTGCTATCTTGGAACATGCTGGCAAAGACTTTATTATTAACAAGGTCAGGGATGATTCAAACAAGAAAATGTTGAGACGTAAATTCTCAGAAATGAAAACTTTTTCATTGATTAAATAAGCATTGATGGAACTTTTTCATTGTGAAATAAACATTGATGGAACTTTTTCATTGTGAGATAAGCATTGATGGAACTTTTTCATTGTGAAATAAGCATTGATGGAACTTTTTCATTGTGAGATAAGCATTGATGGAACTTTTTCATTGTGAGATAAGCATTGATGGAACTTTTTCATTGTGAAATAAGCATTGATGGAACTTTTTCATTGTGAAATAAACATTGATGGAACTTTTTCATTGTGAAATAAGCATTGATGGAACTTTTTCATTGTGAAATAAACATTGATGGAACTTTTTCATTGTGAAATAAGCATTGATGGAACTTTTTCATTGTGAAATAAACATTGATGGAACTTTTTCATTGTGAAATAAGCATTGATGGAACTTTTTCATTGTGAAATAAACATTGATGGAACTTTTTCATTGTGAAATAAACATTGATGGAACTTTTTCATTGTGAAATAAGCATTGATGGAACTTTTTCATTGTGAAATAAACATTGATGGAACTTTTTCATTGTGAAATAAACATTGATGGAACTTTTTCATTGTGAAATAAGCATTGATGGAACTTTTTCATTGTGAAATAAACATTGATGGAACTTTTTCATTGTGAAATAAACATTGATGGAACTTTTTCATTGTGAAATAAACATTGATGGAACTTTTTCATTGTGAGATAAGCATTGATGGAACTTTTTCATTGTGAGATAAGCATTGATGGAACTTTTTCATTGTGAAATAAACATTGATGGAACTTTTTCATTGTGAAATAAACATTGATGGAACTTTTTCATTGTGAAATAAACATTGATGGAACTTTTTCATTGTGAAATAAACATTGATGGAACTTTTTCATTGTGAAATAAGCATTGATGGAACTTTTTCATTGTGAAATAAACATTGATGGAACTTTTTCATTGTGAAATAAGCATTGATGCAACTTTTTCATTGTGAAATAAGCATTGATGGAACTTTTTCATTGTGAAATAAACATTGATGGAACTTTTTCATTGTGAAATAAGCATTGATGGAACTTTTTCATTGTGAAATAACCATTGATGGAACTTTTTCATTGTGAAATAAGCATTGATGGAACTTTTTCATTGTGAAATAAACATTGATGAAACTTTTTCATTGTGAAATAAACATTGATGGAACTTTTTCATTGTGAAATAAACATTGATGGAACTTTTTCATTGTGAAATAAGCATTGATGGAACTTTTTCATTGTGAGATAAGCATTGATGGAACTTTTTCATTGTGAAATAAACATTGATGGAACTTTTTCATTGTGAAATAAACATTGATGGAACTTTTTCATTGTGAAATAAACATTGATGGAACTTTTTCATTGTGAAATAAACATTGATGGAACTTTTTCATTGTGAAATAAACATTGATGGAACTTTCATTGTGAAATAAACATTGATGGAACTTTTTCATTGTGAAATAAACATTGATGGAACTTTTTCATTGTGAAATAAACATTGATGGAACTTTTTCATTGTGAAATAAGCATTGATGGAACTTTTTCATTGTGAAATAAACATTGATGGAACTTTTTCATTGTGAAATAAGCATTGATGGAACTTTTTCATTGTGAAATAAACATTGATGGAACTTTTTCATTGTGAAATAAGCATTGATGGAACTTTTTCATTGTGAAATAAGCATTGATGGAACATTTTCATTGTGAAATAAACATTGATGGAACTTTTTCATTGTGAAATAAGCATTGATGGAACTTTTTCATTGTGAAATAAGCATTGATGGAACTTTTTCATTGTGAAATAAACATTGATGGAACTTTTTCATTGTGAAATAAACATTGATGGAACTTTTTCATTGTGAAATAAGCATTGATGGAACTTTTTCATTGTGAAATAAGCATTGATGGAACTTTTTCATTGTGAAATAAACATTGATGGAACTTTTTCATTGTGAAATAAACATTGATGGAACTTTTTCATTGTGAAATAAACATTGATGGAACTTTTTCATTGTGAAATAAACATTGATGGAACTTTTTCATTGTGAGATAAGCACTGATGGAACTTTTTCATTGTGAAATAAACATTGATGGAACTTTTTCATTGTGAAATAAACATTGATGGAACTTTTTCATTGTGAAATAAGCATTGATGGAACTTTTTCATTGTGAAATAAACATTGATGGAACTTTTTCATTGTGAAATAAACATTGATGGAACTTTTTCATTGTGAAATAAGCATTGATGGAACTTTTTCATTGTGAAATAAACATTGATGGAACTTTTTCATTGTGAAATAAACATTGATGGAACTTTTTCATTGTGAAATAAGCATTGATGGAACATTCAAGACACAGGCTAATTGTATCTAACCCCCAAAACTTCATCTCTTGTAAAAAGAAAATTGAATTAATTTTCAGATTTTCGAAGATAACAAAACTAACATTACAAATTAGTTACATAATTCAGTTTAGTTTTTTCTAGAGAAGATGCCATATTTAAGTGGTGGTAGAAGTTGCAGTTTTGTTCTTGAAAACTTTCTTTTTGTTTTTGTCACATATGTCATGAACATGAAACAAATGTATTTGCGTATTAATCTAACACAATACAAATTATGTCTGCATTACAATAATTCTGTTTGTTAGTCACAGGAGTTACTACAAATAAACTGTTCTATGAGCATTATGTACCATTAATTAGTTTCACATCAAATTAAAAGTTTCATTATTTAAATGATTGGAATCTGTGCAGTACATTTACCAAGCAGATACAAGTCAGCAAACTAGAATATTAAAAAAAAATTATATTCCATTTCAAATAAATTTACAAAAGCATAAAATCATACTTCATACAAAATATGATTTGGTTCATTAGAAGTAGACTAAATGCCATTTAGTGTTTTATACTAGACCAAACATACAAGTCTCTGGCCATGAATAAAAACAATTCCAAACAAAAATTATTCTACTGACCAAACCAATATGTATTGTCAACTATCCAAAACTGATAGTGATAAAAAATGTTCTAATTATACAAGAAATAAATATCAGTTAATATGGCGATGGGAAACTGTCTGTTCTTTCTGACAATGCACATATGCTGGAGTATGACAGGGTCCATGCTAGAGGGGTTTCTTGCAAATCAGTCACCCTAGAGTCTATCATTGAACCTAGAGTCTATCATTGAACCTAGAGTCTATCATTGAACCTAGAGTCTCAAAAGGCAAAATTCATTTTGTCTTGCACTGATTTCATGACAGGACCCTCCGCACATTGTTTTTCAATACAATGCATTTTAATTACAGAACATTGAGGTAGAAGGTTGGAAAGACAGAAAATAAAGTTGTATGTCATGTAATGTTGTTGTTGTTCTAGGGTTTAAAGCTATTTTTCAGCACACAATAGGCTATATATGGCGGATAGTATTATTGGTGGAGGAAGAACCTGGGAAAACCCCCAGAAAGAACCGCCGACCCACGAGAAGCTACTGGCAAGCTTTCTCACATAACTACATGAGCTGAATCTTACACTCTGAACCCACGCAGACAGAGGTGAGATAGCAGTGAACCATAATGGAAAGCGTGTTTTAGACCACTCGGGTCCCCTTGTATGACATGTAATCAGCTTTGGTGCTATTTGATGGTCATCAATACTAGAAATTACACTGCTCTCGGGAACTTCTGACAAAAATTCACAGAGCAACCTTAAAAGAATATCTGAAAATTAATTTTTGCTGCACATTTTGAAGCAATATTTGGTGCACTGTGCCAATTAATTATTAAATTAATAAATTTGTCCAATATTCATCATATCAACACAAAAATGTCCTTCTGTTAATGGATTTGTTTGCAATTCTTTGACCATAACTGTACAGCTCATGTGATGTTTTGAAACATCATTCTCCTCCACATTTGCTTTTCAATAACAATCTGCAATGGAGGGATAAATACCTACAAATCACCATGCTGATGCAGGCACGCCAATGGCAACTAAACCATGGTGGTACTGCACAACATAATTAACATCTGAACAGCCAATGTATGAAGACAACCATGAAAAGACAGAGAAGTCAAAGAGTGATTTACATCCAGGTACCACTTAAACAATCAGTCATCTTTTTGCAACAAAAAATATTTTGAAAATAAAATTGTTTTAAAAATCTTGCATAATCAGTACATGTGTCTTCAGAAAAGGTTGATCAATTCTTCTGCAATAAAGTTTAGGCTACTGTTACAACTCTGAATCTAATTAGCAGAAATAAGCAAAATACCAACAAGTTTTGTCCAATTCAGCAAATAATTTCTTTCCTTAGAATATAAAGTGACTTTTTTATAAATATTTTAGTGTTATGATTCTTATGAATTAAATGCACAATAATCCAAACAGTTTTATCACAAGTCCCAATGTATAATGCTGAAACTAAGGTATCCCAAATATATTCCAATACTGAATGTGTTGATGTGTAAGTGTAGTCTTGAATATGCTAATAAACCAACAACCTGAATTGTAATGACATGTTAACAGTCTTTTACTGTATCACAACAATATAATATAAAATTTCTTATTTAAATTTATGCTCTACTACAAGATTATTATTGATAAGTACTTAATGTTAAAAATTGAGCATAACAATTTGACTGACTCTACTTTAGGATAGATAAGCAAGAATGAGAAATTTCTCAAGTAAACAACAATATATAAAATCTTAAGACCAGAACCAGGACACGGGTCAAAAGTTCATCTTTTGAAAATTCTAAGTTGTCAACAAGACAAGGTATATTACTAAAATTGTAATTAAGAACATGGCAAACATCAGGTATACCGTTTTCTTCCATAGGGGAATTCCAATGTTTATGATTCATATTACGATAAATATTTTGACCTCCACTGATAATGATCCTACTAATTAAAATATATTAGCATCGTAATATAAGGTTTCCAAAATCAATGACCTGAGTCAGGTGCCTTGTAAACTTAATTTTGCTCAACATCAAGTACAAATAACACATTTATATTTGCCATACACTGGATAAATGATGATGATTAGCACATATATGTAGTGTATAATGTGAATGGTTCACATGGCTTCTGGCAATTAAATCGTAATCTTTTGCTACAATGCAACAGCTTACCTGTTATAAAGTGATCCTATCTCTAAAACAGACTAAGTAAAATATAAGAAATGTATTTTCCAAATTCCATGTAGCCTGCCTAGTCAAGGTCTCAACAATCAATCTTAATCGGATTTTGTGCCACGTAATGAAACAAAGTTAAAGATATATACATAATCCTTCACTTAATGCTTAAGTCTCAATCTCAGCTGTCTGGAGGCAGGGAACTGTCTATTGCTTCCTAATGTGGACTCCTGATGTGTCAAGTCAACACAGGATGGTCACAATACAGAATGAAAACAGTTTCAAGATCACATCATTGCCAAAACTAGGAAATCCCTTACATGATAACTAGAGTGAGACACCAGTGAGGTCAAGAGTTGACAATTAGGTTTATGATACGTGTGAGACAATCTGGATGATACAGCTACTGATACTGAATGTGTACACACAAAAGAGATGTCATCCACTTAAGTAATTTACATAATGAATAAGAAATTGGTCTCTTAATAAGGGTACCATTTTTAAAGGTTGGTCAACCTAAGTTTATCTACTCTTGTTCTCATAATACTAACCATATATACAAAAGGCACTAAATTCATGGAATATTAAAAACTGACATGTACAACTACTACTCTGTTGATTCATAGGATTTTGGTATAAATGTGTACATTTCTTTTTCCCTTCGTGAAACGTTTTTCACTTCTAATGATGTGCATGTATTTTATACTGACAAAAGTCACTGAAATACACTGAGTACTTGTTAAAGTGAGGTTTAAAGATAAATTCCCTCGAGTGTTATGGCTGAAATTTTGGCACAGCATGTGTGTGTTGGGAGGTGGAGTCTTTGTTAAGTACTTTGAGAATTGTAAGCAGAATACAGTAAATTATAAGTACAAAATTATCACAATAACAATGAAGAATTGTGACTGGCATGCTGCAATTAGAATTAATTACTTTTGAAATAAAATCATGAAATTTCAGCTAAATTTGTGATAACAATAGAAATCTAAATGTCTCTACCATTTACTTTTATAAAACAGATCCTCTACCATTTACCTGTATAAAATAGATCCTCTACCATTTACCTGTATAAAACAAATCCTCTACCATTTACCTGTATAAAACATATCCTCTACCACTTACCTGTATAAAACAAATCCTCTATCATGTACCTGTATTAAACAGATCCTCTACCATTTATCTGTATAAAACAGATCCTCTACCATTTACCTGTATAAAACAAATCCTCTATCATTTACCTGTATAAAACAGATCCTCTACCATTTACCTGTATAAAACAGATCCTCTACCATTTACCTGTATAAAACAAATCCACTATCATTTACCTGTATAAAACAGATCCTCTATCATTTACCTGTATAAAACAGATCCTCTATCATTTACCTGTATAAAACAGATCCACTATCATTTACCTGTATAAAACAGATCCTCTACCATTTACCTGTATAAAACAGATCCTCTACCATTTACCTGTATAAAACAAATCCACTATCATTTACCTGTATAAAACAGATCCTCTATCATTTACCTGTATAAAACAGATCCACTATCATTTACCTGTATAAAACAGATCCACTATCATTTACCTGTATAAAACAAATCCTCTATCATGTACCTGTATTAAACAGATCCACTATCATTTACCTGTATAAAACAGATCCACTATCATTTACCTGTATAAAACAAATCCTCTATCATGTACCTGTATAAAACAGATCCACTATCATTTACCTGTATAAAACAGATCCTCTATCATTTACCTGTATAAAACAGATCCTCTACCATTTACCTGTATAAAACAAATCCACTATCATTTACCTGTATAAAACAAATCCACTATCATTTACCTGTATAAAACAGATCCTTTAACTTATAGTGTTCCACTATGATCACCTTTTCTTACTGTCAAGATGACATCTATTTTGACAGATAGACTGTGACAAGTTATTGTTTTGCATGACCCCACATTTTTTTTCTTTCCTTTCTATTCATTATCTACTTCATCTATTAAGTTGATGTCAATCAATGTATGAGAAATGTACTCAAAGCATGGTCTCTATACACATACTGTAAACAAGTCAGCATTCCGGACTATTTCCACTAGATAACAATGATTTTATATCAGATAAAACTTACTTAGTCTTCAGTTTAAAGAAAAACTTGAGAATAGGTTTCATTTTAATAGGTTTATGCAGAGTGCATTTAAAATAAATCCAATTGCAAGGAACTGATTTGTTCAAAGTCAAGATGTATATACATGTCACATTCAGTGCACAGTCTACTCACAGAACTCTGGGTTTTTGTTATGTGTAATGTTTTATTGGTGATATTCATGTGTAATGTTTTATTGGTGATATTCACATGCAATGTTTTATTGGTGATATTCATGTGTTTGTTATTTGTTTGTTTGATTAGGATTTTAAACATAGCATTAACAATTTTTCAGTCATAGCGCTATGATGTCTGTAGTGTGGCAGTTTATAGTGATGTCTAGCACTTGGGCATCATGCTGCAGACATGTAGCATGATGTCCCACACAGTCACATTATTCTGACACCAGGCCGACCAGTCCTAACACTAACTTCTTACTGCTAAGCGCCAAGCAATACAGCTGTTAGTACCATTTTTGTAAGTCTTTGGTATGACTCAGTCCGGGATTAAACCCATGACCTCCCACTTCTGTGGCAGATGCTCTAACCACTAGGCCATAGGAGCGGTGATATTCATTCATAATGTTTTGTTGGTGATATTCATGTGTAATGTTTTATTGGTGATACTCATGTGTAATGTTTTATTGGTAATATTCACATGTAATGTTTTATTGTTGATATTCATCTGTAATGTTTTACTGGTGATATTCATGTGTAATGTTTTATTGGTGATATTCATCTGTAATGTTTTATTGGTGATATTCCTATGTAATGTTTTATTGGTGATATTCCTATGTAATGTTTTATTGGTGATATTCATCTGTAATGTTTTATTGGTGATATTCATCTGTAATGTTTTATTGGTGATATTCCTATGTAATGTTTTATTGGTGATATTCCTATGTAATGTTTTATTGGTGATATTCATCTGTAATGTTTTATTGGTGATATTCATCTGTAATGTTTTATTGGTGATATTCATCTGTAATGTTTTATTGGTGATATTCCTATGTAATGTTTTATTGGTGATATTCATCTGTAATGTTTTATTGGTGATATTCATCTGTAATGTTTTATTGGTGATATTCCTATGTAATGTTTTATTGGTGATATTCATGTGTAATGTTTTATTGGTGATATTCATGTGTAATGTTTTATTGGTAATATTCACATGTAATGTTTTATTGTTGATATTCATCTGTAATGTTTTACTGGTGATATTCATGTGTAATGTTTTATTGGTGATATTCTTTTGTTTATTTTTATTGTTTAAAACATGACACTGTCCTGATAATGACCTCTAGATATTAGGTGTGACACAGTATTTTTCTTCTGTAAACTTAATGTATGTATTTGTAATATTTATTTATTATGTAATGAACCTAGAAACAATAGGTTCAGTTGTATTTTTAACTTCCTAGTGATATTACTGAATTCATTCTTCTAGTCAGCATTGCCTTTAACTGACTCTAGTTAGATTTACATCTCCCAGGTTTTTTTTGTTTCAAAAGCAATGCAAGCTGACTGGGAAAGACATTGACCTTGAAGTGATATATGAAGAGATGTTTTGGTAATAAACCTTCTTTTGAAAAAAACTGACAAGAAATGAAATGTCTTAACTAAGTTGATACACTGTAACATTTCACATGCAACTAAAATTTTAACTGATCCTGTAGATTTAAGTATCAATCCAGCAAGAAAACAAGGTAAAACAATGTCATCACTGAAATATTTGATTATCAATAAATTCACTGTTATCTTTTTTGTTTTGTATTCTTCTGGGGTATGTTATGTTTATTCACAAATTCACAAGTTTGCTTGCACCTCCACTTTATCTAATTTTGATTCAGAACAGTGACATGCAACAAAATAATCTTTGACAAACAACTGTTAAGATATAACTTGAGAGCACTTGTATAAATTTATTTTTTGCCAAACAGTATGTATCATTCTCCTAAAATAATTATGTAATGCATGGATGATAAACCCTGCTGGTGGGTGTTACATTTCCAGGTCGTAAATCATTAGTGATGAGTGCCTTATCTTTCCAAACAGACCTGCCAACACATTCTTGTGAGTTGCATTTTTACCAATTATCACCTAGTCACCTTGACATGCATACAAAAGTTTTGACAAGCTTACTGTTCATAGTCAGCAATTTTGACATATTCCTGGCTCACCAACTGCTTGTGTCTAATTTAGGACTAAAAAGTCAGTGAATAATGTATGCATACAAATATTACAACTAAAACAGAATTAAAAAACTTACAATTTTTTTTTACCTATCTACCAAAACATGCTTTAAAAGTTTAGATAATAAATATTCACATTTTCATTTATGCACAAGACGACGACCTTGATATTTATTAGAATATGGAAATGACAGACTTTGTATAAAATAAAGGATCCATCATGAAACAAGATATGGATGGTTATATGTTTGAAAAATACATTTAAATAAAAAATAAGCATGATGATATAGTATCCTTTTCAAGAAAACAGCATGGCATCTGTACTGAATTTATGATTAACCTCATTTAGGACTAACTAGGTATCATTAAGTAAGTGTGTAATTTGGATTTTTAACAAAGATTTAGCAATTTTCAGTCATATCGATACAATGTCTGCAGTGTGGCAGTTTATTGTCATGTCTAGCACTTGGGAATATAGCATCATATAACACCCCGGCACATTATTCTGACACCATGTCAACCAGTAGTAACACTAACCTCTAAATACTAAGTGTCGAGCAAGGCAGTTGTTAGTACAATTTTTATTAATGTTTTTTTTATTAATGTTTGGTATAACTTGGCCGAGATTTGAAACTGTGACCTCCCACAACGAATATATAGGCTATATCAATTAGGCCACTCGAGTGGTCTCGGGTAACATAATACGTCTACTGGTGAAAACCCTATGTTGATATAAACATCCATTTGGGACCAGAGAAAACAACAGTTGCAAGATGGATATATACTGTAGCATACAAACGAGGCAAAGACAGGGAAGTTTCCCCAGGCATCAGATGTCTTGATGAACCAAACCCATGGGTGCCAGTGGTCTTGGAGTACCAAAACCC
The DNA here is from genome assembly GCA_030141615.1 of Unio pictorum. Taxonomy (NCBI): domain Eukaryota; kingdom Metazoa; phylum Mollusca; class Bivalvia; order Unionida; family Unionidae; genus Unio; species Unio pictorum. Next base: position 2,898,824 of record JARLTB010000076.1, read on the forward strand.
CTTGGCTTGGGCCATTATGCCTTTATGGTCCCTTTAGGCGCTATTTACCATTAGTACACCATTGTATATATGTTTTTATGAAAAAGTTGCTGAATAATGTTGATTAAGATAGTTTTTCTACATCTGTCCCGCCAATCCAATCAGTATTGCATGAGAGCAAACAACAATTACATCTGCTTATACATAAACATCATTTTCAAACAAATATTTTGCTTTAATAAGATATATATACTGTATATATATATATATATATATATATATATATATATATATATATATATATATATATATATATATATATATATATATATATATATGTAAGAAATATAACACTTTACATAATGAAACTTTGAAGTAAAATTGCTAATGGCATATACAGCAACAACCTTATTGCATTTTATCAAATACGCTCATCACAACTGCAAAGTGAATATTGAATTCTTATATGTTGTATGACCAGAAAGGTATACAATTTTGTATAACTAATTATATTAGGCAGATTTTATTCTATATTGTAACAATATGTCATAAATCTATAAAGTTTACTTAGAACTAAATGATGTAGCATATATTTTTGCACAATGAAGGCACAAATTTCATTCCCATAATCTGAATATACCTTCCCATTTTTTGGTGCTAATTTACAAGGTGAAAGCACAAATGAGAAAAAGGTTGCACAGAAAATACTATGTTGCTTGCTTTAATGTTGAAGCTAAAGAAAAGAATGACAATTATCAATCTGCCTTTCAGGTGGATTTAACAAGTGGTGTAATTTTAGTGTACATGTGTACAAAGGATATAACACTGAAGTCTCAACATTATGGCAGTTTACGGAATTATCCAGCAGCTATTGAATAGGATGAACTACGTCACAATGTTTTTCTGAGGAAATCAACTTGCCGACAGTGTAAGCAACATGGTGCCATGTTAGTATGGAAAGTCCATTAGGCATGAAAGGGACAGAGAATGCCAATGTTAGAACCATTCTGGTCAAATTCAGGCTAAAAAATAATAAATCAATGAATGAAATAAGTTCTGTGCACTTTTTATCACAATAAAAATTTCATTATTGAAATTGTTAAGGGGGTACAGAACTAACGGAGTGGTGTATAAAACAAACAGACTGGCCAAACAGACTATAGTTCTGCTACTTGTGGGGTATAAATACAGGATTTCAGAGTTTGGTTTAACCTGTAAAAGTGTGAGGTCATTCCTGGGTATCAAAACTATCAGGCAAATTGACCATCTTCACTAGCCAATGGTCATCGACACACTTCATCTATGTATATGTAAGTAGCCAAAAACAGAATCTACTGTTAGGCTATACCATTAGATACTGCTGAAAAAAACTTCTAATCAGATTGCTCACTAAGTTCATGTATATAGATAGCAGGGAATGATTATCATAGTTTCCACAGACATCCTTCACATGTTTCTCCATTTCATACTACTGACACACTTTTTCTTCCATGTCAATGCTTGGACACCATGGAAGTCATTAATTTAAAAACCATGTATGTGTAACAAGCTATAAGATTGTTAAATGGATCTAGTTTGCTATGGGCAGTAACTAGATTGCTAAACTGATCTGGACTGCAATGTACAGTAACTAGATTGCTAAACTGATCTGGACTGTAATGTACAGTGACTAGATTGCTAAACTGATCTGGACTGTAATGTACAGTAACTAGATTGCTAAACTGATCTGGACTGTAATGTACAGTAACTAGATTGCTAAAATGATCTGGACTGCAATGTACAGTAACTAGATTGGTAAAATGATTTGGACTGCAATGTACAGTAACTAGATTGGTAAAATAATCTAGCTTGCAATGTACAGTAACTAGATTGCTAAACTGATCTGGACTGTAATGTACAGTAACTAGATTGCTAAATTGATCTGGACTGCAATGTACAAAAACTAGATTCAAAAGTGATCTAGCTCATAATGCCAAACAACTTGATTGGTAAATTGATGAAGCTTGCAATGCACAGTAACTAGATTAGTAGATGAGTTATCTTGCTATTGATAGTTATTGGTAAATTGACCGAGCTTACTGTACTACTTATTGTAGTTGAACATAGAATAGACTGTGTTAAATATCAGATAACTGAAATAATTCAGTCTGATCCAGAGCTATCAGTAGCACAAAAAAAGTAAAACTATTATTGGATATACCAATTATAAGCTCTAAGGCTAGTACGGACATTTTTTAAACTTAATTTATTATATATCCTCTCATGCAAACTTTTTAAAATGTTACATAATGCTAGAATAATTACATTTTTTTGAGGAAATTACTGTCCTCTAAAAGTTATATTCATGTAAATATATATTTATATTATATTCTTAGGTGTAAATATATATTTATATTATATACTTAAGTGCAAATATATATTTATATTATATACTTAAGTGCAAATATATATTTATATTTTAACTTAGCACTTATATTTTAATTGCAATTTATGTGTATATATGGTATTTGCCAACTTTCATAATCTAGCCACAGGATTTTGTGAGCTCCAAATATGGCTAGGCAACTATGAATAATTGGTGTTTAGATACAATTTGCCAATTTCAAGGTGATTATTTAATGTTTAATATAAAAAAAATAATGAGAACTCTTTGACATGTCTGTTTGGAAGTAAAAGGCACTTGTATACAATGATTACAAACCCAAAAATGTAGTTCCAACAAGCAGTGTTTATTATTGATTGCTTATGAAATAATTGCAGGAGATATATTTACTTGCCATCTAGAAAATAATTAAATGGATAAATATAAGTATACTCAAATCATTCTCAAATGCTGGTTGTCAAAGAAGGCTTTTATGCATGTCACTCAGTTCAAGGAGAAGACTGGACAAAATGGAAGCAGAAACAGACATATGAGTGGACACAAACACTTCCCACTAAAAAATGCTAGCAGTTAAATCATTGAACTTGCACATTTCAGTGAGGGGCTCAGTTTTCTAATTATATCTGCACCATAAACCATCCTTTCTTTCATTATCTACATATAAATCCAATTAAAGGCGTTATCCTCTCTGTGTCAGAAAATGGCATAAAATTTTCTTCATCTGAGAAAATTAAAAATACACAAAATATGACACAAATTCTACCACCTGAAACTGATGTCATCAAAAATGTTCAGAAAGTATGAAAACAAAAGAAGACAGATAGAAATTTTGTGTACAATGTTGTTTTTTCTAAAATTATTTTGACTGAGGATCTGGTTTTTCCAATGGGAAATATGGTTCTTCTATCCATATATCAAATTGAAATTTAGTCAAAGGGACACAACTCCTATAATTTGCTATTAATTTCTGTAACAAAAGTTAAAAGCTAGAAGTTAATAATAATAATAATAATAATAATAATAATAATAATAATAATAATAAAGAAAAAGGGACACTCAACTACACAAGTGTTGTGAGGTTTAAATCTGAATTTAACAACACGAGTATAATTCCACATACTTATAGCAGTAGTCCCTTGTCATGGAAAAATATTTTGATAAAAGTCTAACACAAGACATAAATGGATCCATTGATAAAACAATACACCTCTCAAAGGCAGTGTTAAAGTTTGCAGGTAATTTCAAATATAAAAAACGTTGGGATTATATACATCACTGATGGGTCCCTACATATGAACATTTATGATATATGCAGTTCGGGGTCAAGGTCATTTGCTGCAATGATTATCAGATCAAATATTAATTATCAGATCAAATATTAATAACCTAGTATTTATTAAAGCACTATATAAGTTTTAAGCAGTGGGATTTGTCTGACTACTGTATGGAATCATGATGCTGACAACAACTCCATACTCAGGAAATTATTTTAAAAAATAGTGACTGTCTCATCATTTCATAGTGACTGTCTCATCATTTCAGACACATGAAAACGCATTATAGTGATACTGAAATGTGACCAATCTAGACAGGAAAGAATTTCACGACAAAAGAAACAGGTACCAATAATCCAGTTTGATTAAAACAGAAAAATATTATCCACCATTAAACATGGACAGGATGTTGTGACAACTAGATACCGAATTCAATTTCATTGGCCGATCACGATGCTTGGTGCTATTTTTAGTAACACAGGGATTCCTCAAGATATGCACTGATCGGAACCTAACTGATCATATTCTGGTTGCGTGTTAGTATACACCGTTCTTTCCCTCTAAATTTCAAATGAAAAATGTAAGCAAAATAAAAGAACTTGCCTAAAATTTTTAAACATTCACTAGCCCTTGATGAATATGTTGTTTTTTCCTCCTACTCTCACGTTGCTAACACCAACACCCAGAAAGTCAACAAAATCCGACAGTGAACCATATTTTAGAGAAGCAATATTCTCCTTCACCAAGTAATAGGCAACTGACAGCATGAATAATTGACATCTAGAGAAAGGTAAAAGCTCATGTTCCAAGTTTAATCAAAATCAGAACACAAACATAACATCCAACATAGGGTAACAACTCAATAATCTGCAAGATCACTATATTAACATGCATGAGATCTTGAAATGCTGCAACCATGTATTCTAAGTTATATCAAAATGGCATCAGAAATATAATCTCATCCTGTCGTAAACTCATCTGAGATGTTGAAATGCTGCAACCATGTATTCTAAGTTATATCAAAATGGCATCATGAATATAATCTCATCCTATTGTAAACTCATCTGAGATCTTGAAATGCTGCAAACATGTATTCTAAGTTATATCAAGTTTAAATGGCATCAGAAATATAATCTCACCACAAAACTCACCTGAGATCTTAATGATAAAAGGGAATATTCAAAAACTAAACAAGAAATATTGCCTCCAATGTTGTAACAAGCAAATGTTGATAGAAGTATGAAGCACAAGAGATTGAAAGACATCCCACAGCTCACTTCACTTTATGACCAGAAACAAGAAATATTGCCTCCGATGTTGTAACAAGCAAATGTTGATAGAAGCATGAAGCACAAGAGATTGAAAGACATCCCACAGCTCACTTCACTTTATGACCAGGTGTGGCAAAACTCCAAAATCAAATACCTGAATAATCACTATTAACTCAAATAATTCACTTGGCCCAAATGTATTGCATTTTTTTTTCTACTACTAATGGAAAACTCATAACTACCAGTAGCATTTTCACAACACAGAATTTTTTCAAGCTTTATCCGTATAACAAAGACTTTGCTTTCAAACAAAAACACTTTTAAAAAAATCCATACTTTGAATGTTACTTATTTGTACTCACTTGAGTTCATCCGTAAGAACAAGCTCCTCCCCTGAATCATCTTCATCAAACATTATGTAACCCTTCTCTTTTTTGTCTTTCTTGTCCTTCTTCTTGCTGGCATCCTTCTTTTTACCATCATCTGCTGGAAGACAAAGTATACATAATTATAAAGCACCTCAGCACAGTGCACCAATCACATAACACAGGCATGGTCGTAGATCCCATTTTGGCTGATAAATATACTTTATTAATGAAGTTGTCTCTTTATAAGATAATCATACTTTTAACATGGGTACTTGTATGGCCTGGTTAACAGCACTATAATGAAGGATTACCTTTAGCATATAATATCCATTTATAATTTTCCTAAATGTAGACAATAATTTTTATTTGTTTAAATTAGTTTTGTTTTCTTATTTTTTCTAAGCACTGCTGATCCTGAACAACTGGCAGTCCTAATCAACTCTGTACCAATGGAGAAAAATTCCATCTTCTGTCAGTCCTAGACAACTCTTTACCAATGGAGAAAAATTCCATCGTCTGGCAGTCCATGACAAATAAGAACCAGGCAAAGAAAATGATATTAAACCCACTGACATCGACTGCAAGCCTAAGCTAGTAAATATCATACTTATCATACACAGCAACACCATAAATGTTGGGTCATACTAACATATTTTTAATTTAATTTCATAAAGCATAGAACTAAGTTTGGGGATATTTTAACTCAAAAGTTTCTTATTCGAGTTGACTGAATAAATATAAAGCATCAAATCCTAATCCTTAAATGAGTTGACTGAACAATGTAAAGAATCAACTTCTAATCCCGGAACAAGTTGACTGAACAGAATCAAGCATCAACTCCTAATCCATAAATGAGTTGACTGAACAGTAAAATGCATGGATTAAGTGATTTACTGACCAGCTGACTAACAGCTAGTTTTCCTGCTCAGATAATCACACAACTGAGATACTAAAACAGCAATGCAGCAAACAGTGTTAGCCATACTGTAATAGCCTAACTAATGTAGTTCAAATGTTATTCTATATCATCATCTTGCAAGAAAAAAATAAGCCTGGATTACAATATTTGACCTGTTTAGCAATTACAAAAACACTGACAACCATAGACATCACAACAGTTACTATCATAAATATCAAAATCAAGCACTGACATTTTAATTCCTCAAGTGAAGATAGAGGCTTTAAATAAGTTATTACATCACAGTTCACAATCCGTAAGAAAGAGTAAGACCACTTCCTGCTGATCTTTTACTCATTTCCTTGTATCTTTTTGAATTTATGTGTACAAAAACAACAAATAAAAGACAAGCCGCAGTAAGAACAATAATGGTTTTTATGACATTAAAACAGATGAGAATAAATTTCACTATTACTTGCAATGAAATCATGGCCTCAATATTTTATTAAAGAATAATTTTTAAAAAGTGATCTTTGACAATGATGGATATTTCATGAACTAAAGTTTACCTCTTTTAACAAAAGGAATCTTGTTTGATTGTGAATTTGAATTAATTACAAATCTGATTTCCTACTTACCATTCTCCTTGTGTTGCATTCCACTATAGTAGAGAGCAAAGCAGAGAGTAGTCAGATCAGGGATCCAGACTATCCAACAACAACAAAAAGCAGTGATGTAATGCACAATGTTTTTGCTAATGCAAGAAGATTGTTGAAACCAATGGTTTAATGTTATAGATCTCTCAGCAGTTGGACACCTTGAAAATTAAGGTAGTTTTTACAGAAAAATGAATAAAATCATTATTAGAGCTGTACCGATGTCACTTTTTGCCGATTATGCCGATACCGCGTACAGCCGATTATCAAAATTGCCGATACCGATTATGAGACCGATTATTTGATTATTTTTTTTGCCGATTTTTTTTTTGGCAAACAGGAAAGTTTTGCGGCACAATAAATATGTTCTAATCACTATGTAAATTGAGGCAATGTTTTTGAGTTTATTGCCGACTTTCTATGAGCAAAGGTCGTCGGCTTGCTTTGACAACAACAAATACTCGTTATTGCTGCGGCAACATCAGATAATTGTAAAACATTGATATAGAATTGTTTTATTTGTTTAGTATATGCCGGTGCTTCAAAGGTACAGTAAAACCTGTTATGACTTATGAGAGACCGCCCCTTCTGCCAGATGGCGGCTTGGTGAAACACTAACAAAAGAAATAAAAAATAATTTTAAAAAATCCAGAAATGATTCTCACTTACTAGTATTAAAGACAATGAGTTCGTTCACCCTCCAGGCATTACGGATTAACTGAAAGACAGACGACGTACTCAAACCTACACTGAAGCCCTTTCAAACAATTTCTCACTGGGACATAAGGACTATCGGTGTTTTGTGAGTTTTCATAAAGATAAAGAAAAAACACAAACATCAAAATTGACTGTGCATATATCCATCATTACTCCCTTTGATGTTAATCTTACTGGCTATTCACATGACTTTGGCACTACAATGGCCGTTAGCGACATGTACTTTAGTCTGGTTTACTGCAGTTTACAAATGTTACCGGACGCTGGAGTTGAAAATTTCGCACAACTGGCAGCAAGATAAATTCTTTTTAAATACTTTATTAGAGCAATCTCTTTGTTACAAAAGATTAATTGATGGTTCGATGTGTTTATCTCGATATATGGTTATTCGACTATACAGTAGTGTTAGTTAATGAGCAACATGTTTGCATACTGCATTTATCCCGAGCTCTAGTGTTACAAAGGATTAAGTTATGGTCAGTCAAAACGCGACTGTATATACAACTTTTATCAGGAAAAATTGGTTATTTAAAAAAATTATTTGCATCGGCACCGATTATTTTTGCCGATACCCGATTATACCGATTGTGCTAATAATCGACCCGATTACGCGTACGGGCGATTAATCGGTACAGCTCTAATCATTATATAAAGTACTTTATTGACAATTATTCCCAACAGATTTTAAATCAGCTCTAGCCATCAAATTGACCAGCTTGCTTCACCACCACCACCACCACCCCTGGATTTTTCTTGATGTTCAGCAAGAACAGTATAATTTTATATTGTTATGGAGGTCCCTCGATAAAATGCATCCTCACTTATAGTGAGGTCTATGTTTTGGGCACCATTGTGTGCGATTTATCAATGGAGTGGTGTACATGGCTAGCGCACTATCAATTTAGGTCAAGACCAGTACAGCATAATTATACTACATGGTCAGTGTTGTATTATTTTAGTATATGGTTTTGCTGTGTAAACAGTTTGAGTGTTTTATCCCAATTTTGGAGTTTTGTTGCACTTTAAGCCCTTAGAAAAGATGTATTTTCAACTTAACTGGATAGATCTCAGAAAAAGCAACACTTTAGCCTATCTCAAAAGATTGCATCTGGGATAAATTTATCTTTGTTACTTTTATGGGAAATAATAAATAATGCACCATATCTTTTTATAGTCCATGTCCTGAGAGACACATCCTGAGATTATTTACAATTCCAATTTGTAAAAAGGTAACACTCTTCACCTGGATTCAACTGTGATGATATAATTTTCTTTGCCATATTTAAAATGTATTTACTTACCTGTGTAACTTTTTTCTTGATCAGAACTTTCGAAGCTCATCTCGACATTAAAGTGTCTAATATCAACAGCTGTTTTGTATTTGACCCACAAGAGCTATCTTTCAGTCATGAATTTTCATGACTCTGAAAAAAAAAATGATAACATTTATGAGCAGATGAAGATAAAAGATTTATCAGTAGCCAACTGTGACAGACTGAAATATAATTTTTTTTTATCCTACTATGCTATCTACTACTATGCTACTTCATTCATCACTAAATGCACGTATATGCAATGCAGAGCATTATTTAAACTGTCTTACACACTGGCACAGGAAATGTCATCCATTTTGAAGATTTTATAAAATCATTCTTGAACCATCAGGAACAGATTACGCTAGTCTATTAAGGTTGAATCTGGCATGTACAGGGACTGAATATAACACATAATCTCAGTGTAAGTTAATTGGGAAATGTGAGTTAAACTTTTAAGCTCAAACTACTTTTACATGTGCGAAAAAATGTTCCATCTTAACTCTTGTTTCTACACATATTTTAGCAGCAACATATTTCTAAAACATAAAATAAAGCTCGCTTAGGCTCTGTATCTGTGTATATGAGATCATATGTTTAGTTTCTTACCCTGAGCTGTTGCCAATAAGATAATGTGCTGTGGACCTGGTTACTACTATTGTTTAAAGGAATGAAGAAGAATCTCTTCCACAAGCAGAAACCGAAAGAAACATGCACATCCCACCCCATCCCTTCAGTACAACCCTCTTTCTTCTTGAACTGCAAAATGACTAACGACTATGGAATTGTCTACATACATTAGTTGACAGAGTTGCTTTTGAAACATGAATGACTTGGTTACTTGATAACTGATCCCATTCTGATTACATATCAGATTATGACCTCATTTGATTATGACCTCATTTGAGCTTAATTTCAGAATCAAAGGGTGTTACCAGCAACAGTCCAGCTTGGAAGAGTCCAATACATTAAAGTTCAATGACCCCAAAAATGACTTTGCTTCTTCTTTCTGCAACATTAGATAAATAAATATGTACCAAAGCATAACTATTCCAGGCATAAGCCATTTTTTTTTAAAAAATGCAACTAAACACTATACCATATCACAATTTATTGTACAACCCTGCTGAGTGATAAAAATCAACTTCTCCAGCTTTAAAATAAATAAAAATCCAAAGCACAACCTTTCCAAAAGACCTATTAGGCAAACAACAGTTGTTACAGAAAAACATTTCTTTCATTTAATTTCTTATTAAATCAATTCAATGTCATTTTTCACAACCTGCATTATTATCCAACACATGACAATACTGTCAGCCATCAAATGAATGACAGGCTTAATATGTGCTTGACAAATATGATATAAAATACTACATTGATTGATATATTGATATGACAAATATAAAATACTACATTGACTTATATATTGATATGACAAATATAAAATACTACATTATTGATATCCTGATATGACAAATATAAAATACTACATTACTGATATCTTGATATGACAAATATAACATACTACATTGATTGATATACAAAAGAATCAAGAGATCCATAACCACTGACATTTAATCAGCTTGTGTGAAACGACCCATAATATGAGCCATGGCTCTTACTTCATACCATTGTTGTCTGGAGTTTCTTTTGGTTTTTGAAAATAACTGTGTATTGTTATTTTTTACAGAATAGTTGATGCTCTTCATTAGATATTGAATACATCTAGATAGCAGTGTGAGAATCTTTTGCATCAAACATATTCTATCTCTCTCTCACACACACATACACACTGTTAACTCTAGAAACTTGGAGTTGTGACCCTTTGTTAGGCCTCTAAAAAATTCAAATGTGGGGGTCCTTGGAACTCCATAAAATATCACATTAATGGAAGCCCTGTTATCTGCCATGACAGATAACATGAGATTCTCATAGCAATTCATTTTCCAAATAAGGATTGTTATACCATATCTGGATATTCTATGATCTGATATTCAATGCATGCCATATATACTATGATCCATTTACATTTCCAAATAAGGATGCAATATCTGGCACAGGAGTACCCATAAATGATGCAAGGGTACTTTAGTCTGAATATACCTCCCAATTTGTTTGTATCCCCCTACCAATTTCAACAAAGGAAATCTTTAATACGATAAAAAGTGCACATAACTGTGACCAGAATGTGGCTAACACTATCATCCTCTGTGCCTTTCAAGCTATGGGCAAGTCTCATTTCCTCAGAAAAAATTGTGATATTGTTCATTCTATTTGGTAAATGCCAGATAATTCCGTAAATTACAAAAATGTTAAGAATCTTTAGCTATCTCTTTGCACACATTACCATAGAAATTACACCACTTATTAAATCCACAGGAAAGGTAAATATGTATAGTCTGTGTCTACATCCCCGTTTGTTTGTATCCCCATGCCGATTTCAGTAACAAAAAGCATAAACAAGATAAAAAGTCAATAAATCTTACTCAATTCATTCATTGATTTATAATTTCTAACCCGACTGCGACCAGGGTATCCATAACACCTTTATTGTCTGATGCTTGACAAAGTTTTCATTACAACCATGGCCATTTTCGAGATCAATTTCCAGTTCCTGGACAAGTAAATTTTCAGCAAAGGGGCAGATGCATACACATTCTATAGGTTGCAATGGGATATAACTCTTAACCTTACTGTAATTGACGGAAGTATCTGGGAGTAACCAAATATGAGCAATGATGTCACTCTATCTGCGGAAAAAAGACTTACCCAAATTGTGTGCAATATGGTGTCATCTTAGTATGAAAACTTCCTCTGTTAAGCATGAGACACGCAGACGATAAAGGTGTTATGGACACCTTGGTCACAATCGGGTTAAAAATTATAAATCAATGAATGAATTGAGTAAGATTTATTGACTTTTTATCTTGTTTATGCTTTTTGTTACTGAAATCGGCAGGGGGGGTACAAACAAACGGGGATGTAGACACAGACTTTAGTTGTCATTATTTTCCTTTGCTTGATTCGACATTATAAATATTGGAAGCAGATGACATAGTATTTTCTTTCTATGTACATACATGTGTAGTCATGTATATACCCCTTCGCTTAAAATAGACTTGTCCAGGACCTGGAAATGACTGGCAAGAATCGTCATCTTATACTCTGAAAACTTTATTTTAAAGGGAAATGCGCAGATGACAACAGTTTGAAATTATAAATCAATAAATAATTAACTGAGTAAGTTATGTGGATCTCTTATCCCATTTGTGCTTTCGTTTTCGGTTTTCAATCGAAATGGGGAGGGAGGCTACAAACAAACGAGGAGGTATAATCAGACTGTAATATCAGTATATATTGGTACCAAATTTATTACACTACATGAAGTGAAGCTTCAAAAATAAAAGCGTCATTCTTAAACAGGTCTCACGAGAAAAGAAAGAAGTGTCATCACATATTAGAAGTATATTGTATTCGTAGGTAAACTGTAAGCAATGGTAGGAGCCCCTGTGATAACCACAACGGTTTAGGTCATAACTAAAGGGACTGGTGGTGACAAGGAGAGAAAGAAGGACTTCTAATTTCTATTGTGTTTCTCTATTACATTTTTATATAATATAACCCCTAAAGTTTAAACTACCAACACCTCACGTCATGGCCAAAAACTGTGAAGTAACGTCAACTGTACTTAGATTAACAGTACTTAATACACGATTGTGACAAATATTACCAAGTTCCTACTGCCTATCGCAGATGCAAATCTCATGAAAGTAGGGTTGCTCAAATTAAACTTAAACACAATTTTGGTTTTCCTGCATTCTATATGTTTGTTTTCACTACTGATTTTAGAAGTACCAATCTACGACAAAAGCTAAATAATTTCAGTTTTCACGGACCAACCGGAAGTTGAATGTCACTTACCAATAATAGTCCGACTATGAACCCGTTACCATATTAGTGCTTGTCCTGCGTACGAGAAAGAAACAATAAAGAAAATTGCACCAAATAACACCCCCCCCCCCCCCAACACAAACACGCACATTCATATTTGCACAACGTTTCCATCACTCTCACTAGGAATATATAACTCTATCGTGAGATTGTTTACCATGTCGGTCTTCGTTTATCAAGGTGAATTTTAATCTCTTTCAATTAAAAAAATACAACACAATTTGAAATGAACTTGTATTGTGTTGCATGCGTATAAAACAAACCGTACACTGGCCTATCTGCTGAAGGGAGAGCAGTTTACCTTCAACCAGAGTTCCACTCTGCAAAACGAAAGGTTATCGATGTCAACTCAATAACGATGCGTTTCGATGATGTACTGACAGAGAAAAAATTTTTTTTGGCTCTCCAAAATAATGCGAGATAAGTCACGTATTTGACTGTATTGTTACGATTCAATACGTGCATACATACATACATACATACATACATACATACATACATACATACATACATACATACATACATACATACATACATACATACATACATACATACATACATACATACATACATACATACATACATACATATACATACATGCATGCATGCATGCATGCACGCACGCACGCACGCACGCACGCACGCACGCACGCACACACACACACACACACACACACACACACACACACACACACACATACATACATACATACATACATACATACATACATACATGCATACGCACGCTCGCACGCACGCACTCTCCATCCATTTAGTTGGTTTACCTAACTTTTAATGATCTGTTGATTAGATTTTCATTATCGTCAAATTTGTTATCTAAAGGTAAGGTAAACTTTGATTCTTCTCCAGCTTTAATTGAATTTCGCTAAAGCTGACAGACTCTTAATTATAGTTTGCTACATTTGTATGGGAAACTATAAACGAGTTTTTTTCTTCTTTCTTTTCTGCGCATGACTGCACGACCTTGGAAGTAGAGTATTCTTCCGAAAAAAATAAAACTTCATATGTTCCCATATAAATGCAGTAATCCTTTTATTATATACCCATTTCATTTTCCTACCTAAGGATTAATAAATTTCGTTCTCCAACCTAAGGCTCAATAACAAAGGAATACACTACAAGAAACAAAGTGCTTGAATTTATGATGTTGTAGAGATTTTCCTTTATTTAGGTTGGGTGGGCCGCTCCCAATATTATTTAATATATTACAGAAGACCCACCCTGGCTTGTTTTTGTCTGAAACTGAAGTAGTGAAATACACATTCTCCCTCGTAAGTGTACATGGTATATATAATCAGATGCATTTCTGTACATTGCACTTCTACAAAGTGTACAGAGATATCCACATATCCGTGAGCTGATATATCCTTACACACGACACTCCTTCAACGTATACACATATAGGCAAACCCATATAAACTAATGTTGCACACTGCAAACATTATACAAAGTATAATTCAATTCAATAATTGCAAAGCTATACTATCAAATGAATAAATGCATGAGGTAACCACGAATTAACCAAATAGCGAATTACAATATTAATTCTTTACATAAACATTGCTCAAATCTCAAACTATGCATATATCAAACATTACGAATGAAACACCTTACAAATGGTAATTCTACGTACTAAAGTATACATAATGAACTAATTAAAGTACATTTACTTTGCAGTAATATATTATTACAATCGAGCAAATAGTCACTGACCTGTACTGAAGCTCCTTGTAATTCCCAGAATATATACGTTTCCCGCCAATTTCGAATGAAGTCGGAGTAGCTTATCTTCCCTTAATTCACGCAAGCTGATCTTAACGACTACTGCCATTTAGTTCTCAAGATAATAAATTTAAACTTGCGATTCTAATGTGGCCACGCCTTGCTCAATTTCGAGTGCATACCGAATCGTATATTTATCAGACACCGCCCTCTCCCAACAGTCTGTCCAGGGTGGATTTACAACTTTCCTTTGATTCGAAACATTATTCCATAACTTACTTGTGCTTACAATTATTATAGAACCTCCTTGACCAAAATACGGCGAGTTACGAATCTTATGGTAATGTCAATTAACTGGTTTGACACTTTTGCTCGCCGAATTGACCTTCATACATATTGACGGCGTGAAATTATTAGCCTCAGGGTCTAACATATACATGTTGAAATCTGGTTAATCCTTATAACGTGGCAGATGTATTTAAAACAAAAACACACTCGTAGATTCATCAATACACAGTAACAATATTAATGATAACATAAAACCGCCACGCGACCTTTGGACTTCGTCGCGAACTCGACATAAGATTATTATAAGTTTTGTTTTACTGAAAACTGAAATTAAGAGTAATATTGTGAATAAAAACGCAGTTTTCTCAAATGGATGGATGTTTATTTTTATCTTGATCCAGAAAACCAACCAACTTCTTGTGATCTGTTGATTAGAATTATATTATAGGTAGGGATCAGGAAAGAAAAGCACCAGAACTTAATCACAAAACCTTTAATCGTCAAACAATATTTAGGTAAGTATAATTTGGCACCAAAGGTTAACATGTACCAGTCAGAAGAGGAACTTTGTGTAACAATTATGCTTTCTGATTTTAACAAGTTTAACTTCTAGAAATGCAATGCAAACATTATTGAGTAAAAACAATCAAAATTATAGGCAATTACAATCTAACTTGTATGTAATTGAAATCACGTTTGTAAGCCATTGCAAACTAATTTGTTGGCAATTGCAATCAAAATTTGTAGGCAAGTGTAATCAAATTTGTAAACATTCGTTGTTGTTGTTGTTGTGGGGTTTAACGCCATTTTTCAGCATACGATAGGCTATACATGGCGGCCAATATTATTGGTGGAAGAAGAAACAGGAAAACCCCTGGAAAGAACCACCGACCCACGAGAAGCTACTGGCAAGCTTTCTCACTTAACTACATTAGCCAAATCTTAGACTCGAACACACGCAGACAGAGGTGAGATGGCATTGATCCGTAATGGAAAGCGCTCTAGACCACTCGGTCTCTCGGGGCCCCATAAACATTCGTAATTAGACTTGTAGGTGGTTGTAATCAAACTTGTAGCCAGTTTTAATCAAACTTCTAGGCAATTGCAATCAAACCTGTCGGTAAATGTAATCAAAACTTGTAGGCAGTTGTAATCAAACTTGTAGACAGTTGTAATCAAACTTGTAGACAGTCTTTAATCAAACTTGTAGACAGTCTTTAATCAAACTTGTAGGCGACTGCAATTAAAACTTGTAGACAGTCTGTAATCAAACTTGTAGACAGTCTTTAATCAAATTTTTAGAAAGTCGTAATCAAACTTGTAGGCAGTTGTAATCAAACTTGTAGACAGTTTTAATCAAACTTGTAGGCGACTGCAATTAAAACTTGTAGACAGTCTGTAATCAAATTTATAGGCAGTTGTAATCAAACTTGTAGACAGTCTTTAATCAAACTTGTAGACAGTCTTTAATCAAACTTGTAGACAGTCTTTAATCAAACTTGTAGGCGACTGCAATTAAAACTTGTAGACAGTCTGTAATCAAACTTGTAGACAGTCTTTAATCAAATTTTTAGAAAGTCGTAATCAAACTTGTAGACAGTTGTAACCAAACTTGTAGGCAGTTGTAATCAAACTTGTAGACAGTCTTTAATCAAACTTGTAGGCGACTGCAATTAAAACTTGTAGACAGTCTTTAATCAAATTTTTAGAAAGTCGTAATCAAACTTGTAGACAGTTGTAATCAAACTTGTAGGCAGTTGTAATCAAACTTGTAGACAGTCTTTAATCAAACTTGTAGGCGACTGCAATTAAAACTTGTAGACAGTCTTTAATCAAATTTTTAGAAAGTCGTAATCAAACTTGTAGACAGTTGTAATCAAAGTTGTAGGCAGTTGTAATCAAACTTGTAGACAGTTGTAATCAAACTTGTAGACAGTTGTAATCAAACTTGTAGACAGTTGTAATCAAACTTGTAGAAAGTCGTAATCAAACTTGTAGACAGTTGTAATCAAACTTGTAGACAGTTGTAATCAAACTTGTAGACAGTTGTAATCAAACTTGTAGACAGTCGTAATCAAACTTGTAGACAGTTGTAATCAAACTTGTAGACAGTTGTAATCAAACTTGTAGACAGTCGTAATCAAACTTGTAGACAGTCTTTAATCAAATTTTTAGAAAGTCGTAATCAAACTTGTAGGCAGTTGTAATCAAACTTGTAGACAGTTTTAATCAAACTTGTAGGCGACTGCAATTAAAACTTGTAGACAGTCTGTAATCAAATTTATAGGCAGTTGTAATCAAACTTGTAGACAGTCTTTAATCAAACTTGTAGACAGTCTTTAATCAAACTTGTAGACAGTCTTTAATCAAACTTGTAGGCGACTGCAATTAAAACTTGTAGACAGTCTGTAATCAAACTTGTAGACAGTCTTTAATCAAATTTTTAGAAAGTCGTAATCAAACTTGTAGACAGTTGTAACCAAACTTGTAGGCAGTTGTAATCAAACTTGTAGACAGTCTTTAATCAAACTTGTAGGCGACTGCAATTAAAACTTGTAGACAGTCTTTAATCAAATTTTTAGAAAGTCGTAATCAAACTTGTAGACAGTTGTAATCAAACTTGTAGGCAGTTGTAATCAAACTTGTAGACAGTCTTTAATCAAACTTGTAGGCGACTGCAATTAAAACTTGTAGACAGTCTTTAATCAAATTTTTAGAAAGTCTTAATCAAACTTGTAGACAGTTGTAATCAAAGTTGTAGGCAGTTGTAATCAAACTTGTAGACAGTTGTAATCAAACTTGTAGACAGTTGTAATCAAACTTGTAGACAGTTGTAATCAAACTTGTAGAAAGTCGTAATCAAACTTGTAGACAGTTGTAATCAAACTTGTAGACAGTTGTAATCAAACTTGTAGACAGTTGTAATCAAACTTGTAGACAGTCGTAATCAAACTTGTAGACAGTTGTAATCAAACTTGTAGACAGTTGTAATCAAACTTGTAGACAGTCGTAATCAAACTTGTAGACAGTTGTAATCAAACTGGCAGACAGTTAACCTTAAAGTTGAATGCATTGAACATTAAGAGTTTATCACATTAGACAGTGGGAGTGCTTTTGAAGGTCACTATGACCTTTAATCATCACGTCTTCCATGTCAGTGTTAAAACTTCAAAGGGGCCAGCGTTCCCACTCAGTGATATGAACCGGATATCTTTAACACAGTTTTGAGAAAGAGACATCTGAGGTTACGATTCATGTCAAATAGTCATTATTCAAAGGAAAAAATATATTAAGAATTTAGAGATTCTGACTAACGAAAGAAATTATTGTCTTTGGAACGTTTTAGAAACCACTACTTATGATTGACAAGAGTGAAATTCAGGCGTACACCTTGGAAGTAATGTGAACTTAAAGTGACTACCTTGGTCGAAATTCTTTAGTCTGTAATATTATGAGAGAGTAAAAAGTTTTGCTCAGAAGAATCGTAAAAACGAAATAGTGCTTTTCTCGTTAAACAAGAAAGGGACAATGTGTCTGTTTTGTGAGAAAGAGGGGGCTTAGTCCTGGGAGGCACAAGTTCTAAAGTTAAAAACATTGAGGTACGCAGTTTTAATTTCACGTAATATTCTATTTCTGTATTGTTTGTTTTATACCAATGTGTTTGATATGACTAAGTTCCATATTATGTATCGTTTACTCACTTTCACGGAAATGTGTTTATGCTAGAGTTGTGATGCAATTTATCGTATTCAATTGCATGCAAATGGGTTGACGCTAGAGTTGTTTTGCAATTTATCTTTATCATTTTACAGTTATTAGTTCATTGGTAGAATCGATTACATATGACCCAACTTTTCATATGTGTAGGATTTTATAGGGTTATACGAAATAGGTATGGAATAATTTCCTTTGTAAGTTAGGACGATACTGATTATCGTGAGTTAACGATAATTACCTATTATATTTGTTTTTGTACTGTTTAATCTTGTACGTTAAGGATCTGTGAATTGTATTCAATAGTAATCGAACAGGTAGTAGCATACGGTCACTTTTCAATAAACCCCCCATGTGGTAAATTATTACCTGTCGCTGTGAAGCAATGGCAAAGTACTGCCGTATTAAGTCAGAGTACGCATAGTGTCGATACCTAGGGTGTTCTGAGTAGGTAAGTGAAGGAATGTTTTATACATCTAGTAAGTGGAACATATAGCGATTTAGGAATATGTTTGTCCTTTAAGTGTTCTGAGAGAGAGAGAGAGAGAGAGAGAGAGAGAGAGAGAGAGAGAGAGAGAGAGAGAGAGAGAGAGAGAGAGAGATACTCGATAGCTCGAAGACGGAGTCCGGAAAAATGAGAAGTGACGAGTGAAGTCCGAAAACAGAGAAGTGATGAATTCAGAGTAAAGGACTGCGAGTTCAAATAAGGATGAGGCAGTCGGAATAGGACAACTCGAGGAAACGGAAACGTTGAAAGATTGTCGAGACGAAGGTGATGCAATCAGTCGTGGACATTGTGCCCTTTTCACCACTTATGATGAAGAAATAAATCCAAATTTGATACTGTTATTAAATCCTGTTGATATAACTTAACTTGAATTGAATTGACCACTATTAATTTGTTTGATCAATTTTTTTTTTCTTTTCAAAGGGGTTCGTCGCGTTTTCTGTTGATATTATATCTTTTCACTAAAACAGCGTCATAATAACGCGTGAGGTCATTTCATGGATAACATAGCTAACTCCATTTAACTACTACAGTTTCTAAGAGGGAGACGTTACAAAGCAATTACAAACAAACTTGCTGGTAATTACAATCAAGCATGTATGTAATTGCAATCAAACATGTAGGCTACTGTAATCAAACTGTTTTTGGCAATTACAATCCATCTTGCAGGCAATTGCAATCAAGCTTTTAGGTAATTTTATTCAAACTTGCAGGCAATTTCAGTCAAACTCGTAGAATGCTGTAATCAAGCTTGTTGGCAATTGCAATCAAACTCGTAGGTAATTGTATTCAAGCTTGTAGTCAATTTAAATTAAACATGTAGACAATATAGACAGTTGCAATCAAATTTTTAGGCAATTACAATAAATCTTGTTGTCAATGCAATCGATGGCATAACCTTGGATCTTTGGCAATATTATGTTGTTAATTGTTAGTGTGGTTTCTTGGATGCAGATGATGTCAGGTTTTTGAGCTGAGTTTTTCAGCTTGATTCTCGGCTCCTTTATGTTACCTGAAAATCCTCTTGCATTACATTGCCATATTGTTGTAGTTCTATTTGTTATACTATTTATGTTGGTCATTTAGTACTTACATGGTTTCAGTTGGGGGTTATGCGATCTTAATTAATATTATTTCTAGTTTTTTGTTAATTTGCTCAATTTGTTTTTCTAAAACTAGAAGCCTATTTGTTAGGTCCGTTTTTATTTATCCAATTAGTTTTTATTTATCCAATTAGTTTTTATTTATCCAATTAGTTTTTTTTATGTCTCTGCTTCATCTAATTGTTTGTTGTTAGGGATGTTGTTGGTAGCTTTCGATTGGGTAGGGGATTGTAGGATTCCCTTATTTATGGGTTGTTTATTTTTTTTATTGGGTTTACTTTGTGTTCGTTTTGATGTTTTGTGGTTTAGTTTTGTGTTGTTCTTGTTGGTACTGTTTTAGTCATAATTATTCATTTTTAGCAGCTTGATAAAGGATTTGTTTGTGGTTCATGATTTGAATTATTTGCTGCTCTCTTTTTGCGGATGGACAATCAGGTGATTGGGGTAAGTGTGGGCCTTGGCAGTTGGTACATTGAGGTGTTAACCTGCTACATTGCTCTTTATGGCCCCCCCCCCCCCCAATCCACACACTCATTGGTTGCAGTTGTTTTCTAAATTTAAATTAGGAGGTGAAGTGTCCCCAGTGATGGCAGTTACTGCAATACCTAGCCTTGCTTATGCATGGTACTAGTTGGTATTGTGTTCCATGGTACTAGTTGGTATTGTGTTCCATGGTACTAGTTGGTATTGTGTTCCATGGTACTAGTTGGTATTGTGTTCCATGGTACTAGTTGGTATTGTGTTCCATGGTACTAGTTGGTATTGTGTTCCATGGTACTAGTTGGTATTGTGTTCCATGGTACTAGTTGGTATTGTGTTCCATGGTACTAGTTGGTATTGTGTTCCATGGTACTAGTTGGTATTGTGTTCCATGGTACTAGTTGCATGGTACTAGTTGGTATTGTGTTCCATGGTACTAGTTGCATGGTACTAGTTGGTATTGTGTTCCATGGGGGCCTAGTTTAACTGGTGATTTTAATGGGTTTCTGGATTCCAAGATAGCTGTATTGGTTTCCAGACTTTTATTATTTTTTTAAATTTGTATGCCATTTCTATAGGTGTTGCCCCTTCTTTACGTTTGGTGGTTAAAGCTTCGTTACTTTTGGGCATTTCCTTTTAGTTTGATTACTGACTTTTGGGGGGGGGGTGATTTCGTTGTTGGGGTGGGTGAGGTTATTTCTATGGTTTTGATTAGGTTTACTTTAGCAATTTGGTTTTGGGGTATGGTTTTGGTTTGTTGTAAGTTTCGCCTAATTATATTGTGTTTTTCCACAATGACTAGTAATTTGTTATATTTTTTTTTGGGGGGGGGGGGGGTCCAAAAATTTTGTCATTTGGCTTTGAGTGCTGCAGTGCACTATAATATATCCTGTATTTGGTCTGGTTATGCTGAATTGTCCCGGGTGTATCCTTAGGAGGGCTCCTGCTCTGCTGTTGTTAGTCATATTTAGGAATTGGGTTGAGTTGCTTTTAATAAATAGCGTGTGCGCTATTGGGTGATAGTTATTTTGCTTTTTTGTTGTTAGAGGGTTGGTGTATTTTTGTTTGTCAAAACAATTTTTGTTTGATGGTTGTTTTTTGAATGGCCTTATGGTTTAGGGGTGGGGTGCTTTTGTTGTCTTGGGGTCTTAGTCAATTTGAAGCTTGCTTGGGGATTGGGGGGTGGTTGATTTTTCTGCGTTTGATTGTGGGGATTTTTAGGATTTCAATAGGCCTTTACCTTTCCATTTCCCGTCCCATGTTGTTTGGTTTTATGTATGGGTTTTCTTTTATATCTTGATTGTTAAGCAAATCTTTTTCAGTTAAGTGTTTTGATGGTCATGGGGCTTGGCTGTTGTGGTATTTACATTTTGGTAGGTTTGGTTTAATGCGGTCGTCGGAATTTTTGGCCCTAGGCGTTATTTATATATATTGTCGATCGCTGCCCGGCCGCTTTGAGACTTGATTGATTGTTGGGTAGTCCGAGTTTCCTCTGACCCTTGCCACCCCATTTTTGATATTTGGACATTTATGTTAGGGTGTGGGGATCAGAACACCCCAACATAAATATCCAATTATCAAAAATGGGGTGGCAAGGGTCAGAGAGAGAGAGAGAGAGAGAGAGAGAGAGAGAGAGAGAGAGAGAGAGAGGAAACTCGGACTGATTGTTGGGTTGATAATCCTCATTGTGTGTTGCAGTTCTCGACGTCAGGCCAGTTTCGACAGGTGTTATTGTTGTATTTGAATTAAAGTGCTGTGCGCTCATATATAGCACGTATCACTTTTTAATTCCAGCACAGTTGGATTTTTAATTATTCCTGGGGGAAGGAAGAAGAGCCACATCATCCAGGCTTTTATGAGTTCACAGATCAAGGTACTATGAAGTTCCCATCGATCTGAATGTATGGCCGCGTAGAGTGACAATGATGCTGGCGTAAAAGCCTCAAGATACAGTGAATGATAGCCTCCACTTTTTTTTTTTACAAGATAGCAATGATAGACTTTGTTAAAGGAACTATAGCAGACATGCTAAAAAATTCTAAAAATTATTCTCTTCATAAGAATCACTAAACACAAAAATTTCAACAATGATAATCTTTGTTACAATTATAAGCATTTAAGTTACAATTTCAAAAATAACACTTTCTAAAAATTCCTTAAAAATACATTTGAACAATCGCGAGAAATAACACTATAACAGATAACAACACTAACAGCTGCCTCGCTAGGAGCTTAGCAATAAGAGGTTAGTGACAGGGCTTGTCGGACTGGTGTCAAAATAATGTGATTGAGGTGGGGGACATCATGAATCATGCAACGTGATGCCCCAGTGTGCTAGGCATCACAATAAACGGTCACACACTGTAATCAATGCAACGATATGACAGAAACATTGTTAAAGCTGCATTAAAAATCCAAATCACACACACACACACACACACACACACACACACACACACACACACACACAAGTTATTCACGCGTTGTATTTTACATCAGTACCTTCCGTCTATAAGAAAACGTGTTTGTTTTAATCGGAAAGGGTGTATTGCTCAAAAGATTTTTTAAAAACTTTTTACGATTACCATATGTACTACCTAACATTTACACAACATTATATAATCTCGGTTGTGCATATGTACCATACACAAAACACATACATGCATGCATACAGACAGACAGACATACACCGACACACATAACTTGTTGTAACGTAACTTCTAATGATATGTTGACTAGATTTATATTATCGTCAAATCTCTTATCTAAATTTAAGGTAAATGTTAGTTCTTTTCCAGCTTTAAGTGAATATTGGTTTGTGGCCAAAAGTTGACAGACTGAATAAAGAACCTATTTAAACCGAATTCCACGTTCTAAGCACGTGTTACTAATTTATTGTAGTGCTTTATGGCAATGGTAATAGTCCTTCTTTATGACAAAGGTATTGGTACTTCAATTACAGTGACTTTGAATGAGTCGTGTAACTTCTAGATATACATCAGAGTTGTTTAAATTCTAGATATGCATTCCTTCTTCAGCTCTTCTGTTTTCTCCGCTTCATTTCTCCTTTGGAGATGATACACATTTCATTTTCCACGTCCTTCTCTATTTATTTCAGAGCCATGCATATTTCTCTTAATTTTTTTGTACACTATCATTGGTAAGTGTTAATAGTTCGTTGAATATGACAGTAGCATGTTTTGGGTTCATCTCATAGCAAAACCCATGTCAGTTAAGATAGAAGGCATACACTCCCTTAATACTCCTTTCCCGCAAAAGTTCACTAACTCTGTGTTTCTACCGAATTGGCCACTTCCACCCTTTACTTTCATTTAGGTTTGCTTTATGTATACAGTCGTAAAGTAGGTGCGGGGCAACGGGTGACCGAATGCTTTATGGCGCTCGTTTAACAGATAGCTCACATCTCATCTTTATCCGCATGAATTCGGGTCACGCCTTGATCGAACGTTTGTATGTGAGAAAGCTTTCCAGTACCTTGCCGTGGACTTCGTTTTCATAGTGGGAACAATGAATATACGATTGTCAGAAGAAGAGCGGAAGTATTTTGCTGGCGTATACACATGGGTGAGGCCGGATAGGTATGTTGGACTGGAGTCTGTCAGTGAAACATAGCACAGAGAACAAATTTTGTGTTTGATTCTGTATCGAATTGATAGCCAGTGTAGGGTACAGAGCAGTGGTGAGGTGTCTTCTGATCGATGTACTCTAAAGATGATCCGTGCAGCTGTGTTTTGAAGTTTCTGGAGTAAATATTGTGACGAACCAGAAAGAATTGAGTTACAATAGTCCAGTCTTGAAAGTACTAATGAACACACACGTGTTTTAGTGGCATCAACTGAAAGGTATTTACGAATAGAACTGATGTGTTTCAGTTCAAGATATGCAGCATGCATATGTTCATGACATGTTGATGCAATGTGAGAGTACTGTCTTGAGTAACACCAAAGTTTCGTACTAATAGAGGTAAATATGTTTATTTGAATCTGAGACTATCGCATCAGTTTTCCACATGGAAAATCCTAAATTTGTTAAAAACTTGTAATGTTTAAGAAAAGAGACACACTTATATCTTCGTTCTATTATTGTATCATAGCTTTTATTTCAATGTTGTTTACTTGAAAAGTTGTTCCTTCTTGCCTTACCATCAGAAGCAGAATCAGTCTTATTGTTATGTTCAGTTTTAATTTGGTTGGATTTATTTATATATTAAAATTATTAATGACTGGAACTAAAGTGTTCAACAAAATTGGACTAAAACATTAATTTGGAATTATCGTGAATTCAGAAAAGTGAAATTATATTATTATTATACAACAAACGACTGTTAGCACATAGCCACACTCCATGTCATTGGCATATTAGCACGTTCGAGACTACAGTCACATCATCATATTCAATATCGGCATTTATTGGGAATACCACTGGAATTCAACTGGACATTTATACATGTATGCATGCGGTAGAACTTTTACGGCTATTTAGGATTTAATTCACAATACTTTACACAAAGTTACAGCATTATAGACCAATGTTTTGAATCTCGACACAAATCCCTATGTCACTTTCTCTTCATAGCTCTGATTAGAAAGGATTTGGGAGAGTAGGTAATTCCCATAATTCCATTCAGTTCCGGTACAGGCTCGCCCTCTACTGGACGAAACTCAAACGTCTGAATTAAAGCAGCTAAGAAGAGAAATAATTCCATGCGAGCAACATTTTCTCCAAGGCACACACGCCTTCCGATGGAGAATGGGATATGCTGCTCGGGCTTAATAAGGTGCCCATCGGCGTCTAAATATCTCTCCGGAAAGAATCGTTCAGGTTCTTTAAACGATGAAGGATCGCGCAGAACAGAATCGAGATTTATGAGGATTGTTGTTCCTTTAGTGATGCGGTATCCGCGAAAAATGAAGTCATCCGATACAGCATGAGGCAACGCAAGTGGAGCAGCGGGACAGAGCCTCAACACTTCCAAGATGGTTGCCTCTAAATAGGGAAGGTGGTCCTTATCTTGTAGATTGGGCAATCTTTCTCTACCGACTACTTGTTCAATTTCTTGGAAACACTTCCGCTGAATTTCTGGAAAATTAAGAAAATGGAGTAAAGTCCACTGAATAGTGTTAGCAGTTGTATCGGATCCAGCACTAATTAGATCTCCGATGGAGAAATATAGTTGTGTGTCAGTAAAAGTAGAAATTTGACCATTTTTCTCCTGACGTCGTGCCTCTTTGATGTATAAATCAATGAAATCACGTTCGGCTCCTTCCTTGTACGTGCTCTTATGTTCCTGGTGCATGTCTTTATACCATTGTACTACTTGTCTCACGTGTTCTTTTATTAGTTTCATCTTCAAGGGATCACCAGGAAAATGCTGCAGACACGGAAAACAGTTTACCGCCACACTTGCATTGCTCAAAGTTTTCGTTGCATTATCAAGAATGCTAAGAAATTCCCTGAAATGTGGGTCTGTGTGTTTGAATCTCTGTCCAAAGATTATCTGAATGACAACGTTGGCAACGCAAGTAGTTACTACACCCTTGATTTGAAAAGGTTGTCCGTTTTCTTTGTCAAAGATTTGTACCATTTCTTTAGCTTCCTGAATTATACTGTCTTCCATTGAGGGACGTCCGAATCCAAATTCTTGTAATGCATTCATAACAAACCGACGATGTTCCTTCCACTTTTCGCCAGATGTAAAAGTTATTCCTGATCCTTTAAACAACACCTCTGTGAGGAAGTTGATTGGCCTATCCGAAAATACGCGGCCATTTTTAACCAGAGCCTCTTTGATAATACTGTAACCGTTGAGCACAACTATCAATTTGCTGCCCATGTAAATGCTGAAAATGTCCCCATACTGTGCACGAAGTTTTCGAAAACACACCAAAATATCCCTGTTGGCAAGGAGCAGAAGGTTACCGAAAATAGGTAGCACTGGTCTTGGGTAGGGTGGAATATCAGAAGGCATCCTGGTTATGTAGTAGACTAACATAAACACTAGGAAAAGTACCAGTGCTGTTGCTATGTTTACATTCTGCAATAACTCCTTAAACATGGTGGAATTTTGTCTGTCTTACTTTTGTAGTTCTATTGCTACTCACCTCTGTAAAACGTTCGACAGTCACTATAACATGGATTTTTATCAGTAGAGCATTTGACCCATAAACTGGATTCAGAGCGTAACGAAAACCGGTATTATATGAATATACCATATATGCAGACACATTAGTGCGCTATAGCTATTCCGCGATCTTACAATGTAAGGCTGTAGGAGAAAACCATTTGCAACAGGTAAGATGGACAAAATTAATGGATAAATATACCCCGTAAAAGTCCATGGAAGTGCGTGTCCATTCTACAAAGCACCAGTGCTGTTGCTATATTTACATTCTGCAATAACTCCCTAAACATGGTGGAGTTTCTCTGTCTTACTTTTTGTAGTTCTGTTGCTACTCACATCTTCTGTAAAACGTTCGACAGTCACTATACCATATAAAAATACATGACCTATAAACTGGATTCGGAGCGTAACGGAAACCGGTATTATATGAATATACCATATATGCAGACACATTAGTGCGCTATAGCTTTTCCGCGATCTTACAATGTAAGGCTGTAGGAAAATACCATTATCAGCAGGTAAGATGGACAAATAATTAAAGGATAAATATACTCCGTTAAACTCCATGGAAGTGCGTGTCCATTCTACTTCAAGTATAAATAATTAGTAAGAACTGAACTGTAAAGATTTAAGAATAGGGGCGCACACACATATGTGCAAGAGAAACTTGCCATTCCACCCAGCCCCGATATATAAATATGTTCATGCCTACATTGTAAAATGTAATGGCTGACCACTCCATGTTTACCTCCCCCCCCCCATGGAACGTTTCAGCGGGCGCCCGCGTTTGAGAAAATATCATATATAATAGGTATTATTCATCAGTTTGAATTTTAGTTACCAATAGTAATAGGGGATACTATAGCGTCAATCTAAAATACATTACAGACCACCTCCCCTGGGTACGTATGGCGTCAAGGTTTTAAAAATCACTCTAGAAAAGTTTGGTGTCAAGTAGAGTTGAACGTAGGGACTATTTGGACTATTGGGCAATGTTGCCAGATACTTCTGTCAATTCCCGCCCGTGTACCTTTTAAAAGCAGCCCAAAAACCGCCCAATTTATATACTGAAATCTGAAGAGTCAATAGGAACCAAATACCATAAATTTCACAATATTATAAAAGTGATAAAGTGATAATAGTGACTCCGCCCTACAGGCTACAGTTATCAGCATAGATATGCTATTGATATG
Organism: Unio pictorum; assembly: GCA_030141615.1. NCBI lineage: Eukaryota > Metazoa > Mollusca > Bivalvia > Unionida > Unionidae > Unio > Unio pictorum. The sequence goes on from JARLTB010000076.1 coordinate 2,926,805, forward strand.
CTAGCTTAACAGAAATTTGAAATTAGAAGCGCGCTTCGTTCTTCATGTTCCGGAATTTTAAAAAGAAAATAAGTGTGTGAGATACATCTATGAAGATACATCCAGAATCATGGATTCATTAATATTTTTTTACATATTATCGTCACTAGCGCCAATTTAAAATCGAATGCGAAGAATTTCATAACAATTTAATGCAGCCCAAATTACGGCGACACAAATCAGTAACCAACCCAGAAAACCGCAACCAAGAATCTAAAAAAGTTTCACGCAAACAAATTTCAAAAGGAGCCAATGTTGCCAGATACTTTTCAATTACGTGTACCTCTTAAAAGCAGCCCAAAAAAACGCCCAATTTATATATTAAAATCTGAAGAGTAAATAAGAACCAAATACTAAACATTTCACAATATTATAACACTAATAAAGTGATAAAAGAGCCTCCGCCCTACCGGCTACAGTTACCAGCATAGATGGTGGCCGAGTGGTCAAAGGCGCTCTCCTTTACGGATCACTGCCATCTCACCTCTGTCTGCGTGGGTTCGAGTCTAAGATTCGGCTAATGTAGTTATGTGAGAAAGCTTGCCAGTGGCTTCTCGTGGGTCGGTGGTTCTTTCCGGGTTTTTCCCGAGTTCTTCCTCCCCTAATAATACTGACCGCCATGTTGTTGTTGTTGTTGTTGTTGTAGGATTTAACGCCATTTTTCAGCACACAATATGCTATACAACACACAATATACAACATACAAGGGCAAATATTTCATATAAGTTTGTGGGTTGAGGCATAGAAAGCAAATCTTTTCGAGACCTATGAGTGGCCCTGAAAAGTGTCTTTGTGTTTTTTTTCTTTTATTTTCTCCAGTTCTTCCACCACCTCCTGATTTATTGAATGATTCCTTTTTCTTCTTTCATCCTCCGAAATCTAGTCAGGATGTCCCATAGCTATAAACCTTCCTGAACCTTTATACAACTCTATTTAAGTTTTTTTAAAGTCCTCATTCTTGTTTTTGTTTTCTTTTTTCTTTCTTTCTTCTGCCCAGGTTTCTTTCATTTTCTTTACTTATACTTTCAACACCTTTCCCATCTTGTTTTCGGCTTTTTGTATCTGGTTAACTCTCCACTTTACAAATGACCACTCTATCCAAAACAACACATCTTCTAGAAAGCACCGTACTTTCAATACACCATCAATGGCCTTTTGTAACCTTTCAACTGAGGATGAATAAAACATCTCATCTATTCTACTTCCTCCAGTAGCATACTTTCAAGTAGATCTATCTCCACTTTGAGACTGTTCACAAAATCTAGGCTACCTGGATATTTCAATTTACTTAATTTAATTCAACCTACTAAGCACATCATGAGGTGAGGTAAGATTTGTCTTCTTTTTTCTTCCTCTTTTCTTTCTTTTTTCTCTCCCCCTCTTTAGATATACCATCCATGGTCAGCTGGTCCAGGAGACGCCTAGCATGTTCCAGGTGCATTTGCGCATCGTATTTTAGTTGATGCGACAATGATAGGTAGCCGGACTACGAACGAATTTTTAATTCTAAGTGATGTGCGCTCACGCGGAGCGTGTATCACTAATTTATGCCAGCATGGCTAGCTATTTAATTACTCATTGTGAAAGGTATTGTGCCACTTTCCCTGGCATTAATATGTTTAATGAACACTATTTAATTTGGTCGTCAGATCATTATTTAGTTTCTATTGATCTGAATGAAGGGCCGTGATGAATGAGATTTGACCCAGCACGCACTCATCATTCGAACTCAGTCGACATCACTGTTGGTGTGGCGTTCACTGCACGTATGTATTGTGGTATCCGGTGGTGGCAGAGGATGAGAGGTGGCTCGCTGAGGGATACGCCTGGCTGGTTAGCTTTCGAGTATACAACCTAGGATGACATCTTAGATTATTGAAATGTGCCACCTTGTGGAGGTCTGTTGGCCTAGACCTCTTTGATTTGGTTCTTAGTTTTCTATTCAATTACTTTGCGCCACTCCTGATGGTTCTGTGTTTTAAACCACCTTATACAGCTTATATTTTGGGTTTCCTAGGTTCTAATAATCCTGTTGGTTGCAGTATTGTGCCGCTAGTTCTGATGGTCTTGGTTTTGGACAACCTTATATTCACTAATGTGGGGCCCTATCGCTTGTATATAAGTTTATTTGCTGCCTTGTACAGCAGGGCCTTATAGTCTTTGGGCTTTTAGACTACCTTATATATTATAACTAGGGTCTTTATCGCTTGATTTTTAGTTTATTTTCAGTTTTATGCTGCGGGACCTGATATTCATTTGGGCTTTGAGACTACCTCATATTGTCTAATTTGGGGCCACATGGGTTATGAATTTTACTGATGGTCGGATCTTTGGCAATTCCTAGTTGTATTTGCAAGTGGAGCTGTCACCAAGGATGCGTTGTAGAAAAAGCTAGAGGTAGAGTGTCAGCATCTGGGCCTACTCTGTTGGATTTGGCTAGATGTTAGATGGTTAATTGTGACGGGGTCAATTTCTGGCGATCTATCTTGAACCCTTTAGCTGAGACTAGAGAACCATTAATTAGATTTCTAGAGAATGGACGCGAATCAATCGTCAGACTGCCATGTCTGAATGTCATTTCGAGGGGAGAATCCTGTCCTTAGTTAAAGCAACTGTTTGGACAGCAGCCAGAGGGACTATTAGGGGCACAGTAAACGTTATGTTCAGGGTAAAGCTGTCACAATTGAAAGGCTGCAGAAAGTCTGTAATTATCAAACTACCAGGTCAAAATGATCCCGATTATTTGGCGCCACTGAGGAGGGGACCGAGATATTTGACTGATTGGTTACGCTAGCTAAAGAGGCATGTTCTCACCAAAGTTTCCTAGGTTTTATATCGCCTCATCGGAAATTTGAATCAGTCTAACGCTTTTCTGCAAGAGATAAAAATCAAAGGAGACTCCGAGGAATTTGCAAGAAATTCCCTAGTATAAAAGTGTTGTCCAAGTAACCAAACGAACTGTTTTGAATCGACGTGTGCAGCAAAGGTAGTGTGACTATTCCTTGTAATTTGTTGATGCGATATCTATCTATCTATCTAATCTATCGATTGTTCGGTTTGTTTTCTTCAATCCATTTAAGCGATTATAAGATGGCCCAAAATTCAGCTGTATAGATTGAACAGTAATCCAGTAGGCGATGCCCTATTCGAATATTAAGCTCTTGTATGACCATTGCTACAGCTGCTTTTCTTGGGTTTGTTATTTTGGAGCCATATGTGTATATATATTTTTTATGTGGTTTTGGGTATTTGGTGTTTATTTCCGTTAATGCTAATGTTTTAAGGAAGTTTTCCTGGCTTTCCTTGGTGCCATAGTTTGTAAAGTAGATTTTAATTTATGTCCTTATGTTGTTTTAAGGTTCATCATCATATAGTTTTTTACTCTCTGCTTGGAAGTTTTCTACTGAAAGCTGTGAACTAGTTATCCCATATGGTAAGATTTTTTAAGGGTTTTCCTAGAGGGTCTATTACATTTATTTATTGCTACATGAGTTGGGTGTCTAATGGGGTGGGTAGTTAGCCTGGCTGATACTTTTACTCAAGCAAGCAATATTGAATTAAAATGCTTTTCGGCTACTAGAGCCATGCAGCACTGGTTTAATTTCTAGCACGGCTAGGTATTATATTTATCCCTGATATGACCTATTCTGCTGGATTTGGCTAGATGTTGAGCGGTTAGCAAGATTTATTTCCTCTCTTCCTTCCTATTTGTTTTTCTAACGTTGTAAATAATGATTTTCTTATATTTTGTGTACATATGGTGAGGTCGAGTGCAGACATGGTGTCATCTGCCGGATTTAATCGGGTTTTGGCACCATCATTTAGGAGGGTCAGGTTGGATTCAGGAATCCAAGTTCCTTTCCACCTGCCTCTTCCCTCAGTCACCTCTCCCCTTCCCCCACAGTACGTTATGGGCGTTGAGATCTCCGCAGATGATGCTTTGGTCCTGATGACCAATTTAAATAGTACTGCTTGAGTACATAATTGCCTGGGAGATTAGGCTCCAATTCCTTCCCCCAGGAAAAATTAAATACCTAGCCGTGCTAGGATTAAACCAGTGATGCATGGCTCTAGTAGCCGAAAGGCACTCTAATGCAATATTGCTTGCTTGCAAAACAGAAGCGGTGAACACGACCGGTTTGTCCGGAGCTCAGTGAAGGTGCGACAGCAGACAACAGAGTGCTAACTAGGACTGCAGAACGCCACAAAGTAGTATGATGTCCTGATATTATGGAACATACAGGCACTGAAAGTAACTTCCGAAAATTTATACGGACACAGTGACAGAGAAGATGACGGCTAATACGGGGTTTATAGAATTTCCCACGTATTTACTCAGCTGGAAACCTGAACCTGGAGTCAACTAGGAACAAAGAAACAAGATGTACTGATGAAATGCAGGGCACCATTGTCAGTTTAATGTGAGGCCAACCAGCTACCATACAAACGAATATGGAAGCCCGCATATACCGAAGCAACTAACCTAACCTGAAATTTGCCTGCAGAAAGCAAAACAGGAAAGCAAACGTTTGCTTTCATTGCCTGAACCAGGTTTCTCACTTGGTAAGTGAACCCTTTTCGACAAAGCTCTATTACCAAACCTGCCTTGATCATTTTGAATACCGCTTCACAAACAAAAGCAAAACCATTGTTTTTTATGCTGTCTTGGATTTCAGTTATTATTTTGTGACTGGAGGTGTTCCCTGCTCTCCATAGTCCACTGTCATTTGCGAATTATGATAATTCAATTTAGGCGGATACCAGAGTTGTGTCGAGGTCGTTAATCATAATATTAAATAGAGTGTGGCTGAGTACACATTTCTGAACTCCGCTGTAGCATGCAGAGTGGGCTGGATGGTAATAAATACTGACTAACACCATTTCCATTTTTGTCAATAAGTCACCCTCTCCTGGATGATTCTACTTTTGATGGGGCGAAACGGTGGTTGTTTGGAAACGGTTTTACGTGTCTGGTGTGCCACAGGAGTAGACGTTGAGGGCCGTGGTTGTGGTGTTGATGGAGGTAATGGGATAGCTTTTCTTTTTTTACTTCTGGTTTAACTTCTTTCTTTTTCACTGCTGTCGAAGGATGAGTGGAAATCATCTTTTTAATCCAAGTTTTGAGTTCTTCTCGTTGGGGAGTGGGGGGGGGGGGCAATCAACAGGTACGCTGCATTCTTACTAGGAATTGGAGCTGCGATGGGTGTTTGAAAGATTTATCGTGCCTCTTCTTCCTCAGGTTGTTGTGAGGCTGCGTCTCTCTTGGAAGTAGTGATGGTGACAGACGTTTCATCAGAGCCATAAAATATTGCAGATACAGTTTTTGTCCAGTTGATCATATATGGATTGAACCACAGTAAGCCTGTATTATGAATGCCAAATTCACGCTCGAGACGGTGAATTAATATATCAAGGTCTATTGTGTCAAATACTGCAGACAATTTTAAGGAGGGTGAGGACTGTAATCTTCCCGCTATCCAAAGCAGTGAGAATGTCGTTAACTAATGTAATTAGGTGACGTATGAACTTCATTGTGTGATTTTGGTGACTCTGAATACTGTATGAACGTCATGGTGTGTCTGTGTGATTTGAATTTTTAACCTATCTTTAACGTTGTTTTAGTCAAATCGCTAAGATGTCTACAGTGTGGCAGTTTTTAGTGATGTCGAGCAGTTGGGCATCATGCCGCTGAAATGTAGCATGATGTCCCATCCAGTTACATTATCCTGGCACCAGGCCGACCAGTCCTAAAACTGACCTTTTAATGCTGAGCCCCGAGCGAGGTAGTTGTTAGTACCTTTTTGAATGATTCAGCCGGTGATCGAACCCATGACGTCCCGCGTCTTAGTTGAACGCTCTACCCACTTGGCCACCGGAACGGTCTTTCATGGTTTGATTATAGTCGATTTGTTCACTGTACGAACTTGATGGTGTAATTCTGGTCACTCTGACTACTGTACGAACTTTATGGTGTTATTTTAGTCAACATGTCTACTGTTTGAACTGCGTGGCGTGATTCTGATCACTCCGACTACTGTATGAACTTCATGGTGTGATTTTACTCAACCAATCTATTGTATAAACTTCATGGAGTAAGTTTGGTCAATCTGATTTCATGGTGTGATCTTAGTCAACCAGTCTACTGCGTGAACTTCATGGTGTGATTATAGTCAACGTGTCTACTGTTTAACTACATGGTGTGGGTTTCGTCAACCTGACCGCTCTATGAACTTCATGGTTTTGATTTTAGTCAACATGTATACTGCATGAACTTCATGATGTGATGTTCTTCAGCCTGACTAATGGATGAACTTAATGGTGTGGCTTTAGTCAACATGACTACTATATGAACTTTATGGTGTGATGTTAGTCAATGTGTCTATTGTATGAACTTCATAGTGTGATGTTAGTTAACGTGTCTATTGTATGAACTTAATGGTGTGATGTTAGTTAACGTGTCTATTGTATGAGCTTAATGGTGTGATGTTAGTTAACGTTTCTATTGTATGAACTTCATGGTGTGATGTTAGTCAATGTGTCTATTGTATGAACTTCATAGTGTGATGTTAGTTAACGTTTCTATTGTATGAACATCATGGTGTGATGTTTGTCAGCATGTACATTTTATGAACTTAATGGTGTGATGTTAGTTAACGTGTCTATTGTATGAACTTAATGGTGTGATGTTAGTTAACGTGTCTATTGTATGAACTTCATGGTGTGATGTTAGTTAACGTTTCTATTGTATGAACTTCATGGTGTGATGTTAGTAAACGTGTCTATTGTATGAACTTCATAGTGTGATGTTAGTTAACGTGTCTATTGTATGAACTTCATAGTGTGATGTTAGTTAACGTGTCTATTGTATGAACTTCATGGTGTGATGTTAGTTAACGTTTCTATTGTATGAACTTCATGGTGTGATGTTAGTTACCGTTTCTATTGTATGAACTTCATGGTGTGATGTTAGTTAACGTTTCTATTGTATGAACTTCATGGTGTGATGTTAGTCAACGTGTCTATTGTATGAACTTCATAGTGTGATGTTAGTTAACGTGTCTATTGTATGAACTTCATAGTGTGATGTTAGTTAATGTGTCTATTGTATGAACTTCATAGTGTGATGTTAGTTAACGTGTCTATTGTATGAACTTAATGGTGTGATGTTAGTTAACGTGTCTATTGTATGAGCTTAATGGTGTGATGTTAGTTAACGTTTCTATTGTATGAACTTCATGGTGTGATGTTAGTCAATGTGTCTATTGTATGAACTTCATAGTGTGATGTTAGTTAACGTTTCTATTGTATGAACATCATGGTGTGATGTTTGTCAGCATGTACATTTTATGAACTTAATGGTGTGATGTTAGTTAACGTGTCTATTGTATGAACTTAATGGTGTGATGTTAGTTACTGTTTCTATTGTATGAACTTCATGGTGTGATGTTAGTTAACGTTTCTATTGTATGAACTTCATGGTGTGATGTTAGTAAACGTGTCTATTGTATGAACTTCATAGTGTGATGTTAGTTAACGTGTCTATTGTATGAACTTCATAGTGTGATGTTAGTTAACGTGTCTATTGTATGAACTTCATGGTGTGATGTTAGTTAACGTTTCTATTGTATGAACTTCATGGTGTGATGTTAGTTACCGTTTCTATTGTATGAACTTCATGGTGTGATGTTAGTTAACGTTTCTATTGTATGAACTTCATGGTGTGATGTTAGTCAACGTGTCTATTGTATGAACTTCATAGTGTGATGTTAGTTAACGTGTCTATTGTATGAACTTCATAGTGTGATGTTAGTTAACGTGTCTATTGTATGAACTTCATGGTGTGATGTTAGTCAACGTGTCTATTGTATGAACTTCATAGTGTGATGTTAGTTAACGTGTCTATTGTATGAACTTCATAGTGTGATGTTAGTCAACGTTTCTGTTGTATGAACTTCATGGTGTGATGTTAGTTAACGTTTCTATTGTATGAACTTCATGGTGTGATGTTAGTTACCGTTTCTATTGTATGAACTTCATGGTGTCATGTTAGTTAACGTTTCTATTGTATGAACTTCATGGTGTGATGTTAGTCAACGTGTCTATTGTATGACCTTCATAGTGTGATGTTAGTTAACGTGTCTATTGTATGAACTTCATAGTGTGATGTTAGTTAATGTGTCTATTGTATGAACTTCATAGTGTGATGTTAGTTAACGTGTCTATTGTATGAACTTAATGGTGTGATGTTAGTTAACGTGTCTATTGTATGAGCTTAATGGTGTGATGTTAGTTAACGTTTCTATTGTATGAACTTCATGGTGTGATGTTAGTCAATGTGTCTATTGTATGAACTTCATAGTGTGATGTTAGTTAACGTTTCTATTGTATGAACATCATGGTGTGATGTTTGTCAGCATGTACATTTTATGAACTTAATGGTGTGATGTTAGTTAACGTGTCTATTGTATGAACTTAATGGTGTGATGTTAGTTACTGTTTCTATTGTATGAACTTCATGGTGTGATGTTAGTTAACGTTTCTATTATATGAACTTCATGGTGTGATGTTAGTAAACGTGTCTATTGTATGAACTTCATAGTGTGATGTTAGTTAACGTGTCTATTGTATGAACTTCATAGTGTGATGTTAGTTAACGTGTCTATTGTATGAACTTCATGGTGTGATGTTAGTTAACGTTTCTATTGTATGAACTTCATGGTGTGATGTTAGTTACCGTTTCTATTGTATGAACTTCATGGTGTGATGTTAGTTAACGTTTCTATTGTATGAACTTCATGGTGTGATGTTAGTCAACGTGTCTATTGTATGAACTTCATAGTGTGATGTTAGTTAACGTGTCTATTGTATGAACTTCATAGTGTGATGTTAGTTAACGTGTCTATTGTATGAACTTCATGGTGTGATGTTAGTCAACGTGTCTATTGTATGAACTTCATAGTGTGATGTTAGTTAACGTGTCTATTGTATGAACTTCATAGTGTGATGTTAGTCAACGTTTCTGTTGTATGAACTTCATGGTGTGATGTTAGTTAACGTTTCTATTGTATGAACTTCATGGTGTGATGTTAGTTACCGTTTCTATTGTATGAACTTCATGGTGTGATGTTAGTTAACGTTTCTATTGTATGAACTTCATGGTGTGATGTTAGTCAACGTGTCTATTGTATGACCTTCATAGTGTGATGTTAGTTAACGTGTCTATTGTATGAACTTCATAGTGTGATGTTAGTTAACGTGTCTATTGTATGAACTTCATGGTGTGATGTTAGTTAACGTGTCTATTGTATGAACTTCATGGTGTGATGTTAGTCAGCGTGTCTATTGTATGAACTTCATAGTGTGATGTTAGTTAACGTGTCTATTGTATGAACTTCATAGTGTGATGTTAGTTAACGTGTCTATTGTATGAACTTAATGGTGTGATGTTAGTCAACGTTTCTGTTGTATGAACTTAATGGTGTGATGATAGTCAACGTTTCTATTGTATGAACTTCATGGTGTGATGTTAGTTAACGTTTCTGTTGTATGAACTTCATGGTGTGATGTTAGTCAACGTGTCTATTGTATGAACTTCATAGTGTGATGTTAGTTAACGTGTCTATTGTATGAACTTCATAGTGTGATGTTAGTTAACGTGTCTATTGTATGAACTTAATGGTGTGATGTTAGTCAACGTTTCTGTTGTATGAACTTAATGGTGTGATGTTAGTCAACGTTTCTATTGTATGAACTTCATGGTGTGATGTTAGTTAACGTTTCTATTGTATGAACTTCATGGTGTGATGTTAGTCGACGTGTGTATTGTATGAACTTATGACATGGTGTGATTTTAGTCACTCTGACTACCATATGAACACCATCCATTGTTGTACACTTATTTTGTTATTTGAGAGAGAGAGAGAGAGAGAGAGAGAGAGAGAGAGAGAGAGAGAGAGAGAGAGAGAGAGAGAGAGAGGACACGGTAAAGAAGACAGTTAAAGCTAAAAGGGCTGGCCACGGCCAGATTGATCCCCTTCACATCGAAGAAAAAAACACAACATAATAGCAGTCCTAAGATTCATATGTTTAAATATCTGCTTTCTTATATTGGAATTCTGGTTTTAACTAGTCCACTTAGTTGTCTACGTTATGTTACCCTCGTATATATCATAAGACTCGTTACTGAGTCTGAAAAAGGTTGCTAAGAATGGAATGAAAAACGAATTGGGTTTATGCATATAAAGTTCTTTATTTCTAAATTATGAAGAATTATAAGATGCAATACTATATGATGGAAGTATGCGTGCAATCAGGACAATTTCAAATTTTGAACGTACATGCAGGAAAAGGAAAAAGAATATCTAATATATAGGAACAAAATAGCAGAATAAATAAATATATATATATATATATATATATATATATATATATATATATATATATATATATATATATATTTTCTAGAATATAATATCCAAAACAAAAGTATAATGAAAACAAAGTTATGTTCAATTTATGGTGTTTGATATAATAATAATAATAATAATAATAATAATAATAATAATAATAATAATAATAGTAATACTAATAATAATAATAATAATAATAAGAAGAAGAAGAAGAAGAAGAAGAAGAAGAAGAAGAAGAAGAAGAAGAAGAAGAAGCTTATATCTCAATAGATCCTATTGAGAAACTATGCACATTCATACTCTGATTCCGGTATAAAACGAATTTTGACAACCATCACCCTGTCCCAGCAGATTACTTCACTAGAGTACCTAGTGTTTTCAATGTTTTCTCTTTCATGAACTATTTATAAGTCAAATTGATTGGCAGTTGTGTCTTCCTATGTTTTATCCTGGATTAAAACAAGTATTTTTTGCAGTAGATTATACAAGACTCTTTTATAGTACTGACTGTTAAAGTTGTTTTAGTCCGTATTATTACATCAACCTTGAACCAGGATTACATATTGAGTTTTCTTCACTCTGAGCAATGAAGCTACCCTGAGTGCTGTTCATGCTGTGTTGTTCTATTGCATGACAAGTGGTAAGTAACTTTCTGACTGGTTAGTTTGCTACTTGTCTGTATAAACAGCATAGCATGGGCAGCAGATTAGTGGTGGTTATTCCATTGGAGTTGCTGAAGGGTGCTGGTCATGGAATTCAATTAAATGTGCTTCTGATTCTGTTGGACTTCAAGAAGATGTGACAACCTTTGTCCCATATGATAAGGTAAATAGATTTATAATATATTTATAATATGGTCAATGTAAATGGTTATTTTATATGTAGTCTGTATATTTATCTGAAATGTATATTGCATTTTAGTGCCTTTAATCGGTTATTAACCCACAGTCTTTTCTGAACCTATCATTATGTCCATACGCTTGTCTGTCTGTATGTCTGTTCTGTTTTGTGCAGTGCACACTGATTATTGAGTTTAGGTTCATTTGGTCAACTATCTTTCTAGATTGATAAGTAATAAATATGTGGTGGTAGTTATTCGTATTGAATATACTGTGAAACAGAATCGATGTAATGCACTGATGACGGTATTTATAGTTGTAGTAAATGTATTTTATTGTATTTGCAGGGTTGAGTTGAATAAAACAGGAGCTATATATATTTAGCAAACGTTGCCAACCTCGTGCACAATAAAGTCGTGTAACATATACTGGACTTGTCAATTGTTTATTATAAGAGTAGACAGGAAAGAACGGTAACACACACACACACACACACACAATATATATATATATATATATATATATATATATATATATATATATATATATATATATATATATAAACTTAACTAAACGTCAGCCAAATAAATCGCCTTAGACTGGAATGGCGGTTTTAAGATAAAATTAATATGGTAAAAGGACTCTACATAGCCTATACAAATAAACATTAAAGCTGATAGTCAAACCCGAAGCGTCGAATCAGTCTGTGACTTAACTTTAATGTAAACGACATTTAAAACTAAATAAATGAAATTAGAATATACAAAATGACACGGAATTGCGGTGTTGAATCATGGAAAGAAATTACTTAAGAAAGGCGATCCCACCACGAAATAAACTTAACATTTTGGTAAACTTTGTATATGTAAACACAAACACATTAGGAAATATAGTATATATAAGACACAATAAACGTTTGGCAAAAGATGGAAACCAAAAGTTCATTTCAGTTCGTAAAAAATCTGTTAATATAAATTCCTTTAAGAAACATTCTTTATTTGCGTTGCCACGTCCTCTAATATACGAAAAAGCTCCATGTCACACTGGATATAGGCAATTTTATCAAGACCTCTGATATAAGAAAACCTCCGTGTCACATCAGGTATAGTCAATTTTATCATGACATAAAATATAAGATAAACCACTGGGAATAGGTAATGATATGAACCTCGAAATAAATTCACTTACAGGATCATTTTGCTGCGAAGTAAATCAGTTCAACAGTTTGTGAACACTATTTCAACAAATAATAATAGTAAATACAAAGTGCAGAAATAGGAGGTTTCGGAACCAAGAAAATACATATCAGTAATTGTACGACCATGACCTGAGATGTTACTTCAATTACCATGTATGCTAGAAATTGAATGCACACATCGTAAATAGTGTTGACTTTTTTTTATTCTAGGGTCCTGAGTGGCGCTCGCCTTTACCGATCACCGCCATCATCGTACGCGTGGGTTCGAATTTCGGGCTCGACCAATGTGGCTATGTGAGAAAGCTTGTCAGTAGCTTCCCTGCGGTCGTTGGTACCGGGTTCTTACTCCAGCATTTATACTTATTGTTCATCATGCATAGCTATCATGCGCTGAAACATGTCGTTAAACCGAAAGCAACAAAAATAACTTTATTGTAATCCTTAAGAACCAGCTGTAGGTGCTACGCAAAGGAAAAGAAATTTCTGAAAAACACGGTATATAATGCAGGTTAATTGCAAGTTTCACATTTACAATAAGAAACTCCATTGTAATGAAACAATGAAGACTGTACCCACATGTCTTTGTTCATAACATTTGAAGATTGTCACACAGGTCCAATTTCTGGGGATAATACTGCACATAGAGACATTGGAATCTGACGTTGTGTTCTTATGCTGTTAATCTCATGTTTGAAAGCTTTAGCCGCTGCCAACCTGCAAAACAATCAATAAATGACCTTGAAGTCATTCGGGGATTTAATTGTGTTATAGCTGGATAGAGGCGGTGGTCTCAGGAAAGAAGCTGTAAATATTTCTAAAGGACGTGGATGATATAATGACAGAGCAGGTAATAAGCACATTGTTAAACATGTCCACGTAAATAATGAAATTTAGTCCATTTATGATTGACCTAACTCTTATCGCTTCCTTTTCTCTCGAAGTCTTAAACTTCTGCGCATGAATTGGTAACATCCGCAAGTCCAAATGCTTAAGCAACATTTATTGCTGTCATCTTCGTATCATTTATAAAGACCAAACGGAAAATGGAAAAGTAATGTAATATTTTCGCGATTCTTTTTAACTGCTTGCTCCTCAAGCTGAGGTATGCAACTAGCTTCGTCTCACGGCTCTAATCAAGAAGGGCACTGGAGAGTAGGTTATTCCCAGAATTCCCTTCCGTGTCGGAAGCGACTCGCCCACAACCGGAAGAAATTCGAACCTTTGAATTAGTGCAGCTAGAAAAAGAAATAACTCCATGCGAGCTACACTTTCTCCGAGACAAGCACGCCTTCCGATGGAGAATGGAATGTGTTCCTCGGGCTTTGTTATGTGACCATCTGCATCTAAATACCTTTCTGGTCGGAACACGTCTGGATCTCTAAAATTTGAAGGATCGTGAAGTACAGAATCAAGATTTACAAGGACTGTTGTTCCTTGGGGAATACGGTATCCCCGGAATAGGATTTCCTTTGATACGGTGTGGGGCACTGCAAGGGGAGCAACGGGATAGACCCTTAATGTTTCCATGATGGTGGCCTCCAAGTATGAGAGATGTTCTTTATCTAATAATTGGGGCAATCTTTCTCTACCAACTACTTGATCTATCTCCTCAAAGCACTTCTTCTGAATCTCTGGAAAGTGAAGAAAATGTAGTAATATCCATCTTATACTCGTAGCCGTTGTTTCGCTTCCAGCACCAAATAAATTACCGATCGAAATATATAATTGCAAGTCAGTAAAAGTGGAAAGTTCGCCCTCTTTTTGTTCCCTTTTGCGAGCCTCGGAGATATAGAGGTCAATGAAGTCGCGCGCAGACCCTTCCTCAAAAGTGTTCTTATGGTCTTCAATTATACCTTTAAACCATCTGTTAAATTCATTTGAGATTTCTTTAACGTATCTCATTTTTAGAGGATCCCCAGGCAAATACTGAAGCAAAGGAAAACAATTTACCAGAACGCTGGCATTACCAAGAAGTGCCCCTGCTTGATCCATTTTATCCAGAAAACCTCTGAAGTTGGCGTCTGTATGCTTGAATCTTTTTCCAAATGCTATCTGTGAGATAATGTTCGAAACGCATGTAGTTACTATGCCTTTAGGTTGGAATGGTTGGCCGTTTTGTTCTTCAAAGATTTTAACCAATTCATGAGCTTCTTCCAGTATATTCTGTTCAAATGACGCTCGTCCAAATCCAAACTCCTGCAATGCGTTCACAGAAAATCGGCGGTGCTGCTTCCACTTTTCTCCAGAAGTGAATATAATTCCACTGTTTTCGTTCAGCATTTCTGACAGGAAGTTTATCGGTCTGTCTGAAAAAAAGCGACCATTCTGAACAAGAGCTTCCTTGATAGCGCTATAGCCATTGATTACGATCATCAGTTGACTGCCCATATAGAAACTATATACGTCTCCATATTCGTTCTGAAGTTTCCGTAAACACTCGAGAACATCCTTGTTAACAAGAGAAAAAAGGTTACCAAATATCGGGAGCACGGGCTTTGGGAATGGTGGAATATCAGTTGGTAATTTGGTTATGTAATAAATGGACATAGAAACCAAGAAGAAAAGTATAGCTGTAGTTACGTTGAGACTGTTTAAAAGATCCTCAAACATGATGGACAATTCTGGCTAGCTTGTGCTAGTATCCTTTCCTGTCACTTTTAAGTCCAACTGGTGCTCTCAGATAAAAACGAAACACAGTAACTCAAATGTTCAATAATTAATGTTTGTAAGTTTGTATGCACTCCTTTTCCTGCTTATTTATGACTGAAAATGATGTATAGAGTCCTTACCGAAGTCGGTATATAACTGGCATGAAGTCTTGTGCGTAACCGTGTAGTTCGTATGTATTTGGGTAAATGTTTTAGCATTTAAATTTAGTCATATCTTCCCTATTGATTATATTTGGGCATAAATATTGATTAAACAAGTTGCAAAAAAGTGACGTATCGATTCCAAACCAGTTTTTCTGTTACTATGAGTTATTTGGTATCGATTACAAACCAGTTCTGCTGTTATTATGAGTTATGTGGTATCGATTACAAACCAGTTCTGCTGTTACTATGAGTTATTTGGTATCGATTACAAACCAGATCTGCTGTTATGAGTTATGTGGTATCGATTACAAGTTTGTGGTTTCATTCTTCCTGTTTACCTCTTGGCTTGAAGGATTAGAGATTTAATGTAGAGTTACCCTTGTGTTTAAATGTATCACAAACCAATGAAAACTACAGATCCTTTGACTGGTTAAAATAATGCTAAAACATTTTTAGTTCTGACAGCAAGATAACAGATCTGTGAAAATTTACTAAATCTTCTTAATTATTTAGCTTTATTACTGCCTGCCCCTCACGCTTCTCAGATAATATGAACCTCACTGCGGGATCTCTTTGGCATTCATGAAAGCCCTAATTTTTACAATGTCGTTGTACGGACGGCGTTGTTAGAGTGCACGAGTTTAAAATAGTTTTGAGATAACAATGATAACATATTCGTAGAGGTAACCACTGTGCATAAACTGGCACTACGTTGAGTTTCATCGATTTTCAGGTAATATTACACAAGGATAAAAATTATAGGTATATCCACGTACATTGTTGTTCTATGTTAGGGGTGGAAACGTCTTCAACAATATCCATTAAAATTAGGACTTCGGACTATTTAATAAACACATATTTAAACGTGTTCAAACGTTTCTGTATTTGTCTGACACATGGGCCCAGGATATATTCGAATCAGCATATGGAAGCAAGGTTTAAGACACAACTGGAGTGACATATCCGAAAACACCCAAAACAAGTATGCACGATTGCTATATATATAGTGCAGGATTATTACAAGATTTTCCATCGTTGTACTATATCTTAGGTTCCGCTGAATTAAATATATTCTATGTTATAGTAATAGTACTTTTAAAAAACACATAACAAACATACATACATACATACATACATACGTACATACGTACATACGTACGTACATACATACATACGTACGTACGTACGTGCGTGTTGCGTGCGTGCGTGTGTACGTGCAAGTCACTTCATGCCCATATACAATGAATAGGGATAATATGGCTAAACTTAAATGCCAAAAATACATACCAACTACACTGTTACGCACAAGACTTCATGCCATGTATACACCGACATTGTTAAGGAAAACAAATCATTTCAGCTCTATATAAGCAGGGAAAAGAGTGCATATAAACTTACACACATTAATCACTGAACTTATGAGTATATGTGTTTCATTTTTTTGAGAGCACCATTTTTGGACGCACGCACATACATACATACATACATACATACATACATACATACATACATACATACATACATACATACATACATACATATGAGGAATTATGTATAGCGCCTAATCTTTAGAAGCTCTAAGCGCTTTATAACATAGAATGATACGACTAAAAAAAAAAAAACTAAAAAAAAATCAATCCCGGCCGTATCATACCGAAAACTTGTACAAAGTGGTACTAGCAGCAGCCTCGCTAGGCAATCAGCATTAAGAGGTTAGTGTTAGGACTGATCGGCCTGGTGTCGGGATAATTAGACTGACTGTGACATCATGAGACGTATCTGCGGCATTATTCCCCATTACTAGACATCACTATCAACTGTCACAATATAGACGTCGTAGCTATATGAATATAACTATTTAAAGCGTAGCTAAAAATCTAAAGCACGTGCTCATTCCCATGTATGGGTAGTGTAATCAGGTCGGTTTACTTTCTTCTACGTCATGATGATGAACCGAGCTCTATATGGCCAATGTGGTTGCCCGTAATTGTCACATGCGTTTCATTGACCAATCATAGTTAGGGTTTATAACTGCGCACAATTAACTCTATTTAGAGGATTATAAGAAAGAAACAAGATTTCTGTATAAGCCAGCCTATGTTTCTTTCTTCATTTGACCGCTCCGAAGGCATAGGTGGTTGGAGCGTCGACCTTGCATATGGGAGGTCGCGTGTTCGAACCCAAGACGAGCCATACTGCCTCTCAAGGAGGTTAGTGTGAGGAATGGTCGGTCTGGTGTCAGGACAATGCCACTTGGTGGGACGGTTGATTACTAAATTTGTCCGGAACTTACACATGTGCTATTAAAGGTAAAGTCATTAGAGAGATTCAGACAATGGCTATCTTCATTATTGGCACTACTGACGAAGTCTATTTTTGAATGGGCTGTAAGATGAAAGACGAGCAAAATGTATATTCTGCCACTTTGGAAGGGTGGAGTGGGGGGGGGGGGGTTACTGCTAGTGGAAATTACATGTATAGTTTTAAGAAATGAATGTAACATAACCTTTATCGTTTTTACGTTTCGGAACCACATCTTGCATCAGTTCTTTAAGACCAGTGTAGTGGTTTTACTGCGGACTTTATTATTAAAACTGGAAGAGCGAACTATTTTGAAAGGCTCTCAAAAATATCTGCTGCATTAGTGGACGTTCAAACAATATGACCGGACCGGTCTAAGTGGTTAGAGGTCTAAGTGGTTAGAGCGTCCGCTTTGGATGGGGAAGGTCGAGGTTTCGAACCCCGGCTGATCCATACATAAGACTAATAAATTAGTACTAGCAAGTGCCTCGCAATTCGCTCAACATTATGAGATTAGTATTAGGACTAGTTGGCCTGGTGTCAGGATAATGTGATTGGGTGGGACATGATACTATATATCTGTGGCATGATGCCCCAGTGCTAGACATCACTATGAACTCACAATGCAGACATAATAGCGATATGACTTAAACATTGTTAAAGATACATTAAAAATGGACCCCCCTCCTGAACACACACACACACACACACACACACACACACACACACACAGAGTTAGATATGGCATCGTGGACTACAAGCTTTGTTATTTTGAAATGAAATGAAAAATGAGGAGATTGATTAGTGGTTGTTTTATTCAGATGTTAAGGCCCTCGTTTCTCTTAAGGGCCAAATCTCTAGGTAGTCAATACACTCTGAAATACTTACTGGTACCTTAATTATCCCATGTGTTCTTCCAGTTAATGACACAACGCTGCTATCCTCATCAATTAATGACATGAGCATTCTGCTTCAAAACATGTAAACCTGTATAACTAAGAGGTGACTGCGATACGGTTTGAATCATACGGTTTTGCAAAGGACATACCGTTGGTGTCATGAAAACACATCAATAAGCTTCCATGATGGATAGCGGCGCCCCCTGTTTACGGGAGTAGTCATCTAATGCTGAAACTACTAATGGGAACAGATATTAGTTAGAACTAGCAAGTAAACTGTGATACCACTCATCCCCCCTCTTTGGAGATTATCCGAAATAACATTTGCTTATTATTAGATAGGAAACGAAAAGAAAAAAATAAATCAATTCCTCCAGTTTGATAGCATTCAATAAGTAAACAATGACTTTACTGTCTTTGTATATGAACTGTCAACTTAAAGAATTCCAGGTTGTGTCTGATTTCAGTAGGTTCATAATTGGTCGCATTATTGTAGACAAGTCTGGGCGAAATCTACAAAGGTATTTGATCATGCCCATGGTGCTACACAGCTCACTGAAATTTAATGGAGCAGGTAGCTCTTTCACTATCGCAACCTATGCTGGACTCGGGAGTATACCATCCTAGCTGATAAATTCCCATTGTTATTTGTTGAGCTTGAGACCACTTTTATTGAGCGTTTCCAGTTCCAAATTTAGGCATATGTTCTGGTCATCTAAGTTTTCTGCCATAAATCAGTGTATGTTTCATAATATTTTCTGCGTCTTTATAGCCAATCGGCAGCTCTGTAGTCTTTCTTTGAAAACTCTCTGGTGCCGACGTAACACCAAATGGGAGTCATTTAAAGAGAAGCGATCAAGCGGTGTAATAAAGGTTTTTTCTGTTTAGAAACGTCATGCAAATCTTTGACCATCTGATTTTGGTCGCGTATCTGACTTTTGACCAGGTCTGACCTTCTCGCTTTTTGTTTGTCACTCACTAACGTATGGTCGGTCTCCATTTGTAGCTTTTCCAAAACCTCTTTATCGAGAAGTCCAATTACAAGACAGTCCATTATTGCTTCATCCTTTTGTGCGCCAAAGTCACAATGATCCGCAATTTTATACTGGTTTCTTACAAATTCCTCCACAGATTCTCTTGGGTTTTGACTAAGTTGGTGGAAACACGATCTTTTGTGGATTACATTGCTCTTGGGGACGAAGTAACTATCAAATGTCTGCAAAACTGGGGTGTACTCTTCGGCATATTCGTCGTTAGCAGACTCAAACGATTTAAATATTTGTTCTGCTTCTTTTATCATTGCATATATTAGTGAACTTACTTCAACTGCCTCATCTTCCTTATTTCATTGAGTGACGATTCTAAAGCGCGCGAAACGCTGTTGCCAATCCAGCCAATCAACTGGCTTCCCAAAGTTAAAGTTCTCCAGTGCCTGGAATTTGGCCATTTTCACTCACTTAAAAAAAAAAAAACTCTGTATCTTTTGAAGTCACCCCTGACACTATCTTATGTTAAGGAGGGAGTCTCAAGTTGTTACACATACATGATTAATTTATACACGTTCTGCGTGCACATCAATAAGCATTTGTGATAGATCGCCACGCCCAATTTCTCTGGGATCAGTCCCTATCTAATGTTGCAGCTATAAAGTGGAGTAACTATTACCTGATCTGACGTTTTGATTTTGGTTTTGTTTATCTCAATCTGATTCTGGAACTTTGGAAATTATCTGTGAATTGCCAGGTCTACCTCTTGTTTCCGAACATGTTATATATTATAAGTTTAGTTACAGATTTCAAATTGTAACTACGTTTGATCTTGTAAACATTATGAACCTTTGAGTATGTTATTTACGATTAGGTAAGGTCAGGTAGAAGAATAAATCTCTTGTTAATGAAAAACGTTTCATTCATACTTTAAAATCTTGGCAGAATCAATTGTATTATAATGTGTCCAGTCAAAGTATTTGGGCTGGAATTTATTTCTTCAAATTATTTCATTCAAGTCTTTCTTCGCTGGAATTCCAAAGTGCTCTACAAAAACATTATTGTAGAGACTTGAATTTATACTGAAGAATCAAATAAGGGTGGGGTGGGGTAATATCTTTAGTATTTATACATTGTTACACTTGCTTTGAATATTTGCCGCGCCCCCACCCCACAACCACTCTCTTTTTCTTTCTCTCTCTTCAATGTGTACAAGTTTGTTTGGTTGAAAACTTTTGTATTAAATCTGGTTGATAAATATTCCGGTAACATGGTAGAAGAGTTGATCATACGCATAATAAAGTTAACTATTTATATATGTTCTTGTTTAATTATATAGTTGAGGCAATCACGGAATTTTCCCATATTTTTGTTCTCTTACCTCAATATTATTTAGTTTTTCAAATAATAATAATAATAATAATAATAATAATAATAATAATAATAATAATAAAAATAATAATAATATTATTATTATTATCATTATTATTAGCCACAAAAAGAATATTTTCTTCAGTTTATTTCGCGGCGAAAACTTATTTCGCAAAAATTTCTAGCCCAACTTGTCCAATATTTTTAATTAACTGTTCATTCCCTTATTATACATTTTAACATGGACGTATGTAACATTCTTAGTGGGCTGACCAATCTATAGGTGTTGGGTGGGTGCCATGAATCTTCTTTCGGACTTTAATATTTGTTTTCTGTTGCCTTAGCTATAGCAATGAAAATAACCATTTTTTTTTGTTATTGAATTCGAAAAAGAATATGTGTTCAGGCTATTTGCCCCCTACGAAAATTGTATCATTAAAAGGTCGGTCCTTGGACATTTCGATTACTATCAAGAAGCTGTCTGAAGCGAGTCCTCGTATACAGACCAGACGTCGGAAGAAGTTTGAGGGAGGAAGACCTATACGATGCGCTCTATGTTAACGAACTTATGTTTAGATACAACTCAAAGGCCATTTTCAGTGCCACTCACATGCCTCGAAAAGATATGATTTTTTGCATTAAAACGATGTATGTACGTACGTACGTACGTACGTACGTACGTATGTATGTATGTATGTATGTATGTATGTATGTATGTATGTATGTATGTATGTATGTATGTATGTAATTCTTTTGTTTCTTTATTTTCACACCATTAACTTCTGACGCAGCTCCTTCATTTTGTATGTTCTGAATCTGCGTGTTGGATTCGTCACTTGCTCAGATAGCCAGTAAATTAGTCTCATAGACAATTTAATCTCTATTCATTTCATCCTGTACATTTTAAAATTTTCTGTTCTTAGCAACCAATCTAAGTTCAGTTACAAATTGGTCAATGGTGTCATTATTTTGTTGAATTCCTGCTTTGCCTCTTTGCCTTTGTAACATATGTTTCTGCTAGTAGTAATATGGAGCACTCTAGCGTCAATGCGAAATCGAGTAAAAAGGTCGTGTGGCACTCTAGTCTAGCGTTAAGATTTCTAGCTTCAATGGGAAACCCAGTCAAACAGGTTGTGGGGCACTCTAGCGTCAAGATTTATAGTGACAAGGGAAATTTAACATGGGGAATATATTTGTGACTGTCGAGCGACAAGGGAAATTGAAGCAAAGAAAGCAAATATCTTTTCGAGGTATATGAGTGGCCCTAAAAAGGGCCTTTGGGTACTTCTTTTATTTTCTATCGTTGTTCCACCACCTTTTGATTTTTTCCAAATATTCCCTTCTTGTTGTTTTAATCCTCGGGAATACATTCAGGATGTCCCATATCTCTAAACGTCACTTCTTTCTTTATCCAATTATTATTTAATCTCTCTAATTCCTCTTTCTTTTTTTTTTGTTTTCATTGTCCTTTCTCTCCTTACTCCATTTATCTTTTATCTTCTTCACTTCTTTTGCTAGCTCATTTCTCATTAGTTCTTCGGCTTTCTTAAGCCGATTCAAACTCTTTTGGACATGGGGCCACTCTGTCAAATGAAAGATATTATCCATAAAACACTTTACGTTTTGGACAATATCTATTACTTCCTTCAATGTCCTCACTCTGACATAGGGTGGGTTAATGCAGCCTCGTAACGTTTCGGCTTCTTCTTCTATCATTCCTTCTAAGAACTCCCTGGCTATTTTCAGTCTGTTTTCAAAGTGCAGGCTGTTTGGAAACTTCCATTCATTATGTAGTCTTTTCACTACCTATTCCCCTTCCAATATCCAGAAATAGCTGTGTCTTAAACTGTTGAACAATGTTGACGCTGTCACCATCTTATTATTCTGTGGAATGGTTCTAGTTTTTTTAAAAATATGAATTAAGGTCGCATGCGCAACTATGTGCTTTCGAGACCAGTTAATGCCAGAGGGTCGGGCTATTTGATTGGTCGGGACCAAAGGTAACTTTGACTACACTAGGCTGTGTTGTCGCAGTCTCCCCGGCACCCGCGTTAAATGGCAGTCTCTCCTTAGAGTAACATGTTGGGTCACGGCAGAGCAGGAAGGCACCCGGTTTAGGAAAGCTAGTTTGTCAAATTGTTTCACTCTAGTTAAAGACATAATCCAATCGGTTTGATATCTTATTACTTCTAAAATGAAGTATTAAGTATCTGTGTAATTAGTGAATTGCCAAATAGTTTAGTTGTACTTTACATCAGTGTGAGAATAGGTCAAGCTTGAAATCAAGATTTCCAACATCTAATCAGAACCCGTGTTACGTAAAAGTAGATAAAGTCCAATGGATCAGCCATGTTTTCGTCGACAATCAGGTTAGCCTATTTCTGTTTCTCCACACTCCTGGATGTTGCCATTGTTTACGCTTGAAACGCTTTTATTTCCAATCTAGTCCAGTTTTACTACGGACAGAAAAAATACCAATAATGTGTAAGTCTCCTGTGCAATTATATCAAATCCATATAGTATAGAATTTTTCATCTTTCCTATCAATAAATATTTCTAGTGCATAGTGTACATGTTGTAGGTCCTTAACAAATTTCATTGCTAAAATGTCTTAGCAACATAAATGAGTGTATTCACTGTTAGGTATTTTATCTTGTTAATTTTGTGATGTGGTCAAAATTGATCAAGTTAGATTTCGAGAAAGAGATTGTTCGAAAAGGGTTCTCGTACCAAATAAGAACCCTGGGGACAAAAAAAAATAAATTATTTTTTTTTATTTTTTTTTGTTGGAGTGGGGTGTGTTTGGTGTTATTTCATTTCTCCCTTCTTCTTTTTCTCTTCTTTTCCCTTTTCTCTTCCCCACTTTATTCCTACTCCCTTCTTTCTTTCTTTTTCCTTCTTCCTTTCTTTTCCCTTTCTTTTTACTTTTTCTTGTCGGTTGGTTGGTGTTGTTTCCTTGAGCTATCACTATTTGATCCCGGTGTTCTCATCACACTTGTATTTATCTTGCCACTTGTCGGTTGACTGGTTTTACTGTACCTACATTGTGCCACTACTTAGTGTTATGTTCTCTTTTTTCCCCCTTCTCCTTCTTCCCTTTCTCCCGTTTCTTCCTTTTTTCCTCTCATTACAATGTTTATATTATCCCCCCTTTCCCTTCCTTTCCCCTTTTCTCTTTTATTTTATATATTTATTTTAGGGTAATGTTAAGTGGTTCTGCTTTTTTAAGCTAGCAGTATTACTATCCGCTCAGGCCCCTTTAACCGATATGGCCTTGTTAATTATTTATTTATTTGGTAGTTATAATATTTATTTTGTGTCTGTTAAGGCATTGTTACGTGAGTCTGCTTTTGAGCTATCGGTTGTTATTATCTGCTCTGGCCCCTTGATTGATAAATGTTAACTTTATGGCTATGTTTATGTTTATTTATTTATTTGATGGTTTTGATATTTTTATTTTGTGTTTTATGTCTATTGATTTTAGGTAATTAAGTATATTTATATAGCTAGTATTTACGTTTTTGTTATACCTTTTATCTAGAATTTGGGGGAATGATGTAACTGAGTCAAGTTTTCTTTGTTGTAGTTGGAGGACGGTATGTTGTCGATGGTATTTGTGACATATGTTAAATACATGTTCCAATGTTTCAGTTTCTGGACAGTGTGGACATTTATCCGGCGTGGGTCCTGTACTTATATGTTTCATAAAACTGCCATTTAGTAGTGTTTTACCTGTTCTGATTCTGTTGATTATTTTAATATCAATGGCTGCCAGGCTTTTTGGTAAACGTTGAGTTCTAGTGACCTCTTCTTGTAGTTGGTATAGATGTCTACCCTTTGTGGAGTTTTCCCATTGTTGTTGCCATTTATTATTAATTCTGTCCCTGACTTGACTATATAGTTCCTGAGTGTTGTACTGTACGGGTTCAATTTGGTCTTTCATCAGACTGCTTTTTGCTGCTTTGTCTGCTTTTTCATTTCCAGGCAAATTGATGTGAGATGGCACCCACAAAAAGTGTATGGTTTGGTGTGATTTATCTGCTTCCCTGATGGTCAGCATAGTGTCCTCTTGCAGGTTTTGTCTACTTTTGGAATTACCTATCTCAATACTTTCAAGTACACTAAGTGAGTCTGTTATGATTACGTACTGTTTTTGATTTTGTGTTACTATCCATTTTAGGGCTCGGTTGATGGCCCAGAATTCCGCGGTATATATGGAACAGTCATCCGGTAGTCTTGTCGTAATTTGTGATCTGATGTTCTGTGATCACTACCGCTGCGGCCGTTCTATGTAGTTCTTTAGATTTTGAGCCGTCAGTATAGATTTTTACATATCCATCATAGTTGTTGTTGACGAGGTTTTGTACTTGTGTTAATGTGATATTGGGGTTGTCGCGCTTATGTACCAGTTGGAGTGCTGTTAGGTTGATGTTAGGTTGGTTATTTCTCCAAGGTTAGGGTCCTTGATAAGTAGTTGCTCTGCGTGAAGTTTTATTTGATTGAGTTCTTTGCAGAGTGTGTGTATTCTGTTAGCTGCTGGAGGATGTGGTACCAGTCTTGAGCTAAAGATGGTTTGACATTTACTTATTATGTTTCTGGTGGGATTGATCTTCTTATGTATTGAGATTCTATAGGCGTATCTAAGTATGTGTTCTTCTCTTCTCAGTTGTAATGGTGGTTCACATGCGAGGATTTGTAGTTCTTCCAGGGAGGTGTTCGGTAATGCACCAGTGCAAAGTCTAAGTGTTCTATATTGGATGCTATCTAGTTGTCTAAGTGTTTCCTTGTTGGCTGAGGAATAGATCTGGGAGCCATAGTCTATCTTACTTCGAATTAAAGATTTGTAGATCATTAGCATAGTTTGCTGATCAGCTCCCCATGTAGTACCTTTGATGTTTTTAAGTATGTTTAGATCTTTTTGACATTTTTGAATAGTTTGTTGTATGTGTGGTTTCCAATTGATTGTTTCATTTAGTAGCATTTCCAAGAAGCGGGTCTCTTTTTGGAATTGGATGGGCTGATTCTGCATATATAGTTTAAGGTATTTAGGTTGTTTATTAGTTGGGGAGAAGAGCATGGCGACTGTTTTTATTTGGGATATTTTGAAACCCCAGTTGTTGGCCCATGTGCCGATGATGTCTAGTCCTTTCTGAATTTGAGTGATGTTCTTTTGACTATTCGGATTTCCTGCTTTCCAGATACTACTGTCATCGGTAAATTGTGACAGATCAACTGGGCAATTTTTGAGATAGTTGGTTAGATTGTTGACCATTAGATTGAATAGGGTTGGGCTAATCACACTTCCTTGGGTGTTCCATTATCCAGTGTATATTATTGGGACAAGGCCTCTCTTACTCTAGTTCTAAAGGTTCTTCCCGTAAGGAAGTTTGCTATCCAGCGGTGCATTCTTCCTGTTATGCCAAATTGGTTGAGTTGAGAGATGAGGCCACTGGTCCAGACTAAATCGAAGGCTTTCTCTAAGTCTAGAAATATTGCTATTAGGTGTCTATCTCTTTTCCTTTTAGCATTAAATGCTAATTTGATGTTGGCTTCCAGACGGATTAATTGATCAAGTGTAGATCGTTTATTCCTAAATCCACTTTGGGTTTCAGCCAGTAGTTGATTTTGTTCTAGGTGGTGTTTTAATCTATTGTTGACTATTGTTTCCATTACCTTACAGATTGTTTTTGTTAGTGAAATAGGTCTGTAGGAGGTTACATTAGTAGGGTCTTTGCCTGGTTTTGGGATGGTTATGATTATGGCTCGCTTCCATAGTGTGGGGATGCGACCTGTTCTCCATATCAGATTTATTAAGTCTAAGGTAATGCTCTGCATATTGGGTGGTAATTGTTTGTATATTTCATAGCCTAGGTTATCCTCTCCTGGTGATGTACCTTTTTTTGCTGAGGGCTTGTCTCCATTCTTTCAGATTAAAAGGGTCATTCAGTGGCGAATCTCTGTTGTCTCGATCTTTGAAAATGTGGGGAAATTCTTTTTCTAATGTTGATTTTTGATGTAAAAACTCATGTTTATGATTGTTATCGCTGCTGGAGTTAGCAAAGTGTTGGGCTAACTTCTCTGCTACTTCCATGTTGTTTTTTGTTCCCTGGATTTTCGGCGCTGTTGTGGGTGTTTTGCCTTTCATGGCTTTTATTTTATTCCAGATTTCTTTAGTATTTGTTTTATGATTGAGCGTTGTGCAGTATCTTCTCCATGAGTCCTTTTTTGCCTCATTTATTACCGTCCTAGTGTTGATTTCTGTTTGTTTGTATATAAGAAAGTCAGTGGCGGTTTTTGTGTGTTTAAAGCGATTTAAGGCTGTTTTTTTCTTCTGAATGGCAATTTTGCAATTTTCTGTCCACCAGGGGATTGCCGTCTGTTTATAATGGAAACCTGTTGTTTTGGGTATACTCTTTTTTGCCGCTTCGTTTATAATTTGTATGAGATTGTCATAATATTTATTTGTATCCTCATCTTGGATTTCCGCAAGGTTTACTAATTTAAGTTGGTCTTTAAAGCTGTTCCAATTTGCCTTTTTGAGTTTCCATCTTTGTTGTGTTTTTTGTTGCTCCGTTGGGCACGAGACGTATATGGTGGTACATAGGGGGAAGTGGTCGCTGCCTAATGTAGAATGTTGCATCACTTCCCATTGGGTAATTACAGCCAGGCTAGGCGTCGCAATGGTTAGGTCAATGGTAGAGAGTTTGCCTTGGCTGGGGTCTATACGTGTGGGGGTTCCGTTGTTCAAAAGTTCTAGTTGTTCTTCTGTTATGTATTTTAAGATGTTTTTCCCTATTGTATCTGTGCGGTCACTACCCCATTCTGTGTGATGTGCATTGAAGTCGCCGCAGATAATAGTGTTTGTGCCCCTTTTCTTGAATATTTGTTGAAAAAGTCGGTTGTTGTTTTGGCTATTTTGTCCTGGATCATATATGTTGTACAGATGTATTGTTTTGGTTGCTACTGTGAAGACAATTTTTTGAAATTCAACTGGTGTTTCTCCTGAGTTCACATTAATAACTTCCTCTACTGCGTCTGTGATGGTCTCATGTACATATATGGCTAGGCCTCCTCCTTTTTTGCCGGTACGTCTGTGGTTTAAGAATGTAGTTTGATATCCTGTTATTTTAGGAATGTTTGTACTAGTTTCCTTAAGTAGAGTTTCTTGAAGACAGATGATCTTGGGCTTGGTGATTGTTCCGTGGATTGCTGCGATTAGTTCTCCATGGTTTTTATTTAGCCCTCTGCAATTCCATTGCCATATAAGTAACTTGTCTGGGGTCTTGTTTTTTGTTTTGTTAGTCGAAGCATTATTTTTAATTTTATTTTTATTTTTATTTTTATGTCTATTTCCAATATCCATTGTTTATGCTGTTGTTAATAATTTTTTTTTTGTTGTTGATTTATTCGTGATGGGTTAATGCTAGGTAGTCCTGTATTTGCTGCATATATATGCTAATAAATTCATCTTTAGTAATTCGGTCGTTCTTCATTTGGTTGCTGATTGATTTTTGTAGTTTGTTTAAATAGGTGTCAATGGTTGTTCTATTGAAAAATATCCCGGTGTTTGCGGTTGTATCTAGGTTTCTCGTTCTCGCAGGTGTTAATGTTTGTTCCTGATTTGAAGCTTGTCTTGTTGTATCTTTGTCATTATTTTGTTTAGTTGTTTTTAATTTGGGTTGTACTTCTGCCTTTTTTGCTTTAGGTATGATTTCCTTTTGCATATGTTGTTTCTTGGCTTGATTATAGGAGATGTTTTGTTGATCCATTAGTCGAATAATAACTTTTTCTTGTACTGCTATGGGGCATTGTGTATCATATGATTTGTGATCAGCCCCACAGTTAGCACACTTTGGTATTTTAATAAAGCATGTTCCTGTGTGTTTGCCGCCACATTTTCCACATCTTGGGTGTGAACGGCAGCGGGAAGAAAAGTGACCCCATTTACAGCAGTTATTGCAGTATCGGGGTTTGTTGATGTACTGCTGTAGCTTTACTTTAGTTCCATGTGGTCCAATTCTGACGTGTGCTGGTGGGGGTTGTTGGAATTCTAGTAGGATTGTTGACGTTTCCATTCCTAGATGATTTCGTAATTTGACAACCCTTTAGCAAGTTATTTTGTGAAATCTGAGGTCATATTCAATATTTTTTTGCGTTTTCCACACCATTGTTCGAGGTAGTTTAAGAATTGCTTTGTATTTAGCTTGGTTTGCTAAATATGATATTTGGGTGTATTTATCCTTATCTTGAGTCGTGCTTGTTTTGTTATTATTATTGTAATGTTTGATTGTGGCTTTGTGCCTTGTGATTTGTACTGGGAGCCCTGCTATGGTTGTGATTTCCATATATTTGCAGACTTGTTTCAATGTGTTGCATTGTATTATGATATAATCCTTTTGCGGTCTAACAATCCTAAACTCTCCGCCATGTTGTTGTATGAGTGCATTAGCTAGGCTCCTGTTACTAATGCGTAGCAGTCTCGAAGTTGCACTGGCTATGAAGATAGTGTGTTCTGGTGCATGGTACTGATATTGGTGATTGCCCATTTTCCTTTGTTGTTGATGTTGCTGATACATCTTTTGTTTGTTGTTATCTCCTGTTTGTTGATTATAATTGTCGTTTTTGTTCTTAGAGGTATTTTCTATGTACCTACATTTTTGGATGTTGTTGCCAATATTATCGTTGGTGCTGTTTTGTTCATTTTGCACAATTGTTTTTAGTTTGCTATTGTTGTCAATATTCGTTCTAACGTGTTTGATACTTTTGATTTTGTGTGGGCCTTTCATTGGATGTTTCCCTTTATCTTCTTTATTTCCATTTCCATATGCCCTTTTGCTTGTTTTTGCTGCTACTGTTTGCCATTGTTCGTATTCCTTTCCGTACCGTTCAACCCGATCAGCCTCACTAATTGCTTTGTTTATCTCTTCCATCTCTCTATCCGAGATGTGTTTAGATGGTCCGGGTTCTTGACTACTGTGTAAGGTGTAGCTGTTTTTCTTTTCTGTTATGTTGATGTTGTCCTTGTTGTCATGGTTTATGTTGATTGAAGTTTGATTCATTTGATATATTTTGTCTCCTGTTATATTCTTCTCATGTGGGTCATCTTTTGTTATTGTTGTTATTTTTTCCATTTCAGGTGTTATTATTGTTGTTGTGTTTTCTGTTTCCTGTGTTATTGTTATTGCTGTGTTGTCAGTTCTCACTCCTTGTTTATATTTTTCATTGATTGTTGCATCTTTGTTTCTCGCTTTATTCTTTTCCTGCGAGTCGTCTGTTGTTATTGTTATGGTTGTTTTAACCTTTTCAGGTGTTGTTTTTCTTTTTTCCGTTCCTGAATTTAGTGTTGTTGTTGTGTTGCCAGTTCTCTCTCCCTGTTTCTCTATTTCGTTTGTTGTTGCATTTTTACTTCCCGCTTTATTCTTTTCATGTGGGTCATTTGTTGATATTGTTGTTATTGTTTTTTTCATTTCAGGTGTTGCTATTGTTGCTACGTTTTCCGTTCCTGTTATTGCTGTTATTATGTTGTCAGTTCTCACTCCTTGGTGATCTAATTCGTTTATTGTTGAAATTTTGGATATGATCTGTATGCTAATAGGTTTTTTACCATTTTTGTATTTGATGGCTTCATCCACATTGGTTATTTGGCTTGTTATTTCCATCGCGACTGACTTCGATTTTGGATACTCTGCAGTGCTTAAACTGGAAAGGATTTTCATTGTGGGCACCGTTGAGTGCTGCATTGCTAACGATACCAATGAATAAACGTTTGGGTAACTGTCCTTGGAACAGATGATCTTCTATCATAGATAGGAGTCCAGTGGCAATGGTGAAAGTTTTTACTTCCACACGTCGTATCGGATACTTGGCTGTCGTTCTGCTCAAAGTGTGATTGATGTCATTTCCCCTTTAGGTAACACTTCCACACGAAGCGCGTATAACCTGGCTTCTTGGATAATGATTTTGTATTCGTTGGCATGAGCCACCAAATGGAAAGCAGTACTGCTACGATTCAGTCTCAAGCGAATAACCACACCGTTCAGCAAATACTTTTCTTGAAACCACGTATCTAAAGGCAAACGAACGAACAGTTCTAAACTACGTCCTTGCAGAATTTTCTTTCGACGGTCGTTAAAACCCACATTCTGAGGATCGTCATCTGCGGTCAAGGCTGTGTCGTTAAACTTATCTTCACCTGCTGTGTCAGGTTTCCATACCACGCAAGCATCTAGATGAGTGTTTTTGGCTTCCTTTCCGTACGTTAAGAGATTTTCGAGGTACGCCCGGTAAGGGTAAGTATCCATGCTACTGCTAACCAGTTTGTTATTCATGTACACATCCACATCGCTGAACAAGGAATGCATGAAATTGTTGACGGGAGCTACTCGAGCATCGGCTCCCGGAACGGAGTTGTCCGTTTTGATCAATTTCACTTTCAAATACAAGTAAATGCTGTTTAGATCGATGGAATCTTCGGGTCGCCCTTTGATTTCATACTCGACGAGAGCTGAATAAGCCAAAGAGGAGAGGGGATCAAATTCAACCCATTGGGCTTTTTGCATGATCATTATTGTGGGTGGCATGGCAAATAGATCCAGTTCCGACTTGGAACAGGCACAAGATTCTTTGTGCATCATTTTTTTTCAGTCTCTATGTTTTTGTTCTAATGAACAAAAATGTCTAAGTATCGAACGGTTCTTTTTGTCTTAGTCTTTCTAGCTTATGGGTATGAAGACCTCTAGATTGGTGTCTTCGTCGTCGCTTTCTGCCTTGTCCTTGCTGTGTCCTCAGGGAAGCAGGAATGCCAAACTCAGTATCGTTCAAGGCATTTATATTACTTTCTCGTCGGCCCAAAATCTCTTAACCCGTTTGAAGCAGGATATTTTGCCTGCTCTCAGGAAAGCTTCTTTGGGTTTTTTTTTGTCAATGAGAACATTTTGAAGAAATTATTTGCCGTGAGTCGATGCGACATCTGTTAAAGTGCGAAATGTTCATGTTACCATCGGTTTCAAACAGGGACCACGGAACGAAAGACCGATTTAAACATATATCCTAAACCATGTCCTCGTTGCCGAGCGACTCCTCCGTACACAGTATACATAACTTTTCAGTTGTTCGAGAATCGTTTTTGAAAATGGAGTTTCACTCTGACTTTCCCTTTGGTCAATGGAATATTTTGTACCAGATCTCCTTTCATAGTAATGTTGACACTGCCAAAATACGACTTACTGACAGGCGAATAATGAGAATGTACAAATAAGCGGTAAACGGTATTTCCACCTGCCTCGTTAATGATCATGGCAGAATCCACTTTGAAAAGAATGACACGCAGTAACTGCACAGAGGTGTGTCCCACCACGTTGTACGCCACCACATCGGAGTACACAAAAACCAAATTCAGTCCATGGTTCATTTCTACAGGGAATCGAACATATTTCGCAAAATCCAAGTTATTGGTCATAGTTGGCATTTCTCTTTTCTTGACCAACCTGAAGTCTCCATAATCGGCATAATCAGGTTTTCCTTAACAGACAGCGAAGGAATGGGCACAGAAAAAATCGCACCATGTCCCATACTATTGATGTGCGTGATGTCTGATCTGCGCTTGAATAAGTCTATCACTCGTGTGGACATCGGAATACAATAAATGTATTGTAATGTTCACCTTGCTGTCATCCAGTTATTCGCTGCACAACTTATGATAACATATTTAAAACTGCTTATGTTGTTGATAATCGTATTTGCTTTCTGAAATCGAAAGATCAAATTTGAAACACACCCGCTTATTGTTGTATTGATTGTTTCATATCAAGAAGAACTTTCAAGATGAGCACAAGACGAAGATAGCAAAATGATTTATGATTTAAGCGCAGTTGAGACGCCAAACGTTTTTCTTTTGTGCATTATTATCAAACAAACTAAATGAGTGTGCTTGTATGTGTACTTTTATTAGGTGCTTCACGTAGGAAATCGACGAGAGTTTGTGTTAAGGAGGGTTTCTTTTGGTCTGACACTATGAATTTAATATCAGCAATAGATTGCACCATGGCTATGTTTTAGCTTTCTATTTCCTCCTTTAGAGTGAAGCATTGTTATATGATGCAGTTCCTCGTTCCGCTCGTTTGTCACTGTAATATTTCGTGCAAAGCTAGCTCCTCCTTTTCAGGGACATTGACGTGATCAAACATCTGCTGAATACCAGAGAAAATGTGTGTCTGTTGCTTGATTGATTGATTGATTTTGAACGGCGTACCAGCACTTTTAGGCTATTTAGCGCCATACAATAGGTTGTATTTATACATGGTTAAAAATACTAAAGGTTTAATATCGACCAGCAAAATAAAAAAACAAATAGTTCAATATAAAATGATAAGTTGTTGCTAACAGTAAAATATGAAGCTTCCCAATCAACGGGAGATGTAAATGGTATATGTTGATAAAAAAAATATTGAACAAGAATTGGCGGTATTTGCATTAGATAAAAATGCACTAGGTGATGACATACAAGTTAAAGTTTAAAATAAAGATTTATTTCCTACAGGAAATATAAAATACAAGTAATAAATATAGTATCAAAAAGTTCCTTCATGTCATGTACATTATAATACTTATCACGTGTAGGTTGCAGGTCGGAACACTCGGTCATAAAGTGTTTAACAGTAAATGGTTCATTGCAAGAGACGCACTCTGGTGGATCTTCACCTTTTAGTATGTGGTAGTGGGTTATGTATGAATGACCGATTCTGATTCTTGCAATGACAGTCTCCTCCCTACGGATAGTTCTGTAGGAAGGAGTCCATTCACCCAGGCTTGGTTTGATGGCATGAAGTTTGCTATTGACTGACTCATCCGATGATGTGTCCCACTTCTGACTTAGGTACCTTTTGATACAAGGTTTAAAATCAGTAAACAGTAATTTAAAATCCGATGGTTCTTGGGAGAGAGCCATCTTAGAAGCACGGTCTGCTTCTTCATTACCTCTAATACCAATATGGCTAGGTAACCAACAGTATACTATATTGTAGGAGGTACTAAGCTCCGTGGTTTTGACGAGGAGATTGACTAATAATGGATTATCCAGCTTTCTATTGTATAGCGACTGAAGCACTTATAAAGAGTCAAATAAGATAATGCTATTTTAAACACGTTTTTGTTCGAGAAATTTCAGAGCAAAGTCTATTGCTCTAATTTCCGCTGTAAATATAGACGCATCGTTTGGCAGCAGCCTTTTCATCAACCTTTGATCCATCAGTAGAGAATTTAGTGTAGCTTGTAAAATCGTTGAAAAGTTTATGATAAGAGTTCTGGAAGATGACAGGGTTTGTTTCAGATTTATTCCCATCGCGTAACTTAAAAATCACTTTGGGTTGCTTACGGAGCCAAGGTGGTGTTTTCGAGACAAACGTTTTCTGAACTGGAGTGAGATTAATTTTGATATTATCAAGGCTGTTTGATGTTCTGATGCCAAATGAAGGTATGGCATTTGATTTATTTTCATATAAAATTTTGTATTTTGCTTGAAAAACAGCCGAAAAAGCAGGGTTCAGAGGGTCTGATCTTAATTTGAGAGCGTATTGTGCAGAAAGCATTTATATGCGATGCGATAAAGCTGGTTCATTCGCTTCCGCGAAAAGGCTTTCACACGGAGATGTCTTAAATGCTCCAAGAGCGAGTCTTATTCCCTGATGATGAAATGGGTCTAGCATTTTTAAATAGGACTTCCTAGCTGAACCATAAACAACGCATCCACAGTCTAGTATGGAACGGATAAATGTTCTATACAAATTGAGAATGATTTTTTTTTATCTGCACCCCAGTCAGTGTGGGCAATTACTTTAAGTAGATTTAAAGCTTTTAAGCAATTAGCTTTCAAATTCTTGATGTGTGGAGTAAAAGTGAGTTTTCTGTCGAAGATAATACCCAAAAACTTTGTTTCCTCAACAACTGGAATAAGTGTTCCGTCCAGCGTGAGTTTAGGGTCATTATGATGTCTTCGCAACTGACAGAAATGCATGCATACTGTTTTTGATTTTGAAAATTTGAAACCGTTATTACTTGCCCAAGTTTGGATCTTGTTTATATATTGTTGCAGGTGCCTTTTAATTGTATGCATGTGCTTTGATCGATAACAAATTACAAAATCGTCAACATATAATGAGCGATCCACAGCGGGAGTTAAACACTTGGCGATGTTATTGATTTTGATATTAAATAGCGTCACAGATAAAATACTGCCCTTGGGCACACCCATCTCTTGCTGGTGCATATCGGAGAGGGTAGAGCCCACTAGTACTTTGAGTTTTCTGTCGGAGAGAAAATTGGAGATGAAAGAGGGCAGTCGGCCTTTTAGACCCAGATCATGCAGGTGATTTAGTATCCGTTACTTCCATGTTGTGTCATAGGCCTTTGCTAAAATCAAAAAAGACTGGTACTAAATGTTCCTTCTTAATAAATGCATCGCGAATAAATGTTTCCAGTCTAACCAGATGATCGTTGGTACTACGACCAGAACGGAAGCAACTTTGGAAAGGACATATTAAATTGTTACTTTCCAAGTACCATACAAGCCGAGAATTAATCATTCGTTCCGTTGTTTTCACACGCAGCTTCTCAGTGCAATGGGCCGATAGCTGTTAGGATCTTCGATATCTTTGCCTGGTTTGGGAATCGGTATTACTATTGCTTTTTTCCAGCTCTTATGTACATTACCAGCAATCCATAAATCATTAAAGATTTTCAGAAGTAATGTCAGAGAAGATTCTGGGATGTGTTTCAAGAACTGGTAATGTACTTCGTCAGGCCCAGCGGAAGTATCATGGGCCTTGTCTAAAGCCTCAAACTAAACTCCAATAAAGAAAACAGCTGGTTATAGTTTTCAGTATTGTTGGATGTGAATTTTAAACGTGACTTTTCTTTTTTAGATTTTAATCTTAGAAAGGCTTTTAAATACTTAGATGATGATGAGTTTTTTGAGAAAATATCGGCAAGAATATTTGCTATGTCACGTTTCAAACTAAAATTGCTATTGTTTGTTTTCAGGTGTCGAATGTGTCTGTTGCAGTGTTTTCCAATCGCAATTGAAACCTGATCTCTACAATAATTTTATACAATGGTAGTACGTTATCCGTTCGTGTTTTTTCCCCAACTATTCATGTGAAAATCTTTTCCCTCCAGTTTCGGTTCCTCCAGGGACTTGCTGTTACTTGTGTACACCCGAAAGGGTCGGATAAACTTCCTACAAAAACCACTTTATATATAGGTTTGCAGAGAATAACCACAGCTCACTTGATGCTACGTGTTTTTCAGTTTATTTTGACACCGCAGGAACCACGTCGTACAAGGTATCTATATCAGATATAAAATTTTGTTCACAATGTAATTGTATGTGCGTGTCCGTTGTATAAAACAATGAGAACCCTTTCTTATAAGTCAAAAAGACTGGTAAATGTATGCTACAGTTTACAGAGATCACAGTGACACAATCAGTGCTCGGTATATATAAAGATGGTGAGTTCTACGTGACATAAATATTCATCTATACTCTATTAATTGTTCCAAATGTACAAGACAGATGAT
This sequence comes from Unio pictorum, assembly GCA_030141615.1. Taxonomy (NCBI): domain Eukaryota; kingdom Metazoa; phylum Mollusca; class Bivalvia; order Unionida; family Unionidae; genus Unio; species Unio pictorum. The sequence continues at coordinate 2,963,233 of JARLTB010000076.1, forward strand.
CGTTGTACATTTTGTAAATCGTCTGAAGAAAGCTGGAATCTTGTAGACTCCTGTCGCACTTATCAGAGAAAGAATAAACTTCATTCTCGTTCTTCCTCAGAATTTACTGGCTTCTCTGTTATTGAAAATAAGAGATTTTGTTTTGACCGGAATGGCCTTCACAGCAAATAGCTACATCTCATGAAGGAAATATAGCAACGATATAGCGCCGTATTGCTGGCTTCCGCGGAGTGGGTGTGCCGCTCATTCCATACCGTGTTGCTGCCTCCCACTGTCGAGGAGATTCATCGCTCAACTCTTAGTGTGTCTCTGCCTCTCAATGCGGATCTCATGGTACGTCGCTGCTTCCTATTGGGGAGGAGATTCACCGCCTATATCACAGAGTGTATCTACCTCCATTGGTGTAGAGGATGCACATGAACATCATGATGTGATCTTCTTCAGCCTGACTACTGTATGAACTTTATTGTGTGATTTTAGTAAGCATGTTTACTGTAGAACTTCATGGTGTGATGTTTGTCAGCATGTCTATTATATGAACTTCATGATGTAATTTTAGTCAACGTGTATATTGTATGAACTTCTGACATGGTGTGAGTTTACTCACTCTGACTACCTTATGAATACATCCTTTGTTGTACTCTTCTTTATTTATTTGAGAGAGAGAGAGAGAGAGAGAGAGAGAGAGAGAGAGAGAGAGAAAGAGAGGATGTTGGTAAGAAGACAGTTGAAGCTAAAAGGGCTGGCCATGGCCACATTTATCCCCTTCACATCGAATAAAACAACACAACAATATGGCAGTCCTAAGATTTATGTTTAAATGTCTGCTTTCTTATATTGGAATTCTGGTTTTAACCAGTCCATGTCACACTGGGTATAATTCATTTTATCATGACCTCTAATATAAGAAAACCTCCGTGTCACATCAGGTATAGTCAATTTTATCATGACATCAAATATAAGATGAACCACTGGGAATATTTAATGATATAAAGAGGATGTTGCTAAGAAGACAGTTGAAGCTAAAAGGGCTGGCCATGGCCACATTTATCCCCTTCACATCGAATAAAACAACACAACAATATGGCAGTCCTAAGATTTATGTTTAAATGTCTGCTTTCTTATATTGGAATTCTGGTTTTAACCAGTCCATGTCACACTGGGTATAATTCATTTTATCATGACCTCTAATATAAGAAAACCTCCGTGTCACATCAGGTATAATCAATTTTATCATGACATCAAATATAAGATGAACCACTGGGAATATTTAATGATATGAACCTCGAAATAAATTCACTTACAGGATCATTTTGCTGCAAAGTATATCAGTTCAACAGTTTGTGAACACTAACTATTTCAGCAAATAATAATAGTAAATACAAACTGCACAAAAAAGGGAGTTTCGGAACCAATAAAATACATATCAATACATATCAATACATATCAATAATTGTACGACCTTGACCTGAAATGTTACTTCAATTACCATGTATGCTAGAAATTGAATGCACACATCGCAAATAGTGTTGATACTTATTTTTGTTCTATGGTCCCGAGTGACGCTTGGCTTTAGGGATCACTACCATCTTCGTACGCGTGGGTTCCAATTTCGTGCTCGACCAATGTGGGTATATGAGAAAGCTTGTCAGTAGCTTACCTGCGGTCGTTGGTTCCTACCGGGTTCTTACTACACCATTTATACTTATTGTTCATCATGCATATATATCATGAGCTGAAAAATATCGTTAAACCTAAAACAACAAAAATAACTTTATTGTAATCCCTAAGAACGAGCTGTAGGTGCTTCGCAAAGGAACATAAATTTCTGAAAAACACAGTATACCATGCACGCCAATTGCAAGTTTCACATTTACAAAAGAAAGTCCATTTTACTTAAAAAATGAAGACTGTACACACATGTTTTTGTTCATAACATTTGAAGATCATTGTCACAAGCACAGGTCCAACATCTGGGGATAAATACTGCACATGGAGATATTGGAATCTGACGTTGTGTTATTATGCTGTTAATCTCATATTTGACAGCTGTAGCCGCTGCCAACCTGCAAAACAATCCATAATTGACCATAAAATCATTCGGGGATTTAACTGTGGAATAGCTTGATAGAGGCGGTGGTTTCAGGACGAAAGCTGTACATATTTCTATAGGACGTGGATGATATAATGACAGAGCAGGTAATAAGCACATTGTTAAACATGTCCACGTAAATAAGGAAAGTTAGTCCATTTATGATTGACCTAACTCGTATCGCTTCCTTTTCTCTCGAATTCTTAAACTTCGGCGCATGCATTGGTAATATTCGAAAGTCCAACTGCTTGAGCCACATTTATTGCTGTTATCTTCGTATCAGATTGACAAGTAATGAAATATTTTCTCGATTCTTTTAAACTGCTTGCTCCTCAAGATGAGGTATGCAACTAGCTTCGTCTCACGGCTCTAATCAAGAAGGGCAATGGAGAGTAGGCTAGTCCCAGCATTCCCTTCAGTGTCGGAAGCGACTCGCCCACAACCGGAAGAAATTAAAACCTTTGAATTAATGCAGCTAGAAAAAGAAATAACTCCATGCGAGCTACACTTTCTCCGAGACACATACGCCCTCCGATGGAGAATGGAATGTGTTCCTCGGGCTTTGTTATGTGACCATCTGCATCTAAATACCTTTCTGGTCGGAACACATCTGGATCTCTAAAAGTTGAAGGATCGAGAAGTACAGAATCAAGAGTTACAAGGACTGTTGTTCCTTGGGGAATACGGTATCCCCGGAATAGGATTTCCTTTGATACGGCGTGGGGCACTGCAAGGGGAACAACGGGATAGACCCTTAATGTTTCCATGATAGTGGCCTCCAAGTATGGGAGTTGCTGTTTATCTATTAATTGGGGCAATCTTTCCCTACCAATTACTTGATCTATCTCCTCGAAGCACTTCTTCTGAATCTCTGGAAAGTGGAGAAAATGTAATAGTATCCATCTTATACTCGTAGCCGTTGTTTCGCTTCCAGCACCAAATAAATCACCGAACGAAATGGATAATTGCAGGTCAGTAAAAGTGGAAAGTTCGCCCTCTTTTTGTTCTCTATTGCGAGCCCCGGAGATATAGAGGTCAATGCAGTCGCGCGCAGACCCTTCTTCGAACGTGTTTGTATGGTCTTCAATTATACCTTTAATCCATCTCTTAAATTCATTTGAGATTTCTTTAACGTATCTCATTTTTAGAGGATCCCCAGGCAAATACTGAAGCAACGGAAAACAATTCACCAGAACGCTGGCATTACCAAGACGTGCCCCTGCTTGATCAATTTTATCCAGAAAATCTCTGAAGTTGGCGTCTGTATGCTTGAATCTTTTTCCAAGTGCTATCTGTGAGATAATGTTCGAAACGCATGTATTTACTATGCCCTTAGGTTGGAATGGTTGGCCATTTTGTTCTTCAAAGATTTTAATCAATTCATGAGCTTCTTCCAGTATATTCTGTTCGAAGGACGCCCGCCCAAATCCAAACTCCTTCAATGCGTTCACAGCAAATCGACGGTGCTCTTTGCACATTTCTCCAGAAGTGAATATAATTCCACTGTTTTCGTTCAGCATTTCTGATAGGAAGTTTATCGGTCTGTCTGAAAAAAGCGACCATTCTGAACGAGAGCTTCCTTGATAGCACTGTATCCATTGATTACGATCATACGTTTTCCGCCGATATATAAACTGTATATGTCTCCATATTCGTTCCGTAGTTTCCGAAAATACTCGAGAACATCCTTGTTAATAAGAGACAGAAGGTTACCAAATATCGGGAGCACGGGTTTTGGGAATGGTGGAATATCAGTAGGTAGTTTGGTTATGTTATAAACCATCAGAAAGACAAAGAAGAAAACAAAGACCGAGTTACGTTGACACTGTTAAAATACTCCTCAAACATGATGGACGATTCCGGCTAGCTTTTGCTATTATCTTTTCCTGTCACTTTTAAATGAAAGTGGTGCTCTCATATAAAAATGAAACATATAAACTCATAAGTTCAGTGATTAATGTGTAAGTTTGTATGCACACTTTTCCATGCTTACACATCTCTGCAATGATTTGTTGTCCTTAACAAAGTCGGTGTATATATGGCATGAAATCTTATGCGTACCAGTGTAGTTGGTATGTATTTAGGTCAGTATTTTATGCATTTAAATTTAATCATATTGTCCCCACTCATGCATTAAGTGATGTACAACTACAAACCACTTTCTCTGTTACTATGAATTTTGTGTTAGCGACTCATAACTTCTGTGCTTTCATTCTTCCTGTTTACCTCGTGGCTTGAAGGATTGCATAGATTTAATGTAGACAAAACTTTCCATTGTTTAAATGTATCACAAACCAATGAAAACTACCGATCTTTTGACTGGTTAAAATAATGCTAAAGCATTCTTAGTTCTCACAGCAAGATAACAGATCTGTGAAAATTTACTAAATCTTCTTAATTATTTAGCATTATTAATGACTGCCCCTCACGCTTCTCAAATCATCAGAACCTCACTGCGGGATCTCTTTGGCATTCATGAAAGCCCTAATTCTTACAATGTCGTTGTACGGACGGCGTTGTTTGAGTACACGAGTTTAAAATAGTTTTAAGATAACAATGATAACATATTCGTAGAGGTACCCACTGTGCATAAAATGGCACTACGTTGGGTTTCATGAATTTTCAGGTAACATTACACAAGTGTAAATATTAAATGTATAGCCACAGGGTCCACAAAGGCTCAGGATTTGTTCAACGCAGCATATGGAAGCAGGGTTTAAGACAGTACTGGAGTGACATATCCGAAAATACACAACACAAGTATAAACGATTGTGGATAGTGCAGGTTTATTACTTAATATTCATCCTTGAGCTATATCGTAGGGTATATTTCATTTAGCGAAACCTATGTCATATTTATAGTACTTTTTAAAACAACACACACATATATATAGATAGAACATACATACATACAGAAGACCCACCCTGGCTCGTTTATGTCAGAATTGAAGTAGTGATAGATAAATGCACAGCCCCGATCATCCAGTCAGCGGTGCCGACAGTTAAATTAATGAATACACAAAATGTTAAATTCAAATAACAACATCTTAATATAATTTAATAATAGTCATCTCTCAAACAACATTCAAATTCAAACCCTATCACTCGTCTTTCACTCGACCAAGTGACGGCCTTTTTCATCATCTGTCTTAGCGTGATAGATTTACCTCCTGTCCTCTGTTCCAACTCATCTATATGATCTTTCTCTGGACTGGTAATCCGATTCCCTCAAGTCCGCCTAACATCTGCCTCCATTCTTCCCTTTTTGTTTTCTCCCAGAGACTTGGACCAACTGGTGTAATTCGATCTGTCTTTTATAGTTCCTCTGGTCCCTACAAGCTACCTGTATTAACACACAATTACATTAGCATTGCATATTCCCCTAGCTATCGAAACTCACACTAAGCAACAATATCATCAGATTAGCCATTACCTACTTTGGTCTGGGACCCCGAGTGGCCGAGTGGTCTAAAGCGCGTTGCGTTACGGATCACTTGCCGTCTCACCTCTATCTGCGTGAGTTCGAGTCTAAGATTCGGCTAATGTTGTTATGTGAGAAAGCTTGCCAGTAGCTTCTCGTGAGTCGGTGGTTCTTTCCGGGTGTGTGTGTGTGTGGTGGTGGGTACCCGGGTTCTTCCTCCACCAATAATACTGGCAGCCATATATAGCCTATCGTGTGCTGAAAAATGGCGTTAAACCCTTAAAAACAAAAACCTACTTTGATTTTCGTGCACGTCGAAATACTCATTATGTCTGTGTACACGGTATATATAGATTCTCAATCTTATTATTCAGAAAAATATCACATAATCAGACGCATTTCTGTACATTGTACTTCTACAAAGTGTACAGAGATATCCACATATCCTTGCGCTAATATATTCATACATATGATACTCGTACAAAGTATACACCAACTGACATATCCCTATTAAGTAATGATGCACACTGCAACCATAATACAAATTTTATAATTCAATTCAACATTTGCAAATCTATACAATCAAATAAATGAATACAGGAGGTTATTACGATTTAACCAAATAGCGAATTTAAATATTAATTCTTATAACAAATATTGCTCATATCTCAAAATATGCAAGTAGATCAAATACTACGAAAAAATCTTACTCTATAAATGATAATTGTAAGTACTAAACTATACATACTGCAATGATTAAAATACAATTACTTTGCCGTAATATATTTCACAGAATCGAGCAAATAGCCATTGACCTATACTGAAGCTCCTTGTAATTTTCATAATAACAAGTTTCCGCCAATTTCGAATGAGGTCGGAGAAGATTATTTTCTCTTATAATTTCTGCAATCTGGTTTAGCGACTCACGTTTAGTTGTCGAGGTAAAAGATTTAAGCTTGCGATTCTAATGTTGGCCACGCCTTGCTGATATCCGAGCGGATATTGATTCATATAATTATCAGACACTGCCCCCTCCCAACAGTCAATGCTATATTTACGACCCCCAAATGATGTCCCTTTGGGGGCAGGGTCCAGTTATTATGTACAAATTTAATGTCGCATGCACCTTCCTAATATAAACATTCATTAAAAATATAATACGCGAGTGAGGTCAAAAAGGTACATATTTCTGGATAGGTATTATGTGACGCAACATAATCATATCACACACTTGACCTGACAAGTCTACTGAAGTTCTTAGAATAAAATGTTTATGTACCCCAACCCCAATTTTATACATGCATTTTTCACATCCGAAGGCCATTTTTGACAGCATGTGGTGCTTACAGTGCAAACGCAAGGCCTTTCCCTGGATGAAAATTTTGAAAAACATTGTCTACTAAATAGCTTGATGCAATTCATAATAGTTGTCATCCATGTCGTTTTTGAGATATTCTACTTGCCTTGAACCCACGTGTATACTGCTATGGGAGGCTAGCTCTTCTTCCTAGCCGACTATTGGTATTTCACTATCAACATACTGCAGAGTAACTATGGAAAGTGTACTTGTCTGACATCAATTTCAAGAACAACACAAGCCTGAAACACCTAGTTCACAAATTTATCCATATCTTTAATTATTACACAATAGTAGCTCAAAAACTCACATCATACCCTTAAGTTAAGAAATTTGCCAGGGGCCAATTTACGAAACTGGACCCTGCCACCTTAAGCATTTTGCAAAAAAATATTTCTGTCAAAAATTTGTACATATCAGTTACCTAGACATTATCTAACAAAATGGTATCAAGGAAATTATTTTGTATGCTAAAGTATAAATGTTTTTACTCTTTTAGAAAAGTGACTACATTGCGTCAAAATGCATTGCATTGTATATACTTTGTGCTAGGGTTGCTGTCTTCAAAAGAATTAAACTTGTGTGCAATGGAATGTTTCCTGTCCTTTTTGCCATCGTATAGTCAGGAAGACACCAGAATTACATGATGATGTTGACTGAATGCTAAGAATGGATTTTATAGTTGCAAATAGTGACTGAATATGAGATACACTCTTTGTTATTAGCGATAGAACTTCTCTATTGTTCAAGCAATTATTTGTTGAAATGTTTCTTTTAAAAAGTGCCACTTAAGAAAAATGTTACCAGACATTTACATTTATAATGTACTTTAATAATAATTATAGCTTGAGACACACATCAGCATTCCTGACCTGGAATTGTTCTAGTGATGCTAACATAAACAGCATTGGGTGTGTGTGGGGGGAATACACCAATGTTTAGCTAATTGGGACAAATATAAAAAACCCAAATATCATTCTATGTTGGGACATTGATGTGAGGAACCATGCTGAACTTACATCAACATATCAAATAAATTCAGTGACAACAGGCCTTTGAAATGAACCATTCTCAAGCCCAAAATACAAAATAAATACAAAGTCCATGCAGTTAACCCAAATATTCTCAGAATCCTATCCACTCACAGCTGACTTTAGCAATTGCAAGGATATAGAGAATGAGAGGAAATAGAAAGAAAAGCTACAAGAAAAATATTAACAAGAAGAAAACTCAGTACAAAAAGGGACATGTTGTAACTTCTATTACTTCAAATAAGGACCTACCAGAAAATACAAGTCATGATGAAGCCAAGTCGGTCTTTCATAATCAATCTTTAGTGCGTTTGGATCATAATGAATACATGCTTCAAACTAGTGCTTCTACCAATATGACTGAGACAATAGATTCTAACATCATTCCATGCAAATTGAGACCTACAAAAAGGAAAACAACTGACATTATTACTCATTCTGTACTCAGTAAAAAAAGTGGCTACCAGTATGCCAGAAGAAAACTGTGTTGTCAACATCAATAAACTTTCAGAACTAATCAGGGTATTTCTGCCACATCAATGTAAGAATGCTTTTCCAGTTGTTACGGTACACAAAAGACAGGGTTTGTGCATTACTGTTTGTGTGCAATGCAATAACTGTAAGTTTAAATCCAATATGGTGGAACTGTTCACAAAAGTACTGAAACTATTCTTTATCCTCGAAACATTGTCCGCAATATGCCATATCCATCACTATTTGCAACACCGTTCCATTGATGACATTCATCATTTATAACAGTATGTCTACTTATGATTTCTTGAAAGTGCATTTGCTCCTGTGGAGTGAAATTACTTAGAATAATGTGTGATGTCATGTCATGTAATGTTTTTGTGTGTCTGCAATGAAATATGAATAACTTTCATTAAAATAGGAGTACAGAGCTTGCTACCTACATGAAAATCAAGTAAACACATTTTAAATCCCCATTTTCTCTCAAAGCAACTTAGTTAAGCTCAAAATATGCTAACTTGTCCTGATACCAATAGGTATAATTTATAGGTGCAAAGAGAAATTACCTCCCTTGAATCTACTATAGAGCTGAGAGATTCAAAATAAGGAGACAAATAGAGGTACTATGACAAGGCTAATGTATAAGAATTAATTGCATATGAATAAAGAACAAGAAAATAAGACAAAATGTGGTTCATTGCACAATTTATTTATAGCATTTTTCCCTTAAGGGGGCAGGGTCCAGTTATTATGTACAAATTTAATGTCTAATATAAAATTTAATGCCTAATATAAAAATTCATTAAAAATATAATACGCGAGTGAGGTCAAAAAGGTACATATTTCTGGATAGGTATTATGTAGCGCAACATAATCATATCACACACTTGACCTGACATGTCTACTGAAGTTCTTAGAATAAAATGTTTATGTACCCCAACCCCAATTTTATACATGCATTTTTCACATCCGAAGGCCATTTTTGACAGCATGTGGTGCTCACAGTGCAAACGCAAGGCCTTTCCCTGGATGAAAATTTAGAAAAACATTGTCTACTAAATAGCTTGATGCAATTCATAATAGTTGTCATCCATGTCGTTTTTGATATATTCTACTTGCCTTGAACCCACGTGTATACTGCTATGGGAGGCTAGCTCTTCTTCCTAGCCGACTATTGGTATTTCACTATCAACATACTGCAGAGTAACTATGGAAAGTGTACATGTCTGACATCAATTTCAAGAACAACACAAGCCTGAAACACCTAGTTCACAAATTTATCCATATCTTTAATTATTACACAATAGTAGCTCAAAAACTCACACCATACCCTTAAGTTAAGAAATTTGCCAGGGACCAATTTACGAAACTGGACCCTGCCACCTTTGATCCGAACACAGAAGAATAACAATTACCTGTGAAACATATGATGACAATTATTACAGCTCAGTTGTATGTCTTGCCCTAAATAAGTCCAGGCATTAGTTGTATGACCATGTCAAATAACTAGCTTACAACCACATTGTTCGCTGAATTGACCTTCAGACATATTTACGGCGCGAAACTATTAGTCTCAGGGTCTAACATATACATATTTAAATCTGGTTAATCCTTACAACGTGAAAGCAACATTCGTTTATACTAGCTAATAATAAATAGATAAAGCAATAAATAAAGAAATAAAGAAAGAAAAAAGTAACATTAGTAAAATATGACATTCAGAAGCAGAACTCGGTTACCTATGGAGGATGCGGATGCAGTTAGTCGGGAATCGCAATAAATTTGTCAAGAATGAAAAGTTATGTTTCTGCTCCTTTGTAGTTCAATTGTAAGTGACGCTAATTACAATTTAGTTAATTGTGCGCAGTTATAAACCCTAACTATGATTGGTCAATGAAACCCACGTAACCGCTACGGGGCAATCACGTTGGCCATATAGAGCTCGGTTCATCATCCTAACGACGAAAAACAATGTAAGCCGACATGACTACATTACTCATACATGGGAATGAGTGGGTGCAGTCGATTTTTAACATAGCTTTCGATAATTATATTCAAATAGTCACGATGTCTGTACTCTGGCAGTTTATCATCATGGAGATGCATTGCAAGGCAGAAACGTTGCCGTCATTAGTCGCCATTTTGACCGTGTACAAAGGTATACAAGTTAAATATATATCCGCTACTTGGCAATGGACATCTACAGATTAAAGTAATAATATTAAATACTGTCAAGTCACCTAAACGTGAGGACAAATAATCGTTTGAAGTACGAGTTAGTCACCTAAATATGTGGACAAAATATCGATATTATCAGGGGCAAGTGACCTTGGTTTAAGGAAAGAATAACATTATTTAGATAGCGGCAAATAACCTAGAAGTAATGGTAAAAATCGTATTACGCAAGTACAAGTCATCTAGATGTGCTGCCATAATAACCGTTTTAAACAGCGAAAAGTCACCATGTGTGGGGACATGATACACATAATAAACAGTGGCATGTCATCTAAACGTGATGGACTTTATTCAGCTGTTAATATTATTGATAAACAAGTACCATCTTGTGAAGTATGCAACTGTATATATGCCTTACCTGACCAGTTTGTAGTTTTTCTTAAAATTTGTCTTTTACTTAATTTCATTCCTACCCACAAGTAGAATAATTCTCGACCATGAAGTTAAATTCATTATAAACCATGAGTATGCATATATATAATGTGTTTTAAAAATAAATAGCTAATGGCAAGTACTTTTCATTATCTGTAAACAGTTATTACGAACGAAAGACTGATTAAATCCGAAGATATAAGCTTTGGCGGATTAATACTGAACGATGGACATGCAGTGAAAGTTGAGATGACTGTAAAGTAAAATGTAAACAAGCGTATGAGTCATATTATTGTATTTATTTCAGGATTGCTTTATAATTCTCTTCGCTATTATCAGTACCAACCATGACTGTACTTTCAATACCGAAACTTTGATAGCCATCAATTGCAGGTATGTGTGTAATATGCCGAATAGACAAGGGACCAAGTTGACAGAAAGACGACCAATTTTGCAGTCCCATTAATTGGCATCATGATGTTTGCCACGAGCATTGTACGTAAGGCCAAAAGTATATGCATAATGCCTCGTTGCATCCTCCCTATTCTTCCTGAAGCAAGATAATTACAATACAATAGCTTTAAACTATCCTATTAATGTGATCTTTACATATGTAATTGCCTAATATAGCATTTATAAATATATTTTCCATTTAAATGACAAGATTTTTTAAGTTAATAATATATAACGTTAAATTCATTACGAACTTAATGTGATCTTTGGCTGTTCAACTCACTCACCCGTTAGGCAAAATTGTATGAAATGTGTATTGACAAAATTGTGTGAAATGTGTATTGACTACCTCCACAACAACTTCATTTTCTAGAAGGTATAAATAAAAAAGTGCTGATTTCGCGATATTTAAATAATAATTTAGAAGTATCTGTGGGAAAAAACTGCTCCTCCGTCACCTGTGGAATAGTAATTTTCTATAGAAAGTCGCTGCCCGTCTGTCCCATTCAAAACGTCTGAAACGACAGAATTATTCCAGTTCAAATTGAAATGCACGCTTGCAAATTATTTGTGTTCTGTGTGCGGTTTCATAAATGGAATGCCCATTTAGAGGGTTATAAGAAAGAAACAAGATTTTTATATAAGGCCGAGCCTATGTTTATTTCCGCGTTTGGCCGCTCCAGTGGCCTAGGTGGTTGGAGCGTCGAACCGTGGATGCGGGAAGTCGCGGTTTCAAACCCCAGACAAGCCATACCAGATACATAAATAGGCCACTAGCAGCTGGCTCGCGAGGAGGTTAGTGTAAGGACTGATTGGCATGGTGTCAGAAGAATGCGACTGGGTTAGATATTACTAGACATTACCAAAATTAGGTACACTGTAGACATAGTTGCGATATGACTGAAACATTGTTAAGGCTACGTTAAAATCTAAATCACACACACATACACACACACACACACACACACACACACACACACACACACACCACCACCACCACCACCACCACCTTTAAAAAACAAGAACAGCGTTTAAACATTTATAATAGTTAGGACACGTTTCCACGGAGTCCATGCGATTATTTATGCAGCACCATAAGGATTTAATCGATTTACTAGCCATTTTAATGACATATTCTGCTTTTATTTAATTTTGTCGATGTGATTTAGCTTTCTTCTGCTCTCTCACGGCTTCTTCAACTACATTTTGCATTATGTTATTTCAGAAGCGATTCTTTTTCAATATTTTGATTTCCAATATTATTCACAGTATTCTTACTTTCATTGGCAAAAAATGCGTTCAAATGATTGTCTTGTGTCACGAAACAAAAGACGAGGTTCCCGGTTTATGTCTCCATCCAGATATTTTATCTTTGTCTTATTTAGTTGTACTTTTCAATAGAACTTCTCTAAACGTATTGGGCAACCCGTCGTCAGAAGCGCGCTGACAAAGCCGCGCAGCGAATTATATACGTCAAATGCGCGCCGTCAAAAGCGCGCAGAATAAACTCCACATGCGATTTTCAATATCCGGCGAGCAACGAAGCGAAGAAGACCGTGTCAGAGATTCGTCGAAGAGCAATGAATACTGTCGAGACACCAAGGTAAATAATTCAGGAAAAATATCTCGGAAGTTCGTTGCAGACATCGAGTATTTTGCCATCGTATACGACTTCACAGAGAGCAATCGAACGACGGAGAAAGAAAAATAATCTTCCATACGACAACATAACTATCGTTAATCGATATTGCCATTCGAGAATCTCGGCAAAAATCTACAAGAGACACTAAATGTTTTTTCTTCTGTGAGATTCGGGTGCGTATGATGATGCTCGCATTCTGATGTTCGGAACGACTGAAAATCTTACCCTTCTACAGCAAAGAGATAACTGGTTTATCGATGGTACTTTTAAAGTTGCGCCGACACTATTTACTCAGCTGTTCACTATCCATGCTTTAATTAACAACTCGGCCTATCCCTTAGTCTACGTTTTGCTGCGAGAGCAAACAGAGTCGGGCTATGAACGCGTCATGCATAGTTCTCGAACTGCATCCTGGTCTCAATTCAGCTAGTATATGGCCGATTTCGAGAAAGCCTTTCTAAACGCTTGTGCAACCGTCTTCCCAGGAGCATAGTTAGCAGGATGCTTCTTCAATGTAAGACAATGTTTGTGGCGCAAAGTACAAAAATGTCATTTAGCGGAGGTTTACCGTGATGGTCAAAAAGTTTACATGTATGTCTAAATGCTTTTAACCCTCAACTTTATTCTAGTTGAAGATGTTCCAGACGCTTTTGATGAGTTGGTGGAAAGCAGCCCTCCGAAACGTACGCCAATGAATGATTACTGGGAAGACAACTACGTGGGAAGATGAAGAAGAAACCGTCGAGGAAATCCGAGATTTCCTATTAATCTGCGGAACATGCGCGACCGTGTAAACGACAGTTTACCACTCACTAATAATTCGGTTGAGGCCTGACATCGGTTATTTCAACAGACAGTAGACTGTCATCATCCGTCTGTCTACAAGCTGGTTGACTACTTTCACAAGGAGCAAGATCATGTGGAGATTATGATCGAACGATTTCGAGCAGGATTTAGACAGCCTGAGGCATCGAAATCAAAGTACGTCAGACTTAATCAACGCCTGCTAGCTTTTGTTCCAATATAGGGTAATGTATCATTGATCGAATATCTGCGCGAAATCGCACATAACGTTGCAATTTGAAAAGTGGTAGATATAATAAACTGAAATTCATTTTAATTTTTTTTAATTTTTTGCCTTGTTTTGTTTGTATTGATTATGCACATAACGTTGCAATTTGAACAGTGATAGACATACTAAACTTTCAATCATTTTAATAATAGTAAACCTTTTTTAAATACCCGATTATGTTATATTGTATGAATTATCTATACGTGTGAATATTTTTATTTGACATATTGACTTTTAAAAATTTTGCCCTGCGCGCTTTTGACGGCTCGCTTTTGTCTTGCGCGAAATTGTCGGTGCGCGCTTTTGAAGCTACATTAAAAATGGAAGATCACACACACACACACACACACACACACACACACACACACACACACAATTAAATATGGCATCATGGACTACAAGCTTTGTTCTTTTGAAAGGAAAAAAAAATGAGGAGATTGACTAGTTATTGTTTTTGTAATGCCCTCGTTTCTCTTAACGTTCAAAGCTCGAAATCATGCACAGCAAGTGGTAGGTCATGGAAGAATGCTTTCAGCGTGGATATTCGTAGTCATGGTAAATGATCTAATATCTTTATTGGAGTCAACGAACTCTGACATACAGGTTGGTAACGTTAGTATACCGGTACCTTGTGTTCTTCCAGCTAATGACACAACGCTGATGTCCTCTTCAATTAATGGCATGAACATACTGCTTCGGAATCTGTACAAATTTGCAGCTACATGACGACGGCGATACAATGCTAATAAAATCAATATTACCGTATTTTCAAAGAAAAGGTTATACAAAGAAGCCTATTTCGTGTTCGGAGATACTCGGAATCATACTGTTTCGCCAAGGGCATACACTTGGTGTCATGAAAACGAGGGAGTCTCAAGTTGTTACACAATCAGTTTATATTCACACACGATGATTACTCATCAATAAGCTTACATGATGGTTCGGGGCTCCACTCTGTTTACGACAGCAGTCCCTATATAATGATGCAGCTATTAATGGGAGCAGTTATTAGTTAGAACTAGCAAGTAAACTGTGATACTACTCATCCCCTCTTTTTGAGATTATCCGAAATAACATTTTGATTACGACTAGATAAGAAACGAAAGTTTAAAATATTAAATAAATTCCCTTAATATTACAACATATCTTTAATGTCAACTGAAAGAATGTGACAGAATTGATTTATGTAATAGGTTTGAGGTTGATGATTTGAGGTTGGGCCGCTTGGGGTAATCCTTATTTTCAATAATAGGCAAGGTGGTCTTCATCCGGGGTCCCATCACCAATTGGGATGGACTGACACCTGTCTAGGCTGTTAGTGTGGCTCTATAAGCCATCAATCCAAGGAAAACATCATCCTGTTTAAGTATAGACATTGCTTTTTTGACACCAGGCTCAGCTTAGCCGTTCTCTTGATAGTAGTGAGGACTGGTACATACTTGTTTGAAGCTGTATTTCCCAGCAAACGCCTTGAATTATGAGGAAGTGAACTGGGTTCTATTGTCTGATACTACGATTTCTAGGATTTCCCAATCGTTCAAATGGGCTCTTTAGATTTCCAATTACATGTCTCCAGGTTGTTTTGTTAGATGCATAATTTCCAAATAGCGTAAAAAGTAGCCAATATTTACTAGGTGTCTTTATTGTTTGGCTTTACTAATATTACAATTTTTTCCATGGTCACTCTGGTAGGAAAGTTGTCTTCAGTGGTTTCCTCCTCTGTGCTGGTTTACTAATCTGACAAAATTCACATGTCTCTATTGTTTCTTGGGTCTGTCCTGTGATT
This sequence comes from Unio pictorum, assembly GCA_030141615.1. Classification (NCBI taxonomy): domain Eukaryota; kingdom Metazoa; phylum Mollusca; class Bivalvia; order Unionida; family Unionidae; genus Unio; species Unio pictorum. The sequence goes on from JARLTB010000076.1 coordinate 2,979,165, forward strand.
CCAGGTCGTAATGCAAGCTCTCTCACGGCATTTGTCTAATCTCTGATGACCTTGATGAATGTGAGCAAGAATTCCGGGCCTTGAGACATCCTGAATGATAACTCTGTCCCTGAAAAGAAATAGGTCGGTCTGAAATGTTAGAAAGAATTCCGGACCTTAATACCGTATGTATGATAATTCTGTTCGTTCTCATTTGAGAGTTCACTGCGTTCAGCTAAGCATGGATGTACATCTAGAGGACAGCTATTTATCTTCTCCGGCCAACCATTTCTTGTGAAAGTCATTGCAGTCTGCAGATGGTGGTCACTCATGTAACTTTCTCTCATTTATTTTGATTTAATATCGGAAATTGGCCTGCATGACTCCAATGATTATATAACAAATTCCGCTTTCTCTTAGTATCTGTCTTCCTGGCCTAGAAAAGCGCTGAGAGAAATGGTTTTTGGAACTAAGAGAGGCATCCCAGCTACATGCTCTGCCTTTGGGTTTAAGCGTCTCAATTAACAGTCGTTGACAAATCAAAGGAGATTTATCGAAAGCATGTGTGTTGGTTAGTGGCACCAACGTTCGTAGTCAGTATACAATCTGAACGAGTGCAGTTCAAGCAGATATCGTGCAAATGTCTCCTCAAAGGTCCGCACACGTGCAAGGAACTCCCTCTTTATATGTGCATATTTCACCACTAGAGGGGTGAGTCTTCTGGACGAAAGGAAACTGGCGTGAGTTTCTCTCCACCAATTTAGTAACTGCTGTCATAAGGGCTGGTAACTGTTAACTGGCCAGGGTCATAAAATGCTAAGACTGGTGTGAATGTCAGCATTTCCTTAACTTTTGTGAAGGCATAATCCTGGTCTGGCCCCAGTACCAGGCTGTGTATGACATCAACAGGTCCATAATTGGTCGTATTATTATAGACAAGTCTGAGAGAAATCTATCGAGGTATCTGATCATGCCCATGATGCGACGAAGTTCACTGATATTTAATGGAGAAGGTAGCTCTTTCTTTGTGGCAACCTTTGCTGGACTGGGAACTATGCCATCCTAGCGGACAACGTGACTAAAGAATTCTTGTTTGCTCTTCCTAATTTTACATTTTTCCTTTTTTGAGCTTGAGAACAATTTTATTGAGCTTTTCCAGAACCATTATGTTAGGCGTCTGTTATGGTTATCTAAGATTCTGCCATAAATGAGTATATCATTCATAAAGGCCTCTGCGTCTTTATAGACGTTCGGCAGCTCTGTCATTTTTCTTTGAAAAATCTCTGGTGCCGACGTCATACCAAATGGCAGTCATTTAAAACAGACGCGACCCAGTGGGGTAATAAAGGTTTACAGTTTTACAGTTTCTGGATGTAAAGGTATTTTATAAAATTCGCTTTCTGCATCACGTTTGGAGAAGACAGTGGAGCCTATCAATTTCTATAATATATCATCTAGAGTAGGGAGTATACATATTTCCTGTTTGACATCATCATTGAGCTTCTTCAAGTCAGCACTAATTCTGACTTTGCCATTTTGTTTAGGGGATGATACCATAGACGTACACCATTAACAGGCTAAAGTGCCCAAAGGATATTTTATTGACATGTTGAACTCTTTTCACATGCCCAAGGAGATTATTGACACATGGTCCCTTATGACAATTACCCTAAACTGATACGATACATTCTTATAAGAAGTATGTGCCATAAACTCGCCTGCTGACTCGTTCAATCCAGAATCCCTGGGCTGCACAACTTGGATTACGATTGTCTCAAGTTTTGTTTTGTTGAAAGAGAGATGTATGTTGCTTCAGACATATCTGTTGCATCTCATCCGGTGTCTATGTAACATGTAACAAGCTGCAGATAAATGATGATAAAATTCAGGCTATTCTGATCACAACACAAAGACTTTCTCATTCACATACTTTACCTCAGACAATAAATATCAGCAACACCAACATTAAATTCTCACAGTCAGTACGAAACATAGGCTTTACTCTAGACAGTACTTTCACATTGCACCAACATGTCATGAACATATGCATATCTTAAACTGAGACAAATCAGTTCCATTCGTAAATATCTTTCAGTTGATGCCACTAAAAAACTTGTGTTCATTAGAACTTTCAAGACTGGACTATTGTAACTCAATTCTGTCTGATTCGTCACAATATGTACTCCAGAAACTTCAAAAAGTTCAAAACACAGCTACACAGATCATCTTTAGAGTACTTCAATCAGAGCACACCTCACCACTGCTCTGTACCCTACACTGGCTATCGATTCGATACAGAATCAAATACAAAATTTGTTTTCTGTGCTATGTTTCAATGACAGACTCCAGTCCAACATACCTATCCAGCCTCACCCATGTGTATACACCAGCTAGATACTTACGCTCTTCTTCTGATAATCGTATACTCATTGTTCCCACGGTGAAAACAAAGTCATATGGACAACGTTCGTTTGCACACCAGGGCCCGGCGACGTGGAACGAATTGCCCATTGAAATTAGACACAAAGACTCAGTGGTCCCTTTCAAGAGTGCTCTTAAAACTCACCTGTTTCGACTGCAGGTACAAACTTAGAGACCTAATCATGTTTTGTATCTTATATGTTTTCAGCATGTTTTTATGATTTCCAATTTCATTGTTTTTCTCATTTGTTTTTCTGTAGTGTAGTCATATCATTATTGATGGTGTAAAGCGCTTAGAGCTTCGAAAGATTAGGCGCTATACAAAGTCTTCATTATTATTATAATGTTTAAGGGAACCGAGGCTACATAAATCACCAACATCACACAGAATGGCTCATTATCATGATCGCACATATTTACTGAGTCAATGTAGACTACTTCTTTGTCTATTCCATAATCTGTACTGATTATTCTTTAAACGTGACATCATTTACTCTTTTTCAGGGACAGACAATGACAAAGTGTCAAGCTTGTTACAACGTCTGCGCCGATAGTCTTTAGTGGGACTTCTCTTACCTCTACCATTACGTCCTTTGCATTAGTGACATGTTTGTTGTTATCTTGTGTGAACAATCTAATTTTGTTTGCGCCACTGACGCTGTCAAGTTCGATTGCTTGATCCTGGTTTAGTGATTGATACCTTCTCCTGTTTAGAAATGTCATCAAAATTTTTGACCGTCTGACTGGTCGCGTATTTGACTTTTTACCACTTCTGACTGTCTCGTATTTTGTTTGGCCCTTACTAAGGTAAGGTCGACATCCATTGGTAGAATTTTCCAAAACCTCTTTATCCAGAAATCCAATTACAAGACGATACCTTATTTCTTCGTCCTGTTGTGCGCCAAAGTCACAATGATCGGCAATTTCATACAGCTTTCTTTTGTGTATTACATTGCTTTTGGGGAAGAAGTGATCATCAATGTCTGCAAAACTATGGCGTACTTGTCGGCATATGCGTCGTTAGGAAACTCAGGCAATTTAAATATTGTTCTGCTTTTTTAATCATTGCATATATTAGTTAACTTACTCCAACTGCCTCATCTTTCTTATTTTTTTTAGCTGCGATTCTTATGCGCGCGAAAAACTGTTGCTAATCCGGCCAATCAAATTGCTACCCAAAGTTAAAGTTCTTCGGCTATTGCAATTTCGCCATTTCCACTCACCGCAAAGGATTATGTATCTTTTGGAGACACTTCTGACACCATGTTATGAAAAGGAGGGGGTCTCAAGTTACAACAGAACTAGTATTTATTTATACACGTTTTATATTTACACATCAATAAGCTTCAGTGATGGATCGCGACGCCCCGTGCCTGCGGGTGTGTTATTGTAAAGTACTTATTCTATTAATTGCTCCCCTTAACAGCTGCAACATTAGATATAAACTGATCACTTGGGTTACAGTTTCCTAGGACTGTTCTAATATTGTTGTGGCGACAATTGCCAGTGAATAAAGGCATACCAGCATCTTGTTTCAGTTTAGGGTCTGGCATAGGAAAGGATGGTATGAATTTCTGTGTATATTTAGTTTACATTGTTAGTAAAATAAAATTAATTAATGTTTTGAAAGTCCATTATATGTTATTGATAATTTGACATTGTATATTGGACTTGACCTTGTAAAAATTCAAGTTCAATTTTACCTAATCTGAATTATTGATTTTGGTTTTGTTTATCGCAATCTGATTCTTGAACTTGGGTAACTCCCGTTGAATTGCCAGGTCTAGCACTTGTTTCCATAAAGGTTATAAATTCTACTTATACTTACATACTTCTAATTTTAACAATGATTTGATCTTGTAAATATCCTTAAACTTGGAGAAGGTAGTTTACCATTACGTAAGGTCCGGTAGAAGACTAAATATCTTGTTACTGGAAAAATTATTCATTCATACTTTAAAATATTGGCAGAATCAATTGTATTAGGTTGTGTCCAGCAATATATTTCGGCTGGAATTGATTTCTTCAAATTATTTAATTGAAGGGTTTCTTCTCTGGAAATACAAAGTGCTCTAAAGTAACGATCTTGTTGAGACTTGAATTTATACTGAAGTATCAAATACATATTTAATTTTTGGATTGTATTATTTTGATTCAACATAATAATGTTGGAATATAAGCATTAATCTGGCCACAACGGGCATATTAACACCTTCAGTGTTGGAAGTTATTTGGATTTCCACAAAAGATTATTCATACTTTTAATTACAAGGACTTGTGCTTTTAATTCTAGGATAATTTGGGATTTAATCTGCAACACCATACGTTTCTGGCATTTACATTTTCACTTTGTATTCTAGAGAAATTAATTATTTGTTGAATTTGACTAAGTCTGTTCCTTCTTTTGTATTACTTATTTTAGGAGCACAGAGTTTTAATACAATAATGTTTCCAATGTTTATGGAACCACACAAGAACTTCCTCCTTAACAATGATAATAAGATTTCAAAAATCGGAAGCACGTGTTTTTGGTATCGTGGAATAGCGTTAAACCATTTGGTTGCGTAGTAAACCATCAAAAGCAAACAGAAGAAAAACAGCACAATTATCTCTTTATAAATATCTTCAAACATGATGGACAATTCTGCATTACATAATTGTACTTTATACGCATATGATTTCCCGTTCATTTGTTGGGGCACCATGGTACTGTCACTTGAAAATGGAACCCGTTAAATGCTAGGCTATTATGCACTGAACACAAAATTATCCTACAGCTTTATATACACTTATTGCAACATGTGTAACAATAAATATAGTATTCGTATATGTTGGTTACAGGTACCTCTGTACTTAACACCGCGTCAAGCTTACATGTATACTTCCATTTCGTACCACCTTTGGTTTTGCAGTAGTGAGAAATGCTATGCAATCTTTTTCTTTAAAAGTTGGTTTGTACATACCGTAAAGACATCGCACTACAGTAGCGAATGTGTGTAAATATTATGATGGGAGGGGGATCCATAAAGACCTTGGCGGTAGGTCTGTGGAACCCCCTGCATTTTAAGCTTTTCAAGGGCATAAATGTAACTCTCGAAGTGCTAAAAACAAAAATGGTCGAAAGGAACCTTCCGATCTCACATGGCCTTGTCAGCTTATACGTGGGTGAGTGTGAACCTGGTATACATGTAGGGAGTAGCATGTATATTTCAATCACAATTAGTTCTTGATAGTATGTGGCTTGGTTTATTCATAGCTGCATGAATTTGTCGTATCGATTACCATGGCCAACCGATTATGTCTTTAGTCTTTATACACCGTTACAGTTGTTTTGACCTTCTTGTTGTAACGCTTTTAACACACTCTCCAAAATATAGGACATTTTTGGAGACTTGAATATGTACAAGTTTGTTTCTATTGAAAACTATTGTATTAACTCGGGTTGATAAATACTCAGGTAACGTTTGAGAAGAGTTAGTCCTACGCAAACTAAAGTACACTATTTATAAATGTTCTTGTTTAACTTTCTACTGGAGTTGGGGTAATCACGATATTTTCTTTCTTATTTTTTTTTTATTAACCTCAACAGGAATATTTTCTTCAGTTTATTAAGCGGCGGAAAATTATTTCGATAAAAATTCCAGCACAACTTCACCAATAGTTTAAATCAACTGTTCCGTCCATTATTATACTTTTTAACCTGTACGAATGTAGCATTCTTAGTGGGTTGCCCAATCTAAATGTGTTGGGTGGGTGCCATTGGCCTTCTTTCCGAATAGAATATTTGTTTTCTGTTGTCTTAAGATAATATATTTGTTTAGCTAATGTAATGGAAATAATCAGTTCATTTTATTTTCTCGAAAAATAATATTTGTTTAGGCTATAGACCAGAAGTCGGAAAAAATTAAAGAACAGAAGAAGACCTATGTGAACAAAATTATGTTATCATTCGACCCAACGGCCATTTTCAGGGCCACTCACATGCTTTAAAAAGATATGATTTCTTGCCGTAAAACGTTTTAGTATGTATGTATGTATGTATGTATGTATGTATGTATGTATGTATGTATGTATGTATGTATGTATGTATGTATGTATGTATGTATGTATAAGTCTCTATACGTGTTTCCATGTGTAGCTAAGGTCACACCATGTACAAGACAGTCCCAGATATTTTGCCCGATTAAGTCCAATTCCATGCAACATGATTTCCAATCTTCAGCGCCATGACGTCACCTCACCTGTTCCATTCCTAAGGTCCCTATACAATCATATGACGCTATACAGTCACAATATTCCCCATGTTAAATCCATTGAGGCTTAATGTTCCCAGGGTAATTTTTAAAAAATTGAGACTATACGTTCCCGGGTGTGTGAATTTGCCCGTAATTTATTTTCCCAATTAGGTAAATGTTCTCAATCAAGCTAATGTTTCCCACTATTCTACTTATGTTTGTCCCATTTTCTTTCCTTTTTTTTCTCTATTTTCGCACACTTAACGTCTGATACAGCTACTTCATTTTGTATGCTCTTAATCTGTGTTTGTGATTCGTCACCTGCTCTGCAGATAGCCAATTAAACTAGTCTCATAGATAATTCAGTCTCTATTCATTGCATCCTGTACATTTTCAAATTTCCCGTTTTTAGCAACCAATCTAAGTTCAGTTACAAATTGGTCAATGGTGTCATTCTTTTGTTGGATTCCTGCAGTGCCTCTTTGCCTTGGTAACATATATTTCTGCTTTATATTGCAATAATCCTCAAAATTCTTGATACGTGGATCAATGTTTTCAGCTTCATGTGCCTCAAATGGAAATGTGTTTTTTTATGTCTCTATCAACCTGACCAATACTGTACAGGAACGCACTGAATTGTTTTTTGTCTTCTTTATCCGCAAGCGCAATATCTAAGTAATGTTGCAACGCCTGCTTCATCTTTCTCTACGTGATGGTAGGAATTAAGAGTCTGTTATTTCTTAATACAAACACTTTTGTTTTCAAATTTCACTATCGTTATGGAGATATGCATCTTAATAAAATCAATACGAGTTATTCCAAAATTTTCACTTCTGACACCATGTTTGTTATGTAAGCTAAATAACACAAACAAAGGTTTGGTATAACTATTTTAATGGCTAGATTAAAACTGACTAAAACAAAGAAAACACACGCACACTACTTCCCAGCGTTATTGTTATAATAAGGCAGATAGGATTACAACCGAGTGTGGATCCTAAAGCTGACTATATGAGACCTATAACTGTCAGAACATTTATAACAATATAATGTGAGAATCCTATATTACCACAACACAAAGGTGACTTGCCACGATTTAACATCCGGCATGAATAACCGACACCTACGTGACTTCCTATTACACATCAAGACTCGACATCATGACACCTAGATGACATGCTTATATTGAATACTGGGACATGAATTCAGACCCTATGTAACTTGCCAGTATTTGGACATATACATATTCAACTAATTATAGCTTCAGGAAGTTTTATTCGATCTTAAGGGAATTTTTAATTTCGCTGCATATGCATTTAGTTCAACGGAAACAATGTCCCAAGAAAAACTATATTTTTTAAGAAAACTCTATCAAAATGAAAAATCAGTGCTACTAGCTGCAAATTGACCGATTCACATACCTCGGATTATTTTAGACGGTTCCTACACTTTTGTTTAGATGTTGTTCTATATTTTTAGAAAATAAAACTTCTATTAAAGTTCTTTAATTAAAATCGACCAGACGCCGTGCGGTTGTAATCGAGATATTCTTGTTATATTGATGGCATGACCGATAAGTAAATGTCAAAGACAAAATGAACAACAGAGGCAGTAAGCGGGGTATTGTTTTTTAGATTATTTAGAGCTAAGATCTGCCATGCGCTTGAAATTGAAAACTTACTAACGCGAAAAATGAATGACATGAACATGACAAACCTGAAAAAAGACATAGAAATGGTGAATGAAGACAAGTTTAGTTATGTTCATTTAAAGTTTTTCCCGTTTTAGTCAGCGTTAACAGCTTCAATTCTGCCCAACTTACTTCATGAATGGCATGAAGTGGGTTTCTGGACATTTTTTTTGCTTCGTAAAGTCTCTTTAACTGAAGAAACGATATATGTTGCCACACCTAGAAAATAAAAGAAACATTTCCGCAAAACATTCAAGTGAATATCATATATGTAGCAAACACAAAACATGAAAAGGAAAACAAAATATGCTACCATTCTACACTATTGAGTACTTATCAAGTCGACACACGGAGTTCTTACCGTCGCACAGCTCTGATAAGAAAGGGTACAGGGGAGTAAGATATTCCCAGAATTCCCTTCAGTTCTGGAACCTGTTCGCCCTCTACCGGAAGAAATTCGAACTTCTGAACTAGTGTGGCAATAAAGAGAAATAACTGCTTGCGAGCTACACTTTCTCCGAGACACGCACGCCTTCCGATGGAGAAAGGAATGTGTTCCTCAGGCTTTGTTATGTGACCATCTGCATCTAAATACCTTTCTGGTCGGAACACGTCTGGATCTCTAAAAGTAGAAGGATCCCGAAACACAGAATCAAGATTAACAAGAATTGTTGTTCCTTTGGGAATACGGTAACCCCGAAATATGATTTCTTTTGATACGGCGTGAGGCAATGCCAGGGGAGCCACGTGATATACCCTTAATGTTTCCATGATTGTGGCCTCCAAATATGCGAGATGTTCTTTATCTTTTAATTGCGGCAATCTTTCTCTACCAACTACTTCATCTATCTCCTTGAAACACTTTTTTTGAATCTCTGGAAAACAAAGAAACTGTAATAATATCCATCTTATTGTCGTCGATGTGGTTTCAGTTGCAGCACCGAATATATCCCCTAGCGACATGTATAGTTGCAAGTCAGTGAAAGTGGAGATTTCGTCTGCTTCTTCTCTTTCATTAGCCTCAGATATAAAGAGATCGATGAAGTCACGCTCAGTCCCTTTCTGATAAGTGTTCCTGTGTTCTTGAACCATACTTGCAAACCACCTCTTAAATATTGCTGAGTTTTCTTTCAGAAATCTCATTTTTAAGGGATCTCCAGGAAAATATTGAAGGAAAGGAAAACAATTCACCAAAACAGTAGCATTGCCAACAAGTGTCATTACTAGATCCAATCTATCCAGAAAATATCTGAAATTGGTGTCTGTATGCTTGAATCTTTTTCCAAATACGATCTGGGAGATAACATTGGCAACGCATGTATTTACTATGCCTTTAGGTTGGAAAGGATGTCCATTTTGTTCTTCGATGATTTTTACTAATTCTTGAGCTTCTTCAAGTATGTTCTATTCGAATGACGGGCGCCCAAATCCAAACTCCTGTAAAGCGTTAACGGCAAATCGGCGGTGCTCCTTCCACTTTGCTCCAGAAGTGAAAAGAATTCCGCTATTTTCGTTCAGAGTCTCCGAAAGGAAATTTATCGGTCTGTCTGAAAAAAAGCGACCATTCTGAACAAGAGCTTCCTTGATAGCAGTGTATCCATTTATTACGATCATAAGTTGGCTGCCCATATAGAAACTGTATATGTCTCCATATTCGTTCCGAAGTTTCCGAAAATACTCGAGAACATCCTTGTTAAGAAGTGACAGAAGGTTACCAAATATCGGGAGCACGGGCTTTGGGAACGGTGGAATATCAGTTGGTAATTTGGTTATGTAATAAACCATCAGAAAGACCAAGAAGAATACAAAAGCTGTAGTTACGTTAACACTGTATAATAACACCTCCAACATGTTGGATGATTCCGGCTAGCTTATTATATTATCCTTTCCTGTCACCTTAGGGGATAAATGGTCCTATCTCATGAGAATGGAACCCATCAACATATAGGTACTTCTTTACGAAGTAGTGAGTAGTCTGTACGTAGCAGCGTGTTTAGAGTATATGTTTGAATGCACGTTTTGTACTCTTTATGTTGCACTGGGAATGATTATACCTGTTGTAAATCGATATGCCACAATGTCGTTTCCAGTAGAGTCCATTTTGTAAGTATTTAGGTTAATGTAAAACTGCTTATCAAGTAGGCTATACTATTTACCTGTAAGTATCCTCGTTGTTCACGTTAACTGAAGCGTGAGTACGTCTATATTTTGGTGATAAAATAGTTACGAGACTTCTATATTGTAGTTCTCATGTTGACCAAACATTTTAATTCTCTCAGGAACTACGTAAATCGATCCGATTTTTGGGAGTTAGATTACAGACTTAGGTGAACAAGAGCTTATAATGCTAAAATGTGTCACATTAAATGATCACCTGAGTACAATAATAGTGATATACAAAGACACTGTATGAGTTTTGTTTGTTTTGAAAACTTTAATGTTAAGGGCGATATTAATATAAATGACCTTGCCTTTCAAAATAGTGTCATTCAGATCATAAAGTCAATGTGTAGACTATTCAGTTTCCAAACGAAGTCATGGGCCAATGCTATATGATTAATTTTTACCAATTATACATTATTTCTCACAGCAATAAAGATTAACATTAATAATTTATTTCGAGCTTTAATATGTCAAAATGTAACATTCACTAGTGCCTATAATTCCAATTTATTTTCTAAAGTTTTTCAAGGAAGAAACAAAATCAGAAATATGGGCGTTTTTAAGTACCGTGCTATCCATATAGTTATATCAGTTAATTCATTTTGCATTCACAACACCGTCTAAAAATGGTACTAACAGCAGCCTCGGAAGGCGCTCAGCATTATGAGCTTAGTGTTAGGACTTGTCTGCCATGTATCTGGATAATGTTAATGGGTAGGATATGGTATTACATGTTTTGAGTCATGATTCCCCAAGTCCAGACATCACTGTGGACTATTACACCGCATACTTAGTAGCGATATGACTAGAAAATTCTTAAAGCTACATTAAATATCCACATTACACACAGACACAATATAGCATAATGGGCTTTAATTTAAGCTTTGCTCTATTGGAATGAAATGAAAAGTGTGGTGATTCATTAGTACTTTATTTCTGCTCTGAAAGTGGCATGTCAAGGAATAGCGCTTTCAGCGTGGCTCTGTTAGAGTAACACATGGGAGGCCAGGGTACCGGGTTATCCAGCCACACTGCGAAACTATAAGACTAGTTGATTAAATATACGATTACGGTAATAACATAGGTTACCAAAGCATGACCAATCATCGGTCGCTATCAGATCTTTATTTATAACAGTGGAGATCTGATTTTAGTCAGATTGAAAGTTACCTGGAAATTTACCAGCCAGATTTACAACCAATGTTTTCATGTAGACACACTAGATACACATTTGGGGGTGGGGGAACAAGTAGTAAATAAGATAAGTGATAAAGATAAGACTGATTTGAGATTCAATGCTAGTGAACGGCTTGCAGATTATACACATATGACACTGTGGGCCTGGTAATCGATACGATACATTCATGCGCCTGTGAATAAACCAAAGCCACATATGATCTAGAACTAGTTCTGACTGAAACATACATGCTACTTTCTAGAGACACAGAAGGTTTACACTCACCTAATTCCAAACTGCGCTATATTGTAAACGCGAAAGTTCCAGCGAACAGCTGGCAGGTTACTTTCGACTCTTCTAACACTTTTTTAGTTATATATATATGCTCTGGAAATACATAAAATGCAACTAATTATGAGGATTTGGGGATTGGGAACTTGCTCTACAGACTTCTCAAAACAACATGGAAGACCAGGGTACCAGGTCGTTTGGATGAAGAGGATGAATTTATACCGAACGATTTTGAATTAGATTTTTGAAAGCTGCATTTCTATTGGCTAATTAAATTGTCAGCAGAACACGACCCTTAAGCGGCCGTCATCAGATTTTCAAGTAGTACCGCGGAGTGCCCAACGAATGAAATCCCCTTCATCTCTTGCAACTTAAGCGTTTCCAGGCAACAAATGGAACTCTAAGTGCTGAAAAGAAAAGGTTGAATGAAACCTTCCAGTTTTTCGATCTCACTCGGCCTTCTCACAGTTTATAAGTGTGTGAGTGTGAACCTGCGGCCTTCTCACAGTTTATAAGTGTGTGAGTGTGAACCTGGTATACATGTAGGTAGTAGCACGTATGTTTTAGTCAGTGTTAGTTCTTGATCTTATGTGGCTTGGTTTATTCATAGCCGCATGAATGTATCGTATCGATTACCAGACCCACGGGTTAATATCTTTAGTATTTATACACCGTTACACTTGCTTTGATTGCACCCCCCCCTCCTCTCTCTCTCTCTCTCTCTCTCTCTCTCTCTCTCTCTCTCTCTCTCTCTCAAAACCTTCTTCTTATGACATTTTTGGAGACTTGAATGTGTACAAGTTTGTTTGGATGAAAACTTTTGTATTAAATCGGGTTGATAAATATTCCGGTAACATGGTAAAAGAGTTGGTCAACGTATAATAAAGTTCACTATTTATATATGTTCTTGTTTAATTTTCTACTGTAGTTGAGGTAATCACGAGATTTTCGTCCAACACATTTGTTCTTTACCCTCAATAGTATTTAGTTTTTTAAATAATAATAATAATAATAATAATAATAATAATAATAATAATAATAATAATAATATGATGTTATTATTATCATTATTATTATATTATTATCATTATCCACAAAGAATATTTTCTTCAGTTTATTTGGCAGCGAAAACTTATTTCGCAAAAAGTTCCAGCCCAACTTGTCCAATCTTTTTAATTAACTGTCCAGTTCCTTACTATACTATTTAACATGGACGTATGTAACATTCTTAGTGGGCTGACCAATCTATAGGTGTTGGGTGGGTGCCATGGGTCTTCTTTCAGACTAGAATATTTGTTTTCTGTTGCCTTAGCTATAGCAATGAAAATAACCATTTTTTTGTAATTGAATTCGAAAAAGAATATGTGTTCTGGCTATTTGCCCCCTACGAAAATTGTATCATTAAAAGGTCGGTCCTTGGACATTTGGATTACTATCAAGAAGCTGTCTGAAGCGAGTCCTCGTATACAGACCAGACGTCGGAAGAAGTTTGAGGGAGGAAGACCTATACGATGCGCTCGCTCTATGTTAACGAAGTTATGTTTAGATACAACTCAAAGGCCATTTTCAGTGCCACTCATATGCCTCGAAAAGATATGATTTTTTGCATTAAAACGATGTATGTACGTATGTATGTATGTATGTATGTATGTGTGTATGTATGTGTGTGTGTGTGTGTGTGTGTGTGTGTGTGTGTGTGAGGTTATCGCGGGTTATGAGCGTTATTCGTATAGTATTGCACAAGCCCACTTGTCAAAGGGTAAATGTTAAGTCCCACTTGTCAAGGGGTATTGTACAGCATTTAATAATAATAACTATAACCCATTCTCTTTTGGTACTCGTTATCTAAGAGATGACCGCCCTCGATATAATTGCCCAGTTCGAGTAGGATAATAGTAAATATAGTAAACTGAGCAAGTATATTAAACAAAACAACTCAGAGTCCCTGTAAAGATAATAAACAGTTTAATCAATTACATACACAATTATGAAACTTCCTTTCATTAAGAATATATGCGGTTTAGAAATACAACTTTCACCGAATTACAATACGATTTGAAATAGATTTAAACAAATCAGCCGTTCTATTACTGATAGTTTGAAAACCATCATAGGATCGAGTGGTACAATCAAAGTCAATTACTTGTTCGATTTTAAAAACGTGCTGTCCTTTGATCCTGGTTCACTGTCCAATCAATGTTGTTTCAAGAAGTCGCTGTCTCGTCTAATTTCTAGGCACTCTGCCCTCGTGGATGTTCCCGCTTGATTCCGTACTTGTCCACTGTATCATGTGTACACTGCAATTTCCCTTTCTCCCGATTCTTTGTCCAAAGTTTACGTCGTTATTCCCGTAACTTCACGATCTTACCAAAAACCTTATTTTCTTCCTTTCAAAAGAAAATTAAAACAACCTAAGTCTCTCGTTACAATGGTTACAGTTGAGACTATCCATTATTCCTGGTTCGAACAATCAGATATTTCTATCAGTGATAACAATTTTACGGCTAGTAATTAACTACACATGTCCTCAAATAAAGGTAGTTTAACGATTTGTTAATTCGTTTTGCCTTGACCTAATACATTAACGTATTATACAGAGAGGCGTTGAATCGTATACACTGTCGCTAAATTATCTATGACATCAAAATTCGGTGAATTCACATGTATTCTTGTAATCCCTTACTACTGGAATACATTAAATTCTTAGAACACAATCATTATTCAAACAATATGATTAATTCAAGAATTAACGTAACACTCCCTATTCATTCTCAGCATAGTGGTTTTACGACATAAATTAACACTACGTCATTCTTAACTAAGAATTAAGGTAAGAATTCAAATTCATAATTCAAAAGTACATTATTATTCAAATGTATCAAATTAAATCAATTATACAAATGTATCAAACAAAATCATGCGGACCTGTAAACTAAGCAAACATTATATGCAATATGCATGAAATTGCAACAATACCTTTGTGTGTTTTTGGTGTGTCACTCAACCGTTATTTTTTGCGGTTTTCGACCCTGGTCTATTATTTATCGGATGTACTTCTCTAAAATACCATCTTGAGCCTTTAAATAATTCTACCACTGTCTTCCTCTCTTGCAGAGGAATTATCAAGACTAAATTACAATTTAGCTAGTTCGATATTATATTCTAAAGATATTTCGTGTAAAACACCCCCCTTATTTAACCGTGACCAATCAGAATCAAATGTATTTTCTCCCGCTTTTGTCCGAAAGTTGCTTACGTCATGGTCAGTATGGCATGCTTTGGTTTTAAGTAATAGAATCTCTGCATTTTCTCAATTCTGACACTTTTCGTGAGAAATTAAACTTTAAAATGTCGCTATCGGTCAGTCGGCTGCTGAACAAACACGGTTAATTAGTACAACGGTCACATCCTACTATACAGATCCCTCTTCTTTGCACAATGTGTCTGATAAATCTAACTAATGACTATCTGGTCCCATCTAATGGTCTATTAATAGACAATTTGGCATTTCACAATATATATATATATATATATATATATATATATATATATATATATATATATATATATATATATATATATATATATATATATGTGTGTGTGTGTGTGTGTGTATGTGTCTGTGTGTGTGTCTGTGTGTGTTTCTTTTCTTTGTTTCTTTATTTTCACACCATTAACTTCTGATGCAGCTCCTTCATTTTGTATGCTCTGAATCTGCGTTTTGGATTCGTCACTTGCTCTAATAGCCAGCCTCAGACTATTCAATCTATATTACATTCATCCTGTAAATTTTAAAATTTCCCGTTCTTAGCAATCAATTTAAGTTCAGTTACATATTGGTAAATGGTTTCATTCTTATTATTGGATTCCTGCATTGGCTCCTTGCCTTCGTACCATAATTGTTTGCTTGAGATTGCAATGATCCTCAAACTTCTTGATAAGTGGATCAGTGTTTTCAGCTTCATTTGCCTCAAATATACATGTTTTATATATGTGTCAACCAGCCTAACCACTACTGTATAGGGAAGCATTGAATTGTTCTTTGTCTACTTTATCGGCAAACCCAATATGTAATTAAAACTGAAAAGTCGGCTTCCACCTGATTCCAGTTTATGCTAGATGGTAGAAATTCAGTCCATTTCAGGTGGCTGATTTTCTCCTTGATGTCACTATTAACACATACAATTGTGTTTTCAAATATCACTAGCGTTATGGTGATAAGCATCTTAATAATATCAATCCGAGTTATTTAAAAACTGTCACTCCTCCACTCCTGCATAACTCAAAACAAAGGTTTGGTCTAACAATTTTAATGGTTAGATTACAACTGACTAAATTAGAGAAGGCGAAAACACACCAGTTTCCAGCGCTTGTGACATCATAAGGCAGATACGGTTACAAATGAGTGTGGAGTGTGGAGTGTGGAGTTGACGTTATGTGACTTATAAATGTCAGATCATTTTCTGCAATATAATATGAGAACAGTCAATTACCACAACACAAAGGTGACTTGCCAAGATTGAACATCCGGCAAGAATAACCGACACCTACGTTACTTCCAACTACACATCATGTAACCACTCCGGCGGCCTAGGGGTTAGAGCGTCCGCCACGAAAGCTGCAGGTCGTAGGTTCGATCCCTAGCCGAGTCATACTAAAGACTTACAAAAATGGTACTAACAGCTGTCTCGCTCAGCGCTCATCTTTGAGAGGTTAGTGTTAGGACTGGTCGGTCTAGTGTGAAGATAATGTGACTGGGTGGGACATCATTCTACATGTCTGCGGCATGATCTCCCAGCGCTAGACATCATTATAAACTGCCGCACTGCAGACATCGTTGCGATATGACTGAAAACCTCTTAAAGCCACGTTAAAAATCCTAATCAAACAAACAAAAAACTACACACCATGACACGACTAACGACACCTACATGATTTGCAATTATTGAACATAGAGACCTCAATATCTGACCCAAGGAGACTTGCCACTATTTGGACACATCAATATTCAATAAATTAAAACTTCAGGAAGTTTCATTCGATGCTTAGTAAATTTTAATTTTGCGGCATACCGGTGAGCATTAATTTCTAATGGAACAATGTCTCCATCGTTACGTGATATATTTCTTTTAGAAAACTCTATCAAAATGAATAATCAGTGCTACTAGTTGGAAATTGACCGATTCACATACCTCGAATTATTTTAGACTGTTTCTACACTTTTATTTAGACTCCCTGTATGTTGTTTTATATTTTAGAAAATAAATCTTTTATTAATGTTCTCTAATTAAAATCGACCAGACGCCGTGCGGTTATAATCGAGATATTCTTGTTATATTAATGGTATGACCGATAAGTAAATGTCCTTGACAGAATAAACAACAGAGGCAGCAAGCGGGGTATTCTCTTTTAGATTATTTAGATCTAATATCTGCCGGGGCGCTTGAAATTGAAAACATACTAACAAGGAAAATGAATGACATGAACAAGACAAACATGAAAAAAGACATAGAAATGATGAATGAAGACAAGTTTAGTTATGTTCATTTAAAGTTTTTCCCGTTTTAGTCAGCGTTAACAGCTTCAATTCTGCCCAACTTACTTCATGAATGGCATGTACTGGGTTTCCGAACTTTCTATTACTTCGTAGTCTCTTTCACTGAACAAAAGAAAACTGTTGCCACACCTAGTAAAGATTAGAAACATTTCCTCCAAGTCTTCAAGTGAGAATCATATATGCAGCAAAAAACACGAAATAAGAACAGGAAATAATATGCTAACATTCTATGCTAATGTGTACTTATCAAGTCCATACACGCAGTTATTATCGTCGAACAGCTCTGATCAGAAAGGGTACCGGGGAGTAGGTTATTCCCAGAATTCCCTTCAGTTCTGGAAGCTCATCGCCCTCTACCGGAAAAAAATTCGAACTTCTGAACTAGAGTGGCAATAAAGAGAAATAACTCCATGCGAGCTACACTTTCTCCGAGATACACACGCCTTCCGATGGAGAAAGGAATGTGTTCCTCGGGCTTTCTGATGCGACCATCTGCATCTAAATATCTTTCTGGTCGGAACACGTCTGGATCTTTAAACGTTGAAGGATCGCGTAGTACGGAATCAAGATTTACAAGGACTGTTGTTCCTTGTGGAATACGGTAACCCCGGAATATGATTTCCTTTCACACGGCGTGAGGCAATGCCAGGGGAGCTACGGGGTACACTCTCAATATTTCCATGATTGTGGCCTCCAAATATGAGAGATGTTCTTTATCTTTTAATTGTGGTAATCTTTCTTTACCAACAACCTGATCTATCTCCTTGAAACACTTATTTTGAATCTCAGGAAAATAAAGAAACTGTAATAAAATCCATCTTATAATCGTCGCTGTGGTTTCACTTCCAGCACCGAATATATCCCTTATCGACATATATAGTTGCAAGTCAGTGAAAGTGGAAATTTCGTCTGCTTCTTCTCTTTCATTAGCCTCTGATATAAAGAGATCGATGAAGTCACGCGCAGTTCCTTTCTGGTAAGTGTTCATGTGTTCTTGAACCATACTTTCATGCCACCTCATAAATATTTCTGCGTTTTCTCGCACAAGTCTCATTTTTAAAGGAAATCCAGGAAAATATTGAAGGAAAGGAAGACAATTCATCAAAACACCAGCTTTGCCAAAAAGTGTCGCTGTTAGATCTATTTTGTCCAGAAAATCTCTGAAGTTGCTGTCTGTAAGCTTGAATCTTTTTCCAAATACGATCTGGGAGATAATATTTGCACCGCATGCATTTACTACGTCTTTAGGTTGGAAAGGCTGGCCATTTTGTTCTTCAAAGACGTTGGCGTCGGTATGCTGGAATCTTTTTCCAAATACGATCTGGGAGATAACATTGGCAACGCATGTATTTACTATGCCTTTAGGTTGGAAAGGATGGCCATTTTGTTCTTCAAATATTTTTACTAATTCTTGAGCTTCTTCAAGTATGTTCTGTTCGAATGACGGGCGCCCAAATCCAAACTCCTGTAAAGCGTTAACGGCAAATCGGCGGTGCTCCTTCCACTTTGCTCCGGAGGTGAAAAGAATTCCGCTAATTTCGGTCAGCGTCTCTGACAGGAAATTTATCGGTCTGTCTGAAAAAAGTCGACCATTCTGAACAAGAGCTTCCTTGATGGCACTGTATCCATTGATAACGATCATAAAATGGCTGCCCATATAAAAACTGTATATGTCTCCATATTTGTTCCGAAGTTTCCGAAAATACTCAAGAAACATCCTTGTTAGGAAGAGACAGAAGGTTACCAAATATCGGGAGCACGGGTTTCGGGAATGGTGGAATATCAGTTGGTTATTCGGCTATGTAATACACTATCAGAAAGACCAAGAAGAAAACAAAAGATGTAGTTACGTTTGCACTGTAGAATAACACCTCGAACATGTTGGATGATTCTGGTTAGCTTATTATAACATCCTTTCCTGTCACTTTGGGGATAAGGGCAAGTAATCCTATCTTATGAGAATAGAACCCATCAACAGATATGTACTTCCGTACCTAGCAGTGAGTTCAGCGTACATGTTTGAATCCACGTCTTTCATGTATGTGCTGCACTGGGAACGATGTGTATATCTTGTGTAAATCGATATGCCGCAATGTCTTTCCCAGAAGAGTACATTTGGTGGTATGTATTTGGGTCAAGGTTAAACTGCTTCTCAAGTCGTCTATGCTATTGAACTGTAAGTATCCACGCTGTTCATGTTAAGTGGATCGTGATTACTTCTGTATTCAATTATAAAATAATTATGAGACTTAAATATTGTAGTTCTCATGTTCAACTCACTTGAGAGAGAGAGAGAGAGAGAGAGAGAGAGAGAGAGAGAGAGAGAGAGAGAGAGAAGAAGGAAGAGAGAGGCTCTCTTAAAAACGTGCCGCCACGATGATAAAACAGCTACACACTACATCTGAAATGAGAAGGCAAAAATCTATTTTCTCGTCGATACGGAACTGACCTGATCCCTTAATGCGTGGTCTATGTATACGCATCTTGTGTCAGGGTTAAGGTATCGGTGAGAAAATATTCCCGCTCTCTTCATGTACGAATCAGTTTCTCCCGGCCAAAACCGGTTTATTCGACGTCACTGACATAAGGTAAAATTCAAATTTGTAGTTTATCTATATTTGTTTAGCACAAGTTAGATCCAACTATGATAATCCCTTAATATTCTAAGCCAGCAACATGTTTTAACATACAAAGCCAGCAGCGATGTCTGTCCATCATTAGATAAGAACCATTTTGTAGCGACGACTGTCTATCATTAGATAAGAACCATTCTGTATTTACGTTAGCACGGAAGTTTGTTCTAATTTTTTATTAACCGAATTAGACTTTTGCCAATGCCTGGTTTTACAGAATATTTGTTTCACTGATAAGACTTAGGAGCTGACTGACCCAGTAAGATTTTTGCTTTATAAACTAATTCCACACAATAATGTCTTACAATCGTTCCACATTCGGTTTAACTGGAACCCAATTTTTACGAACGTCTGTCTTTCAAAGAACGCTCGGAGTCTTGACTATGTATTTCTCTACTTCCTCTCTTGCAGAGGTCTTCCTAGACTAATTCAAACTCATTAGCTCAGAGAATATATTCCCCAATTCTAGGGTTCGGTCCAACCCTCTCCTTCTACATTTGACCAATCGGAATAAATGCTATTCCTACGGACATTTGGAAAACCATCTATCAAGATGCCAAAAAACTCCACCTGGGTCGAAATATCACCCTACCATTTGTTTCAAATCACTTTGACAGCTTCTGCGTGAGAATTCGTCTTTTCAAGCGTGTCAAACACCCAGTCCGTTTTCACTACAAACAGTCTAACAACATGACCCAGTTAAATAAACATTCCTACGTGCAAACTCTACTCCAAGATAATTAATTGTCGGCTAGACTAAGAATTAATCAATGAATTTCACTGGCGAAATATTTGGCACTTGACAAAGGCCGAGTACATGTTTTCTAGAGAGAACAGAGCCGATCGTAAGTACCCTTACTCAATAATTTCACCTACAGTAGTGAAGACTTATTTCATTTGATACGTAAGAAACACACTAACATATAACATACAAATATTTAAACGTTATTACTGAAACATTGTTATCCATATTTGTAAGAAACTATACATTAATGGTATTTAAGACCTTGATACAAAATATTTTTCAGAAGGAACACTTTCATTTTGTACCAAAACCCACGTCACTAAGTACACTTAGATCTATGCGCCATGAATATTGACCTGTTAACACTTTCATTTTCTAACTTACTGAATTATTAACGTAACCTATGTGGATAGAGCGTCCGGATTAAATGTAAGACGTCTCCGGTTCGAATCCCGGCAAAGTCATGCACAACACCTTCTAAAATGGTACTAGCAGCTGCCTCGAAAGACGCTCAGCATTATGAATTTAGTGTTAGGACTGGTCGGCCTGGTATCTGGATAATGTTACTGGTGTTACATGTTTGAGTCATGATTCCCCAAGTCCAGACATCACTGTGGACTATTACACCGCATACGTAGTAGCGATATGACTAGAAAATTCTTAAAGCTACATTAAATACCCACATTACACACAGACACAATATAGCATAATGGGCTTTAATTTAAGCTTTGCTCTATTGGAATGAAATGAAAAGTGTAGTGATTCATTAGTACTTTATTTCGAGATGTTAATACCTTCGTTACGCTTGATGGCCAAAGTTTGAAACCATGTTCTGAAAGTGGCATGTCAAGGAATAACGCTTTCAGCGTGGGTATGTTAGTCAGGGTAACACATGGGAAGCCAGGGTACCGGGCTATCCAGCCACTCTGCGAAACTATAAGACGTCACCTGAATAATTGATTAAATGTGCCATTATGGTAATAAAATAGGTTACCAAAACATGACCAATCATCGGTCGCTGTCACATCTTTATTTATAACAGTGGAGATCTGATTTTAGTAAGATAAAGTTACCTGGAAATTTATCAGCCAGATTTACAACCAAAGTTTTCATCTAAACAAACTAGATACTCATTTGAGGTGGAGGAACAAGTAGTAAATAAGATAAGACTGATATGAAATTCATTGCAAGTGAACGGCGTACAAATATTAAACATATTATACTGTGGGCCTGGTAATCGATACGATTCATCCATGCGCCTGTGAATAAACTAAAGCCACATATGATCTAGAACTAGTTCTGACTGAAACATAGATGCTACTTTCTAGAGACACAGAAGGTTTACACTCACCTAATTCCAAACGGCGCTATATTGTAAACGAGAAAGTTTGAGCGAACAGATGGAAGGTTACTTTCGACTCTACTAACACATTTATAGTTGTATGCTCTGGAAATACCTATAATGCAACTAATTATGAGGATTTGGGGGTTGGGAACCTGCTCTACAGACCTCTCGAAACACCATGGAAGACCAGGGTACCAGGTTCTTTGGATGAAGAGGATGAATGTGTACCCAACGATTTGATTCAGATTTTTAAAAGTTGCATTTCCATACCGAACGATTTGATTCAGATTTTTAAAAGTTGCATTTCTATACCGAACGATTTGATTCAGATTTTTAAAAGTTGCATTTCCATACCGAATAATTTGATTCAGATTTGTGAAAGCTGCATTTCTATTGGCTAATTAAATTATCAGCAGAACACGACCCTTAAGCGGCCGTCATCTTCACGTACTACCGCGGAGAACTGACTTTAATACCAGATGGGTGAAGTTTAAGTTGTATGGAACATTGTATTCAGAACTAAACAAGACTAGCTGTGATTTGTGCATTATGTTAAATGCTGCGTATGCATGGCACATTGAGTACTTAAATGTTGAGTCTGCATAGCACATTGACGACAAAAGCGCCGAGTCTGCCTGGCTACACTGTCAAATTCTTATGTGTAGAAAAAAATATCATGCCACAATTCCTGCAATACATAATATGTTCGCCCTTGTGATATCTCATGTACACAAAGTTAAACACTGGTAAACATGTAAACAAGTAATATTTTATATCGGGTTAAGAATGGTATTAAGAACTGTTGTGTGTTTGCTGTCTTCCGAGGATACAGTAAATGGATTGGTTTTTACCGCGATCCGACCATGATTTAAAAAGAGAAATCGAAGTTCAGTTACGTTTACTAACTTAATCTCCTTTGAAAGTTAAATTCATTACAGAAAAGACTTTAAAAAGACCTTTGCAGCGTTATTTAGCTGTATCGTACGATCCGGGTTGCAAAATTAGGTGTTATGACATTATGAAAGAATTAGGAACCCAATTTTCAACTTTGCCAAGTAAATATGTACTTCAAATTATCCTGATATAAAAACGCCAGTGTGTTGCATCATGGCGGGGCAAACCTCACATGATCTACCGGCGGGGGTTTCCGAAAATCCACGAATATGTTCAAAGCAGCTTGCAAAACGCGATATGTTGATGGGGCGATGCTTAACAGTAAGTTAATAATCTTTTTATCATTTACTGTCAATTCTTCTTTATGACAGACCGTAGTTGCTTTCTGTGAGGGTACCACTACCCAGAGAGACACAGTTCATTCATTAGCGAGACCATGCCATGCAATGAGACATAAAGAATACTGGGCGTGCCTGTCAGGTTATTCGGCGTACTCAGTTATGTCTCTGATGCTACGTTCAAAATCAATCAGGCTTATAAAAAATGCTCGTGTTTAGTCAGCAATTTGTTTTCTTAGTTGTACCTAGTCTGTGAGTGTTATAGATGTGTCTGTAAATCGAAAATATCGTTAATCCAAGATGTTTAAATTTACAGGAACAATCAAAGCGTTTCCAGTATGTGTTCGTCGTTTATTAATTATCTTCTTAATCAAACGTAATCGAGGGAAGGCGAATCCCCGAATTATTTCCCAGCCGAGTGAAAGTGTTTAGACGATCCATGTTTCTGGAGACGTGAAAAATAAAACAATATATTGGACTGCCCCAAAGGGCACAAGCCCGACAGAAGGTTCATTGAGTAACAACTATGTATGAATAACATATCCTGTCCTTGATAATGGGTAGGACAGGACAATGAACCGTCCAGGATTATATCGGACTTAATATTACATGATATCGCGATTACTCATGAAGATATCCATATATCCTGCGGCAAAATTCTGATCATTTCTCTTTTTGCAAATGCAATTAAGATATTACGGATTTGTCTAACATTGTAAAAACCAGCTTTTCCTTGGATAATTGACACCTAAGTTTGGAATTCATAAACGAATGGCTGTCATTTTCAAGAGGTTGATATGAACTGCATTGGCCTCAAATATCCAAATGTCACTAACCGTCGTTAAGTCAAATAGTGGGAGTGAACCCCAAGTAAATTGGCATTGTAATAAGTCCACCGCCGAATTGAATAGGCCGAGGAGACGTTATAAGCTTTCTTTTCTAATCAAGATCTTGTTTGACATTTGCAATGCATTTAGGAGGAATGCTACAAGTTGATAAGGTGTAATTGTTTCATATATACAGTGATAATTCACCCTGAACAAGGAATGAGAGAAATAACCAAAGCCATACATGACGTTTACATAGAATGTCGTTCAGAAACGCCGCATTCTCCGCAGTAGACGTTCTCAACGGGTAATAACATATAAATTCTATGTTAGAGATTTGGATCTAGACAAGGAAATCTCAGTCAAGGGGGTTGATATTTTTTGTCTTCCCACGAGGTTTATCCGCGTGGGGAGACATATAATGTAACCCCTTGAGACTGAGATTTACTTGTCTAGATCCAAAACCTCAACGTAGATTCTTTTTCTCACCAAATAATTTCCTTTGGAGTAAAAACAAACTTCTCACTTGTACAATATAGTTCACACGCAAATGGTTACATGCGATGCAAAAATACACATAGGTTAATGAGGACTGTAGCGTGATCATGTCATCCGAAGTACACAGTATTTATGCGTGAGCCAAAATAATAACAACATAAAGCGTTTCATAGTACTGAAGTATTATCACATTTAATATATAGATGGTATATGAAAATAACAATAAATAGTTCATATTTCTAAAAAAAAATGTTTCATTTTCATCAGTTCCAATTTAGACAATGTAAACAATGAATACTGGACCCATACCTTTGTAAAGCTATTATTGTAACAAAACGTTACATGTAGCATGATTGTCCGTGCTCTAATTCACTGGTAATTAAGAGACCGTGTCACTATCGTATATAACTCTCCTTCTCCTAGGAATTTTTGAAACTGACATAATTGTGTTGTAATTATTATTGATTGTAAATATACCACCCTAAAATGAAAGACTTTCCAAATACAGACCCTAGCTGATAACCATGTGATGACGTTTAAAGTTTACGATTTCTTGGAATATTTACCTTTTTTGTCTTGGAAATATGGCAAGTGGTGCCATTAGTAGTTGACGGATCTGCTACTGGGACATTTGTGCAATAACGTGTGGACGGATAAATGATTTCCTCTGGCTGGTAAGTGCATTATTTGCCATCAAGGATTGCATGCACATGTTTGATTTAATTGGGTCACAATGGAGTTGTTTAACAAAATTAGAAAAAAGGATGCTTGACATAACATATTTCTGGATGTTATTAAGGTTTTTTTGTTGTAGTTGTTGAGAGAGTTGGAATTTTTGTGCCCAGTGATTTGTAGAGCCCGAGTGTCTGGAACATTGCTTTCTATTAGTTTCTGACAACGATATTTTCTCACGCTGAAATGTGTAATTCGTTTAGAAGAGAAATCGGGCATGTTTGCTTTCATAGCCATTATTTTCATTAGCTAGGTAAGCTTTCGGGTAGCAACTAGTGCACGTAAAAAACATTGCTCATTTGGCATGTGAGTTACAGGGGCAAGGTCAAATGGATGGTTTGGGGTTACAAAAATCACTTGGACGCTTGTTTACAAAACAATTGTAGCTAGTTAACGGACATCCATCCGGAAATATAATGTTAGAGTATTTCCTTAGTTTTTCATTTATTGGTGTTTTTATGTGTGTCCTCCCTTGTCCTCGTCTTTGTTAGTCTCTCGTTAAACTTTAAATAGTCTCGTTTAAGTTCGCGATCTTGTTTTAATGATACGTCTCCCCACTTTGTGTTTCTGTGTTTTTCTCTCCCACCCCGTACCCCAAAGTGTACATTATTATTAAATAATAAAGTGTTCAGTAAACATGACGTTGTGCTGGTATTGATACAGTTATGTCATCAGTTAAGGCAACAGTAGTTTTAGGTTTCTTTCGTATTCTTTCTTCATCCTATTTTACTGTTTATATTTTAGGGCCTCTCATGCTTGAGAAAATAAAGGACCATAACCAAGCTGCAATTGTTTCCTCTCAGATATCGCTCTCAGTCAGTATGAAAGCCCTTTTTAACCTCTCAATTTTGTCGGCTCGTATTCACTTCCATCAATCTAACGAATTGAAATGAAACCTCTTGAGAGAATGCTGTTCAGGGCAGGTACCCGCATTCCATGTATTGGGCTCGTCTCATTGTTTTTTTCAAGATATGATTTTAATAGTTTAATGTGTCACAATGTCTTGTTTGGTATTCACATTTTGATGCTAGAAAAATAAAATTTGTGAGAAATCTTTCCTCCACTTCTGTAAATCTGCTCTCTTGATCGTTTCAGTTTTGTCTAATTTCCACTTCTGTTTTTCTTATTTTCTCCGACGAGATTTGGTTTAGTTTAAGAGGCACATTTATTTCAGTAGCTTCCCAGTCGTCAATAGGAATGAAGAATCCTGTGATTCATTACTTTGGTGAATTTTCTGAAATTACTAGTTCATGTTGAGAATAATTCTTAAACTTCCATCGTCCAAAAAGCATACTGTATACATTGAATTGGTACCAAGTGGATGGAAACCATTTACGATTTTTGCTTTCCTACCTTTAAGAGTCAAGATGTTTCTTAACTTGTAGTCCATTTTTATTTGTGTCTTATCTTTATAGTTTTTTTCTAAATCTGTTTTGTATGTTATGTTTTCTCTCCCACAAATGTAGTTTGTTCAATGTCCCACAGTGTTAGCGTTTGTTTCATCCGAACATTACTGTATCAAGTCAAGCATTAAACAACATTGGTTGCGCCTCTTGAATAATAAAGTTGTCGGTAGCGCGTGGACTCAATGACTGAGACGACTGGTCTGAGATAAGAAGAGTTCTTGATGTTGTTGTAGGTTTTAACGCCATTGTTCAGCAAAAAACCGGAAACAACCACCTACCATCGAGAAGCTACTAGCAAGGATTCTCACATACCCACATTGGCCGAATGTGAGACTCGTTTCCACGTAGAGGTGAGATGGCAGTGATCCGTAACGGAAAACGCTTTATACCACTCGATCACTCGGGGCCCCGATAGGAACAGTATGGTTAGCATAAAAGCTAGATTTCTCCGTCGCATGGGTGAAATTAGTATTGCGTCTTATTAAAGACCAAATAAAAACGGATTGGTTGATATTTTCTCCCATGCATGGTCAATACTCTCGTTTGGGTGGTGGTGGAGGACTCCATCTTGATATTATTGCGTATATTTAATGTAATTGTTTGTCTGTTAGTTTTAAATCTTTTTATTTCATTAGATATTATTGGAATGTAGCATTGCTTGCTGTTAGTTTTAAATCTTTTTATTTCATTACATATTATTGGAATGTATCATTGTTTGCTGTTAGTTATAATTTTTTTGTTTCATTACATATTATTGGAATGTTGTTTGCTGTTAGTTATAAATCTTTTATTTCATTACATATTATTGGAATATAGCATTGTTTGCTGTTAGTTATAACTCTTTTATTTCATAACATATTATTGGAATGTAGCATTGTTTGCTGTTAGTTATAAATCTTTTCATTTCATTACATGTTATTGGAATGTAGCATTGTTTGCTGTTAGTTTTAAATCTTTTATTTCATTACATATTATTGGAATGCAACATTGTTTGCTGGACATGACCTTGTACAATGTTCGTTTCTGCTTGACCCGATTGACTTTTTAAAAAATCCTGTGTTCTTATTCATTTATGTAAACAGTTAATAATAACTACATTATTCTCAATGTGTAAGCTTATTATTATTAGGATTATTATTCAGGTAAACAAGTAGTAGTACATATGTTGATCAGCATGAGGGTTTTGAAGATTGCCACGTGAATTGTATCGGTTTTTGTGTTGTAAGTAAACAAAGCTCATTAGATCCATCTAGAAGGTTAGTTTCCATTAGGTAATGATTCTATTGTAAATACTATATTATCTTGTGAGTGTGTGGATTTTCCAATCATGCTTTCACATCTGGCACTTTAAGATGTATTATTGTGTGGCCAGTTGGGCTGGATTTTTTTTCGTCTCCAAATTATTGAATGTAATTTTTAATATCCCTGCGAATACAAAAGTGCTATGATAAAATTATGGAATAAAAATATTCATTAGTATGTATTACGAATTCAAACCTGGAATAACATTTATGTGATTCAACAAGAGACTGTTCACACATCAGCACACCATAATAGACACGTCATCGCCTTCAATTTTTTATCTCTTCAGGACTTGAACTGAGTTTTATTGGGGACTTTTTTTTACTTGAGTTGTGTTTTTTTTTTATTCTTGGATTATTTTCTGATTTAATTCACAATACCGTGGTTTTTTATCTTATTTTTCGCTTTGAATTCTTGGAAACTAAATTATTTGTTAAATTATAGAAAGCTTGTTGTATTCACTCTTTTTTGCTACTTAATTCAAGAGCATATACTCGTAACGAAGGCTAGAAAACGAACACAAGCAGGGTAGATTTGACAGTCACAGTTGTATAAATAATCTGTAAGAAACTAGTAAGAGTCGTAAAGTAAGGGTGTGAATACGTTTGTTAGGTGAAAAAGATACAAGCAAGGTAAATCCGATGGTCAGAGCTGTATAACAAATCTGCAAGAAGTGGACAATCATGTGATATTGATCAACAAAAGGACACTGCATCGACGGACGATTTGGAAATAAAAAAGATGAGTTTAATGAAACAAAGTCTGTAATAAGAAAAACAACTATTGATCAGAAGAATATATATATATATATATATATATATATATATATATATATATATATATATATATATATATATATATACAGGATGAATATTATTATTAAAAAAATAAAATAATGAGAGGATATCGTTCATAATGAGAGGATATCGTTCATTTGAGCGAGATGATTAACAAATAAGTACGAGAAAATAAAACGACTTGAATCTAGATTTGACAACATTAAGAAGTCTGAACTGCAATTGGAAATTCGCCTACATGCAAAGGTAGCAAAATTGATGAGACATGCAGTGGTAATTTAAAATTTGCAAGTGGTAATTTAAAATTTGCAAGCCAACAACGATTATCAAACTGATACCTTAATTGCGCAGATTTATGTAATTTTATTTCAACTTACAAACTTTAAGCTGCTGTATTGCTCGTATGCAATTGTGACTAGTGCCTCATACCTATTAATACATTAAGTACAATATATGGTACACCATATCAAACTGTAGAAGAGTCTCCTAGCATAATTTTGTCATATACAAAGAATTACAGAAAAATCAGCTTCACCAACGTCAGTCATCCCACAGCAGAGAATCGTAGTTCATAAAGTGTCACAATCTCCGACACCAAAGACACAAAGCAATACAGTTCAACATGTACGATGAGAAGCAAAACAGGCAAACAGATGAAAAGAATACAAACAAAAAATAAAATACAGTAAATCTAGAACAGCTATCGGTTACTAGAAGTGGGCATATGACATGACTCTTACGAATAATGCATCTAGACCATTCCAGGTATGAATCGGCCGAACCCAGAGAAGTGAAGAGGAGCCCGAAAACATAATGGCTAATGTTACCTCGATTTAAGGCGGACTGCTGTCCAAAGGAGCCAGATCAAGTAGTACATACATTGCTACAAGCGATGGATTAAAGTTACAAATATTTGAACAATAGAAACGGTTGTCAAATGACCGTAGAGAGAATTTTACAGTTGGAATTAATGCTCCAGAAAAGCTACCCGTAACAACTTTGAAACAAGTATGTATGCTTAAGTTTGTATTTTGCCAGGGAATTTTTTTAGATAAATGATGCGTGGTCACAACCAACCGATGAATGAGTATTTCGTCATAATTCCCGTGAGTATTGTAAACATATTTACCGGTAGGTAGAATGCAATGGGCATTATTATTTCCTTCAATATATATCTGTTTAGAAGATAATACTTGTCTCTGGTTACTAATATCAATTTTATTGATATTAACGTCAACCGTATGTCTACAAACGTCAAGTATATGGCTACTAACGTCAACTAATTGGCTACTAAGGTCAAATATATGGCTACTAAGGTTAAATCTTTGGCTACTAAGGTCAACTCTATGGTTAGTAAGGTCAACTCTATGGCTACTAAGGTCAAATATATGGCTACTAAGGTCAACTCTATGGTTACTAAGGTCAACTCTATGGCTACTATGGTCAAATCTATCGCTACTAAGGTCAACTCTATGGCTACTAAGGTCAAATCTATGGCTACTAAGGTCAAATCTATGGCTACTAAGGTCAACTCTATGGCTATTAAGGTCAAATCTATGGCAATTAATGTGAAGCCTATCTTTCTTTCCACCTTTGACAATAGGAACAAAGATTACACATTTAAAATAGTCAAGATAAATTTAAAGGAAACTATGCGATGGCATAAAATGGAACTAATCGATTGATGTGAATAGATGACATGTATTTTAGCATGGCCATATGATTTAGTTTTCTTCATTTCTCGCACAGCGTATATAATGTCAGTGTACATCATGATACCACATAAACGAGTGTCTGTTGGTTCTTCACTAATTGGATCCCACATTAATCATTCTTGATTTCATTAGCAAAAGATTCGGTAAAATGGTCGTCTAGTTTTTCAGTTCCATTGCTTTCATAATGCTGATGCTATGTGTCATGAACGAAATGAAGACCTATATGTCCTAGCCCTACTTCTGTAGTCATGCTATTTTATAAGACCTGCCTACATCTAAATTCTGCAGCTTAATCTGACTTATTGTTTTTGCTCCTCTTCATACTTATATTTTGCTGTGCTCATTTGGTTTCTTTTCGATCTCTGGTATTATGCATATGACGTTTGATGTTTAAAACAGTGATATTCTTATATTAGACATGCATTTCCTTTCTTTTTAATCTATATGCAGCTCAGCCAAATTACACAATGTCCATTAGGATTTTAAATGCGGTTTGAAGTTTTTATTTGGGTGATTTGTATATATCAAATCCAGTAATGTTTAAGATCTTTTAATGATTCTAATTGCTCACTTATTTCACTCTTGTCTATATCCTGCTGCTTTGCAGAAACTTTTTGTGTTTTGGCAGCTCATTTTAACCGCATTGTGTGATACATTTATCGAGGTAGTCGAGAACAATTACCTGTGCTCTTGCTAGTATTTGATGAGAAAGATTTAGATGATGATCATCTTTAATCTTGACATTGCTGACTATATTTTGAATAGGTTATAAGAATGTACCATATCAACTTCAAGAACGCGATGAGAAAAACGTATGTCCCTGTACTCTAGAGGTGGGCTTACAACTAATAGATAATAGATGCCTGGTTTCAAGAAAAGAATGAAACAAGTAATCTTTATCGTTCTTTACATTTCAGAAGCACCTTTTTCGACAACTTTGCGTGGAAGTCGCCATAAATAAGTATAAGAACGTTGTGAATGAACGGAATAAAAATACAAATGTACTCATCTCAATCGTTCCCATTTTTCAAAAAGTACTTGAAAAGTTACTGTTGAAGAGACTTATTGGATTTAGCGAAGTAAACCATTTTCCTTGCAAGATGGAACATGGATTCCGAGACCAATAAAGGTTTATCACGGTGGCCTTTTATTATGAAACAGGGAACATCCCACCATTTTTGAAAGAAACTGAAAAATATAGGTTACATTCGTCAATATTGCAAAGATTTTTTATATAGTGTGGCATGATGACAATGCTACAAGCATTATTCTTTTTCGGGTGAAAGGAAAGGTGTCGAGACTGATTCGTAGTTCGTTTCGAGATCCTAAGACGCTCGTTTCGCCCAAGTGCCAAAGCTGAAATAATTGCTCAGTAAGCCAAAGGCATTGGTTTTGTTTGCTCATGATCTGTGACATAATATGGTTATAGGAGGATTCAACAAAATATGTAAAATAATACAATAGTATGTATGAACAAATAAACTATGCAATAAACATGATAGATGGAGATGGCCTTTCTGTCGGGACAATGGCATCGACCGCACATCCTGATAGGTAAGGATGGTAAGCATTGCATTTATCAACAATCTGATGAGGCAAAAATTGTTGCTTGTGGTGGAAGAAGGATTAGAAGCGATGTAAAGAACAAATGAAATTAAACTAGATATATGACATCGTGTATGTGGATTAGATTATGTCTGTAGACCCATTCCATGTCTGACTGCCACACATCTTACTTACAACTATTAGGGTCATAGTATTACCAGGGAGAGCTGACGCGATCATTCATTTAAAATATAAATTATTCCAATGCTTCTTAGATGTCTGCATCCTTTTCAGAATGGAATGTGTTGATCCTTAGCCGGTGAGTTTTGTCGCATATGTAATTAAATATCTCTTATGAGTAAACATACATACATACATACATACATACATACATACATACATACATACATACATACATACATACATACATACATACATACATACATACATGCTTACTTTAAATCCATTTTACGTATACAGTTGTTTCCGGTTTAATATATATTATTGTTTTATAAGAACTATATTTCAAAAAGAAAATTTATAATGCATAAATAGTATTGTAGATAAGATATATTTTCAGGTTTTGGTTGTGAAAACACATAACGACATTCCAGTCTGACGTCAGGTGACATTCTAGAAGGCACGCGGCTTCAACTTTACCCTTCACGTACGTTGAATCGAGGTCAATGACAACCACTGACAACGGGTTGCACGTGATGTTCACGTACTGGACATCAATTACCTCCCCTATGTAGTCATCAGGTTTTACATATTCTTGTTGACAAGGGCTGGAACGCTACACCCATTGTCTTTCAAGATGGTAACACTTTCTCCGTTGACAGTTGCGGATGCAAGGTTTGTAATTTGTAAAGCTTGCCACCGGCTCGCACTCCTTTCTAGCAACTGCATTCACCTGGGTCTGCCGGCCCTTGGGACAATCCCTGGCTAATTGTCATGGTCGCATGCAGATGAAACATGTCGATAGTTCTCGCCGACCTGCAAGACCGGTTTTTGTGGGTGATGACTGTCCGGGTCTATAGCTGTCATCCCTACCTGATGATCCCTCTTCGACCTTCCCGTTACCCTGACGGTTACGAACAGCCGGTTCTCCCTTTTCCACTCAGTGAGTCGGGGTCGGTCCGCGTCCCCGGAACCTCCACTTCTTGAGAGTGCCTGCTCGAACATCTCAGCCATGGTAGTTATTTCTTCGAGAGACCGGTGTTCTCTCTCTCTCTCTCTCTCTCTCTCTGCTAGAAAGACTGTCAACTCGCGACAGTACGTAATCAAGACATGCTCACTGAGTATGACATCGCGAAGCCCGTCGAACAATCGTTCGACATCGGCCATCTTCATCAACGTCTCACATAACCCTCGAACGCGGGTGTGTAATTGAAACTTGGAATCCGTGATCTTTTTTGTCGAGTCCCGAAAACCTTTACGGTATGTTTCGGCAGTCAGCCAGTAATGGCAAAGTAGGGCGTTCTTAAGCTCTTCGAAGGCATCCGCTTGTTGGCATCTACGTTGTTACACTTTGCGAGCTGCACCTTGCAAAAAGGCTGAGATGTTGACCGCCCAAAATTTCAGCGGAACTTTGTGAGCGCCCACGAGTTTCTCAAATTCGTCAATGGACTCGTCTTTGTCATTGAATCGCGGCTTACTTATCTGTACCATTCGGTAGTTGATGAATGGTCGTACGCTTACCCCAGGGATCTTATTAGAGTCGTCCCCATCGTTAGCTGTGACCCCTACCTTTTCCATTTTGAGAGCGAGAGCGGGCTCTCGCTCATTTGTGACCGCTGATATCCTGACCAGTTCCAGCTCTTTCTGGTTTCTCTTTTGACGGATATCCTGGCCAGCTCCATATGGGTTTCATTTCTGGCAAATATCCGGACCACCTCTTCCTGGCTTTTCTTACTATTTCAGTGGTTTTTCCAGCTATCCATTATTTTATGCGTTCTTCTATGAATCTCTTGCGATCTCCCTAGTAGTCGGGATCTTACGTGCCCGTGGCACGGTACTCATTAACCATATGTCTTTCAGTAGCCATGTTATTATTATACTAACAATAAGTGATATCTTGTCTTAGCTTACTAAACAATTGACATATGTTAACGTTTCTAACCAAATACTCACCTGTCGGTCGACCCCCAGCGTCGCTCAGGTAAGATATTTTCTCGATATTTGCTTCACAAATACTCCAAGTAATCAAAAATCTACCAAGCACGGTAATATCAGAATATAACGTACACAATATGCAAAATCGAATCAATTTAAATACACAGGATGGACAATATCTCACACTGTTCAATACTACTTCCCAAGAGGTAAACTTTAGATCGCAACGAAAATATATATGTCTAATTCATATTCCGGACGAGAGCGCCCATGTAGAGGTTCCCGTTACATAGATTGAGGTGGGGTGCTACCAGTATGTTTAACAATTAGTACAAAAGATCTACTGTGTGTCGTGTTTGGCAGAAATTGAAGTAGTGATAGAGAGATACAAAGCTCCTAGCCCCCAGCTAGTTATGCTGATAGGTAAATTACTGAATACATAAGGTTAAATTCAAATAAACAGCACTTTAATATCATTCAATAACAGGCAGTCATTTCTCAAATCAAATTCAATATTTAAATCCCTATCACTCGTCTTTCACTCGACGAAGTGTTGTCCTATTTCATCATCTGACATAGTGTGATCGATTTTCCTCCTGTCCTCTGTTTTATTCATCTGTATTATGCTTTCTCTGGACTAGTACTCCAGTTATCCTCCAGTCCGTCAACGTCTGCCTCCATTTGATACATGTCTTGTCTCCAAGAGACTCGGGGCCAACTGCACTAGGATATTTCCTTAAGTCTTCTACATTTCATCTGGTCACTAAAAGATTCCTGTCCAAAGCTTATTTTTGTAATTCACAGAATAACAAAGTTTCCCGATAATTTCGAATGATGTAGTAGTAGCTTATAGTTTCCCAAAAGGTGGTTTACCGACTATTGCCGTTTAGTTCTCAAAATACTAGATTTAAGCTTACTACGAGAGGAAATTAGATGTATAGTTTCAAGAAATGAATGGAACATATAAACTTTATCGTTTTTACTTTTCGAAACCACTTCTTTCGGCCGCTCTTAAGACCAGTGTGGTTGCATTACCGCGGAGTTTATTATTAACTGTGGAACAGCGAACGATTTTGAAAGTCACTCAAAAATATCTCCTGCATTAGTGTACATTGCTAAAGTCTTTAGAATAATATGACCGCTTCTGTGGCCTAAGTGGTAGAGCGTCCGACCTGGATACGGAGGTCGAGTAAGGTTTCGAATCCCGGCCGATCCATACAAAAGACTAATATGCCTGGTGTCAGGATAAGGTGACTGCGTGGGACATGATACTAAATACCTGTGGCATGATGCCCCAGTGCGAGACATCACTATGGCTTGTGACAATGCAGATATAATGGCGACATGGCAGAAACATTGTTAAAGCTACATTAAAAATGGAAACTCATACATACCCTCAGACACACACACACATAATTAAATATGGCATAATCGAATTATCTAAAACTTTGCTTGTTTAAAATGAAAGGAAAAAAGTGAGGATACTGATTTGTAGTTTTCTATGAATATTTTAAGGCCTTCGTTTCCCTTAACGGCCAAAACTCGAAATCATACTAAGCATGTTGTATGTCAAGTAAGAATGCCTTCAGCGTGGATAGTCATGATACATGATTTAACATCTTTATTGGAGTTAACAAACTCTAAAATACAGGTTGGTAACTTATTTATACCATGTGTTCTTCCAGCTAATGACACAACGATGTTATCCTCATCAAATACTGGCATGAACATTCTGTTTCGAAACCTGTACGACTTTGCAACCGTTGTGGGGTGGTGTATATAATGCTCTTATTTATCCCAACTCTCTCGGTACGGTATCTAGGAGATGACCGCCCTCAATGTAATTGCCGGTTCGAGTAAATATAAGTGGTGAAACTTATGGATGGAAATATATAAAGAGAGAGACCTGAGCAAACTGTATACAACAAACAAACACGAGCACCCGAACAGGTAAACAAAAAATTTAATCAATTACATAACACAACTATCTGAAGTCATTACATTAATATATATATATATATATATATATATATATATATATATATATATATATATATATATATATATATATATATATATATATATATATATATATAAACAAAACTTTCGCGATTTACAAGGAAAAGAAAAAATGGATTCAAATAAAATAGCTGATCTCTTTACTGATAGACTAAGTTCATCGTAGGATTGAGTAATCCATCGATGTTAACGTCTTGTATGATTTCATAACCTGGACGCCTGGATCTCCGGATTCAACTCTTAACAATTTGTCTCAGGATACTCAGCATTTATACGTAGCACGAATACGTCATAGGATTCCAATGTTCAGATTTTCCCGTCTCAGATTGCACTCCCAATGCTAGTTCTTCCCCTTTTATAAATATAAATATAGAAAACTTAAGAGGGGGGATACTGGAGAAATCCTGCCTTCATTAAATATTCATACATTCAGATATGCAAATAAACCCTCTAAAAACGATGGTTTTGATTGGTTGTACAATACTTTCCTCAGAAACAATCCCATAAACCATCAATTCTACTTCCTGCTTCCGCTTGAAACAAAAATTCGTGGGAACGCTGTTCAAATTTGAGCGATAACTATTAATAATTGCTGCATCTTAGTTACCATATTCTCGATTCATATATATTTAAAAATTGTAGAGATATATGTAATTATAATTAATCACGTATTGATTTATTTTGCAGTTTATCATAGTGCGCTAATTTAACAAACTAGTTTGTATAGAGCAGTCACGTTACCAATTGTCAGACCAATTTGAATTTTCGTTTCAGTCCTTGTAAGTTTTATCAATTTGACTATTTTCTGTTTTTTGTGAATATTGGCTGAATTTATTTGATATTGTACGTGCATTGCTAAGTTTTTTTTGTTCATTTATATGTATTAGTGTTTAAATTTGATTACTACTTAAGTAAGAAGTTTAGTTTTCATATTCACATACTAGTTAAGGTATTGGAACTGATGGCGTGAAGAATATACTACAAAGTATATTATTAGTTATATTCATTTGATACGTTTTTACCTCAAGATAGTAGTTTCTTTTCTGAAGTGTTTATGATTAACTTCCATTTTATTACACTTGATCTGGTGTGAAAAATATCATTTAGTGTTTATGTAATTTATATTTTCGTTTCAGAAAGACAGTTACTTCTTTTAAATAGTGGATATTCATTTCATATTCATTGTATATTTTGCATAGCTGCCGCATACTTGTCAGAATGTCGAGGAGCATTTTCGTTGCAGGTGATTCCAATTTGAAGCAACTCGGTTGTCTTCTGAATCTTCCCAACTTATTCCTGTTGACTATTCCTGGTGCGAAATTGGTTGGAGACGTCACCAATTTTAAATTCAAAGTGTTAGATGTTGTGCGAGCCCAAAAGCCTGACTTGCTGATTCTTCACATAGGTTCGAGTGATGTTGGAAAAGATGTTAGCATATTTACAAGGTATTTTTGCTTGTAAATTTGACTTTGAAAACATTTATTATTTGTGCCCAATATTTGCAGCATAACTATTATAAATTTCCATTGTATATTTAATTTATTATATTGATCTTACAGATTACAACTGGCTAGTGATGAATTCCAAATATTCTCTCTAATTATAATATGACCAGCATAATTTAAATAACAAATTTACATGATTAGCATCCATATTGACTATTCGTCATACAGTCTAAGACATTGACCCTGATATTTATGTTTTGGGGTCGAGGTTTTATTGCCTAATTAATTGTGCTTGTGTAGCATGTTTTGATGTCACCTAGCATCATATTGAGAAGTCAGATTTCAGAAATATCTCAAACTTTATGCAGCCCGTATTGATGCTTTTCTAGAAATTAAAGTCACAATGATTTAGTGAGATTGTTCTTACTCTGATGCCTTTTTTTCTAATAAATTCAGATTCTCACACAATCATGTGGACCTGATTTCAAGTTATGTTGGTCTACATTTCTTTTGCCTGAAATGTGATTTATGCCGGGAATGCCATAATCAGATTAAGTTGAAGTATGTTTCTTTAACAAAATGAATACAAATATCGAAGTATTGAAGAAAGTGTTTCAGTAGCTTCATTTAATTCAAGATTCTTGTCACAATTTTAACTGATTTTGGTATTCTCAGCTTCCAGCAATCTAATTTATTAACTAATAATCCACCAAATGCCACAAATAAACAGGCTTAACATCAGGAGGAGGGTAACATTAATATGGTAATACATATTGCACTTTATGACAATACAATTTGTAAATTGCTACAACCAAAATGAAGTGTATGGATTATTTCGAAATCTTGCCATATGATGTCAAAATGGGATATTTATTTTTGCTTAGAGCTTGAGAGTTGAACAAAATAACCCTGGTAGCAGATGTTTTTAAATTTTGTATCATTTTCTTTATATTTCCCAAATGGCAGCAGTTACTGTGGTGGTGAATTTCTGAAATTTTCAGTTTTATTAGTCATGTTTTGTTTGCATTTTGGTTAATTCTTTTTGTGCACTTCTTGCTTTCAGTTGTTACAGAGACTTTATTTGTCAGCTGCTGGAAATGAATCCCACGATGCTGGTCACTGTTTGTGGAATTCTGCCTCGAACCACCAGTAACTTTAAATCTTTTCATTGGAACTCTGCTGTTTTACCAGACTTACAAAGAGGATGTGCTGCACTAAATGATGTCATTATGAACTTAAGACGAGAATGTGATAAGTGCCATTTTCTTGACTATAACCCATTGTTTGATCGAAGTATGCATTTGGCACGTGATGGACTCCATGTAAATATAAATGGTGCATATGTATTGAAAACAGTATTGGAGTCATTTGTTGTTAGTTTGGACATGGAGCAGATAAACAGCGCTGAAAAAGTGTTATCCTTGGACCTTGTCGATACCCGTATGTCTTATGCGGATGTAGTGAAGCATTTTCCACCCAGAGATAAACTTAAGTCTATGGATTACAAGGATAAGGTGACTAACATAAATTATAGTATTTACATAAAATCTTAACTTACTTTAACATGAATAAGGTCACATATTCAAATCAGTCTATATTTGGTAAATGATTTTGGTATTACAGCAATATGTCCATGTTAAATCCTAATGTTCTGCCCCTATTTGTTTTTAGAAAATGTCAACTTCATGTTTGTCCTTTTTAAAATGACAGGTAAAATTATTAATGTGCTTATTATATACCTAAGAGTAATTGGACTGACCAAAGTACAGATTTTTTTGTTTACATATATTGTTAATGTTTTATAATTATTTCATTTAAGGAGAGCTGCATTTGTAGCAAAAAGCCATTTATTCCCAAATTCAGGAGGTATAAACGATACAGAGTACCTATTTCAACACGAGTTAAAAAGGTATGAGCATATTTTATTAGATAGAGATAAAGATAAATTGAAATATGTATCATCTAAAGTAAGAAATTATACTAAAGTCTCCCCCCCCCATGCATTGTTATCCCTTTTTTCATGAGTCTGTTCGTCACATTTTCACATTATGGACATAAATATGTAATGTAAAGATTGATATTTTTTTCAATAAGATCTGGGTCAGTTAATCGTCTTGACCCGGCCACAACGTCTTTTGAATAACTCCTGTCATGAATTATATGTTGTATAATTTATTTATATTGTCCTAGTGGTGTCATATACCAGTTTCAACTACATGTTCCACTTCATGGTTTTGAGTCAA
This sequence comes from Unio pictorum, assembly GCA_030141615.1. Taxonomy (NCBI): domain Eukaryota; kingdom Metazoa; phylum Mollusca; class Bivalvia; order Unionida; family Unionidae; genus Unio; species Unio pictorum. The sequence continues at coordinate 3,019,277 of JARLTB010000076.1, forward strand.
AAGGTTAGGTTAGGCCTACGTCAGGCCTATCCAGGCTGCAACTTTTTAACGATATCTGGGTTTTCACAAAGATTTCATAGAATTATTCATATGAAACGTGAATCATATGATCATGTGTCATATCTACACCCACCCATAAATTGTGAAAGTCATTGACACATCTATTGTTCATAGATCAAAACTCTTATACTCTAGCTTTATCTGTGCAGTAACTTTCCTTGTCATAACTATCTAATGCCTAATAGTTTTGCACTAATATTTTAGCGGAATTGTTTCATTCGACCTGCTTTGTGTTCGGGGTGAAAGGTTGAATCAGTTATACCACATGTACAGGCTGGAATTGTTATAAGAATTCTGATTTTTCACATATACAGTGAGGTTTGTTATATAAACTCACACACAGATTGCTTGGAATGTCCAGGTATGGTTCAAGGGTTGAAATAGACATAATGAAGCTTTTGTCTTGTCTCAGAGTTTGAAAGTCTTGTTAAATTTTAAAAATAGTTTGAAGAATTGTTCATACGAATCCGATGCTGTCAAGTCCACTCACACTCCAAAAAAATGAATGTCAGTTTCTCATAGTTGGTTCCAGTTATGTGACTTTCAGCCTTAACCATCTCACAGTGTGTTAAAATGGCATTAAATATCAGTTCCATCACCATCACACCATTGCCTTTGAACATCAAAAAAGTAGGTGTGGGAAGAGATATTTTTATTTCTTATTAAATCTGAAAGATATTATACATAAATTTCATGATTATTGTTAGTCTATTTTCCAAAATGTACATAGCTCACTTGTTTCATAAGTTAGGTTTCACAGCTCAGACAGATATATCATCCACAAGAAAAAGATATAAATTTTCTCATCCTGACCTGCATTACTTTTATCAACAGCTATTCATAACATATACAAGGTAATTGTTTAGTATTAAGGTATAAATGTTAATTATCAAAGTATAAATGTCTCAGTCTGAAAGTTAATGAATAAAAGACCGGTGCTGTTTTCGCTATTATAGTTCGTTATAGAAACTACAGTGAAAGTAATGACTTTGGAAATTTCAATTTTTAAAAAATATATGTTAATGTAATTAACAAGGTATTTATTTATAAATTTCAGAGCAAATTGTGATATAGGCAACTTTGCATATGACTGTGTTAATGACAACATTTGTTGTTATCAAATTTGCTTGATTTTGTGCCATCATATAAAGTTTAACTTTTTAAGGATCGACATATTCATGCTGCCTGTACACACCAGAAACCAAAATTGAAAAGATTAATCCAGAAAATCATCCCTGCAAAGGTAAGTATAAAATACTATACAATTTTTTTTTTATTTGATCATTCTAAATACTGTTTTGTGGCTACTGTTTTCACATTTGACCAGTAAAGAAGAAATCTGATCTTGAGCTTTTTTATATATATTTCTGAATCACTGTTCTTTAATAATAATGAATACTAAGCTATTAAAAAGAGCAGCATTGTTAAAATTTTAAGTGCTTTTCTCTTTTCCTAAAACACTATTACTGTTGAAATATTTTTTTTTTTTTTTAGGTATTCTGCTGTCCTGAGTGCCGTGTGAAATGCACTAAGGAAGACTTTCTTTTGAACCATTACTTGAGCAGACATGTTCCTCATAGAAAGAAAATGGAGGAGATCATGTGTATGTTTCTTTAAGTAGTTATTGACAAATTATTATTAAATTTTCAAAAATTAACCTAGTTAATTTGCTTATTCTTGGTGAAATAGATGCATTACAATTATATTGTGTTATATATTTGGTGCTTTTGACCTGTAAATTCTGTGATATGAAGTTGCTTGTTTTTCATTTTCCAGCATAGATACACAAATATTGTTTTATTCCTTAATTATTATTTAGCTTTTGGTTTCCTCTTTGTAAGCCTTTTCTTTAATCAAATCTAAAACATTTATTTCTTTCCAGATAAAGATGCTTCATTCAAACCAAACCATATGAAGGTATTATATATATATATATTAGTTTCTGCTTAACTACAATTCAGAACTTAATAATTTTAATTATGTTTACCAAAATTATATTTTGGCTTCTTGTGTTAAGGCAGCCATCACTTGTTTTGAATGAGGACAACTTATACTACTTCGTTTGTTTAGTTTGTTCCAGAAATACTTACATTACTAATTCATGGTGTACATTTTTTAATTAATGCATATGATTCATGATTTTTGTATTTGCGTGCACACACACACACACACACACACACACACACACAGTTACTTCAACATGACACATAAAGTTTACTTAAATAAAATTATTTCTGAAACCTTAATACAGTCCATGTTATATTTTAATGTTCCTATAATAATATCTTGAAAAGATATCAATTTTCTTTTGATGATAATAATTCATGCATAAATTAAAATTTATCTTCCAACAGAATCAGGGTACAATTTTCATCTTTGTTGATATCTTTGTATGTATAGTTATTTAATACTTCTAGTGTCCTATTTATGAAATGCTCAACAACCCTCAATCATTGGCTTTATAATGAATTTACCCTTTTACAGGAAGAGATATATACTTGTAAAGCATCCAGTCACATAAGTTCCATAACTGATATTGATTTTATTGCATTGGATGTTCCTGAAATTCAGTTATTTGGTAAATATACATTTCAGTATTACAGTTATGAATCTGGTCTGTTTACTATTTTCATCTCTCTTACTTTCTGTGTGTGTCTATATATATATATATATATATATATATATATATATATATATATATATATATATATATGTGTGTGTGTGTGTGTGTGTGTGTGTGTGTGTATTTTATATAGTGCCATCCTAATGTGCCGTTTTATTTAGACTGAGGTATAGAATGAGTAAAGTTGAAGTTTAATGTGACTTAATCGTTTTCAATTTATTTAATTTGAACATTATTTTGTGTCTTTCACAATAAATGATTCAACATTTATTTGTCAATAAGGCATGAATAATTTCCTTTCAGACACGATACTCAGCTTTGTGGATTTAATGCCATATATCATCCGTGATAGTCATTTTTTATCAGAAAGAAAACCAGGATATTACGATATAATATTTACTCTGGCTCAAGACGCTGATGCCTTTAGTAATATCATTAAGTGAATTATCAGATCCTTCTTATGCTGTTTCTCGCCATTGTTTAAGGACATACCTTGCATACTCATGCAAAATTCCTGTCTACAAAGTGATGCCATGCCACATTTAACATCACCTTGAATACAGTTGTTACATATTGTTAATGGATGTTTCGTTCATTTATTATTAAATTTATCTTCTTTATCAATATATAGGCATGAAATGTGAACAAAGAGATCAAACAGTGCTGTCAAACTGTTTGTCATTTGTAAAGAAAATTGCTGCATTTTGTTGGGAGAACTTTGCAAAAATGAAACTGATCCTTTCTGGTGATGTTGAAGAAAATCCTGGACCTCCAGTGGTAATTATTTTTATATTGTCATCTATACCTTTGTGAGAAAGTTTGCCAGGAGCTTTTTATGGGTTGGTTGTTTTTCCCTGGGTTTTCCCTGGTTCTTCCTCAACCAATTAATACGGGCTTGCCATGTATAGCCTATCGTGTGCTAAAAAATGGTGTTAAACCCCACAACAATAACAACAACAACATACCTTTTGGGTACACACATTTTATTTTTTCACCGTTCTGTTCACAATATATATATATATTACAAATTATCATACGAGGAATTGATATGTATATCACTAAAACAGAATATGTATCAATGAGAAATAAGTTCTAGGAAATTCCTGATCAGCAAATATAACTAGCAGTAGTGTGTACAGTCTGAATTGTGAAAGTTTCTATGTAGTGTGAGTGATCATAATAAACCAAATTTAACTGCCAGTATTTCCCTAATATACAAGATTAGCATTTTATACTTATTTGTTTTCCTGGTCATCTTTTTCTCTTTTTTTAATACTTTTAAAAGGTAGGAAAATACTTTCAAACAGGTTCAGATTTGTTTAACACGTGAATTAGTTCTCATAGTTACAGTATCTTAGTTCCCCATATCATGCCCTATTCTACTAATCTCTCTCTAGATCGAATGTTCCTGGGAATCTTGCACAGAAACATTCCAAACAGAGCAGCTTTTAGGACAGCATGTAATAGGTTATATTCATCCTGGCATGTTATGTCAATGGAAAGACTGCTTTTACCAGTTACGATGGAAATTAGTTGGAAACACATGTATTAAAACACATTTATTTGGTATGTAATCTTACAGTTTTTGCATTTTTTGTCTACATTGTAGAGTGTGACTCAGTTATTGTCATATATTTCTTTTTTCATTCATTCATGAATAATGTAGTCCTTAAAAGATAATAATAGTGCTCTGAAACTTTTGAAAATGTCAATCACATGCTACAGTCATCACAAATTGGTTACATCACAGACAAAATTAAATAAGTTGGGCTATGAAAATTATTTGGCCTTGAAAAATCTGCTGTGGCCAGTAACACTAGTTTGGTCCTTATGAAGACCTTAGTCATAATTATAGTAACTTTGTAATGACAATATTAACTGCTTCATTATTACAATTGTACTTATTTGGCTTAAATATTCCATATACTGTGTAACATATTAAAATAATCTTCTTCATAGTAACATTACTGAAGAAATGTATTTCAGCAGTGGCAGGTGAAACTGGAATAGGAACTTTCTTTCAAAACCAGCTACAGCATTAGTCATATATAAAAGACAATCTTTTCTGATGACCTAACCATGTTTTTGGTTACTTGCTATGAATTTCTTCATCTTTAAGTTGTGAAAATCTGTCTGTTGGTGAAGGAGAGCCCAGTTCTTTATTCACTGTCCTGTTTTTAAGGCCATCTTGATTATCATATGAGTTAATTCTTTGACAACATTTGAATGTTCAGAATATATTTTGTTTTCAGCTTCTTTATGTACTGTTCTCTGGAATATACATGATATTTAAGGTTTTGTTGTAATGAAAAAAATTATTTACTTATTTTAAACATTTAAAAAAGATATTTTATCACATTTGCAGGAACAGTTTTCTTTTAATTCCATTGAAGAATAGGAACAAAGCTTTACCTCTTGGGCAGTTATCAAAAATAACTAGTGATCTGCATTTATGTCCAGTGCCATTGGTTAGATATTACAATGATTGTCATTAGAAATGCGCTTTGAAATTAAAAAATGCATGTTTTTTGGTTCACTGATAGTTCTATTTATCACATAGCTTTCATTATCATATCAGTTATCCATATTGTATGGTATAGTTAAACTTACGATTTCTTAATTTTTCTGTGATCTAGTTTTACCTGTATTATTTTGTAACATGAAATTTTGTGACAGTTTCTTAATATTCCAACTTTATAATTATTTTTCAGTGGATATTTCATGATAAGTTTTATTTCATTTGTTGATTTGAAAGGAATTACTTACCTAAACTAATTTGTTCAGTTCCTATACTTTTTTTTTCCTTTTACATATATAAAATATTGCTATATGCAGAATTAGCAGTTATATTGGAACTGATTAAGACAATATTCCACTCAAGGTTATATAGTTTCATTATAATCTAATACATTACTACTAATGTGTACCTTAATTATTTTTTATTTTTTTAGGTAATCAGCTCGCCCTCTTTTCTCATTTAACTTTCAGTCTGTGTGTAATGTCTCTCATACATAACAATTTGCATAGTTTCCTAATAATTAAGCTCATTTGATAACATTTTGATGATAACAAAGATCTTTATAAAATAGTATTTATAGTGATATTCAAGATGTTTTATTAACAGTTAACTTTATTTTTCTGTCAACAGCGAAGCAAACTGCATCTCCTTTTACTGGATGAAGATTTCAGAATGCCACCAAAATACCCATACACTATTGAAGATCACAGCCACTACTTATCATGCTAAACAGTTCCAATGCTCGTGAATTTGAAAAGCAAACTGCAGAATTTATTTGCAAGAGGCAGCTTCTAGGAGAAAAGTGGACAACAGATTACAGTATAGAAGTTAAAACTCCTGTGTCAAATTCTTTACAGCAGGAAGCCGCATTACATCCCACAGATATTTACAATAAAACTTTATCCAGGAAAAGAAAGTCAGATTTATCAGAAGTTAGCATTGCTAAAAATGTGTTTACAACCAATTTGGAAAAGTGCCATAAAGCCATTTACATAGAGCATGACATCATCAGTCAGTTGATAGAGTGCCATTTCATGGATTCGAAGAATAAGCAGCTTCAACAATTTGAGGATGCTGCTATAAATATAGCCACTTTTCCTAATTGTACTGAGGGAGTGTTTCTTTACTTAAAATTATTAATGACAGCAGTGAAGCACCATTTTATTATATGCGATATATTGAATCAGGATATTATCAAAATTTTATGGTGGAGAATTTTTCACATCTAATATGTGAGAAATTGACTATCTCAAAAGAATCACTTTTCTTGTGCAACATTGCCACTGATGAAGATTAAAAAAAAGATAACACAGAGGAAAATGAAAGGTTCACATAAAAGTCATAGCAGACCAGATAAAGTATATAAATATAATTTAAGTAATTTGAAGGAAAGAAAACTAAAACTTGCAGAGCATGCTGAAAATTTCACCAACTTGGAATTACTCGCAAAGGATTCACTGTTAAAATCGACAAAGATGTATTGGATGCCTATTACATGTCCTGTGACAATGAAATGCTGAAGACTCCTGCTATTCGTGATCTCATATGTCATTATCCAGAGATCAGAATTTTGGATCGTTATGAGAAATCTTCAGTAGACTTTCTAAAAAGTTTTGCTTCTGTTGAGTCTCTATATGAACAAAAGTATTATGCTAAATTTATTATCAAATGACCATGGAATTGACATAATAAAATTTCTGTATCGCTTTTCTATCTGTTATAGTGCTAAATCATTAAGGAACAAGGTGCTTTATCTTTACAAGAACAAACAATTTGGTGAATTATTCAAAATCTACAGAGACCTTTGCCAGGAAAATGATCACAATAATAGTGCCAGTGAAAATATTGTGTATCATGCTGAACCTGCGCCAGTACATAGGAAAATGTTCATACCACGTGGAAAGATTGTGACAGCAGAAATGGTATTGAAAACTGTTGACCTAAAGAATGAAAATGCAATGAAAGATATAAGTATCTATGATAATTTCAAGAAACAGCTACTCGAATATGGAGATTTAGTTATACAGGTTTTTGATGAACACAAATTAATTGCTGTCATGAATGACTATGATGATGAAACGGGAGAATTCAAGAAGTCTGAGTATGTTGTGACGACAAGGGTGCAATTTGAAAATGGAATGTTCTACACTTGTACATGTAAAATTTATTGCACACTTTTAGAATGTTTCAGTGAAATAGAAGAAGAACAGTATGATGCCTTGGATATAAATGGTATAAAGTGCATGCATTGTCGAGTATTAAAAGAAGATATTTTTCCAAATATCGAAAGTGATGAAAATGCAGCAATTACAAACATACAAGCAGTGATACAGAGAAGTCTATCATTCAAAGATATGAAGGTAGTTGAGTTGTCATCTTGCCGACCAAATACAAAGAAATTTTCAGTCTTGCATGATGATGAAATTTCATTTGTACATTTAACGTTCATTGACCGTGTTCAGCGTTTTATACTTTCATGTACAAATGGTTTCTGCAGAAGTAGAAAGGGATTCAAAAGAAATGTAGATTTGCTCACTAAAGGAGGTAACCTATGTTGCCATTTGCTATAACTAAAAAATGCGCCTCATTACTGGATGGAGTTTTCCAATTGTTTATTTAATGATACTGCAGATGATTTGCAAACTGAAGCCTTTACTGAAAGTATGGATGTTGAAATGAATATTGAAGACCAGTTTTCAACAGGAAATGACTCAAACTTTAATGTCAATGATGGACTTTGGTCCTTTCCTTGTGTAAGTACACATTCAGCACGAAAACAGCAAGATTCAAAATTGGCCAAGAACATAAGGGAAAGATACATTTGGATCACTTCAGACTTTAGCAATATCGAAAATGGTTGTGTAAAAGGACCTGACCTTGTGAATGAGATACCAGAGTTTCTATGTCAGTGCGGTGCTGGGTGGACTAATTTAGATCATTTAAATGGTAAAACTGTTTTTGATCGTACATTGACCATTTACACAAAAATTGCACCAGTGCATTGTAGAGTTTTAATAGGAATATGTGTTAAAACTGAAGCACCATGTAAAATTAAATGGGATGAAGGGCAATCTCTGTGCATTCATGTTGCTACAAGGGACACTGCTGCAGGTGATGAGATTGGTTGGGCATTTGTAAACCAGGTTTTGTGTTCTAAATTGACGATTTCATCATTTTGTGACCTTAGAACTAAAGATTACCGTGAATCAAATCCAGATTTCCGCACATTCATGGATCCTGTAGTATTTAGGAAATGGTGGTTCAGCTGGGCTTCAAATATGAAGATAGATTTCAGAAAACCCTGTCCAGTTTGTGGGTTTGCCCCAAATCGGCTTGCATGTGATGGAACAAAAGTTGGAGTTGGGTTTCGCAATGCTAACTTTGAGGAAATAAGCAAGCCAGATGACCCTGATACCATCTTGCCAACACTGCACAGAAGAATGACAAGATGTTTCCTTCCTGACAGGACAGGCATTGATAAAGATAGCTTAAAACAAGCCAGAGAACATTTGCATTACATAAGCAGTGTAATTTTAAAAGAAATACCACAGCAGGAGATTCTGCCACATGAAGAACAATTTAACAGAACTAATTTGCTTTTGTCTTTGTTATGTGATTCAGTTAAGCCTGTTTTCAGACAATTTCTTGCACACGTCAGAGGATGAAAATATTTTACCAGATGAAAATATTGCATTTGCTAATGTTGTTAAAATGTTGTCTACAACAGCTCCTATCATTAGCCTGATCCCTCATGTGTATTTAGATTGCATTGTAGAACTTTTGGATCATATGACAGGAGAAAAGGTTACTAATGGTGGAGATCTTTTCTTCAATAGAAAAATGCAGGAAATGCGTGAATATTCACCTGAAATAAGAGATTTGATTGCAACGTCAATGCTTGGCAACATTAATGAGAATTGTGAAGATTGTATACGCCAAGATGTAGTTGACTTCATTCGCTATTTAATAACACAAGTTAGTGAAATAAATGTAACTCCAGCTGAACCTGCATTGCCACAGTTTGGTACTTATAATCCTCCAAAGTTCGGGAGAGCATACTATTTTTCTGAGTCGGGGAAAGAAATTGCGTTCAATCAGAAAATTTTCTATTGACTGTGAAAGGAAAACAACATTGGCTTATGATGATCCACCTTTAGATCATGATCGCTGTGAAAAATATTTCTCTAAAACTCATATTTCCGCACCTGGTACTTCATCTTTATTTCTTTGTTTCTGTCCTAATCGTGGACATTGTTATGGATTTCATATGACAAATGCCGAAGGATGTAAAGACCCATCAGCATCAATTTATTCCCACTTGGAAACTCCACCAAAGAATATATTTTATGACTTTGCATGTAATCTCCATGAGTATTGTTTAAACCGAGAAAGTGGCTTTTTTAGAGATGTTAGATTCTTCCATGACATTTTCCATGGGTTTGCTCACAAATGTTCCTGTGCATATCGATCATCAAGACTGATTGGATTTGACTCAATAAATTCTTCAATATGTGAACAATTTAACAGTTTCATTCAGTTTATTAAATTGTCAGCTCGTCAAATGACCCAAGAACATTTTTGCTTCTACTTACAATTTTTCATACATGAATGGAATGTAAGAAAAAGTGAAAGGTATCAAAAACAAATGAGAGTTGCTTTAGCTGGAGTTTAGGTGTATGTTATAGATCATTGGAACACTTTCATATTCTTAAATTTCTTTGCTGCATTTTACATTGTTTTGTTTGATACAATTTCTGGGTATATTATTGCAGTTGAGGGAGTAATTTTTACTCCAAAATTTAGATGTGAAACATATTTACAATATGTAAAATGATCATAAACAGAGACAAATTTCATAAAGTAATGTAAAGATACTTTTTTTTATTAAAAAAATGACATTTGATATTATTGTTACACATGATAAGATGTCGGATTAAGTTGAAGGTTGAAAAAGCATCCGAAGATTCCAATAGGTACTTTTGTTTATATTTCTAATTTTTTAAGTTATTTTCGTAACTACATTGAAATAAACTTATTACAGTTTCTACTGTACGTTATTAAGCAATATTATAGTAAACACATTCCAGATTGTCCAAGCTAAATTTTTTTCAGATTATTAAATATAAGGGTTTATTGTACATGAAAACAAGAATCACAACTTTTTGCTTTATTAAAAATCGTTGCCATCTTTTCCAGTAGCAGCATACCTTTATTCTTTCAATAGTTCACCGACATACTAACCATCATTGGTGCTCTGCCATAAGAAATGTTTAAGTTTCCATTGGCTCATATGTAGTTTGTCTTGTGCTTTCTTCTCTATATCGTGAGATATGTAAAGTTTCCCATTTTTCAATTAGTATCCAAAGTTATGCTTCCCATGTGAGCCTGAAGTTAATTTGCATTCAAAAAAATTCTCATTTACATGTTCTAGCCTCACAAAATATGGCTTCATTTTTTTTCCTATGCCACCATTCGAACTTTTCAACATCATTTACCTGATCGCATTTCCAAAACCTAGATCTTTTTAATATCCCCGGTCTTTCCCACTGTTTCAGCTTCTTAGGGTTTTCACATTTGTTCTTTTGAAGATTTGTCCTTCATGCTTGCATTTTTTCATCTATTTGTATTTAATTTATAATCATTTTTTATTATACTCATCCATAATACTATAAATACAAGCTTTAGTACTATTCACTATTGCTGCTATATCTTTAATCAAATGTACTTGACAAATGTATCCATATATTAACACCCACTTAGACATTTTTATTTGCTCCATTAAACCAAAAATTCTACATTTATCAATCAAAATTAGCAATTCACTTCATCGTTACCCGACCACTATCACTAATTTCTTTTGGTCTGTTACACTTTAAACGTTTGGATTGTAACTGACAAACTCTGATAAAATTATTTTACAATCCTTATGTTTCTCCAGTCATACTTTAAAGAATTATTGTTCATTTTACTACTGTATTAAAAATTATACAACTTTTATTTGGTGGTTAATTTAAAAAATGTTAACTGGCACAAATGTTGTGTGTATCAGTCAACAGAAAAATTAATAGAGAGCTGGAGATCGTTTTAGTTCTTTATTTCATAAATTTTGCCTTTCTTATTCAGATGCTACTAACATTTTAGTTTTTTTTCACTGCTCAGCTCTTAAACTGCAGGTAAATGGCACAGTATTTACCTTTTTTCTGTCCTTTCATAATGATGTAGATTCATTAATTTTTTTCATTGCCCTCATCTTTTATATACATATATTACATTTGCAAATTAACTCCTGCTGGATAGAATGACATGTTAATAACATGTTAGTGGTTTGCACTGCTCAGCGACTTAAACTGAAGGTAGAAGACACGACACATTATTAGCTTTATTTCTAATGTTTTCATAATGTTATATGGTTAGCAATTCTTCCATTAACCCATACCTTTTTATATAAATTACATTGCATTTAATACAGGGGCCCAGAGTGGTCTAATTACAAGCAGTTTCTTGTCTCCAGGTATTGTCCTGAAGGTCAATGGTCAAAAAGAAATGTATATTTATCAACATAACACTTACCAGAGAGCCATAACTATCGTCCAATCTTTGATGTATTTTTTTTTTTTTGTGTGTCCTCTAATGCTAGTCATGATCTATACTGCGAATATTCTTCATTCCTTCAATATTAAACAAGTTTTCATGTTAATATTCAAGAGTAGAATAATTGTCTAAGTTTTGACTTTTGAATATTATTATTATTATGGTTTGATATATGTAATAGTTACAGCACATTATATTTTCAAATACAGTTTTATGAACAAGATTAATAATATTTATTTTGAAGAAATATCTAATTTAAAAATTGCAAGCAGTTTATTGTCTCCAAGTATTGTCTTGAAGGTCAACGCTCACAAAGAAATGTATATTTATCCACATAAGTCACCAGAGTCATAAATCTTGTCCGATCTTTAATGTATATGTACTACTTTTTAAAAAAAAAAAAAATTTTTTTTCCTCACTCCAATGCTAATGCTAGAGTGCCTGCAAGTTAGCACCAGCCGGACAGAACGACATGCTAATAATATGTTAGTGGTTTTCACTGCTCAGCTCCTTAAACTGCGGGTAGACGTCACAGTATTAGCTTTTACTTCCCATCATTTCATAATGTTATATTTTAAGTAATTCTTTCGTTAACCCAATACTTTTATATATTTCATTCCATTCAATACATGGGTCTTAATTTTTCTTCATTATGATGTGATATCTACTGCAGAAATTGACTGGCACTATTACCCCTTAGGATAATGACCAACTGATGTTTATGTTTTATATCATCAGTTGTCATATGTTTTATTGGGTTTTAGTGAAATGCATCAGACATCTTCATATATTTTAACTTTTTAAATGATGTTATTTCAAGATCTTCATATAAAATCTTATATTGGTGTATCTGTTGTAATTAAATTGTTTTTTTTTCTTCTTCAAAATACTTTTGTATTATTATTGTGGCTGTCAACAAATAAAAAAAAGTTTCCAAAATAACATTTAAATTGTATTATCTCTCTCTCTCTCTCTCTCTCTCTCTCTCTCTCTCTCTCTCTCTCTAACTATATTAATTTAGAAGTTTCATACGCTAATTCTCCTTTCATTACTCACTAAAGTTACATGTTTTGCTTAGTTCCATTTAAGAAAGATATCATTTCCATATAACAGTTGTTGAATTCGGTAAAATCATTTTGTAAAATCCGTTGTTGGACTTTATGCGCACGAGTATGGTTTCGGATTCATTTATCGTTCACGATAAAATAAACATTACACTCACAACACCGTGTCTTCGCTAAATTCAGTATCAACTCTCTCTCTCTCTCTCTCTCTAACTATATTTTGAGAGACTGTGTGCTGTGTCCTGTTCATTCTAAGCCAACTTGGATATGCTAGAAAGCTTGCCGGTAGGTTCTCGTGGGTCGGTGGATCTTTACGGGGATATCCCTGCTTTTTTCCTCCACCATTAATACTGGCCTCCATGTGTAGCCTATATTGTGTTGAAAATGGCGTTAAACCCAATAACAATGAAAACAACAACAACTCTCTCTCTCTCTCTCTCTCTCTCTCTCTCTCATATATATATATATATATATATATATATATATATATATATATATATATATATATATATATATATATATATGTGTGTGTGTGTGTGTGTGTGTGTGTGTGTGTGTGTGTGTGTGTGTTAATTCACAGATAACAGTAACCCTAATAAAGTACACAACTGCATTTTACTCCTAAACCGTTTGATTTATTGCCATTAACAAACCTATAGGGCTCTAAGATACAAATACTGTAGTGAAAACAGCAATCAAATCGCATGTCCTTTCAGACCAACATTGCCGTTGCGTGGAAAACTATTGTGATAAATATGGGGATTTTTGTTGGCCGGGAAAATCACAACAAAACCCTAATAAGACAGGTAGGGAGAGTGAATATGAACATAAGCTCTCCGAGATAGACATAACCAGAACATGCGTTCCTAAACATGGGTTTGAAGTTCAAGCCAACAACTAAACTTCTACATAGAAAATCAATTTCAGTAACAGGTAAAGAATTTACTAGAAAATTCACGGTAATGAAGTTATTAAATGGTAAACCAAACATAACGAAAACATAATTTGTAATGATAAAGTTTGTACCCGCAACATTCAGCCTTCTGCGATTCATTGTGATGGAAATAACAGAACGAACTTGTATGCAGGCATCACAGTATATACCCGAAAAATTGCGCAAAGATTAATAAATTATAAATTTATTGCAAATAAAATTTCCGGCTCTTAAGCCCACCCGATAATGTTAGACATAGACACATTTAGACCTTGTTAAAAATTCAGAAATTTCAATCTTGGTCAGTCACTTCTAAAATTCCCACATGAAGGTCCATAGTTCATTTATAGTGAGCGAATCGTATAACATTGCGGAATAAATATACTCCTTTTTGGCGTGTGTGAACTGGATTTTTAACGTAGCTTTAACAATGTTTAAGCATTGGGGCATCATACCGGAGACATGTAGCATGATGTCCCACCCAGTCACATTATCCTGACACCAGGCCGACCAGTCCTACCATTAACCCCTTAACGCTAAGCAACTAGCGAGGCAACTGTGTGTATCATTTTTTATTAATCTTTGGTATGGCTCGGCGTGGGTTCGAACCGGCGACCAACCTCATCCTAGAAGGAAGCTATAACAACCAGGCCACTGGGGCGGTCCCTTTGATGGCTAAAAATATGACGTATCAGAAACTAAGTGTTAGGGAACTATTTCAAGAATAACCACGACAAGAAAAATCCGTTTTAGAAGTTAACAAATTGTTAAAGCTGGGTTTTAAAAAGTTAACTTTTAATTTAACTGTAATTGGTTCCTACAAATATCTGACACATTAAAGCCAACCTACACGCGCTAACTCTTGCACATAACTTCCTTCCATTCTAAACACACTTTTATTTGCATTCTGAAATCTCATATTATTAGGTTACACATAGATTATGTTGCAGAAATGGAAGATTTTCATAAAGCAAAAATACAAGGAAAATGACAAAATTACCAAACTCTTGAAAGATGTATCTCGTCAAGGCGCATCTTTTGACAGAACTGTTATAAAATTCGGATGATTTGTCCCATAGCTACAACCCTAACCATAAGCTCTACCCGTACATATGTGGGGGCGCTATGTGCTGTAGACAGACGAACCACTATGTACAAAATATCTCGCCAAGGTCGATCTGGGAAAGGAAACTGCATGACCAATTTCCAAGTAATTACAGAGATATTTCATTAAAAAAATAATAATAAAAGCAACCCTAAATGACAAATATCAATTTTCAAATCGAAACATCTGTATTGATTTTGGTGAAAAAGTAAATATCGATAGGGCGCCATGAGACACGGATTGCGGTGAAAAACGTCAGAATCATCTTGTCCGTCCGTACGTTATTACCAGAAAACCACAACACTAAACCATAACTCTAATTAACAAGAATGAAATTTTCTCCAAAATGACTCAACTAATTTTAATGAACGATGTATCGTTGGATTACTCTTGACAACGCACATCTCGGGATACAAGTATCGTAAAATTACTATAATTTACATTACAGTGAGCGTTGTAGGTCATAGATTAAAAAAAAAAATTATAGGAACAAAATAAACCCAATTAGTATTATACATCATGTCTTCATAAATTAAAACTGCTCCGGTGGCCTAGTGGTTAGAGCGTTCGCCTCGGATGCGGGAGGTCGTGGGTTGGATCACCGGCCGAGTCATACCAAAGACTTACAAAAACGGTACTAACAGCTGCCTCAGCATTAAGAGTTTAGTGTTAGGACTGGTCGGCCCGGTGTCAGGATAATGTGACTGGGTGGGACATCATGATATATGTCTGCGGCATGATGCCCCAGTGCTAGACATCACTATAAACTGCTACATTGCAGACATCGTAGCAATATGACTGAAAAATTGTTAAAGCTATGTTAAAATTCCAAATCACATCACATCCAAATCACATAAATTAAAACATTATATCAAAATTTAAAAGCAACCTAATAAAAACTATTTTTAAAAAATTCAGCTTTTTGTTAAAATAAACCAAAACCAAATGAAAACCAAACAAATGCGGGTTGCTTATACTTCCGTAGTGGTAATGTTGTGACTGAACACGCAGGTCATCACCCGCGGATTATAACACCTGATTCTCCCCAGAACACCATTACCACCACATTTATGCATCCATCGAGACCGTTTCGGTGACTTAGTGGTTAGAGCGTTCGCCTCGGATGCGGGAGGTCGTGGGTTCGCTCCCAGGCATACCGAAGACAGGTTACATATTAAACAAATTATTATGGAGTTTTCCCGACACACACACACACACACACACCGTTTCCTAGGCCTACGTACGTTATCTGTAGACTCCCTAGCCCCCTCCCCCCCCCCGACACGCAAGCTTATGCATTTTGGTTAAACACCCTCCCCCTCCATGCGTACTTACTAAATGGATGGCCCCTATTACGGACTTTATGGCCATATAAAGATGCGGTTACTCTTTTTAAACGATGCTCTCCTCTACCATAGCCAAACCATCGGTTGTTGTTACCTCGATTGCCGTTTTCTCGGTACCGTTGATAGTTGTACAGGCTGCCATTCATATTACTACTCAGTTTAACTCTGTCTGGTCTACAATGGGCTTGAGATATAATGTATATTTTTTTTAAAATTTGAATTGGCCCAGCGTCATTCTGCAAGTTCAGCTGCTTTTTGACCATCCTCATCTCTCGCAAAAAGTCATCATAGTTCGAGGTGTCGAACTTAGGGCAAGTTTGGCTCTTCAGGAGGTCACTCCTCAGGTCGACCATTCCGAACCTCTTAATTTTAAGCAGCAACAGAGGCAGCTCCTAATAACATTTTTTTGTTAAAAGTATTCGGTATGACTACTACAATTCCAGTTAATTTTTGAATGTTAAACTAACGGGAAAAAGTGACAGTGCTGTTCTTTTAACCATTTATATAAATGTTAACTGTACTGAATTCGAAAAATGAAAATAAATGCAGCTATTGTATGTGAATTCATGATGTGCAAAAATTTCCATTGTCCTGACTGACGATCACCAAGCCAAAATAATGCAATGTTTTTTAATAATCTTTTCAGGAAGCAGTGGGGGTGGGTGGAAGTAGAGAATATAATAGTACAATAGTAGAATGATATATATGGTGGTATATAAATCAGCTGAGGAGTCTCACACAAATCATTGAAGACCATCAATTTGCTATCATTTGTATGATGCAAATATAGGAATTGAATAGCATTTGAATATAATGACAGAGTTGCTTAGGTTTCTGCCGAGGGTAATGAATTATGGAGTGAAGTTATGAACTTTGTGATCCAGCAGAACATCTAGTGAATTGAATAATGCATGAAAACTTTTGTTTGCTTACTAATGATGGAATAATTTCTGACATGTCAAAGAGAACTTTAAACATGCATACAGTAAATTCTGTATTACATAGCAGGAGGGAGGAAACAAAATGTTTGCTAATTTTTTGTAACTAGATTAACCAAGGACTTGCATTTTTATATAAATGTGTGTGCCTTAATATAATGATACATAGCATCTTCTGCTGATATATGACTTATTTAAGTTCACCTAAGCTTTATATTGTTAATACCATTTATCAAACACCCTCATGGGCTTTATGAAGTGGCATTATTAATGAGATTTATGAAACCCAGGGTGCATATGACAATGTCTTAAACAATTCAACCACCAGAGGCTGTTTTTATTTGTGTCTGGGAAATTGTGATGCAGACATGTAACATGATATCCCACCCAGTCGCATTATATTGACATTGGCCTCTGTATATTCAAGTACTAACAAAATATTTGATGAAGATAAATGTTTTATTCAATATTTTTTTTATACAGAAAAACAGTAACAATAACAATATCTAAATACAAAGAGATTATGGAATTTAACAATGACAAAGAGTTAAAATATAACTAAGATGGACATAAATATTACATATGTTTCATTTTTCTCCTTTTAATAATTATTACAAGACCTGTTAACATGTGAAAAAAAAAAGCCTTAATCATAATGCAAAGCGCTAGCAGCAAAAATGCAATCTCTTAGTACATGAATTGTATTATGGTTTTATTGAAATTAATGGTGTATTATAAATCACAATATAAATGTCAGGTTACTAACATGAGCATATACGTGTCAATGGAGCAAGCTGGGTGTGATTCACAACTGGTGTTCTTTTAGCCTAATGTCAACAATTTGAACATATTCCTTATATATAATCCAATGCATTGAGTAGTTCTCTTATTTAATACCTGATGTATGGAGAGAAAAAATTGTGGAAATAGGTGTAAAATCTCATTTAACTTTTTTTATCAGTTATTTTGGTGACAATGTGGCCTTATTTGGAAACGTAAACAAATTGTAGTAAAAATTTGGCGTGGTTAGAGTCACTTGATTGATAAGTTTGTTGTTGTTGTTGTTCTTGGGTTTAATGCCATTTTTAAGCACAAAATAGGTTATACATGGCAGCTAGTATAACTGTTGGAAGAAGAACCCTGGAAAATTCAGGGAAGAACCACCGACCCATGAGAAGCTACACAGACATAGGTGAGATGGCAGTGATCAAGAACGGTGAGCACTTAGACCACTTGTCCACTAAGGGCCCACCTTGATTGATAATAACATAGCGTAAAATATCAAAAATATGGTCTGGCAAGCCTTACGTGGAAAAGTGGTCATGGCGAGAGTCTCACATTATCTGTCAGTACATGTTTCATGAACAGCCTCTTACCTACTTTAAATGGGATACATTATAGTTAAAACATTAATAAAGCATGAATGAAACGGTAGCAATTTATGAAGAACACAGTACAACTCTGAATTCATATAAATCACTGTTGTCAACCTGAAGGATATACAGTCTGTCATAGGTGGCTTTGAAAAAAGTTGTAGAAGGGAATTTCATCGGTAAAAATTAAATTCCAGTTCCTGCCTGATTTGAGTCCTGATATTTATAAGGAAAACGGAGAGAACAGACAATGATAGCGCATCCGAAGGGACAATAGTAACGGAAAACAATACGAACAGAGACACTATACTCGTCAAACACCACAAGCGATGTTTACCAATCTCGAAGTCGCAATGATACGATATGGGATGACCCGCATTTCCACAGAAAAAAAATAATATATGAACACAAATGGATCACACACACACAAAAAGTTAGACAATACAAAAATGAAAAACAACCATAATCTGAAAAAAAAAATGAAATAATGACTTAAATATCAATAAATACTGTTGACATGTGAAAAACATATATACTCACAAGGAACATAGCCCATTAGTTTTAATCTGCATGCACATAATTTTTTTTTCAAGGAATATACTGAACTGTTATTTGCCAAGTTAAGTTGCAGAAAGTAACACTTATAATGTACTATTACATCAATGTGTCAACAGGTACCCTTGTACAAGAACAATACAACTTTATTACAACTTTATTTAGACCATGATAATTCTCTCCTCATTTTCCTTCGAAGTAATATTTAAGTAATATTTAATGTATAGGATGTCTGAATAAAATGAAAATAGATCATTTCACTTATAGCAATTATGACATATATCACTGCACACACAAAAAACATACCTCTACATCCTCTTTATCTTGCTCTCTCTCTCTCTCTCAACAATAAAGGGATTAATATAAAATTAAATGAGAAGTATAGTCAGCACAACAAAGATAATAATACTTTGTCTTTTTTAAGTGAAAAATATAGGAGAGCACCAGTAACATAGAAAACTTTTTTTAATTATGTGACTTATAAAATTCCTGGTCTAGGACCACATCTTTGAAAAACTTATTAACGCAGAAAATTAACCAAAGAGAAGAAGAAAATTTACAGTTGCATAAAATAGAGATATGATATTACCATAATAATATTTCAGATCTATATTTAATGCAAAAATATTTCAATGAGATCTTTTATATTTCTAAACTATACAACTAAAATCGTTTCTAATAAGTCCAACATTTTTACATTATCCATTTTTATCCATTTCCTTCAGCCAAAGATCAATTAATTGGTAAGTTCTGTTTGACACGATTGGTATTTTCTAAATCCTGATTGCATTTTATGAAATAGAGAGTATGTTTAAAAAAATGTATAGACCTGAATGGCTAAAAATTTTAAAAATAGTTTTTACAATACTGATAGAATTTATATTGGTCGGTAATTTCCTGGATCCTTCGTTTCTCATTTCTTAAACATATGTGTAACCTTTGCACATTTCAGTGTTTCTGGAAAATTACCAATCATTATAATTAAATTTATGATATGCATTAGTGGTTTTGTTATTACTTGTGCAGCCATTTTAAGAATTCGTGGACCAATACCATCCAATCCAGAGGATTTATTAATATTCAGCTTAATTACAATATCAAAACATCAGCTTCACTAACATTGGCTACTGAAAATTAATTATCACCAGGAATTTTAGCTATTATAAATAACAGAAGAGCATCAAGTTCAATTTTTTATGCTAGTCTGGTTCTGAATACTGTTAATGGAGATATTTATGAAGAAATTGTTGAACATTTCCACAATGTCTTGTACAGATGTTGCCATATCAAATAAACAGTGTGACCCCGCTATAGATTGCTTTGATGTAACACAAATTTGGATATAACATGGCTTTTGAAATGAAATATACATGTACTCTTCTCATAGGGACCCTGAGTGGCCGAGTGGTCTAAAGTGCTCTCCATTACGGGTCACTGCCATCTCACCTGTCTGCGTTGGTTCGAGTCTAGGATTTGGCCAATGTGGGTATGTGAGAAAGTTTGCCAGTAACTTCTCGTGGGCCAGTGGTTCTTCAAGGGGTTAGCCCTGGTTCTTCCTCCACCAATAATACTGGCCACTTTGCATGTTATATCATAATCTGCTTATCCTGACATCTGGCCTGAGTACTGTATGTTCCAGGAGATCTCATTACTTTTTTTTCTTAAATCATTTTTGGTAGTGGATATCATTCTCACAAGGAACTAGCTCATAATGAATGTTTTGGAAGAAACAGTGTTGGTTTATTGGCCGCTCGCTAGTAATTAATATTTTTATTTTCACTGAACTCTGTAAGTGGATTGTAAAATTAAAGAATACTCGTATTTTCTGTAGTAATCACTGACAACAGAACGGAACACCTGTGTATTCATTTTATGATGGCCTTCTTAAAGAAAACATGTATGATGAAAGGCAGAATTACTTCGCCAACAGAAATATAATGGGAAACAACCCACCAAATGAGAGATCCAATTGTTGGTCTATCTATGATAACGAGATTTGCTACAGTCAACAAACTTTTGAACGTATGAAACATAAGAAACTGCTACAACTGACCAAACAAATGCTATTTCCTTTTTTTCTTCATAAAAACTTATGCTTAAAATTGGTAAAATCATTGGCACAAAACGCAAACTAAATGTCCAGACTTTTGAAGCCATATAGTCTACATATAATCAAAAGTGCCCCTTTTTGCAAACGCTTGTATAACCCCTCCAGCCCACCATATTTTAGGTAAATAAATTGGTTGGTTAAAACAGGGTTTGATTTATAACACAACTGGGTTTTATGGAGCCAAACTACATTGTTACAGCAGGATCACACTGTATTGCTTTATTAATAGGAAAAGCATGGAAGCATCAGCAAGTGTGATCAGAAATGCAATATTTTGAATATTAATGTACAATGAATTAACTAATACAGATATGTCTAGTACTAATAATTAGTGAGCCGTAAAAAGTTAATGCTGTTCAGGACTGAGGAATTATGCTTGTGCTCCAAGACTTAGTAGAGGTCACATTCTCTGTGTAAATCTGCTGTATGTAGTAGCTACTGTAAATGGCTTTCCGTGGAGAATAACACAGTTCTTCTCCATCATAAGAATGACATTCATCACTGGATCTGAAAGATAAAAGCTTCCAGTAAGTAAGGAATTAAGGGGTTTCATATTTATGATACTTATTTATTTTAATGTGTGACTTATAGGTTCCTGTGACTAAGGCAGAAAAATAAAAACTATATATATATATAGAAAATATGTATAGTATGTATGCTGTATCAATGATATACTTCAAGATGTATAAATTTTTCATTAAAAGGAAACAAGATTTGCTGGTATATCAAATTGTTTTATAATAATACTTTTAAATCCATGTTTTAGGATGTGTGAATACATACCAACCTCTGACGAGGAAAAAGTGGAATCCAAGTGGACAAAAAGAGAAATAGAAGCAGAAAAAGAGTAATCCACATATAACATGCTACAATTTCAATAAACAATGATTTATTTGCCCCTCTAGTCTTTTGACATCCTTTACTGCTTCAAGTTTTCATATGTGGCACTTTTAGCTTTAGAAAGCAACAGATTTTCATGTTGCATTTTAAAACACTGTACCAGCTGAGATCATGAATGTTTTGCACACCAGTAGAGCATAAATTACTGGGTTACTAAGCCTGGATCTGTATTCACTTTTATGTTTGTTAACAATACTGAACAATCTCTCACTGTCAGCATTAGAATGATAAAGAACCAATATTCCTTTCATAGCCTGACAAAGAAGAGGAAATTTATATCTTCAAGTGATTGTGTCTTTTAGCTGGGAAATAAGGTGCCACTGCACATCAACTCTATCTGCATTAAGTATATTGTCAGGTAGAATCTAAACTTTATATTTCAGGAATTCTCGTTCCAGATGATCCAAGGCAGACAAGAGTATTAGAAAGTGATTATGTCTTGAAAAATAATCTAACACTTTTGAAGCTTTTTGACTGTCTCCCATTTACATCAGCAACTGAAGCATTAAAAGCAGTTCATCTCCATAGGGGAATTTCTGGAGCATGTAATCATAGGCTGTAGCATAATAATCTCTAACATTATCATAGAACGCCTTCACAGCAAGAGTAGAATTGTGTTCTATGAATTCTCTTGCTTCTGCACCAATAGCAAAATCATCATTATCTTTCTATTAAGAACTTGGTAAATAACACCTCTGTGTTTATAACATTCATGTCCGCACTTTAGTTCTGCTGCAGATAAGAAGATCCTTAAGTATTGGAGTTCGTAAGACGAGCCATTCATATATTCATCTTTGAAGGATTGTTTTTTTTTTGTGTCTTTCTCTGATCCACCTGTGAATTTTTTTGAAAAAATATATGTGCTCTAACACAAACATCGACTAGAATACATCTGAAGACTTTTAGCGCCAAATAGTAAAATTATTTCCACCTGGCCTGCAATAGATGTCACGTGATGCTGCCCTTGTGTCCTCATCTTTGTAGGATTTTGTTATTTTTTGTTTCGTTTACTTTTGGCCTTTTTCTAATCCATCTGTGAAATTATTTGAAAGGAGATACTTTCGCTCTCATACACGCATGGACTAAAATAAATTACACTGTATCACAAAATACCTATAGACTGGTTTTGTACTAAATATAAATTAGAAAAAAAGAATCTGTGAGCAAAGTTTAAAAATTAGAAAACCAGTATATTGTCTTGTATACTAAGCCATGAAGCTGCTATGTATAGAATATGAGGTCAAAAATTTTAAAGTAGAGCATGTTTCTGGCTAATAGGATAGTTGCTATAAATAGTATATAATACTGTTAAGAAACAGCATGGACAAGTTTACTCTTATATTGTAGTTATGTAGAAGCCATCTTTTCTAAAATATGGTATGTGGGATTAATGGGATATTAATAAAAGTGAGAAAACAAACAATTGATTGTTTTTGGAAGGTGGATATACCAAAAAAGTGTAATCAATATACGTTTAGGTGTAAGGCGTAATTTAGTGAAAAAAAGCGTAATGATTGGCATGTATGTGTATGTAGTATAAATAAATTTATAGTTTTAACATGACTAAAATTTATGTACCCACAAAATGTTCATTATCAACGTCCTACAAAAATGTCATCGATTATTGTAATAATAAAGCATAATGATACATTTCAAACACATCACTGAAATTTAAAGATTATCTGTCTCATTGTCACTTTACTTTAATGTTCTTTACACTGTAGGTACGTAATAAATAAGACCTTCATAGGTCACATTTTCAAAATTGTCATAAAATTTATTATTATGCACAATTTTGCATGACCCCTCACCCATAAAATCCCTGTATAACTTCTTTATGGATGATATCTTAGAAGTGTATCACTAATTAAAATAACTGATGAAAATTTATTTAACTTGTATGAGATAAGAAAAATGTGTTAGCAGATTGAACACTTTCATTTCCAGTATAACCATGATCATCCCATACAAGTTTCTGAAAACATAAGACATCTTCATTATGGTAAAGTGCTGATCAACTTAAATGTTTTTAAATTCTGGAGCCAATAGCATAATGAAACCATGATAGCTGGTACATGTAGTTGAAATCACATTAGGAGAACCTTGGAAAGTGCTTCAACATAGTGCCCGGACAGAGGATGTTGGGATTTTAATGGCTTATGCTCAAATAAGGGGTAACAGGAGTCTGCTAATATTGGCAACATTCATGACCGAAATGTGAAAGTAAGTTTTGGTAGTTAAAAAAGTTGGAGATTTGGAAAGGGGCTGTCCATTTAGTACATACGCATGGAGGGGAGCTGGAATTAACCGTAATGCATACACTTGCGTATGGAATGGTATAATGATAACGTACGTACGCATAACCTATTCGACTGGGTTAAGTTGGCATTTGAATTTTAGCGGACATGAGAAAAACTTTTTAAAGTTACACAGTTATTTCTTGGATGCAAACAGACATTCAGTGGCGGTGGACTATCTGTTTTATAAAAAAAAACAAATACTATTAAGCCTTGATTGTTCATACGTGAATTAAATATAGGCCGTTATACATAATTGGGTGGTCAAGCATACATACACAGGTTGGGGTGTGTGTAAAAAAAGTATGCATGTGTACAGGGAGGGGTGTAGGGGTGCAGCTTTGCCAGACTTTTGCATACATACTAAGTGGACGGCACCAAAGAAGCTGGTGCAAGACTAAACTTAGTATGTTACCTGTGAAATCAAATAAACTGTTATTAAAAAAAATAACACATAGGAATTAAAAGATCAACTACCAAAAATTCAATAACCATTGTAATTCCAACTATTGTCAACTTATTAATGGTACTGAAACTAACATTAGTGAGCAAGACAAGAAATTATGTACCAGCTTTTTTCCCCACTAGACACTGGCAAATTTAAAATTAAGAACTATCGTGGGAATAAGTCCTATAATAAATAAAATTGAAGAATGATGCTTCATTGTGGCACCAATAGTAACATCAGTGTATGTAATGAATGGCCATGACATCACTTTCATCATTTTTATCATCAAAGAGTGCTACTGAATAAATGCTCCCACCATAAATCTTGATAGTAATTCACATAAAACAGGCCGATGTATGCAAAACAAAAGAACATTCTTCAGCAGATACACTGAAGAATTCAACATTAACAAAATATAAAAACACTTGCAAATAAGAAAACATGGTTCACCTTATCTCATGCAAAATGTACAGTAGTAAGTATAAGGAAACACAAAAACTTAACATAAGAATGAACCTTCATCTTTCTGATTAACATACCCTAAAAAATAGACTTTAGTCTGGTAGATTTCTCTTTGCCTTTGATGATGCAGTCGTTCTGGATTTGCCCAATGCCATTACTGTTCAAATGAACAAATGAAAGAAAAAGAATATATTGCATTAGATGTCAATAAATCTTGCATACTATTCGTCAAAACAAAAAGGAATAACAACATACACATAATACATAAAATTGTTTATGAAACATATCATATCATATTATTTACATCAGAGTCCACTTTAACATGAAAAAGAAAAGAAAAAGGTCAGCTTTTATATTCTGACTAAGAACTTAAAAACTGATGCAGACAGCATTGTTTCATAATTTTCCCCTGCATGAACTTTTTAACGTGGCTCTACATTTCACTGTTTTCATTGATTTTCGAATTAAGTTTGCTTATATTTTCACAGTGTTTATGTAAATATACCAAAATAACTGTGTCAATGACAGTGACACACACACATACACACAGTATATATCCAGTTCTGTATTGTCTTGACAAAATTGTGAGCTTCATGTTTTAAGCTCATTTGATGTATCAGTATTATGGATAATGGGTATGAATGTGAAACCTTATGCAGCCCTTAAAACAAAAATTTATGTTCATTTCATGATGTTTTCAATTACATACTGAACCATAAAATTTTAATAGAAGCAGAGATATTGAGTAAAAAAAAAACAATGGTAGGAAAGTTTATTTGAATTCTATATTGAAATACTTCTGGAAAACAAGCATAAAGAGAAATACTGCAAATTACGCTGGTTATTTTGTTCCTTCTTTCAGAATGATCTCCTGACAATCGATAAATTGTGGAATAAGAAATAAAAACAGGCATTGCCAACTTTTCAAAACAGTTTTTATTTTATCTTTCTTTTTTCATTTTTCCTATATTTTCTTCGTCTGATATTTGAAAACCGGTCAAACAAAGCACTGTAGAGCTATAACCCTCTCAATAGTCTTTATCATTACTGAAAAAAAACAAGTGCCTGTGACTGTAAATACTATTTAAGATGAATTAAAGTGTAAAGAATAACAAAGCAAACTAATAATAATTATTCATGACTAATGAGTTTCTGTGTGGTATAGATTTTTTAATGAATTTTTTTTAAAAAATCCCTCATATTGCTATGATATCTGCAGTGTGATTGTTTCTAGTGATGTCTAGCACTGGGGCATCATGCAACAGACATGTAGCATGATGTCCCACCCAGTCACATTAACTTGACACCAGTTGGACCAGTCCTAACACTAACCTCTTAATGATGAGCGCCAAGCGAAGCAGCTGTTAGTACCATTTTTGTTGTAAGTCTTTGGTATGACTTGGCCACAGGATTAAACCCATGACCTCCAGCATCTGAGGTGGACTCTCTAACCAATAGGCCACCAGAGTGGTTCATGACTGATGAAGTCTAAAATAACTTGCAAGATGTATCGTTTGTATTGATTCCCCATCTGTTGTATCAATATGTGTACCACAGCAGCTAAAGTAAATGAAAGAGCAGATCATGAACATTCAAATTCATTTGCATAACCAGCATGTAAATCTGAAAATTAAATGATATGAAATCATCAATGTGAACAAACAAACATTGAATATTTGAATAATGCACTTAATAATAATAATGTGAAATAACTTACACATGATGAATTGAAAGTGAAATATATAAGACTTAATGGAACTATTGCTTTTAATACAGATACATGGCACTTGTTGCCTTTAGTGCTTGTAGGAAAAATTAATAATTGTGGCTGATACGGGGTAAAATATTTACTTTATTGTAAAATGGAGCAATTGAACACACAATTGTGACAAAGATTTTAAGTTTATATTAATAAATAATAGACAATTAAAAAATGACCATACAAAGCTTAAGGTAAGGGAAACGTACCATTTTTTTATGACAAATTGAAATGTTTTTGTTAGCTTGTCTTTAGCATAGGACTCATCTATAATGTTTCAACACAGTGAAGATGTCATGTGAACATCTTTTTTGACTATAAGGTGACAAAGCCCTTCTGTAAAGAGCCATATAATTATCAGCTGAAATACAGAAGGAAATAATCATAAATTACAATGATATTTTATGCGCAAAGGAACAGTAAAGTCACTATGGTCTAAAGAAAAAACATGTTAAAAATAATGCTTAATTGATAAAATAATTTAACCTAAGAATAGTAAGCTTGGTGAGTATAATATGGTGATAATGTTTGGGGTTCTCAATAAAGTATGTATGAAACAACTGTGATTTTTTACCACCTTTCCCCTTACAGACTGCACAGAATATATTTTTGTACACCCACTGTGTAAACATATTGGTGAGTCACCATCCCTTTTCCAAGAATAGCTGGGACAATTGAATTTTGAATGATGAAGTTATTAGGATATTCATTAAATATAAGCAGAGGTTTAAATTAATACTAAGTAATGAAACTTTACAAATGAAAATAAGAAAGTGTTAAACAGCAACTAATATTTAGTAGATTTTATCAGGTTAAAAAGTGTAATAGTAAAAAATCAGAAAGTGACTAAATTTATGATTTCAACCAATCGAACTGGATTACTGGAATATTTTCAGGCTTGTCATCACTTGGAATGACAAAATGACCGATTTCAATTTTTATCACCAGCTTTGACATCATCGAAATCATGAACATTAACAGTTCTTTTCCTGAATGACAACTATTGTAAGCTGTGTATAATCATGTGACATTTCATGCTGAACTGTAAATGGTACGGCTTTACAAATTCTCATGAGGAGTCAGGGTCTGGATTGCATAATATGTCAGATCATGAGATATCCCAACCAGTCCTGTCAGAAAATGAAGAATAAATATGTCTTCCACAATGTGCACCATGGGCAAGAACACTAAAAGGTAATCAAACTTCATAACTTTAAGTAGTAACTGGCTCTGCTTGACTTGGCATAAGGGCCACTTTGCATCTAACTCATCTGCTTGTTATGATTCTGACTTGACTGGCTCAACATCTATAAATAAACATCAGTTATCAAGGGATTTTGACAACTGCAGCTGCAGAAAATGCTCATTAACAGTCACCCTGCTGCTAATGCTTTTTCAAAACACTTCACCCTCACACCATGTATACATACTTTATGGATGACCCATTAGTTTAGGAGAAAAAACATATATGACAGAATGAATTAGACAGGTCAGTATCACAAGCTTTATATAAATCATTATATAATAATGGTAAATGTAAATATATATGGACATGTTATTTCAGAGGTCTCGGAAATGCTTAATCACGCGTATTTGGAGGCCAATGTTTTATCTTGGATGTAATAGGTGGGCGGCAACAATCAAAGACTTACCTGTCATGCTTCAGCCACCTGCTTAGTGGGTAAATGTGTTGATTCATTAGCTGTGTTGACATTTACATTGACATAATTTAGTGGCTGAAAGACCCATTGATATACAGGTTGCCATTATAAGACTACATTAAAAAAGAACACAATGCAATAACTGGGTGGCAGGTTCAAAGGCTGTAACTGGTGGCTGGATGGGACAATGTATTGATATTTACTGTGAATAAATTCAGAGGCAGAAAGAACCAGAGATGTAAATGTGGTCATTTATAAGAGTATATCAAATAAATAAATTTATATTTTATTATTGTCTTAATTTCTGAGCAAAGTAGAATAAGCAGTGAATGTGACCTCGGAATCAATACATGCTGAGACTTAAACAAAATACCATTCGCAAATTTGGATAAGTTTTTTGGGATTAAACAGCAAACTGACAAAGACTAAAGATATTCAGAAGAGTACTCAAGTTACTAGTCTAGAACTGATAGTTCGGATGACACAGTATCTAAATGTATGAAAGTGCTTGGAATAAGACATTCTTTGGACTGATAAAATGTGTGAGTGTGTGTGTGTTTAACGTAGCTTTAATAATTGTTCAGTCCTATCACTATGATGTCTAAAGTGCGACAGTTTATAGTGATGTCTTGCACTGGTGCATCATGCCGCAGACATGTAACATGATGTCCCACGCAGTCACATTATCCTGACATGACACCAGGCTCACCATTCCTAACACTAACCTCTTAATACTGACCGCCAAGCGAGGCAGCTGTTAGTACCATTTTTGTAAGTCTTTGGTATGACTCGACCGGGGATCGAACCCACAACCTACCGCATCCGAGATGGAGTCTCTAAACACTAGGCCACCGGAGCGGTGGGGGAAAGATGATGCTACATGTCTGCAGCACGATGCCCCAGTGCTAGACATCACTATAAACTGCCACACTGCAGACATCGTAGTGATAGGACTGAATAATTACTACAGCTACGTTAAACACACACACACGCACAAACTCTTTTTCCAGAAATCCACTGGCAAAGAAGAACTAGTATCTTACGGTCATGTAGTGCATATTAAATATGTACATGATAGGTGGCGCTATGCAAAAAAAACCCTTAAATTTTCAAGATATTAAACCCGCAATATCGTAGGAAGAAATGCAACTGCAAGAACCAAACAAAAAGTAAATGAATTCTTACTAACAGTTTAATTATATATAATAGTACTAAATAGTAATAAAACAATGCGATCGTATTACCAATTCACGAAAACTGATAAACCAGTGCTATACATCACTATAAGCTGCCACTGCAGACATTATAGTGACATGACTTAAATTGTTTTAAAGCTATGTTAAAAATCTAAAACACACACTGTAATATACAGGCAAATGTACGTTTATATGGACATGTTATTCGTAAAACTTGAATAGTACTGATTGTTATTGTCACCAAATATGGATTTGCACTGACAAAGTTATCATTCAACTTAATGCATCTGCTGAACAGACTTCTGATGTTAATGATCAGCTGACTGTAAAATATCAATAAGATTACCATCAAGGTTGTAAAATGTCTGTTTTAGGAGATTTTTGGATGGATTTTGGTATGTATAGGATATGGGAAGATATAGACCCGTATATAGACCCAGCTAAGTCTTTACAACTGCTACGGTAACATACATTTGAGTGATGAAGCTGTATCATGTATATTTATCATTTAAGTAGACCAAAAAGGGTCTTAAAACTTGTGTCGTTATGTCACAAAATTTATGAGACTCAGTCAATTCAGTTTTTGATTTAAAATGATTAAAATTTGAATTATTTGTTTCCTTTTGTTTAGATTTTCTGTTGTCTACTATACACGAGTGCTTTGATATTTCTGGTCATAAAGTCTGTAATCAGCAAGTAAGTTAATAAAAACAATGACCCTCAAGATATAATTTAAGTCTGTTGTTGTCATTTGTATTAAAATGAATTTATTTTCCACTATAAATCAGATGGCTGTGGGAAACAAGCAATAAATTGATGTTATGAAAAGTCTGTGTTGTGAAAGGGGAGTTACTCTGATATTGCAGTAAGACCAGCAACAACAAAAATAATCTGATAATGGCATATACTTGTATTAATGTTGGAAATTTAATGTATCATTGTGTTGCACAAAGTGTAATGAACTTGAAAAATGGATGCTACTTCTATGGCACTCATTATGCCACCTGTGCCCTACAGCAACATAAACTTATAAGAAAGAATTAAAGAAATGCATTTGTAAATAACCAACCACAATGACTGGAGTTGCTCTGTGATTGTTGCTGAGAATGAACAATGAATATGAGGATGAAAGTACATATAAACCTACGATTGTTTGAACAACAACTGGTGTTTCAATGAAAAGTAATAAATTCTGTATAATGCAGCTTTCAAGTCAACACCTGTTAAATGCAAAAGCCACCAAAAAAAAATGACATTAACATGCTTCACATTTTGATTCTTATTTGCTAACAAAGATAAGATTTCCTAGTCAATGACCATCACAGTAATCATATGATCTAACTCTTGTATAGCATTATCAGACAACAAACTGGCTAAACATTTTGTTAAAGTGATAGAAATTTTAAGAAGATATTGATTCTACCTGAGAACATAGGTTAAGGATATTATTTTTAAACAGTAGTATTCATGGGTTTATTAATCAAATAGTGTACGTGTCAGCAATACTGACATTTTCCCAAAATAAACTGGTGATTTAGAACTAGTAACCTATGGTCATGTGGTACATATAAGTACACAATATGTGGTGCAATAGATAAAATAAATACCGAAATATTAAAAAATATCGAGATACCACAGAACCAGTATCGTCGGAAGCTAGACCATACCATATTGGTTTTTCCACAGGGGCTCGTATCGTTACTTACAATTGACCTGTCATATATATACTATAATACGATATTTATGTTGTAGAAATATCTAAAATGGGGAGGCAAGGGTCAGAGGACACTCGTATCGTTACTTACAATTGACCTGTCATACATATACTATAATACGATATTTATGTTGTAGAAATATCTAAAATGGGGAGGCAAGGGTCAGAGGAAACTCGGACTAATGTACTATATAATAACTACAATATAGCACATGCATGACAGGTCCATTGTAAACAACGATACGAGCCCCTGTGGGTTTTTCCAAAAATTTTTTTACCAGTCCTCGAAAAT
The DNA here is from genome assembly GCA_030141615.1 of Unio pictorum. Classification (NCBI taxonomy): domain Eukaryota; kingdom Metazoa; phylum Mollusca; class Bivalvia; order Unionida; family Unionidae; genus Unio; species Unio pictorum. The sequence continues at coordinate 3,051,223 of JARLTB010000076.1, forward strand.
TAATAACGGTAAAAAATGTAGAAGTGTTTTAATCGGAAATAAATGTAATTGCCAGTACCCAAATAAAATGTAAATTATTTCTTAGTAACGCTGTCAGTATACATACTAATACGAGTACTGCCGTGTAGACAAAAAAATGCGATCTACTAAAACACGAAAACTGATAACGGTCATAAATGGGTATGAGGCGTACTATTTCATATAATTTCAGTTCTAATTTCAAAACGGGTCTATTAAAAAGTATAAACGTACAAAGAATTCATAGAAACGGTAATAATAATAATAATAATAATAATAATAATAATAATAATAATAATAATAAAACTAAAACTACTAGCGAAATAACCTTGCAATTCAACCAATCCACGAAAATTGATAACGCCACCAATGGCGGTCTAATTTCAAATAGAACTTTAAAAATTTGTAATAATAAACAAAATAACATGTAATTACCAGCGTTGAAATGAAACGTACAATGCATTATTAGTAACGGTTCAAGTATATATACTACCGGTCTGATAACATAATACTAAATTTCCAGCAGCACAAGTCTCCACGTCAATGTTATTTTCTATAAACCACAATGTCCAATGAAAACCATCGTTTCAACAAAGTCATTTGCATATTTGCATATTTAATGAAGGCAGGATTTCTCCATTATCCCAAGTGTAAAGTTCCTGTTGTTTATGATACCAGGATTTTGTATTTTTCCCTGCTCGTTATCAGATATTTATATCAGTGCTACACAGAAGCTAAGACTATCAATCGACTCTTTATGTCTAATAATGACCCTAGTTAGTCAAATGGCTAATTCGTCACGCATTAACATCACTCAATAACAGACCACACGAGACCTAGCGGTTCTGAGCCCGCCACACGGTACACAGCGAATAAATGAGGTACATTTGCAATCAGTTACGCAATTTTCACACTCTCTTTCATCATTCGTGAAATCAAAATCGTCTAAATTGGGTGAAATCACATGGATTATCGTAATCATATTACCTAAAGTAATGCATTCAATTCTCAAAACCTAATGTTTATGAAATCACGATAACAAATTAAACAAATTTTTTTAACTTATCTAAAGATTAATGTATGAATTCCTATGCATACCTCAACATCGCTATACTTCAAAAAGCACATTACTATACGAATGTATTAGACAACATTAATGCAAATACAAATAAATTCAGCAAAGCATTATATATTTTGCATTAAAAAAACATATGGAATGTCACATTATCATTGTTGCAAATGTCGATCCAATTCAGTTCGTCGGATTGCTTGGATAACACTTTTCTACCAAGGATTTTCTTGCAAATTACCCAGAGAAAGGGGTTTTGGATTGGAACTAAGAAAAGATTCCCAGCTGCATTCTCTGCCTTTGAGTTCAAACGTCTCAACCACCTTAACAGTCGTTGACACATCAAAGGAGTTTTATTTACATCATATCTGTTGATTAGTGACACTAAAGATTTGTAGTCAGTATGCAATCTAAACGAGTCCAGTCCAACAAACTATCGTACATCCTTCTCACAGGCCCACACACATGGAGGTCACTCCTCTATCAGTGCATATTTAACCACGGAAGGGATAAGTGTTCTGGGACAAAATGCTACTGACTTGAGTTTCTCCCTACTTTGTTGGAATATTGCCCCACCGAGTATATTACTGCTTGCATCAGTGCTGTCAACTGTTAACGTGCCAGTGTCATAAAATGATATCACTGGCGTTAATATCAGCATCTCCTTGACTTTCGTGAAGGTGTAATCCTTATTTGTCCCCTAAACCAGGCTGTCTGAGTTCAGCAGGTCCATAATTGATCTTATTGTAGACAGGACTGAGAGATATCTACCAGGGTAGCTGATAATGGCCATAGTGATACGATGCTCACTGATGTTTAATGGAGCAGGCAGCTCTTTCATTGCGGAAACATTTGCTGATCTGAGGAGTATGCCTCCTAGCGTCACCGAAGATTTCTTGTTTACTCTTCCTAAATCCACATTTTTCTTTTGAGCATGACACCACTTTTATTGAGTGTTTCCAGTGCCAAGTTTAGACGTCTGTTGTGATCATCTAAGGTTCTGCCACAAATGAGTCTTTCATCTATAATGTCTTCTGCATCGTTATAGCCAATCGGCAGCTCTGTCATTTTTCTTTGAAAATTTTCTGGTGCCGACGTAATACCAAATGGGTGTCATTTAAAGCAGAAGCAACCCAGCGGTGTAATAAAGGTATACCATTTTGCCCTGTCTGCATGTAAAGGTATTTGATAAATTCAGCTTTCTGCATCAACTTTTGAGACGTCAGTGGAGTCTATCAGCTTCTGTGATATATCATCTATAGGAGGAAGTATACATATTTTCGGTTGACAGCCTCATTGAGCTTCGACAGGTCAGCAATAATTCTGAATTTGCCATTTTTCTTATGGACTGATACCAATGGTGCATACCATTAACAGGCCAAAGTACCCAAAGGATATTTTGTTGACCTGTTGAAATATGAAGTATGTGCCATATGAAGTATGTGTCATGTGCTGACACATTCAGTCTAGAATCCTTGGGGTGTACAACTTGGATTATGATTGTCTCAGCTTTTGTTTTGTTGAAAGAGAGATGTATTTTGGTTCAAACATAACTGTTGCAATTTATCCAGTGTTTATTTCGAAGTGAACGGCGGCTACAGATATGTTCAACATCACACGCCATGGCTCATTATCATGATCGCAAATAGATATTGATCCAATGAAGAATGCGTCTTTGTCTTCTCCATATCTGTACCTGGTTATTCTTTAAACGTGACGTCATTTACTCTTTTTCAGTGACAATGACAAAGTGTGAAGCTTGTTACAACGTCTGCGCCGATTGACTTTAGCGCGACGTCCCTCAACTCTACCATTACCTCCTTGCTAATTGTGACATGTTTGTTGTTTTGTTATGTGACCAATCTCATTAGGTTTGCGCCACCGATGATGTCAAGTTAGATTGGTCGATCCTGGTTTAGTGCTTGACGCCTTGTTCTGTTGAGAAATATCCTCCAAATTCTGTACTTTGTTTAACCCTCACTAAGGTAAGGTCGGCCTCCATTTGTAGCTTTTCCAAAACCTCTTTATCCAGAAATCCAATTGCAAGACGATACCTTTTTTCTTCGTCCTTTTGTACGCCAAAGTAACAATGATTGGCAATTTCATATAGCTTTCTTACGAATTCCAACACATACTCTCTTGGGTTTTGAATAAGTTGGTGAAAACACGCTCTTTCGTGGATTACATTGCTTTTGAAGACGAAGTAATCATCAAATGTCTGCAAAACTGGGGTGTACTTGTCGGCATGTGTGTCGTTAGCAAACTCAAACGATTTAAATATTTGTTCTGCTTCTTTCATAATTGCATATATTAGTGAACTTACTTCAACTGCCTCATCTTCTTTGTTTCATTTGGCGGCGAATCTAAAGCGCGCAAAACGCTGTTGCCAATCCGGCCACTGAACTGGCTTCCCAAAATTAAAGTTCTCCGGTGCCTGGAATTTCGCCAGTTTTACCCACTACAAAAGTTTCTGTATCTGTTGGAGTCACCTCTGACACCATTTTATGCTAAGAAGGAAGTCTCAAGTTGTTACACAAACAGTATGTATTCATATACATTCTGCGTAAACATCAATAAGCTTCCGTGATAGATCGCCACGCCCGCTGCATGCTAGATTAGTCCCCATCTATTAAGGGGAGCAGCTAATAGTTAGATTGAGCAAGTAAATTAAGATAACACACACTTGAGTTACACTTTCTAATAATGTTGTGGCGACAATTGCTAGTGAATAAAGGCATGGCTAGCATTTTATTCCAGTTAGGGTCTGGCATAGGAAAGGATGGTATGTACTGCTGTGTATATTTAGTTTACATTGTTAGCAAGTTTTTTAGTTGTTTTTTTTAAAGTTCATTATATGTTATTGATAATGTGACATTGTATATTGGACTTGATCTTGTAAAACAAAATCAAGTTCATTTTTACCTGATTTGAATTATTGATGATGGTTTTGTTTATCGCAATCTAATTCTTGAACTTGTGAAAATCTCTTTGAATTTCCAGGTCTACCTCTTGTTTCCATACATGTTATAAATTCTACTTTTAGTTACATACTTCTAATTGTAACTAAGGTTTGATCTTGTAAATATCATTAAACTTGGTGAAGCTAATTTACCATTACGTATGGACCTGTAGAAGACTAAATATCATGTTAATGGAAAAATTATTCATTCATACTTTACCATCTTGGCAGAATCGTTTGTATTACGTTGCGTCCAGTAATATATTTGGGCTTGAATTTATTTCTTCAAGTTATTCAATTCAAGTTGTTTTTCGCTGGAAATACAAAATGCTCTAAATTGACGTTCTTATAGAGATTTGAATTTATATTGAAGTATTAAATAAGGATTGAATTCTTGGCTTGAATTAGTCTGATTCAACAAAAGACTGTTGGTATATCAGCATTATACGGGCCATCACGGACTTTTACCAAGCCTGTTACTTGTCACTCTTTTCTATTACTTTTGTTAGGAGCACATAGTCGTGATACCATACTGGTACCACACTTTCTGGAAATAATCGAAAACATCCTCTTTAGCAATTTAAAAAAGATTACTAAGGTGGCGCTCTACAGTTTCGTACTTTGCATAGGGTTAGAATTTTAAAGAAAAATAATTTTCTGGGATTTCTTCACTGGTTATACTGGCAATATAATAAAGACTTTGTATATCTTAGGTGTTGGGAGAAGAACTTTCAATTCCCTTTATTTTGATGTATGATTGATTGGTGTACTTTAGGTTCGAGAGTATACAGCTTGGGCTAACATAAGATGTGCTCATGTAAACAAACTGCTAGCTCCGCATGGTCATTTTCACTCCCTGGACTTCAGAGGTAAATTGTAGAAAAATGGTACGATAACTTTTTTACTTTTCAGATATTTTGTAATTTGTTAATTTCACTTTCAGAAGCTGCTATTGCCTACTTCAGCAAAATTCGTTTTCCCTAGTTTAATAACTGCTAAAGTTAGTGTACTTTTGATTAATTCTGGCTAATTTTTCAAGGACATGGGAGCATCCATTTTGTTATACCATGCGCTTAGATCATTTACAATTTCCAAAAGTGCAGTATCCAAAGAAATATCAGCCACATTACATCAAAGTAGCATTGAGATATGCCAACATTATCTCCATTGTGCATGTTACAAATGCAAACAACTTCACCTCACATACATCACTATCTGAAAAGTACATATGAACTGGTGAGCGCTCCCTAAGGGGAGCGGATCCATGAAAACGTTGGCGATAGGTATGTGGGATGAAGTCCCCAGTGTGTGACCAGCGAATGAAATCCCCCGAATTCCCTGCATTTTAAGCGTTTCCAGGGCATAAATGTAACTAAGTGCTAAAAAAAAGAGGCTAAAGTAACCTTCCGGTTTTTCGATCTCACTTGCAGTTTATAATGGGTGAATGTGAACACGGTGTACATGTAGGTAGTAGCATGTATGTTTCAGTCAGAACTAGTTCTAGATCTTATGTGGCTTGGTTTATTGATAGCCGCATGAATGTGTCGTACCAATTACCAGGGTTATGTCTATAGTATTTATACACTGTTACACTTGCTTTGACCTTCTTGCTGTAACGCTTTTAATACTCTGTCCAAAATATAGGACAGTTTTGGAGACTTGAATGTGTACACTATAGAAGAGTTAGTCATACGTATAATAAAGTACACTATGTATATATCGTGTTGTTTAATTTTCTACTGGAGTTGGGGTAATCACGAGATTTTCTTTCTTATTTTTTTTTTTATTATCCTCAACAGGAATATTTTCTTCAATTTATTTTGTGGCGGAAAATCATTTCGCTAAAAATTCCAGCCCATCTTCTCCATTCGTTTTAATCGACTCTTCCGTCCATTATTATACTTTATAACCTGTAAGGATGTAGCATTCTTAGTGGGCTGACCAACCTAAATGTGTTGGGTGGGTGCCATGGGTCTCCTTTCGAACTAGAATATTTTTGTATGTATGTATGTATGTATGTATGTATGTATGTATGTATGTATGTATGTATGTATGTATGTATGTATGTATGTATGTATGTATGTATGCATGCATGCATGCATGCATGCATGCATGCATGCATGCATGTATGTATGTATGCATAAGTCTCTATACGTGTTTCCATGTGTTGCTAAAGTCACACCATGTACAAGACAGTCCCAGATATTTTGCCTGATTAAGTCCAATTCCATGCAATATGATTGCCAATCTTCAGCGCCATGACGTCACCTCACCTGTTCCATTCCTAAGGTCCCTATACAATCATATGACGCTATACAGTCAAAATATTCCCCATGTTAAATCCCTTGAGGCTTAATGTTCCCATGGTAATTTCTAAAAAATTGAGACTATACGTTCCAGGGTGTGTGAATTTGCCCGTAATTTATTTTCCCATTTAGGTAAATGTTCTCAATCAAGCTAATGTTTCCCACTATTCTACTTATGTTTGTCCCATTTTCTTTCCTTTTTTTTCTTTATTTTCGCACACTTAACGTCTGATACAGCTACTTCATTTTGTATGCTCTTAATCTGTGTTTGTGATTCGTCACCTGCTCTGCAGATAGCCAATTAAACTAGTCTCATAGATAATTCAGTCTCTATTCATTGCATCCTGTACATTTTCAAATTTCCCGTTCTTAGCAACCAATCTAAGTTCAGTTACAAATTGGTCAATGGTGTCATTCTTTTGTTGGATTCCTGCATTGCCTCTTTGCCTAGGTAACATATGTTTCTGCTTTAGATTGCAATGATCCTCAAAATTCTTGATACGTGGATCAATGTTTTCAGCTTCATGTGCCTCAAATGTAAATGTGTTTTTTATGTCTCTATCAACCTGACCAATACTGTACAGGAAAGCACTGAATTGTTCTTTGTCTTCTTTATCCGCAAGCGCAATATCTAAGTAAAATTGCAACGCCTGCTTCATCTTTCTCTACGTGATGGTAGGAATTAAGAGTCTGTTTCTTAACCCAAACACTTTTGTTTTCAAATTTCACTATCGTTATGGAGATATGCATCTTAATAAAATCAATACGAGTTATTCCAAAATTTTCACTTCTGACACCATGTTTGTTATATAAGCTGAATAACATAAACAAAGGTTTGGTATAACTATTTTAATGGCTAGATTAAAACTGACTAAAACAAAGAAAACACACGCACACTACTTCCCAGCGTTTTTGATATCATAAGGCAGATAGGATTACAACCGAGTGTGGATCCTAAAGCTGACTATATGAGACCTATAACTGTCAGAACATTTATAACAATATAATGTGAGAATCCTATATTACCACAACACAAAGGTGACTTGCCACGATTTAACATCCGGCATGAATAACCGACACCTACGTGACTTCCTATTACACATCAAGACTCGACATCATGACACCTAGATGACATGCTTATATTGAATACTGGGACATGAATTCAGACCCTATGTAACTTGCCAGTATTTGGACATATACATATTCAACTAATTATAGCTTCAGGAAGTTTTATTCGATCTTAAGGGAATTTTTAATTTCGCTGCATATGCATTTAGTTCAACGGAAACAATGTCCCAAGAAAAACTATATTTTTTAAGAAAACTCTATCAAAATGAAAAATCAGTGCTACTAGCTGCAAATTGACCGATTCACATACCTCGGATTATTTTAGAAGGTTCCTACACTTTTGTTTAGATGTTGTTCTATATTTTTAGAAAATAAAACTTCTATTAAAGTTCTTTAATTAAAATCGACCAGACGCCGTGCGGTTGTAATCGAGATATTCTTGTTATATTGATGGCATGACCGATAAGTAAATGTCAAAGACAAAATGAACAACAGAGGCAGTAAGCGGGGTATTGTTTTTTAGATTATTTAGAGCTAAGATCTGCCATGCGCTTGAAATTGAAAACTTACTAACGCGAAAAATGAATGACATGAACATGACAAACCTGAAAAAAGACATAGAAATGGTGAATGAAGACAAGTTTAGTTATGTTCATTTAAAGTTTTTCCCGTTTTAGTCAGCGTTAACAGCTTCAATTCTGCCCAACTTACTTCATGAATGGCATGAAGTGGGTTTCTGGACATTTTTTTTGCTTCGTAAAGTCTCTTTAACTGAAGAAACGATACATGTTGCCACACCTAGAAAATAAAAGAAACATTTCCGCAAAACATTCAAGTGAATATCATATATGTAGCAAACACAAAACATGAAAAGGAAAACAAAATATGCTACCATTCTACACTATTGAGTACTTATCAAGTCGACACACGGAGTTCTTACCGTCGCACAGCTCTGATAAGAAAGGGTACAGGGGAGTAAGATATTCCCAGAATTCCCTTCAGTTCTGGAACCTGTTCGCCCTCTACCGGAAGAAATTCGAACTTCTGAACTAGTGTGGCAATAAAGAGAAATAACTGCTTGCGAGCTACACTTTCTCCGAGACACGCACGCCTTCCGATGGAGAAAGGAATGTGTTCCTCAGGCTTTGTTATGTGACCATCTGCATCTAAATACCTTTCTGGTCGGAACACGTCTGGATCTCTAAAAGTAGAAGGATCCCGAAACACAGAATCAAGATTAACAAGAATTGTTGTTCCTTTGGGAATACGGTAACCCCGAAATATGATTTCTTTTGATACGGCGTGAGGCAATGCCAGGGGAGCCACGTGATATACCCTTAATGTTTCCATGATTGTGGCCTCCAAATATGCGAGATGTTCTTTATCTTTTAATTGCGGCAATCTTTCTCTACCAACTACTTCATCTATCTCCTTGAAACACTTTTTTTGAATCTCTGGAAAACAAAGAAACTGTAATAATATCCATCTTATTGTCGTCGATGTGGTTTCAGTTGCAGCACCGAATATATCCCCTAGCGACATGTATAGTTGCAAGTCAGTGAAAGTGGAGATTTCGTCTGCTTCTTCTCTTTCATTAGCCTCAGATATAAAGAGATCGATGAAGTCACGCTCAGTCCCTTTCTGATAAGTGTTCCTGTGTTCTTGAACCATACTTGCAAACCACCTCTTAAATATTGCTGAGTTTTCTTTCAGAAATCTCATTTTTAAGGGATCTCCAGGAAAATATTGAAGGAAAGGAAAACAATTCACCAAAACAGTAGCATTGCCAACAAGTGTCATTACTAGATCCAATCTATCCAGAAAATATCTGAAATTGGTGTCTGTATGCTTGAATCTTTTTCCAAATACGATCTGGGAGATAACATTGGCAACGCATGTATTTACTATGCCTTTAGGTTGGAAAGGATGGCCATTTTGTTCTTCGATGATTTTTACTAATTCTTGAGCTTCTTCAAGTATGTTCTGTTCGAATGACGGGCGCCCAAATCCAAACTCCTGTAAAGCGTTAACGGCAAATCGGCGGTGCTCCTTCCACTTTGCTCCAGAAGTGAAAAGAATTCCGCTATTTTCGTTCAGAGTCTCCGAAAGGAAATTTATCGGTCTGTCTGAAAAAAAGCGACCATTCTGAACAAGAGCTTCCTTGATAGCAGTGTATCCATTTATTACGATCATAAGTTGGCTGACCATATAGAAACTGTATATGTCTCCATATTCGTTCCGAAGTTTCCGAAAATACTCGAGAACATCCTTGTTAAGAAGTGACAGAAGGTTACCAAATATCGGGAGCACGGGCTTTGGGAACGGTGGAATATCAGTTGGTAATTTGGTTATGTAATAAACCATCAGAAAGACCAAGAAGAATACAAAAGCTGTAGTTACGTTAACACTGTATAATAACACCTCCAACATGTTGGATGATTCCGGCTAGCTTATTATATTATCCTTTCCTGTCACCTTAGGGGATAAATGGTCCTATCTCATGAGAATGGAACCCATCAACATATAGGTACTTCTTTACGAAGTAGTGAGTAGTCTGTACGTAGCAGCGTGTTTAGAGTATATGTTTGAATGCACGTTTTGTACTCTTTATGTTGCACTGGGAATGATTATACCTGTTGTAAATCGATATGCCACAATGTCGTTTCCAGTAGAGTCCATTTTGTAAGTATTTAGGTTAATGTAAAACTGCTTATCAAGTAGGCTATACTATTTACCTGTAAGTATCCTCGTTGTTCACGTTAACTGAAGCGTGAGTACGTCTATATTTTGGTGATAAAATAGTTACGAGACTTCTATATTGTAGTTCTCATGTTGACCAAACATTTTAATTCTCTCAGGAACTACGTAAATCGATCCGATTTTTGGGAGTTAGATTACAGACTTAGGTGAACAAGAGCTTATAATGCTAAAATGTGTCACATTAAATGATCACCTGAGTACAATAATAGTGATATACAAAGACACTGTATGAGTTTTGTTTGTTTTGAAAACTTTAATGTTAAGGGCGATATTAATATAAATGACCTTGCCTTTCAAAATAGTGTCATTCAGATCATAAAGTCAATGTGTAGACTATTCAGTTTCCAAACGAAGTCATGGGCCAATGCTATATGATTAATTTTTACCAATTATACATTATTTCTCACAGCAATAAAGATTAACATTAATAATAATTTATTTCGAGCTTTAATATGTCAAAATGTAACATTCACTAGTGCCTATAATTCCAATTTATTTTCTAAAGTTTTTCAAGGAAGAAACAAAATCAGAAATATGGGCGTTTTTAAGTACCGTGCTATCCATATAGTTATATCAGTTAATTCATTTTGCATTCACAACACCGTCTAAAAATGGTACTAACAGCAGCCTCGGAAGGCGCTCAGCATTATGAGCTTAGTGTTAGGACTGGTCTGCCATGTATCTGGATAATGTTAATGGGTAGGATATGGTATTACATGTTTTGAGTCATGATTCCCCAAGTCCAGACATCACTGTGGACTATTACACCGCATACTTAGTAGCGATATGACTAGAAAATTCTTAAAGCTACATTAAATATCCACATTACACACAGACACAATATAGCATAATGGGCTTTAATTTAAGCTTTGCTCTATTGGAATGAAATGAAAAGTGTGGTGATTCATTAGTACTTTATTTCTGCTCTGAAAGTGGCATGTCAAGGAATAGCGCTTTCAGCGTGGCTCTGTTAGAGTAACACATGGGAGGCCAGGGTACCGGGTTATCCAGCCACACTGCGAAACTATAAGACTAGTTGATTAAATATACGATTACGGTAATAACATAGGTTACCAAAGCATGACCAATCATCGGTCGCTATCAGATCTTTATTTATAACAGTGGAGATCTGATTTTAGTCAGATTGAAAGTTACCTGGAAATTTACCAGCCAGATTTACAACCAATGTTTTCATGTAGACACACTAGATACACATTTGGGGGTGGGGGAACAAGTAGTAAATAAGATAAGTGATAAAGATAAGACTGATTTGAGATTCAATGCTAGTGAACGGCTTGCAGATTATACACATATGACACTGTGGGCCTGGTAATCGATACGATACATTCATGCGCCTGTGAATAAACCAAAGCCACATATGATCTAGAACTAGTTCTGACTGAAACATACATGCTACTTTCTAGAGACACAGAAGGTTTACACTCACCTAATTCCAAACTGCGCTATATTGTAAACGCGAAAGTTCCAGCGAACAGCTGGCAGGTTACTTTCGACTCTTCTAACACTTTTTTAGTTATATATATATGCTCTGGAAATACATAAAATGCAACTAATTATGAGGATTTGGGGATTGGGAACTTGCTCTACAGACTTCTCAAAACAACATGGAAGACCAGGGTACCAGGTCGTTTGGATGAAGAGGATGAATTTATACCGAACGATTTTGAATTAGATTTTTGAAAGCTGCATTTCTATTGGCTAATTAAATTGTCAGCAGAACACGACCCTTAAGCGGCCGTCATCAGATTTTCAAGTAGTACCGCGGAGTGCCCAACGAATGAAATCCCCTTCATCTCTTGCAACTTAAGCGTTTCCAGGCAACAAATGGAACTCTAAGTGCTGAAAAAAAAAAGGTTGAATGAAACCTTCCAGTTTTTCGATCTCACTCGGCCTTCTCACAGTTTATAAGTGTGTGAGTGTGAACCTGGTATACATGTAGGTAGTAGCACGTATGTTTTAGTCAGTGTTAGTTCTTGATCTTATGTGGCTTGGTTTATTCATAGCCGCATGAATGTATCGTATCGATTACCAGACCCACGGGTTAATATCTTTAGTATTTATACACCGTTACACTTGCTTTGATTGCACCCCCCCTCCTCTCTCTCTCTCTCTCTCTCTCTCTCTCTCTCTCTCTTTCTCTCTCTCTCTCTCTCTCTCTCTCTCTCTCTCTCTCTCTCTCTCTCTCTCTCTCTCTCTCTCTCTCTCAAAGCCTTCTTCTTATGACATTTTTGGAGACTTGAATGTGTACAAGTTTGTTTGGATGAAAACTTTTGTATTAAATCGGGTTGATAAATATTCCGGTAACATGGTAAAAGAGTTGGTCAACGCATAATAAAGTTCACTATTTATATATGTTCTTGTTTAATTTTCTACTGTAGTTGAGGTAATCACGAGATTTTCGTCCAACACATTTGTTCTTTACCCTCAATAGTATTTAGTTTTTTTTTAAATAATAATAATAATAATAATAATAATAATAATAATAATAATAATAATATGATGTTATTATTATCATTATTATTATATTATTATCATTATCCACAAAGAATATTTTCTTCAGTTTATTTGGCAGCGAAAACTTATTTCGCAAAAAGTTCCAGCCCAACTTGTCCAATCTTTTTAATTAACTGTCCAGTTCCTTACTATACTATTTAACATGGACGTATGTAACATTCTTAGTGGGCTGACCAATCTATAGGTGTTGGGTGGGTGCCATGGGTCTTCTTTCAGACTAGAATATTTGTTTTCTGTTGCCTTAGCTATAGCAATGAAAATAACCATTTTTTTGTAATTGAATTCGAAAAAGAATATGTGTTCTGGCTATTTGCCCCCTACGAAAATTGTATCATTAAAAGGTCGGTCCTTGGACATTTGGATTACTATCAAGAAGCTGTCTGAAGCGAGTCCTCGTATACAGACCAGACGTCGGAAGAAGTTTGAGGGAGGAAGACCTATACGATGCGCTCGCTCTATGTTAACGAAGTTATGTTTAGATACAACTCAAAGGCCATTTTCAGTGCCACTCATATGCCTCGAAAAGATATGATTTTTTGCATTAAAACGATGTATGTACGTATGTATGTATGTATGTATGTATGTATGTATGTATGTATGTATGTATGTATGTGTGTGTGTGTGTGTGTGTGTGTGTGTGTGTGTGTGTGTGTGTGTGAGGTTATCGCGGGTTATGAGCGTTATTCGTATAGTATTGCACAAGCCCACTTGTCAAAGGGTAAATGTTAAGTCCCACTTGTCAAGGGGTATTGTACAGCATTTAATAATAATAACTATAACCCATTCTCTTTTGGTACTCGTTATCTAAGAGATGACCGCCCTCGATATAATTGCCCAGTTCGAGTAGGATAATAGTAAATATAGTAAACTGAGCAAGTATATTAAACAAAACAACTCAGAGTCCCTGTAAAGATAATAAACAGTTTAATCAATTACATACACAATTATGAAACTTCCTTTCATTGAGAATATATGCGGTTTAGAAATACAACTTTCACCGAATTACAATACGATTTGAAATAGATTTAAACAAATCAGCCGTTCTATTACTGATAGTTTGAAAACCATCATAGGATCGAGTGGTACAATCAAAGTCAATTACTTGTTCGATTTTAAAAACTTGCTGTCCTTTGATCCTGGTTCACTGTCCAATCAATGTTGTTTCAAGAAGTCGCTGTCTCGTCTAATTTCTAGGCACTCTGCCCTCGTGGATGTTCCCGCTTGATTCCGTACTTGTCCACTGTATCATGTGTACACTGCAATTTCCCTTTCTCCCGATTCTTTGTCCAAAGTTTACGTCGTTATTCCCGTAACTTCACGATCTTACCAAAAACCTTATTTTCTTCCTTTCAAAAGAAAATTAAAACAACCTAAGTCTCTCGTTACAATGGTTACAGTTGAGACTATCCATTATTCCTGGTTCGAACAATCAGATATTTCTATCAGTGATAACAATTTTACGGCTAGTAATTAACTACACATGTCCTCAAATAAAGGTAGTTTAACGATTTGTTAATTCGTTTTGCCTTGACCTAATACATTAACGTATTATACAGAGAGGCGTTGAATCGTATACACTGTCGCTAAATTATCTATGACATCAAAATTCGGTGAATTCACATGTATTCTTGTAATCCCTTACTACTGGAATACATTAAATTCTTAGAACACAATCATTATTCAAACAATATGATTAATTCAAGAATTAACGTAACACTCCCTATTCATTCTCAGCATAGTGGTTTTACGACATAAATTAACACTACGTCATTCTTAACTAAGAATTAAGGTAAGAATTCAAATTCATAATTCAAAAGTACATTATTATTCAAATGTATCAAATTAAATCAATTATACAAATGTATCAAACAAAATCATGCGGACCTGTAAACTAAGCAAACATTATATGCAATATGCATGAAATTGCAACAATACCTTTGTGTGTTTTTGGTGTGTCACTCAACCGTTATTTTTTGCGGTTTTCGACCCTGGTCTATTATTTATCGGATGTACTTCTCTAAAATACCATCTTGAGCCTTTAAATAATTCTACCACTGTCTTCCTCTCTTGCAGAGGAATTATCAAGACTAAATTACAATTTAGCTAGTTCGATATTATATTCTAAAGATATTTCGTGTAAAACACCCCCCTTATTTAACCGTGACCAATCAGAATCAAATGTATTTTCTCCCGCTTTTGTCCGAAAGTTGCTTACGTCATGGTCAGTATGGCATGCTTTGGTTTTAAGTAATAGAATCTCTGCATTTTCTCAATTCTGACACTTTTCGTGAGAAATTAAACTTTAAAATGTCGCTATCGGTCAGTCGGCTGCTGAACAAACACGGTTAATTAGTACAACGGTCACATCCTACTATACAGATCCCTCTTCTTTGCACAATGTGTCTGATAAATCTAACTAATGACTATCTGGTCCCATCTAATGGTCTATTAATAGACAATTTGGCATTTCACAATATATATATATATATATATATATATATATATATATATATATATATATATATATATATATATATATATATATATATATATATATATATATATATATATATATATATATATATATATATATATATATGTGTGTGTGTGTGTGTGTGTGTGTGTGTGTGTGTATGTGTCTGTGTGTGTGTCTGTGTGTGTTTCTTTTCTTTGTTTCTTTATTTTCACACCATTAACTTCTGATGCAGCTCCTTCATTTTGTATGCTCTGAATCTGCGTTTTGGATTCGTCACTTGCTCTAATAGCCAGCCTCAGACTATTCAATCTATATTACATTCATCCTGTAAATTTTAAAATTTCCCGTTCTTAGCAATCAATTTAAGTTCAGTTACATATTGGTAAATGGTTTCATTCTTATTATTGGATTCCTGCATTGGCTCCTTGCCTTCGTACCATAATTGTTTGCTTGAGATTGCAATGATCCTCAAACTTCTTGATAAGTGGATCAGTGTTTTCAGCTTCATTTGCCTCAAATATACATGTTTTATATATGTGTCAACCAGCCTAACCACTACTGTATAGGGAAGCATTGAATTGTTCTTTGTCTACTTTATCGGCAAACCCAATATGTAATTAAAACTGAAAAGTCGGCTTCCACCTGATTCCAGTTTATGCTAGATGGTAGAAATTCAGTCCATTTCAGGTGGCTGATTTTCTCCTTGATGTCACTATTAACACATACAATTGTGTTTTCAAATATCACTAGCGTTATGGTGATAAGCATCTTAATAATATCAATCCGAGTTATTTAAAAACTGTCACTCCTCCACTCCTGCATAACTCAAAACAAAGGTTTGGTCTAACAATTTTAATGGTTAGATTACAACTGACTAAATTAGAGAAGGCGAAAACACACCAGTTTCCAGCGCTTGTGACATCATAAGACAGATACGGTTACAAATGAGTGTGGAGTGTGGAGTGTGGAGTTGACGTTATGTGACTTATAAATGTCAGATCATTTTCTGCAATATAATATGAGAACAGTCAATTACCACAACACAAAGGTGACTTGCCAAGATTGAACATCCGGCAAGAATAACCGACACCTACGTTACTTCCAACTACACATCATGTAACCACTCCAGCGGCCTAGGGGTTAGAGCGTCCGCCATGAAAGCTGCAGGTCGTAGGTTCGATCCCTAGCCGAGTCATACTAAAGACTTACAAAAATGGTACTAACAGCTGTCTCGCTCAGCGCTCATCTTTGAGAGGTTAGTGTTAGGACTGGTCGGTCTAGTGTGAAGATAATGTGACTGGGTGGGACATCATTCTACATGTCTGCGGCATGATCTCCCAGCGCTAGACATCATTATAAACTGCCGCACTGCAGACATCGTTGCGATATGACTGAAAACCTCTTAAAGCCACGTTAAAAATCCTAATCAAACAAACAAAAAACTACACACCATGACACGACTAACGACACCTACATGATTTGCAATTATTGAACATAGGGACCTCAATATCTGACCCAAGGAGACTTGCCACTATTTGGACACATCAATATTCAATAAATTAAAACTTCAGGAAGTTTCATTCGATGCTTAGTAAATTTTAATTTTGCGGCATACCGGTGAGCATTAATTTCTAATGGAACAATGTCTCCATCGTTACGTGATATATTTCTTTTAGAAAACTCTATCAAAATGAATAATCAGTGCTACTAGTTGGAAATTGACCGATTCACATACCTCGAATTATTTTAGACTGTTTCTACACTTTTATTTAGACTCCCTGTATGTTGTTTTATATTTTAGAAAATAAATCTTTTATTAATGTTCTCTAATTAAAATCGACCAGACGCCGTGCGGTTATAATCGAGATATTCTTGTTATATTAATGGTATGACCGATAAGTAAATGTCCTTGACAGAATAAACAACAGAGGCAGCAAGCGGGGTATTCTCTTTTAGATTATTTAGATCTAATATCTGCCGGGGCGCTTGAAATTGAAAACATACTAACAAGGAAAATGAATGACATGAACAAGACAAACATGAAAATAGACATAGAAATGATGAATGAAGACAAGTTTAGTTATGTTCATTTAAAGTTTTTCCCGTTTTAGTCAGCGTTAACAGCTTCAATTCTGCCCAACTTACTTCATGAATGGCATGTACTGGGTTTCCGAACTTTCTATTACTTCGTAGTCTCTTTCACTGAACAAAAGAAAACTGTTGCCACACCTAGTAAAGATTAAAAACATTTCCTCCAAGTCTTCAAGTGAGAATCATATATGCAGCAAAAAACACGAAATAAGAACAGGAAATAATATGCTAACATTCTATGCTAATGTGTACTTATCAAGTCGATACACGCAGTTATTATCGTCGAACAGCTCTGATCAGAAAGGGTACCGGGGAGTAGGTTATTCCCAGAATTCCCTTCAGTTCTGGAAGCTCATCGCCCTCTACCGGAAAAAAATTCGAACTTCTGAACTAGAGTGGCAATAAAGAGAAATAACTCCATGCGAGCTACACTTTCTCCGAGATACACACGCCTTCCGATGGAGAAAGGAATGTGTTCCTCGGGCTTTCTGATGCGACCATCTGCATCTAAATATCTTTCTGGTCGGAACACGTCTGGATCTTTAAACGTTGAAGGATCGCGTAGTACGGAATCAAGATTTACAAGGACTGTTGTTCCTTGTGGAATACGGTAACCCCGGAATATGATTTCCTTTCACACGGCGTGAGGCAATGCCAGGGGAGCTACGGGGTACACTCTCAATATTTCCATGATTGTGGCCTCCAAATATGAGAGATGTTCTTTATCTTTTAATTGTGGTAATCTTTCTTTACCAACAACCTGATCTATCTCCTTGAAACACCTTATTTTGAATCTCAGGAAAATAAAGAAACTGTAATAAAATCCATCTTATAATCGTCGCTGTGGTTTCACTTCCAGCACCGAATATATCCCTTATCGACATATATAGTTGCAAGTCAGTGAAAGTGGAAATTTCGTCTGCTTCTTCTCTTTCATTAGCCTCTGATATAAAGAGATCGATGAAGTCACGCGCAGTTCCTTTCTGGTAAGTGTTCATGTGTTCTTGAACCATACTTTCATGCCACCTCATAAATATTTCTGCGTTTTCTCGCACAAGTCTCATTTTTAAAGGAAATCCAGGAAAATATTGAAGGAAAGGAAGACAATTCATCAAAACACCAGCTTTGCCAAAAAGTGTCGCTGTTAGATCTATTTTGTCCAGAAAATCTCTGAAGTTGCTGTCTGTAAGCTTGAATCTTTTTCCAAATACGATCTGGGAGATAATATTTGCACCGCATGCATTTACTACGTCTTTAGGTTGGAAAGGCTGGCCATTTTGTTCTTCAAAGACGTTGGCGTCGGTATGCTGGAATCTTTTTCCAAATACGATCTGGGAGATAACATTGGCAACGCATGTATTTACTATGCCTTTAGGTTGGAAAGGATGGCCATTTTGTTCTTCAAATATTTTTACTAATTCTTGAGCTTCTTCAAGTATGTTCTGTTCGAATGACGGGCGCCCAAATCCAAACTCCTGTAAAGCGTTAACGGCAAATCGGCGGTGCTCCTTCCACTTTGCTCCGGAGGTGAAAAGAATTCCGCTAATTTCGGTCAGCGTCTCTGACAGGAAATTTATCGGTCTGTCTGAAAAAAGTCGACCATTCTGAACAAGAGCTTCCTTGATGGCACTGTATCCATTGATAACGATCATAAAATGGCTGCCCATATAAAAACTGTATATGTCTCCATATTTGTTCCGAAGTTTCCGAAAATACTCAAGAAACATCCTTGTTAGGAAGAGACAGAAGGTTACCAAATATCGGGAGCACGGGTTTCGGGAATGGTGGAATATCAGTTGGTTATTCGGCTATGTAATACACTATCAGAAAGACCAAGAAGAAAACAAAAGATGTAGTTACGTTTGCACTGTAGAATAACACCTCGAACATGTTGGATGATTCTGGTTAGCTTATTATAACATCCTTTCCTGTCACTTTGGGGATAAGGGCAAGTAATCCTATCTTATGAGAATAGAACCCATCAACAGATATGTACTTCCGTACCTAGCAGTGAGTTCAGCGTACATGTTTGAATCCACGTCTTTCATGTATGTGCTGCACTGGGAACGATGTGTATATCTTGTGTAAATCGATATGCCGCAATGTCTTTCCCAGAAGAGTACATTTGGTGGTATGTATTTGGGTCAAGGTTAAACTGCTTCTCAAGTCGTCTATGCTATTGAACTGTAAGTATCCTCGCTGTTCATGTTAAGTGGATCGTGATTACTTCTGTATTCAATTATAAAATAATTATGAGACTTAAATATTGTAGTTCTCATGTTCAACTCACTTGAGAGAGAGAGAGAGAGAGAGAGAGAGAGAGAGAGAGAGAGAGAGAGAAGAAGGAAGAGAGAGGCTCTCTTAAAAACGTGCCGCCACGATGATAAAACAGCTACACACTACATCTGAAATGAGAAGGCAAAAATCTATTTTCTCGTCGATACGGAACTGACCTGATCCCTTAATGCGTGGTCTATGTATACGCATCTTGTGTCAGGGTTAAGGTATCGGTGAGAAAATATTCCCGCTCTCTTCATGTACGAATCAGTTTCTCCCGGCCAAAACCGGTTTATTCGACGTCACTGACATAAGGTAAAATTCAAATTTGTAGTTTATCTATATTTGTTTAGCACAAGTTAGATCCAACTATGATAATCCCTTAATATTCTAAGCCAGCAACATGTTTTAACATACAAAGCCAGCAGCGATGTCTGTCCATCATTAGATAAGAACCATTTTGTAGCGACGACTGTCTATCATTAGATAAGAACCATTCTGTATTTACGTTAGCACGGAAGTTTGTTCTAATTTTTTATTAACCGAATTAGACTTTTGCCAATGCCTGGTTTTACAGAATATTTGTTTCACTGATAAGACTTAGGAGCTGACTGACCCAGTAAGATTTTTGCTTTATAAACTAATTCCACACAATAATGTCTTACAATCGTTCCACATTCGGTTTAACTGGAACCCAATTTTTACGAACGTCTGTCTTTCAAAGAACGCTCGGAGTCTTGACTATGTATTTCTCTACTTCCTCTCTTGCAGAGGTCTTCCTAGACTAATTCAAACTCATTAGCTCAAAGAATATATTCCCCAATTCTAGGGTTCGGTCCAACCCTCTCCTTCTACATTTGACCAATCGGAATAAATGCTATTCCTACGGACATTTGGAAAACCATCTATCAAGATGCCAAAAAACTCCACCTGGGTCGAAATATCACCCTACCATTTGTTTCAAATCACTTTGACAGCTTCTGCGTGAGAATTCGTCTTTTCAAGCGTGTCAAACACCCAGTCCGTTTTCACTACAAACAGTCTAACAACATGACCCAGTTAAATAAACATTCCTACGTGCAAACTCTACTCCAAGATAATTAATTGTCGGCTAGACTAAGAATTAATCAATGAATTTTACTGGCGAAATATTTGGCACTTGACAAAGGCCGAGTACATGTTTTCTAGAGAGAACAGAGCCGATCGTAAGTACCCTTACTCAATAATTTCACCTACAGTAGTGAAGACTTATTTCATTTGATACGTAAGAAACACACTAACATATAACATACAAATATTTAAACGTTATTACTGAAACATTGTTATCCATATTTGTAAGAAACTATACATTAATGGTATTTAAGACCTTGATACAAAATATTTTTCAGAAGGAACACTTTCATTTTGTACCAAAACCCACGTCACTAAGTACACTTAGATCTATGCGCCATGAATATTGACCTGTTAACACTTTCATTTTCTAACTTACTGAATTATTAACGTAACCTATGTGGATAGAGCGTCCGGATTAAATGTAAGACGTCTCCGGTTCGAATCCCGGCAAAGTCATGCACAACACCTTCTAAAATGGTACTAGCAGCTGCCTCGAAAGACGCTCAGCATTATGAATTTAGTGTTAGGACTGGTCGGCCTGGTATCTGGATAATGTTAATGGTGTTACATGTTTGAGTCATGATTCCCCAAGTCCAGACATCACTGTGGACTATTACACCGCATACGTAGTAGCGATATGACTAGAAAATTCTTAAAGCTACATTAAATACCCACATTACACACAGACACAATATAGCATAATGGGCTTTAATTTAAGCTTTGCTCTATTGGAATGAAATGAAAAGTGTAGTGATTCATTAGTACTTTATTTCGAGATGTTAATACCTTCGTTACGCTTGATGGCCAAAGTTTGAAACCATGTTCTGAGAGTGGCATGTCAAGGAATAACGCTTTCAGCGTGGGTATGTTAGTCAGGGTAACACATGGGAAGCCAGGTTACCGGGCTATCCAGCCACTCTGCGAAACTATAAGACGTCACCTGAATAATTGATTAAATGTGCCATTATGGTAATAAAATAGGTTACCAAAACATGACCAATCATCGGTCGCTGTCACATCTTTATTTATAACAGTGGAGATCTGATTTTAGTAAGATAAAGTTACCTGGAAATTTATCAGCCAGATTTACAACCAAAGTTTTCATCTAAACAAACTAGATACTCATTTGAGGTGGAGGAACAAGTAGTAAATAAGATAAGACTGATATGAAATTCATTGCAAGTGAACGGCGTACAAATATTAAACATATTATACTGTGGGCCTGGTAATCGATACGATTCATTCATGCGCCTGTGAATAAACTAAAGCCACATATGATCTAGAACTAGTTCTGACTGAAACATACATGCTACTTTCTAGAGACACAGAAGGTTTACACTCACCTAATTCCAAACGGCGCTATATTGTAAACGAGAAAGTTTGAGCGAACAGATGGAAGGTTACTTTCGACTCTTCTAACACATTTATAGTTATATGTATGCTCTGGAAATACCTATAATGCAACTAATTATGAGGATTTGGGGGTTGGGAACCTGCTCTACAGACCTCTCGAAACACCATGGAAGACCAGGGTACCAGGTTCTTTGGATGAAGAGGATGAATGTGTACCCAACGATTTGATTCAGATTTTTAAAAGTTGCATTTCCATACCGAACGATTTGATTCAGATTTTTAAAAGTTGCATTTCTATACCGAACGATTTGATTCAGATTTTTAAAAGTTGCATTTCCATACCGAATGATTTGATTCAGATTTGTGAAAGCTGCATTTCTATTGGCTAATTAAATTATCAGCAGAACACGACCCTTAAGCGGCCGTCATCTTCACGTACTACCGCGGAGTACTGACTTTAATACCAGATGGGTGAAGTTTAAGTTGTATGGAACATTGTATTCAGAACTAAACAAGACTAGCTGTGATTTGTGCATTATGTTAAATGCTGCGTATGCATGGCACATTGAGTACTTAAATGTTGAGTCTGCATAGCACATTGACGACAAAAGCGCCGAGTCTGCCTGGCTACACTGTCAAATTCTTATGTATAGATACAATATCATGCCACAATTCCTGCAATACATAAAATGTTCGCCCTTATGATGTCTCATGTACACAAAGTTAAACACTGGTAAACAAGTAATATTTTATATCGGGTTAAGAATGGTATTAAGAACTGTTGTGTGTTGGCTGTCTTACTAGGATACAGTAAATGGATTGGTTTTTACCGCGATCCGACCATGATTTAAAAAGAGAAATCGAAGTTCAGTTACGTTTACTAACTTAATCTCCTTTGAAAGTTAAATTCATTACAGAAAAGACTTTAAAAAGACCTTTGCAGCGTTATTTAGCTGTATCGTACGATCCGGGTTGCAAAATTAGGTGTTATGACATTATGAAAGAATTAGGAACCCAATTTTCAACTTTGCCAAGTAAATATGTACCTCAAATTATCCTGATATAAAAACGCCAGTGTGTTGCATCATGGCGGGGCAAACCTCACATGATCTACCGGCGGGGGTTTCCGAAAATCCACGAATATGTTCAAAGCAGCTTGCAAAACGCGATATGTTGATGGGGCGATGCTTAACAGTAAGTTAATAATCTTTTTATCATTTACTGTCAATTCTTCTTTATGACAGACCGTAGTTGCTTTCTGTGAGGGTACCACTACCCAGAGAGACACAGTTCATTCATTAGCGAGACCATGCCATGCAATGAGACATAAAGAATACTGGGCGTGCCTGTCAGGTTATTCGGCGTACTCAGTTATGTCTCTGATGCTACGTTCAAAATCAATCAGGCTTATAAAAAATGCTCGTGTTTAGTCAGCAATTTGTTTTCTTAGTTGGACCTAGTCTGTGAGTGTTATAGATGTGTCTGTAAATCGAAAATATCGTTAATCCAAGATGTTTAAATTTACAGGAACAATCAAAGCGTTTCCAGTATGTGTTCGTCGTTTATTAATTATCTTCTTAATCAAACGTAATCGAGGGAAGGCGAATCCCCGAATTATTTCCCAGCCGAGTGAAAGTGTTTAGACGATCCATGTTTCTGGAGACGTGAAAAATAAAACAATATATTGGACTGCCCCAAAGGGCACAAGCCCGACAGAAGGTTCATTGAGTAACAACTATGTATGAATAACATATCCTGTCCTTGATAATGGGTAGGACAGGACAATGAACCGTCCAGGATTATATCGGACTTAATATTACATGATATCGCGATTACTCATGAAGATATCCATATATCCTGCGGCAAAATTCTGATCATTTCTCTTTTTGCAAATGCAATTAAGATATTACGGATTTGTCTAACATTGTAAAAACCAGCTTTTCCTTGGATAATTGACACCTAAGTTTGGAATTCATAAACGAATGGCTGTCATTTTCAAGAGGTTGATATGAACTGCATTGGCCTCAAATATCCAAATGTCACTAACCGTCGTTAAGTCAAATAGTGGGAGTGAACCCCAAGTAAATTGGCATTGTAATAAGTCCACCGCCGAATTGAATAGGCCGAGGAGACGTTATAAGCTTTCTTTTCTAATCAAGATCTTGTTTGACATTTGCAATGCATTTAGGAGGAATGCTACAAGTTGATAAGGTGTAATTGTTTCATATATACAGTGATAATTCACCCTGAACAAGGAATGAGAGAAATAACCAAAGCCATACATGACGTTTACATAGAATGTCGTTCAGAAACGCCGCATTCTCCGCAGTAGACGTTCTCAACGGGTAATAACATATAAATTCTATGTTAGAGATTTGGATCTAGACAAGGAAATCTCAGTCAAGGGGGTTGATATTTTTTGTCTTCCCACGAGGTTTATCCGCGTGGGGAGACATATAATGTAACCCCTTGAGACTGAGATTTACTTGTCTAGATCCAAAACCTCAACGTAGATTCTTTTTCTCACCCAATAATTTCCTTTGGAGTAAAAACAAACTTCTCACTTGTACAATATAGTTCACACGCAAATGGTTACATGCGATGCAAAAATACACATAGGTTAATGAGGACTGTGGCGTGATCATGTCATCCGAAGTACACAGTATTTATGCGTGAGCCAAAATAATAACAACATAAAGCGTTTCATAGTACTGAAGTATTATCACATTTAATATATAGATGGTATATGAAAATAACAATAAATAGTTCATATTTCTAAAAAAAAATGTTTCATTTTCATCAGTTCCAATTTAGACAATGTAAACAATGAATACTGGACCCATACCTTTGTAAAGCTATTATTGTAACAAAACGTTACATGTAGCATGATTGTCCGTGCTCTAATTCACTGGTAATTAAGAGACCGTGTCACTATCGTATATAACTCTCCTTCTCCTAGGAATTTTTGAAACTGACATAATTGTGTTGTAATTATTATTGATTGTAAATATACCACCCTAAAATGAAAGACTTTCCAAATACAGACCCTAGCTGATAACCATGTGATGACGTTTAAAGTTTACGATTTCTTGGAATATTTACCTTTTTTGTCTTGGAAATATGGCAAGTGGTGCCATTAGTGGTTGACGGATCTGCTACTGGGACATTTGTGCAATAACGTGTGGACGGATAAATGATTTCCTCTGGCTGGTAAGTGCATTATTTGCCATCAAGGATTGCATGCACATGTTTGATTTAATTGGGTCACAATGGAGTTGTTTAACAAAATTAGAAAAAAGGATGCTTGACATAACATATTTCTGGCTGTTATTAAGGTTTGTTTGTTGTAGTTGTTGAGAGAGTTGGAATTTTTGTGCCCAGTGATTTGTAGAGCCCGAGTGTCTGGAACATTGCTTTCTATTAGTTTCTGACAACGATATTTTCTCACGCTGAAATGTGTAATTCGTTTAGAAGAGAAATCGGGCATGTTTGCTTTCATAGCCATTATTTTCATTAGCTAGGTAAGCTTTCGGGTAGCAACTAGTGCACGTAAAAAACATTGCTCATTTGGCATGTGAGTTACAGGGGCAAGGTCAAATGGATGGTTTTGGGTTACAAAAATCACTTGGACGCATGTTTACAAAACAATTGTAGCTAGTTAACGGACATCCATCCGGAAATATAATGTTAGAGTATTTCCTTAGTTTTTCATTTATTTGTGTTTTTATGTGTGTCCTCCCTTGTCCTCGTCTTTGTTAGTCTCTCGTTAAACTTTAAATAGTCTCGTTTAAGTTCGCGATCTTGTTTTAATGATACGTCTCCCCACTTTGTGTTTCTGTGTTCTTCTCTCCCACCCCGTACCCCAAAGTGTACATTATTATTAAATAATAAAGTGTTCAGTAAACATGACGTTGTGCTGGTATTGATACAGTTATGTCATCAGTTAAGGCAACAGTAGTTTTGGGTTTGTTTCGTATTCTTTCTTCTTCCTATTTTACTGTTTATATTTTAGGGCCTCTCATGCTTGAGAAAATAAAGGACCATAACCATGCTGCAATTGTTTCCTCTCAGATATCGCTCTCAGTCAGTATGAAAGCCCTTTTTAACCTCTCAATTTTGTCGGCTCGTATTCACTTCCATCAATCTAACGAATTGAAATGAAACCTCTTGAGAAAATGCTGTTCAGGGCAGGTACCCGCATTCCATGTATTGGGCTCGTCTCATTGTTTTTTTCAAGATATGATTTTAATAGTTTAATGTGTCACAATGTCTTGTGTTTGGTATTCACATTTTGATGCTAGAAAAATAAAATTTGTGAGAAATCTTTCCTCCACTTCTGTAAATCTGCTCTCTTGATCGTTTCAGTTTTGTCTAATTTCCACTTCTGTTTTTCTTATTTCCTCCGACGAGATTTGGTTTGGTTTAAGAGGCACATTTATTTCAGTAGCTTCCCAGTCGTCAATAGGAATGAAGAATCCTGTGATTCATTACTTTGGTGAATTTTCTGAAATTACTAGTTCATGTTGAGAATAATTCTTAAACTTCCATCGTCCAAAAAGCATACTGTATACATTGAATTGGTACCAAGTGGGTGGAAACCATTTACGATTTTTGCTTTCCTACCTTTAAGAGTCAAGATGTTTCTTAACTTGTAGTCCATTTTTATTTGCGTCTTATCTTTATAATTTTTTTTCTAAATCTGTTTTGTATGTTATGTTTTCTCTCCCACAAATGTAGTTTGTTCAATGTCCCACAGTGTTAGCGTTTGTTTCATCCGAACATTACTGTATCAAGTCAAGCATTAAACAACATTGGTTGCGCCTCTTGAATAATAAAGTTGTCGGTAGCGCGTGGACTCAATGACTGAGACGACTGGTCTGAGATAAGAAGAGTTCTTGATGTTGTTGCAGGTTTTAACGCCATTGTTCAGCAAAAAACCGGAAACAACCACCTACCTACGAGAAGCTACTAGCAAGGATTCTCACATACCCACATTGGCCGAATGTGAGACTCGTTTCCACGCAGAGGTGAGATGGCAGTGATCCGTAACGAAAAACGCTTTATACCACTCGATCACTCGGGGCCCCGATAGGAACAGTATGGTTAGCATAAAAGCTAGATTTCTCCGTCGCATGGGTGAAATTAGTATTGCGTCTTATTAAAGACCAAACAAAAACGGATTGGTTGATATTTTCTCCGATGCATGGTCAATACTCTCGTTTGGGTGGTGGTGGAGGACTCCATCTTGATATTGTTGCGTATATTTAATGTAATTGTTTGTCTGTTATTTTTAAATCTTTTTATTTCATTACATATTATTGGAATGCAACATTGTTTGCTGGACATGACCTTGTACAATGTTCGTTTCTGCTTGACCCGATTGAGTTTTTAAAAAATCCTGTGTTCTTATTCATTTATGTAAACAGTTAATAATAACTACATTATTCTCATTGTGTAAGCTTATTATTATTAGGATTATTATTCAGGTAAACAAGTAGTAGTGCATATGTTGATCAGCATGAGGGTTTTGAAGATTGCCACGTGAATTGTATCGGTTTTTGTGTTGTAAGTAAACAAAGCTCATTAGATCCATCTAGAAGGTTAGTTTCCATTAGGTAATGATTGTAAATACTATATTATCTTGTGAGTGTGTGGATTTTCCAATCATGCTTTCACATCTGGCACTTTAAGATGTATTATTGTGTGGCCAGTTGGGCTGGATTTTTTTTCGTCTCCAAATTATTGAATATAATTTTTAATATCCCTGCGAATACAAAAGTGCTATGATAAAATTATGGAATAAAAATATTCATTAGTATGTATTACGAATTCAAACCTGGAATAACATTTATGTGATTCAAAAAGAGACTGTTCACACATCAGCACTTTCCTGACCATAATAGACACGTCATCGCCTTCAATTTTTTATCTCTTCAGGACTTGAACTGAGTTTTATTGGGGACTTTTTTTTACTTGAGTTGTGTTTTTTTTTTATTCTTGGATTATTTTCTGATTTAATTCACAATACCGTGGTTTTTTATCTTATTTTTCGCTTTGAATTCTTGGAAACTAAATTATTTGTTAAATTATAGAAAGCTTGTTGTATTCACTCTTTTTTGCTACTTAATTCAAGAGCATATACTCGTAACGAAGGCTAGAAAACGAACACAAGCAGGGTAGATTTGACAGTCACAGTTGTATAAATAATCTGTAAGAAACTAGTAAGAGTCGTAAAGTAAGGGTGTGAATACGTTTGTTAGGTGAAAAAGATACAAGCAAGGTAAATCCGATGGTCAGAGCTGTATAACAAATCTGCAAGAAGTGGACAATCATGTGATATTGATCAACAAAAGGACACTGCATCGACGGACGATTTGGAAATAAAAAAGATGAGTTTAATGAAACAAAGTCTGTAATAAGAAAAACAACTATTGATCAGAAGAATATATATATATATATATATATATATATATATATATATATATATATATATATATATATATATATATATATATATACAGGATGAATATTATTATTAAAAAAATAAAATAATGAGAGGATATCGTTCATTTGAGCGAGATGATTAACAAATAAGTACGAGAAAATAAAACGACTTGAATCTAGATTTGACAACATTAAGAAGTCTGAACTGCAATTGGAAATTCGCCTACATGCAAAGGTAGCAAAATTGATGAGACATGCAGTGGTAATTTAAAATTTGCAAGTGGTAATTTAAAATTTGCAAGCCAACAACGATTATCAAACTGATACCTTAATTGCGCAGATTTATGTAATTTTATTTCAACTTACAAACTTTAAGCTGCTGTATTGCTCGTATGCAATTGTGACTAGTGCCTCATACCTATTAATACATTAAGTACAATATATGGTACACCATATCAAACTGTAGAAGAGTCTCCTAGCATAATTTTGTCATATACAAAGAATTACAGAAAAATCAGCTTCACCAACGTCAGTCATCCCACAGCAGAGAATCGTAGTTCATAAAGTGTCACAATCTCCGACACCAAAGACACAAAGCAATACAGTTCAACATGTACGATGAGAAGCAAAACAGGCAAACAGATGAAAAGAATACAAACAAAAAATAAAATACAGTAAATCTAGAACAGCTATCGGTTACTAGAAGTGGGCATATGACATGACTCTTACGAATAATGCATCTAGACCATTCCAGGTATGAATCGGCCGAACCCAGAGAAGTGAAGAGGAGCCCGAAAACATAATGGCTAATGTTACCTCGATTTAAGGCGGACTGCTGTCCAAAGGAGCCAGATCAAGTAGTACATACATTGCTACAAGCGATGGATTAAAGTTACAAATATTTGAACAATAGAAACGGTTGTCAAATGACCGTAGAGAGAATTTTACAGTTGGAATTAATGCTCCAGAAAAGCTACCCGTAACAACTTTGAAACAAGTATGTATGCTTAAGTTTGTATTTTGCCAGGGAATTTTTTTAGATAAATGATGCGTGGTCACAACCAACCGATGAATGAGTATTTCGTCATAATTCCCGTGAGTATTGTAAACATATTTACCGGTAGGTAGAATGCAATGGGCATTATTATTTCCTTCAATATATATCTGTTTAGAAGATAATACTTGTCTCTGGTTACTAATATCAATTTTATTGATATTAACGTCAACCGTATGTCTACAAACGTCAAGTATATGGCTACTAACGTCAACTAATTGGCTACTAAGGTCAAATATATGGCTACTAAGGTTAAATCTTTGGCTACTAAGGTCAACTCTATGGTTAGTAAGGTCAACTCTATGGCTACTAAGGTCAAATATATGGCTACTAAGGTCAACTCTATGGTTACTAAGGTCAACTCTATGGCTACTAAGGTCAAATCTATCGCTACTAAGGTCAACTCTATGGCTACTAAGGTCAAATCTATGGCTACTAAGGTCAAATCTATGGCTACTAAGGTCAACTCTATGGCTATTAAGGTCAAATCTATGGCAATTAATGTGAAGCCTATCTTTCTTTCCACCTTTGACAATAGGAACAAAGATTACACATTTAAAATAGTCAAGATAAATTTAAAGGAAACTATGCGATGGCATAAAATGGAACTAATCGATTGATGTGAATAG
Organism: Unio pictorum; assembly: GCA_030141615.1. Lineage (NCBI taxonomy): Eukaryota > Metazoa > Mollusca > Bivalvia > Unionida > Unionidae > Unio > Unio pictorum. Next base: position 3,081,375 of record JARLTB010000076.1, read on the forward strand.
ATGACATGTATTTTAGCATGGCCATATGATTTAGTTTTCTTCATTTCTCGCACAGCGTATATAATGTCAGTGTACATCATGATACCACATAAACGAGTGTCTGTTGGTTCTTCACTAATTGGATCCCACATTAATCATTCTTGATTTCATTAGCAAAAGATTCGGTAAAATGGTCGTCTAGTTTTTCAGTTCCATTGCTTTCATAATGCTGATGCTATGTGTCATGAACGAAATGAAGACCTATATGTCCTAGCCCTACTTCTGTAGTCATGCTATTTTATAAGACCTGCCTACATCTAAATTCTGCAGCTTAATCTGACTTATTGTTTTTGCTCCTCTTCATACTTATATTTTGCTGTGCTCATTTGGTTTCTTTTCGATCTCTGGTATTATGCATATGACGTTTGATGTTTAAAACAGTGATATTCTTATATTAGACATGCATTTCCTTTCTTTTTAATCTATATGCAGCTCAGCCAAATTACACAATGTCCATTAGGATTTTAAATGCGGTTTGAAGTTTTTATTTGGGTGATTTGTATATATCAAATCCAGTAATGTTTAAGATCTTTTAATGATTCTAATTGCTCACTTATTTCACTCTTGTCTATATCCTGCTGCTTTGCAGAAACTTTTTGTGTTTTGGCAGCTCATTTTAACCGCATTGTGTGATACATTTATCGAGGTAGTCGAGAACAATTACCTGTGCTCTTGCTAGTATTTGATGAGAAAGATTTAGATGATGATCATCTTTAATCTTGACATTGCTGACTATATTTTGAATAGGTTATAAGAATGTACCATATCAACTTCAAGAACGCGATGAGAAAAACGTATGTCCCTGTACTCTAGAGGTGGGCTTACAACTAATAGATAATAGATGCCTGGTTTCAAGAAAAGAATGAAACAAGTAATCTTTATCGTTCTTTACATTTCAGAAGCACCTTTTTCGACAACTTTGCGTGGAAGTCGCCATAAATAAGTATAAGAACGTTGTGAATGAACGGAATAAAAATACAAATGTACTCATCTCAATCGTTCCCATTTTTCAAAAAGTACTTGAAAAGTTACTGTTGAAGAGACTTATTGGATTTAGCGAAGTAAACCATTTTCCTTGCAAGATGGAACATGGATTCCGAGACCAATAAAGGTTTATCACGGTGGCCTTTTATTATGAAACAGGGAACATCCCACCATTTTTGAAAGAAACTGAAAAATATAGGTTACATTCGTCAATATTGCAAAGATTTTTTATATAGTGTGGCATGATGACAATGCTACAAGCATTATTCTTTTTCGGGTGAAAGGAAAGGTGTCGAGACTGATTCGTAGTTCGTTTCGAGATCCTAAGACGCTCGTTTCGCCCAAGTGCCAAAGCTGAAATAATTGCTCAGTAAGCCAAAGGCATTGGTTTTGTTTGCTCATGATCTGTGACATAATATGGTTATAGGAGGATTCAACAAAATATGTAAAATAATACAATAGTATGTATGAACAAATAAACTATGCAATAAACATGATAGATGGAGATGGCCTTTCTGTCGGGACAATGGCATCGACCGCACATCCTGATAGGTAAGGATGGTAAGCATTGCATTTATCAACAATCTGATGAGGCAAAAATTGTTGCTTGTGGTGGAAGAAGGATTAGAAGCGATGTAAAGAACAAATGAAATTAAACTAGATATATGACATCGTGTATGTGGATTAGATTATGTCTGTAGACCCATTCCATGTCTGACTGCCACACATCTTACTTACAACTATTAGGGTCATAGTATTACCAGGGAGAGCTGACGCGATCATTCATTTAAAATATAAATTATTCCAATGCTTCTTAGATGTCTGCATCCTTTTCAGAATGGAATGTGTTGATCCTTAGCCGGTGAGTTTTGTCGCATATGTAATTAAATATCTCTTATGAGTAAACATACATACATACATACATACATACATACATACATACATACATACATACATACATACATACATACATACATACATACATACATACATACATGCTTACTTTAAATCCATTTTACGTATACAGTTGTTTCCGGTTTAATATATATTATTGTTTTATAAGAACTATATTTCAAAAAGAAAATTTATAATGCATAAATAGTATTGTAGATAAGATATATTTTCAGGTTTTGGTTGTGAAAACACATAACGACATTCCAGTCTGACGTCAGGTGACATTCTAGAAGGCACGCGGCTTCAACTTTACCCTTCACGTACGTTGAATCGAGGTCAATGACAACCACTGACAACGGGTTGCACGTGATGTTCACGTACTGGACATCAATTACCTCCCCTATGTAGTCATCAGGTTTTACATATTCTTGTTGACAAGGGCTGGAACGCTACACCCATTGTCTTTCAAGATGGTAACACTTTCTCCGTTGACAGTTGCGGATGCAAGGTTTGTAATTTGTAAAGCTTGCCACCGGCTCGCACTCCTTTCTAGCAACTGCATTCACCTGGGTCTGCCGGCCCTTGGGACAATCCCTGGCTAATTGTCATGGTCGCATGCAGATGAAACATGTCGATAGTTCTCGCCGACCTGCAAGACCGGTTTTTGTGGGTGATGACTGTCCGGGTCTATAGCTGTCATCCCTACCTGATGATCCCTCTTCGACCTTCCCGTTACCCTGACGGTTACGAACAGCCGGTTCTCCCTTTTCCACTCAGTGAGTCGGGGTCGGTCCGCGTCCCCGGAACCTCCACTTCTTGAGAGTGCCTGCTCGAACATCTCAGCCATGGTAGTTATTTCTTCGAGAGACCGGTGTTCTCTCTCTCTCTCTCTCTCTCTCTCTCTCTCTCTCTCTCTCTCTCTGCTAGAAAGACTGTCAACTCGCGACAGTACGTAATCAAGACATGCTCACTGAGTATGACATCGCGAAGCCCGTCGAACAATCGTTCGACATCGGCCATCTTCATCAACGTCTCACATAACCCTCGAACGCGGGTGTGTAATTGAAACTTGGAATCCGTGATCTTTTTTGTCGAGTCCCGAAAACCTTTACGGTATGTTTCGGCAGTCAGCCAGTAATGGCAAAGTAGGGCGTTCTTAAGCTCTTCGAAGGCATCCGCTTGTTGGCATCTACGTTGTTACACTTTGCGAGCTGCACCTTGCAAAAAGGCTGAGATGTTGACCGCCCAAAATTTCAGCGGAACTTTGTGAGCGCCCACGAGTTTCTCAAATTCGTCAATGGACTCGTCTTTGTCATTGAATCGCGGCTTACTTATCTGTACCATTCGGTAGTTGATGAATGGTCGTACGCTTACCCCAGGGATCTTATTAGAGTCGTCCCCATCGTTAGCTGTGACCCCTACCTTTTCCATTTTGAGAGCGAGAGCGGGCTCTCGCTCATTTGTGACCGCTGATATCCTGACCAGTTCCAGCTCTTTCTGGTTTCTCTTTTGACGGATATCCTGGCCAGCTCCATATGGGTTTCATTTCTGGCAAATATCCGGACCACCTCTTCCTGGCTTTTCTTACTATTTCAGTGGTTTTTCCAGCTATCCATTATTTTATGCGTTCTTCTATGAATCTCTTGCGATCTCCCTAGTAGTCGGGATCTTACGTGCCCGTGGCACGGTACTCATTAACCATATGTCTTTCAGTAGCCATGTTATTATTATACTAACAATAAGTGATATCTTGTCTTAGCTTACTAAACAATTGACATATGTTAACGTTTCTAACCAAATACTCACCTGTCGGTCGACCCCCAGCGTCGCTCAGGTAAGATATTTTCTCGATATTTGCTTCACAAATACTCCAAGTAATCAAAAATCTACCAAGCACGGTAATATCAGAATATAACGTACACAATATGCAAAATCGAATCAATTTAAATACACAGGATGGACAATATCTCACACTGTTCAATACTACTTCCCAAGAGGTAAACTTTAGATCGCAACGAAAATATATATGTCTAATTCATATTCCGGACGAGAGCGCCCATGTAGAGGTTCCCGTTACATAGATTGAGGTGGGGTGCTACCAGTATGTTTAACAATTAGTACAAAAGATCTACTGTGTGTCGTGTTTGGCAGAAATTGAAGTAGTGATAGAGAGATACAAAGCTCCTAGCCCCCAGCTAGTTATGCTGATAGGTAAATTACTGAATACATAAGGTTAAATTCAAATAAACAGCACTTTAATATCATTCAATAACAGGCAGTCATTTCTCAAATCAAATTCAATATTTAAATCCCTATCACTCGTCTTTCACTCGACGAAGTGTTGTCCTATTTCATCATCTGACATAGTGTGATCGATTTTCCTCCTGTCCTCTGTTTTATTCATCTGTATTATGCTTTCTCTGGACTAGTACTCCAGTTATCCTCCAGTCCGTCAACGTCTGCCTCCATTTGATACATGTCTTGTCTCCAAGAGACTCGGGGCCAACTGCACTAGGATATTTCCTTAAGTCTTCTACATTTCATCTGGTCACTAAAAGATTCCTGTCCAAAGCTTATTTTTGTAATTCACAGAATAACAAAGTTTCCCGATAATTTCGAATGATGTAGTAGTAGCTTATAGTTTCCCAAAAGGTGGTTTACCGACTATTGCCGTTTAGTTCTCAAAATACTAGATTTAAGCTTACTACGAGAGGAAATTAGATGTATAGTTTCAAGAAATGAATGGAACATATAAACTTTATCGTTTTTACTTTTCGAAACCACTTCTTTCGGCCGCTCTTAAGACCAGTGTGGTTGCATTACCGCGGAGTTTATTATTAACTGTGGAACAGCGAACGATTTTGAAAGTCACTCAAAAATATCTCCTGCATTAGTGTACATTGCTAAAGTCTTTAGAATAATATGACCGCTTCTGTGGCCTAAGTGGTAGAGCGTCCGACCTGGATACGGAGGTCGAGTAAGGTTTCGAATCCCGGCCGATCCATACAAAAGACTAATATGCCTGGTGTCAGGATAAGGTGACTGCGTGGGACATGATACTAAATACCTGTGGCATGATGCCCCAGTGCGAGACATCACTATGGCTTGTGACAATGCAGATATAATGGCGACATGGCAGAAACATTGTTAAAGCTACATTAAAAATGGAAACTCATACATACCCTCAGACACACACACACATAATTAAATATGGCATAATCGAATTATCTAAAACTTTGCTTGTTTAAAATGAAAGGAAAAAAGTGAGGATACTGATTTGTAGTTTTCTATGAATATTTTAAGGCCTTCGTTTCCCTTAACGGCCAAAACTCGAAATCATACTAAGCATGTTGTATGTCAAGTAAGAATGCCTTCAGCGTGGATAGTCATGATACATGATTTAACATCTTTATTGGAGTTAACAAACTCTAAAATACAGGTTGGTAACTTATTTATACCATGTGTTCTTCCAGCTAATGACACAACGATGTTATCCTCATCAAATACTGGCATGAACATTCTGTTTCGAAACCTGTACGACTTTGCAACCGTTGTGGGGTGGTGTATATAATGCTCTTATTTATCCCAACTCTCTCGGTACGGTATCTAGGAGATGACCGCCCTCAATGTAATTGCCGGTTCGAGTAAATATAAGTGGTGAAACTTATGGATGGAAATATATAAAGAGAGAGATCTGAGCAAACTGTATACAACAAACAAACACGAGCACCCGAACAGGTAAACAAAAAATTTAATCAATTACATAACACAACTATCTGAAGTCATTACATTAATATATATATATATATATATATATATATATATATATATATATATATATATATATATATATATATATATATATATATATATATATAAACAAAACTTTCGCGATTTACAAGGAAAAGAAAAAATGGATTCAAATAAAATAGCTGATCTCTTTACTGATAGACTAAGTTCATCGTAGGATTGAGTAATCCATCGATGTTAACGTCTTGTATGATTTCATAACCTTGACGCCTGGATCTCCGGATTCAACTCTTAACAATTTGTCTCAGGATACTCAGCATTTATACGTAGCACGAATACGTCATAGGATTCCAATGTTCAGATTTTCCCGTCTCAGATTGCACTCCCAATGCTAGTTCTTCCCCTTTTATAAATATAAATATAGAAAACTTAAGAGGGGGGATACTGGAGAAATCCTGCCTTCATTAAATATTCATACATTCAGATATGCAAATGAACCCTCTAAAAACGATGGTTTTGATTGGTTGTACAATACTTTCCTCAGAAACAATCCCATAAACCATCAATTCTACTTCCTGCTTCCGCTTGAAACAAAAATTCGTGGGAACGCTGTTCAAATTTGAGCGATAACTATTAATAATTGCTGCATCTTAGTTACCATATTCTCGATTCATATATATTTAAAAATTGTAGAGATATATGTAATTATAATTAATCACGTATTGATTTATTTTACAGTTTATCATAGTGCGCTAATTTAACAAACTAGTTTGTATAGAGCAGTCACGTTACCAATTGTCAGACCAATTTGAATTTTCGTTTCAGTCCTTGTAAGTTTTATCAATTTGACTATTTTCTGTTTTTTGTGAATATTGGCTGAATTTATTTGATATTGTACGTGCATTGCTAAGTTTTTTTTGTTCATTTATATGTATTAGTGTTTAAATTTGATTACTACTTAAGTAAGAAGTTTAGTTTTCATATTCACATACTAGTTAAGGTATTGGAACTGATGGCGTGAAGAATATACTACAAAGTATATTATTAGTTATATTCATTTGATACGTTTTTACCTCAAGATAGTAGTTTCTTTTCTGAAGTGTTTATGATTAACTTCCATTTTATTACACTTGATCTGGTGTGAAAAATATCATTTAGTGTTTATGTAATTTATATTTTCGTTTCAGAAAGACAGTTACTTCTTTTAAATAGTGGATATTCATTTCATATTCATTGTATATTTTGCATAGCTGCCGCATACTTGTCAGAATGTCGAGGAGCATTTTCGTTGCAGGTGATTCCAATTTGAAGCAACTCGGTTGTCTTCTGAATCTTCCCAACTTATTCCTGTTGACTATTCCTGGTGCGAAATTGGTTGGAGACGTCACCAATTTTAAATCCAAAGTGTTAGATGTTGTGCGAGCCCAAAAGCCTGACTTGCTGATTCTTCACATAGGTTCGAATGATGTTGGAAAAGATGTTAGCATATTTACAAGGTATTTTTGCTTGTAAATTTGACTTTGAAAACATTTATTATTTGTGCCCAATATTTGCAGCATAACTATTATAAATTTCCATTGTATATTTAATTTATTATATTGATCTTACAGATTACAACTGGCTAGTGATGAATTCCAAATATTCTCTCTAATTATAATATGACCAGCATAATTTAAATAACAAATTTACATGATTAGCATCCATATTGACTATTCGTCATACAGTCTAAGACATTGACCCTGATATTTATGTTTTGGGGTCGAGGTTTTATTGCCTAATTAATTGTGCTTGTGTAGCATGTTTTGATGTCACCTAGCATCATATTGAGAAGTCAGATTTCAGAAATATCTCAAACTTTATGCAGCCCGTATTGATGCTTTTCTAGAAATTAAAGTCACAATGATTTAGTGAGATTGTTCTTACTCTGATGCCTTTTTTTCTAATAAATTCAGATTCTCACACAATCATGTGGACCTGATTTCAAGTTATGTTGGTCTACATTTCTTTTGCCTGAAATGTGATTTATGCCGGGAATGCCATAATCAGATTAAGTTGAAGTATGTTTCTTTAACAAAATGAATACAAATATCGAAGTATTGAAGAAAGTGTTTCAGTAGCTTCATTCAATTCAAGATTCTTGTCACAATTTTAACTGATTTTGGTATTCTCAGCTTCCAGCAATCTAATTTATTAACTAATAATCCACCAAATGCCACAAATAAACAGGCTTAACATCAGGAGGAGGGTAACATTAATATGGTAATACATATTGCACTTTATGACAATACAATTTGTAAATTGCTACAACCAAAATGAAGTGTATGGATTGTTTCGAAATCTTGCCATATGATGTCAAAATGGGATATTTATTTTTGCTTAGAGCTTGAGAGTTGAACAAAATAACCCTGGTAGCAGATGTTTTTAAATTTTGTATCATTTTCTTTATATTTCCCAAATGGCAGCAGTTACTGTGGTGGTGAATTTCTGAAATTTTCAGTTTTATTAGTCATGTTTTGTTTGCATTTTGGTTAATTCTTTTTGTGCACTTCTTGCTTTCAGTTGTTACAGAGACTTTATTTGTCAGCTGCTGGAAATGAATCCCACGATGCTGGTCACTGTTTGTGGAATTCTACCTCGAACCACCAGTAACTTTAAATCTTTTCATTGGAACTCTGCTGTTTTACCAGACTTACAAAGAGGATGTGCTGCACTAAATGATGTCATTATGAACTTAAGACGAGAATGTGATAAGTGCCATTTTCTTGACTATAACCCATTGTTTGATCGAAGTATGTATTTGGCACGTGATGGACTCCATGTAAATATAAATGGTGCATATGTATTGAAAACAGTATTGGAGTCATTTGTTGTTAGTTTGGACATGGAGCAGATAAACAGCGCTGAAAAAGTGTTATCCTTGGACCTTGTCGATACCCGTATGTCTTATGCGGATGTAGTGAAGCATTTTCCACCCAGAGATAAACTTAAGTCTATGGATTACAAGGATAAGGTGACTAACATAAATTATAGTATTTACATAAAATCTTAACTTACTTTAACATGAATAAGGTCACATATTCAAATCAGTCTATATTTGGTAAATGATTTTGGTATTACAGCAATATGTCCATGTTAAATCCTAATGTTCTGCCCCTATTTGTTTTTAGAAAATGTCAACTTCATGTTTGTCCTTTTTAAAATGACAGGTAAAATTATTAATGTGCTTATTATATACCTAAGAGTAATTGGACTGACCAAAGTACAGATTTTTTTGTTTACATATATTGTTAATGTTTTATAATTATTTCATTTAAGGAGAGCTGCATTTGTAGCAAAAAGCCATTTATTCCCAAATTCAGGAGGTATAAACGATACAGAGTACCTATTTCAACACGAGTTAAAAAGGTATGAGCATATTTTATTAGATAGAGATAAAGATAAATTGAAATATGTATCATCTAAAGTAAGAAATTATACTAAAGTCTCCCCCCCCCATGCATTGTTATCCCTTTTTTCATGAGTCTGTTCGTCACATTTTCACATTATGGACATAAATATGTAATGTAAAGATTGATATTTTTTTCAATAAGATCTGGGTCAGTTAATCGTCTTGACCCGGCCACAACGTCTTTTGAATAACTCCTGTCATGAATTATATGTTGTATAATTTATTTATATTGTCCTAGTGGTGTCATATACCAGTTTCAACTACATGTTCCACTTCATGGTTTTGAGTCAAAAGGTTAGGTTAGGCCTACGTCAGGCCTATCCAGGCTGCAACTTTTTAACGATATCTGGGTTTTCACAAAGATTTCATAGAATTATTCATATGAAACGTGAATCATATGATCATGTGTCATATCTACACCCACCCATAAATTGTGAAAGTCATTGACACATCTATTGTTCATAGATCAAAACTCTTATACTCTAGCTTTATCTGTGCAGTAACTTTCCTTGTCATAACTATCTAATGCCTAATAGTTTTGCACTAATATTTTAGCGGAATTGTTTCATTCGACCTGCTTTGTGTTCGGGGTGAAAGGTTGAATCAGTTATACCACATGTACAGGCTGGAATTGTTATAAGAATTCTGATTTTTCACATATACAGTGAGGTTTGTTATATAAACTCACACACAGATTGCTTGGAATGTCCAGGTATGGTTCAAGGGTTGAAATAGACATAATGAAGCTTTTGTCTTGTCTCAGAGTTTGAAAGTCTTGTTAAATTTTAAAAATAGTTTGAAGAATTGTTCATACGAATCCAATGCTGTCAAGTCCACTCACACTCCAAAAAAATGAATGTCAATTTCTCATAGTTGGTTCCAGTTATGTGACTTTCAGCCTTAACCATCTCACAGTGTGTTAAAATGGCATTAAATATCAGTTCCATCACCATCACACCATTGCCTTTGAACATCAAAAAAGTAGGTGTGGGAAGAGATATTTTTATTTCTTATTAAATCTGAAAGATATTATACATAAATTTCATGATTATTGTTAGTCTATTTTCCAAAATGTACATAGCTCACTTGTTTCATAAGTTAGGTTTCACAGCTCAGACAGATATATCATCCACAAGAAAAAGATATAAATTTTCTCATCCTGACCTGCATTACTTTTATCAACAGCTATTCATAACATATACAAGGTAATTGTTTAGTATTAAGGTATAAATGTTAATTATCAAAGTATAAATGTCTCAGTCTGAAAGTTAATGAATAAAAGACCGGTGCTGTTTTCGCTATTATAGTTCGTTATAGAAACTACAGTGAAAGTAATGACTTTGGAAATTTCAATTTTTAAAAAATATATGTTAATGTAATTAACAAGGTATTTATTTATAAATTTCAGAGCAAATTGTGATATAGGCAACTTTGCATATGACTGTGTTAATGACAACATTTGTTGTTATCAAATTTGCTTGATTTTGTGCCATCATATAAAGTTTAACTTTTTAAGGATCGACATATTCATGCTGCCTGTACACACCAGAAACCAAAATTGAAAAGATTAATCCAGAAAATCATCCCTGCAAAGGTAAGTATAAAATACTATACAATTTTTTTTTTATTTGATCATTCTAAATACTGTTTTGTGGCTACTGTTTTCACATTTGACCAGTAAAGAAGAAATCTGATCTTGAGCTTTTTTATATATATTTCTGAATCACTGTTCTTTAATAATAATGAATACTAAGCTATTAAAAAGAGCAGCATTGTTAAAATTTTAAGTGCTTTTCTCTTTTCCTAAAACACAATTACTGTTGAAATATTTTTTTTTTTTTTTAGGTATTCTGCTGTCCTGAGTGCCGTGTGAAATGCACTAAGGAAGACTTTCTTTTGAACCATTACTTGAGCAGACATGTTCCTCATAGAAAGAAAATGGAGGAGATCATGTGTATGTTTCTTTAAGTAGTTATTGACAAATTATTATTAAATTTTCAAAAATTAACCCAGTTAATTTGCTTATTCTTGGTGAAATAGATGCATTACAATTATATTGTGTTATATATTTGGTGCTTTTGACCTGTAAATTCTGTGATATGAAGTTGCTTGTTTTTCATTTTCCAGCATAGATACACAAATATTGTTTTATTCCTTAATTATTATTTAGCTTTTGGTTTCCTCTTTGTAAGCCTTTTCTTTAATCAAATCTAAAACATTTATTTCTTTCCAGATAAAGATGCTTCATTCAAACCAAACCATATGAAGGTATTATATATATATATATTAGTTTCTGCTTAACTACAATTCAGAACTTAATAATTTTAATTATGTTTACCAAAATTATATTTTGGCTTCTTGTGTTAAGGCAGCCATCACTTGTTTTGAATGAGGACAACTTATACTACTTCGTTTGTTTAGTTTGTTCCAGAAATACTTACATTACTAATTCATGGTGTACATTTTTTAATTAATGCATATGATTCATGATTTTTGTATTTGCGTGCACACACACACACACACACACACACACACACACACAGTTACTTCAACATGACACATAAAGTTTACTTAAATAAAATTATTTCTGAAACCTTAATACAGTCCATGTTATATTTTAATGTTCCTATAATAATATCTTGAAAAGATATCAATTTTCTTTTGATGATAATAATTCATGCATAAATTAAAATTTATCTTCCAACAGAATCAGGGTACAATTTTCATCTTTGTTGATATCTTTGTATGTATAGTTATTTAATACTTCTAGTGTCCTATTTATGAAATGCTCAACAACCCTCAATCATTGGCTTTATAATGAATTTACCCTTTTACAGGAAGAGATATATACTTGTAAAGCATCCAGTCACATAAGTTCCATAACTGATATTGATTTTATTGCATTGGATGTTCCTGAAATTCAGTTATTTGGTAAATATACATTTCAGTATTACAGTTATGAATCTGGTCTGTTTACTATTTTCATCTCTCTTACTTTCTGTGTGTGTCTATATATATATATATATATATATATATATATATATATATATATATATATATATATATATATATATATGTGTGTGTGTGTGTGTGTGTGTGTGTGTGTATTTTATATAGTGCCATCCTAATGTGCCGTTTTATTAAGACTGAGGTATAGAATGAGTAAAGTTGAAGTTTAATGTGACTTAATCGTTTTCAATTTATTTAATTTGAACATTATTTTGTGTCTTTCACAATAAATGATTCAACATTTATTTGTCAATAAGGCATGAATAATTTCCTTTCAGACACGATACTCAGCTTTGTGGATTTAATGCCATATATCATCCGTGATAGTCATTTTTTATCAGAAAGAAAACCAGGATATTACGATATAATATTTACTCTGGCTCAAGACGCTGATGCCTTTAGTAATATCATTAAGTGAATTATCAGATCCTTCTTATGCTGTTTCTCGCCATTGTTTAAGGACATACCTTGCATACTCATGCAAAATTCCTGTCTACAAAGTGATGCCATGCCACATTTAACATCACCTTGAATACAGTTGTTACATATTGTTAATGGATGTTTCGTTCATTTATTATTAAATTTATCTTCTTTATCAATATATAGGCATGAAATGTGAACAAAGAGATCAAACAGTGCTGTCAAACTGTTTGTCATTTGTAAAGAAAATTGCTGCATTTTGTTGGGAGAACTTTGCAAAAATGAAACTGATCCTTTCTGGTGATGTTGAAGAAAATCCTGGACCTCCAGTGGTAATTATTTTTATATTGTCATCTATACCTTTGTGAGAAAGTTTGCCAGGAGCTTTTTATGGGTTGGTTGTTTTTCCCTGGGTTTTCCCTGGTTCTTCCTCAACCAATTAATACGGGCTTGCCATGTATAGCCTATCGTGTGCTAAAAAATGGTGTTAAACCCCACAACAATAACAACAACAACATACCTTTTGGGTACACACATTTTATTTTTTCACCGTTCTGTTCACAATATATATATATTACAAATTATCATACGAGGAATTGATATGTATATCACTAAAACAGAATATGTATCAATGAGAAATAAGTTCTAGGAAATTCCTGATCAGCAAATATAACTAGCAGTAGTGTGTACAGTCTGAATTGTGAAAGTTTCTATGTAGTGTGAGTGATCATAATAAACCAAATTTAACTGCCAGTATTTCCCTAATATACAAGATTAGCATTTTAAACTTATTTGTTTTCCTGGTCATCTTTTTCTCTTTTTTTAATACTTTTAAAAGGTAGGAAAATACTTTCAAACAGGTTCAGATTTGTTTAACACGTGAATTAGTTCTCATAGTTACAGTATCTTAGTTCCCCATATCATGCCCTATTCTACTAATCTCTCTCTAGATCGAATGTTCCTGGGAATCTTGCACAGAAACATTCCAAACAGAGCAGCTTTTAGGACAGCATGTAATAGGTTATATTCATCCTGGCATGTTATGTCAATGGAAAGACTGCTTTTACCAGTTACGATGGAAATTAGTTGGAAACACATGTATTAAAACACATTTATTTGGTATGTAATCTTACAGTTTTTGCATTTTTTGTCTACATTGTAGAGTGTGACTCAGTTATTGTCATATATTTCTTTTTTCATTCATTCATGAATAATGTAGTCCTTAAAAGATAATAATAGTGCTCTGAAACTTTTGAAAATGTCAATCACATGCTACAGTCATCACAAATTGGTTACATCACAGACAAAATTAAATAAGTTGGGCTATGAAAATTATTTGGCCTTGAAAAATCTGCTGTGGCCAGTAACACTAGTTTGGTCCTTATGAAGACCTTAGTCATAATTATAGTAACTTTGTAATGACAATATTAACTGCTTCATTATTACAATTGTACTTATTTGGCTTAAATATTCCATATACTGTGTAACATATTAAAATAATCTTCTTCATAGTAACATTACTGAAGAAATGTATTTCAGCAGTGGCAGGTGAAACTGGAATAGGAACTTTCTTTCAAAACCAGCTACAGCATTAGTCATATATAAAAGACAATCTTTTCTGATGACCTAACCATGTTTTTGGTTACTTGCTATGAATTTCTTCATCTTTAAGTTGTGAAAATCTGTCTGTTGGTGAAGGAGAGCCCAGTTCTTTATTCACTGTCCTGTTTTTAAGGCCATCTTGATTATCATATGAGTTAATTCTTTGACAACATTTGAATGTTCAGAATATATTTTGTTTTCAGCTTCTTTATGTACTGTTCTCTGGAATATACATGATATTTAAGGTTTTGTTGTAATGAAAAAAATTATTTACTTATTTTAAACATTTAAAAAAGATATTTTATCACATTTGCAGGAACAGTTTTCTTTTAATTCCATTGAAGAATAGGAACAAAGCTTTACCTCTTGGGCAGTTATCAAAAATAACTAGTGATCTGCATTTATGTCCAGTGCCATTGGTTAGATATTACAATGATTGTCATTAGAAATGCGCTTTGAAATTAAAAAATGCATGTTTTTTGGTTCACTGATAGTTCTATTTATCACATAGCTTTCATTATCATATCAGTTATCCATATTGTATGGTATAGTTAAACTTACGATTTCTTAATTTTTCTGTGATCTAGTTTTACCTGTATTATTTTGTAACATGAAATTTTGTGACAGTTTCTTAATATTCCAACTTTATAATTATTTTTCAGTGGATATTTCATGATAAGTTTTATTTCATTTGTTGATTTGAAAGGAATTACTTACCTAAACTAATTTGTTCAGTTCCTATACTTTTTTTTTCCTTTTACATATATAAAATATTGCTATATGCAGAATTAGCAGTTATATTGGAACTGATTAAGACAATATTCCACTCAAGGTTATATAGTTTCATTATAATCTAATACATTACTACTAATGTGTACCTTAATTATTTTTTATTTTTTTAGGTAATCAGCTCGCCCTCTTTTCTCATTTAACTTTCAGTCTGTGTGTAATGTCTCTCATACATAACAATTTGCATAGTTTCCTAATAATTAAGCTCATTTGATAACATTTTGATGATAACAAAGATCTTTATAAAATAGTATTTATAGTGATATTCAAGATGTTTTATTAACAGTTAACTTTATTTTTCTGTCAACAGCGAAGCAAACTGCATCTCCTTTTACTGGATGAAGATTTCAGAATGCCACCAAAATACCCATACACTATTGAAGATCACAGCCACTACTTATCATGCTAAACAGTTCCAATGCTCGTGAATTTGAAAAGCAAACTGCAGAATTTATTTGCAAGAGGCAGCTTCTAGGAGAAAAGTGGACAACAGATTACAGTATAGAAGTTAAAACTCCTGTGTCAAATTCTTTACAGCAGGAAGCCGCATTACATCCCACAGATATTTACAATAAAACTTTATCCAGGAAAAGAAAGTCAGATTTATCAGAAGTTAGCATTGCTAAAAATGTGTTTACAACCAATTTGGAAAAGTGCCATAAAGCCATTTACATAGAGCATGACATCATCAGTCAGTTGATAGAGTGCCATTTCATGGATTCGAAGAATAAGCAGCTTCAACAATTTGAGGATGCTGCTATAAATATAGCCACTTTTCCTAATTGTACTGAGGGAGTGTTTCTTTACTTAAAATTATTAATGACAGCAGTGAAGCACCATTTTATTATATGCGATATATTGAATCAGGATATTATCAAAATTTTATGGTGGAGAATTTTTCACATCTAATATGTGAGAAATTGACTATCTCAAAAGAATCACTTTTCTTGTGCAACATTGCCACTGATGAAGATTAAAAAAAAGATAACACAGAGGAAAATGAAAGGTTCACATAAAAGTCATAGCAGACCAGATAAAGTATATAAATATAATTTAAGTAATTTGAAGGAAAGAAAACTAAAACTTGCAGAGCATGCTGAAAATTTCACCAACTTGGAATTACTCGCAAAGGATTCACTGTTAAAATCGACAAAGATGTATTGGATGCCTATTACATGTCCTGTGACAATGAAATGCTGAAGACTCCTGCTATTCGTGATCTCATATGTCATTATCCAGAGATCAGAATTTTGGATCGTTATGAGAAATCTTCAGTAGACTTTCTAAAAAGTTTTGCTTCTGTTGAGTCTCTATATGAACAAAAGTATTATGCTAAATTTATTATCAAATGACCATGGAATTGACATAATAAAATTTCTGTATCGCTTTTCTATCTGTTATAGTGCTAAATCATTAAGGAACAAGGTGCTTTATCTTTACAAGAACAAACAATTTGGTGAATTGTTCAAAATCTACAGAGACCTTTGCCAGGAAAATGATCACAATAATAGTGCCAGTGAAAATATTGTGTATCATGCTGAACCTGCGCCAGTACATAGGAAAATGTTCATACCACGTGGAAAGATTGTGACAGCAGAAATGGTATTGAAAACTGTTGACCTAAAGAATGAAAATGCAATGAAAGATATAAGTATCTATGATAATTTCAAGAAACAGCTACTCGAATATGGAGATTTAGTTATACAGGTTTTTGATGAACACAAATTAATTGCTGTCATGAATGACTATGATGATGAAACGGGAGAATTCAAGAAGTCTGAGTATGTTGTGACGACAAGGGTGCAATTTGAAAATGGAATGTTCTACACTTGTACATGTAAAATTTATTGCACACTTTTAGAATGTTTCAGTGAAATAGAAGAAGAACAGTATGATGCCTTGGATATAAATGGTATAAAGTGCATGCATTGTCGAGTATTAAAAGAAGATATTTTTCCAAATATCGAAAGTGATGAAAATGCAGCAATTACAAACATACAAGCAGTGATACAGAGAAGTCTATCATTCAAAGATATGAAGGTAGTTGAGTTGTCATCTTGCCGACCAAATACAAAGAAATTTTCAGTCTTGCATGATGATGAAATTTCATTTGTACATTTAACGTTCATTGACCGTGTTCAGCGTTTTATACTTTCATGTACAAATGGTTTCTGCAGAAGTAGAAAGGGATTCAAAAGAAATGTAGATTTGCTCACTAAAGGAGGTAACCTATGTTGCCATTTGCTATAACTAAAAAATGCGCCTCATTACTGGATGGAGTTTTCCAATTGTTTATTTAATGATACTGCAGATGATTTGCAAACTGAAGCCTTTACTGAAAGTATGGATGTTGAAATGAATATTGAAGACCAGTTTTCAACAGGAAATGACTCAAACTTTAATGTCAATGATGGACTTTGGTCCTTTCCTTGTGTAAGTACACATTCAGCACGAAAACAGCAAGATTCAAAATTGGCCAAGAACATAAGGGAAAGATACATTTGGATCACTTCAGACTTTAGCAATATCGAAAATGGTTGTGTAAAAGGACCTGACCTTGTGAATGAGATACCAGAGTTTCTATGTCAGTGCGGTGCTGGGTGGACTAATTTAGATCATTTAAATGGTAAAACTGTTTTTGATCGTACATTGACCATTTACACAAAAATTGCACCAGTGCATTGTAGAGTTTTAATAGGAATATGTGTTAAAACTGAAGCACCATGTAAAATTAAATGGGATGAAGGGCAATCTCTGTGCATTCATGTTGCTACAAGGGACACTGCTGCAGGTGATGAGATTGGTTGGGCATTTGTAAACCAGGTTTTGTGTTCTAAATTGACGATTTCATCATTTTGTGACCTTAGAACTAAAGATTACCGTGAATCAAATCCAGATTTCCGCACATTCATGGATCCTGTAGTATTTAGGAAATGGTGGTTCAGCTGGGCTTCAAATATGAAGATAGATTTCAGAAAACCCTGTCCAGTTTGTGGGTTTGCCCCAAATCGGCTTGCATGTGATGGAACAAAAGTTGGAGTTGGGTTTCGCAATGCTAACTTTGAGGAAATAAGCAAGCCAGATGACCCTGATACCATCTTGCCAACACTGCACAGAAGAATGACAAGATGTTTCCTTCCTGACAGGACAGGCATTGATAAAGATAGCTTAAAACAAGCCAGAGAACATTTGCATTACATAAGCAGTGTAATTTTAAAAGAAATACCACAGCAGGAGATTCTGCCACATGAAGAACAATTTAACAGAACTAATTTGCTTTTGTCTTTGTTATGTGATTCAGTTAAGCCTGTTTTCAGACAATTTCTTGCACACGTCAGAGGATGAAAATATTTTACCAGATGAAAATATTGCATTTGCTAATGTTGTTAAAATGTTGTCTACAACAGCTCCTATCATTAGCCTGATCCCTCATGTGTATTTAGATTGCATTGTAGAACTTTTGGATCATATGACAGGAGAAAAGGTTACTAATGGTGGAGATCTTTTCTTCAATAGAAAAATGCAGGAAATGCGTGAATATTCACCTGAAATAAGAGATTTGATTGCAACGTCAATGCTTGGCAACATTAATGAGAATTGTGAAGATTGTATACGCCAAGATGTAGTTGACTTCATTCGCTATTTAATAACACAAGTTAGTGAAATAAATGTAACTCCAGCTGAACCTGCATTGCCACAGTTTGGTACTTATAATCCTCCAAAGTTCGGGAGAGCATACTATTTTTCTGAGTCGGGGAAAGAAATTGCGTTCAATCAGAAAATTTTCTATTGACTGTGAAAGGAAAACAACATTGGCTTATGATGATCCACCTTTAGATCATGATCGCTGTGAAAAATATTTCTCTAAAACTCATATTTCCGCACCTGGTACTTCATCTTTATTTCTTTGTTTCTGTCCTAATCGTGGACATTGTTATGGATTTCATATGACAAATGCCGAAGGATGTAAAGACCCATCAGCATCAATTTATTCCCACTTGGAAACTCCACCAAAGAATATATTTTATGACTTTGCATGTAATCTCCATGAGTATTGTTTAAACCGAGAAAGTGGCTTTTTTAGAGATGTTAGATTCTTCCATGACATTTTCCATGGGTTTGCTCACAAATGTTCCTGTGCATATCGATCATCAAGACTGATTGGATTTGACTCAATAAATTCTTCAATATGTGAACAATTTAACAGTTTCATTCAGTTTATTAAATTGTCAGCTCGTCAAATGACCCAAGAACATTTTTGCTTCTACTTACAATTTTTCATACATGAATGGAATGTAAGAAAAAGTGAAAGGTATCAAAAACAAATGAGAGTTGCTTTAGCTGGAGTTTAGGTGTATGTTATAGATCATTGGAACACTTTCATATTCTTAAATTTCTTTGCTGCATTTTACATTGTTTTGTTTGATACAATTTCTGGGTATATTATTGCAGTTGAGGGAGTAATTTTTACTCCAAAATTTAGATGTGAAACATATTTACAATATGTAAAATGATCATAAACAGAGACAAATTTTATAAAGTAATGTAAAGATACTTTTTTTTATTAAAAAAATGACATTTGATATTATTGTTACACATGATAAGATGTCGGATTAAGTTGAAGGCTGAAAAAGCATCCGAAGATTCCAATAGGTACTTTTGTTTATATTTCTAATTTTTTAAGTTATTTTCGTAACTACATTGAAATAAACTTATTACAGTTTCTACTGTACGTTATTAAGCAATATTATAGTAAACACATTCCAGATTGTCCAAGCTAAATTTTTTTCAGATTATTAAATATAAGGGTTTATTGTACATGAAAACAAGAATCACAACTTTTTGCTTTATTAAAAATCGTTGCCATCTTTTCCAGTAGCAGCATACCTTTATTCTTTCAATAGTTCACCGACATACTAACCATCATTGGTGCTCTGCCATAAGAAATGTTTAAGTTTCCATTGGCTCATATGTAGTTTGTCTTGTGCTTTCTTCTCTATATCGTGAGATATGTAAAGTTTCCCATTTTTCAATTAGTATCCAAAGTTATGCTTCCCATGTGAGCCTGAAGTTAATTTGCATTCAAAAAAATTCTCATTTACATGTTCTAGCCTCACAAAATATGGCTTCATTTTTTTTCCTATGCCACCATTCGAACTTTTCAACATCATTTACCTGATCGCATTTCCAAAACCTAGATCTTTTTAATATCTCCGGTCTTTCCCACTGTTTCAGCTTCTTAGGGTTTTCACATTTGTTCTTTTGAAGATTTGTCCTTCATGCTTGCATTTTTTCATCTATTTGTATTTAATTTATAATCATTTTTTATTATACTCATCCATAATACTATAAATACAAGCTTTAGTACTATTCACTATTGCTGCTATATCTTTAATCAAATGTACTTGACAAATGTATCCATATATTAACACCCACTTAGACATTTTTATTTGCTCCATTAAACCAAAAATTCTACATTTATCAATCAAAATTAGCAATTCACTTCATCGTTACCCGACCACTATCACTAATTTCTTTTGGTCTGTTACACTTTAAACGTTTGGATTGTAACTGACAAACTCTGATAAAATTATTTTACAATCCTTATGTTTCTCCAGTCATACTTTAAAGAATTATTGTTCATTTTACTACTGTATTAAAAATTATACAACTTTTATTTGGTGGTTAATTTAAAAAATGTTAACTGGCACAAATGTTGTGTGTATCAGTCAACAGAAAAATTAATAGAGAGCTGGAGATCGTTTTAGTTCTTTATTTCATAAATTTTGCCTTTCTTATTCAGATGCTACTAACATTTTAGTTTTTTTTCACTGCTCAGCTCTTAAACTGCAGGTAAATGGCACAGTATTTACCTTTTTTCTGTCCTTTCATAATGATGTAGATTCATTAATTTTTTTCATTGCCCTCATCTTTTATATACATATATTACATTTGCAAATTAACTCCTGCTGGATAGAATGACATGTTAATAACATGTTAGTGGTTTGCACTGCTCAGCGACTTAAACTGAAGGTAGAAGACACGACACATTATTAGCTTTATTTCTAATGTTTTCATAATGTTATATGGTTAGCAATTCTTCCATTAACCCATACCTTTTTATATAAATTACATTGCATTTAATACAGGGGCCCAGAGTGGTCTAATTACAAGCAGTTTCTTGTCTCCAGGTATTGTCCTGAAGGTCAATGGTCAAAAAGAAATGTATATTTATCAACATAACACTTACCAGAGAGCCATAACTATCGTCCAATCTTTGATGTATTTTTTTTTTTTTGTGTGTCCTCTAATGCTAGTCATGATCTATACTGCGAATATTCTTCATTCCTTCAATATTAAACAAGTTTTCATGTTAATATTCAAGAGTAGAATAATTGTCTAAGTTTTGACTTTTGAATATTATTATTATTATGGTTTGATATATGTAATAGTTACAGCACATTATATTTTCAAATACAGTTTTATGAACAAGATTAATAATATTTATTTTGAAGAAATATCTAATTTAAAAATTGCAAGCAGTTTATTGTCTCCAAGTATTGTCTTGAAGGTCAACGCTCACAAAGAAATGTATATTTATCCACATAAGTCACCAGAGTCATAAATCTTGTCCGATCTTTAATGTATATGTACTACTTTTTTAAAAAAAAAAAAAATTTTTTTCCTCACTCCAATGCTAATGCTAGAGTGCCTGCAAGTTAGCACCAGCCGGACAGAACGACATGCTAATAATATGTTAGTGGTTTTCACTGCTCAGCTCCTTAAACTGCGGGTAGACGTCACAGTATTAGCTTTTACTTCCCATCATTTCATAATGTTATATTTTAAGTAATTCTTTCGTTAACCCAATACTTTTATATATTTCATTCCATTCAATACATGGGTCTTAATTTTTCTTCATTATGATGTGATATCTACTGCAGAAATTGACTGGCACTATTACCCCTTAGGATAATGACCAACTGATGTTTATGTTTTATATCATCAGTTGTCATATGTTTTATTGGGTTTTAGTGAAATGCATCAGACATCTTCATATATTTTAACTTTTTAAATGATGTTATTTCAAGATCTTCATATAAAATCTTATATTGGTGTATCTGTTGTAATTAAATTGTTTTTTTTTCTTCTTCAAAATACTTTTGTATTATTATTGTGGCTGTCAACAAATAAAAAAAAGTTTCCAAAATAACATTTAAATTGTATTATCTCTCTCTCTCTCTCTCTCTCTCTCTCTCTCTCTCTCTCTCTCTCTCTCTCTCTCTCTCTCTCTCTCTAACTATATTAATTTAGAAGTTTCATACGCTAATTCTCCTTTCATTACTCACTAAAGTTACATGTTTTGCTTAGTTCCATTTAAGAAAGATATCATTTCCATATAACAGTTGTTGAATTCGGTAAAATCATTTTGTAAAATCCGTTGTTGGACTTTATGCGCACGAGTATGGTTTCGGATTCATTTATCGTTCACGATAAAATAAACATTACACTCACAACACCGTGTCTTCGCTAAATTCAGTATCAACTCTCTCTCTCTCTCTCTCTCTCTCTAACTATATTTTGAGAGACTGTGTGCTGTGTCCTGTTCATTCTAAGCCAACTTGGATATGCTAGAAAGCTTGCCGGTAGGTTCTCGTGGGTCGGTGGATCTTTACGGGGATATCCCTGCTTTTTTCCTCCACCATTAATACTGGCCTCCATGTGTAGCCTATATTGTGTTGAAAATGGCGTTAAACCCAATAACAATGAAAACAACAACAACTCTCTCTCTCTCTCTCTCTCTCTCTCTCTCTCTCTCTCTCTCTCTCTCTCATATATATATATATATATATATATATATATATATATATATATATATATATATATATATATATATATATATATGTGTGTGTGTGTGTGTGTGTGTGTGTGTGTGTGTGTGTTAATTCACAGATAACAGTAACCCTAATAAAGTACACAACTGCATTTTACTCCTAAACCGTTTGATTTATTGCCATTAACAAACCTATAGGGCTCTAAGATACAAATACTGTAGTGAAAACAGCAATCAAATCGCATGTCCTTTCAGACCAACATTGCCGTTGCGTGGAAAACTATTGTGATAAATATGGGGATTTTTGTTGGCCGGGAAAATCACAACAAAACCCTAATAAGACAGGTAGGGAGAGTGAATATGAACATAAGCTCTCCGAGATAGACATAACCAGAACATGCGTTCCTAAACATGGGTTTGAAGTTCAAGCCAACAACTAAACTTCTACATAGAAAATCAATTTCAGTAACAGGTAAAGAATTTACTAGAAAATTCACGGTAATGAAGTTATTAAATGGTAAACCAAACATAACGAAAACATAATTTGTAATGATAAAGTTTGTACCCGCAACATTCAGCCTTCTGCGATTCATTGTGATGGAAATAACAGAACGAACTTGTATGCAGGCATCACAGTATATACCCGAAAAATTGCGCAAAGATTAATAAATTATAAATTTATTGCAAATAAAATTTCCGGCTCTTAAGCCCACCCGATAATGTTAGACATAGACACATTTAGACCTTGTTAAAAATTCAGAAATTTCAATCTTGGTCAGTCACTTCTAAAATTCCCACATGAAGGTCCATAGTTCATTTATAGTGAGCGAATCGTATAACATTGCGGAATAAATATACTCCTTTTTGGCGTGTGTGAACTGGATTTTTAACGTAGCTTTAACAATGTTTAAGCATTGGGGCATCATACCGGAGACATGTAGCATGATGTCCCACCCAGTCACATTATCCTGACACCAGGCCGACCAGTCCTACCATTAACCCCTTAACGCTAAGCAACTAGCGAGGCAACTGTGTGTATCATTTTTTATTAATCTTTGGTATGGCTCGGCGTGGGTTCGAACCGGCGACCAACCTCATCCTAGAAGGAAGCTATAACAACCAGGCCACTGGGGCGGTCCCTTTGATGGCTAAAAATATGACGTATCAGAAACTAAGTGTTAGGGAACTATTTCAAGAATAACCACGACAAGAAAAATCCGTTTTAGAAGTTAACAAATTGTTAAAGCTGGGTTTTAAAAAGTTAACTTTTAATTTAACTGTAATTGGTTCCTACAAATATCTGACACATTAAAGCCAACCTACACGCGCTAACTCTTGCACATAACTTCCTTCCATTCTAAACACACTTTTATTTGCATTCTGAAATCTCATATTATTAGGTTACACATAGATTATGTTGCAGAAATGGAAGATTTTCATAAAGCAAAAATACAAGGAAAATGACAAAATTACCAAACTCTTGAAAGATGTATCTCGTCAAGGCGCATCTTTTGACAGAACTGTTATAAAATTCGGATGATTTGTCCCATAGCTACAACCCTAACCATAAGCTCTACCCGTACATATGTGGGGGCGCTATGTGCTGTAGACAGACGAACCACTATGTACAAAATATCTCGCCAAGGTCGATCTGGGAAAGGAAACTGCATGACCAATTTCCAAGTAATTACAGAGATATTTCATTAAAAAAATAATAATAAAAGCAACCCTAAATGACAAATATCAATTTTCAAATCGAAACATCTGTATTGATTTTGGTGAAAAAGTAAATATCGATAGGGCGCCATGAGACACGGATTGCGGTGAAAAACGTCAGAATCATCTTGTCCGTCCGTACGTTATTACCAGAAAACCACAACACTAAACCATAACTCTAATTAACAAGAATGAAATTTTCTCCAAAATGACTCAACTAATTTTAATGAACGATGTATCGTTGGATTACTCTTGACAACGCACATCTCGGGATACAAGTATCGTAAAATTACTATAATTTACATTACAGTGAGCGTTGTAGGTCATAGATTAAAAAAAAAAATTATAGGAACAAAATAAACCCAATTAGTATTATACATCATGTCTTCATAAATTAAAACTGCTCCGGTGGCCTAGTGGTTAGAGCGTTCGCCTCGGATGCGGGAGGTCGTGGGTTGGATCACCGGCCGAGTCATACCAAAGACTTACAAAAACGGTACTAACAGCTGCCTCAGCATTAAGAGGTTAGTGTTAGGACTGGTCGGCCCGGTGTCAGGATAATGTGACTGGGTGGGACATCATGATATATGTCTGCGGCATGATGCCCCAGTGCTAGACATCACTATAAACTGCTACATTGCAGACATCGTAGCAATATGACTGAAAAATTGTTAAAGCTATGTTAAAATTCCAAATCACATCACATCCAAATCACATAAATTAAAACATTATATCAAAATTTAAAAGCAACCTAATAAAAACTATTTTTAAAAAATTCAGCTTTTTGTTAAAATAAACCAAAACCAAATGAAAACCAAACAAATGCGGGTTGCTTATACTTCCGTAGTGGTAATGTTGTGACTGAACACGCAGGTCATCACCCGCGGATTATAACACCTGATTCTCCCCAGAACACCATTACCACCACATTTATGCATCCATCGAGACCGTTTCGGTGACTTAGTGGTTAGAGCGTTCGCCTCGGATGCGGGAGGTCGTGGGTTCGCTCCCAGGCATACCGAAGACAGGTTACATATTAAACAAATTATTATGGAGTTTTCCCGACACACACACACACACACACACCGTTTCCTAGGCCTACGTACGTTATCTGTAGACTCCCTAGCCCCCTCCCCCCCCCCCGACACGCAAGCTTATGCATTTTGGTTAAACACCCTCCCCCTCCATGCGTACTTACTAAATGGATGGCCCCTATTACGGACTTTATGGCCATATAAAGATGCGGTTACTCTTTTTAAACGATGCTCTCCTCTACCATAGCCAAACCATCGGTTGTTGTTACCTCGATTGCCGTTTTCTCGGTACCGTTGATAGTTGTACAGGCTGCCATTCATATTACTACTCAGTTTAACTCTGTCTGGTCTACAATGGGCTTGAGATATAATGTATATTTTTTTTAAAATTTGAATTGGCCCAGCGTCATTCTGCAAGTTCAGCTGCTTTTTGACCATCCTCATCTCTCGCAAAAAGTCATCATAGTTCGAGGTGTCGAACTTAGGGCAAGTTTGGCTCTTCAGGAGGTCACTCCTCAGGTCGACCATTCCGAACCTCTTAATTTTAAGCAGCAACAGAGGCAGCTCCTAATAACATTTTTTTGTTAAAAGTATTCGGTATGACTACTACAATTCCAGTTAATTTTTGAATGTTAAACTAACGGGAAAAAGTGACAGTGCTGTTCTTTTAACCATTTATATAAATGTTAACTGTACTGAATTCGAAAAATGAAAATAAATGCAGCTATTGTATGTGAATTCATGATGTGCAAAAATTTCCATTGTCCTGACTGACGATCACCAAGCCAAAATAATGCAATGTTTTTTAATAATCTTTTCAGGAAGCAGTGGGGGTGGGTGGAAGTAGAGAATATAATAGTACAATAGTAGAATGATATATATGGTGGTATATAAATCAGCTGAGGAGTCTCACACAAATCATTGAAGACCATCAATTTGCTATCATTTGTATGATGCAAATATAGGAATTGAATAGCATTTGAATATAATGACAGAGTTGCTTAGGTTTCTGCCGAGGGTAATGAATTATGGAGTGAAGTTATGAACTTTGTGATCCAGCAGAACATCTAGTGAATTGAATAATGCATGAAAACTTTTGTTTGCTTACTAATGATGGAATAATTTCTGACATGTCAAAGAGAACTTTAAACATGCATACAGTAAATTCTGTATTACATAGCAGGAGGGAGGAAACAAAATGTTTGCTAATTTTTTGTAACTAGATTAACCAAGGACTTGCATTTTTATATAAATGTGTGTGCCTTAATATAATGATACATAGCATCTTCTGCTGATATATGACTTATTTAAGTTCACCTAAGCTTTATATTGTTAATACCATTTATCAAACACCCTCATGGGCTTTATGAAGTGGCATTATTAATGAGATTTATGAAACCCAGGGTGCATATGACAATGTCTTAAACAATTCAACCACCAGAGGCTGTTTTTATTTGTGTCTGGGAAATTGTGATGCAGACATGTAACATGATATCCCACCCAGTCGCATTATATTGACATTGGCCTCTGTATATTCAAGTACTAACAAAATATTTGATGAAGATAAATGTTTTATTCAATATTTTTTTTATACAGAAAAACAGTAACAATAACAATATCTAAATACAAAGAGATTATGGAATTTAACAATGACAAAGAGTTAAAATATAACTAAGATGGACATAAATATTACATATGTTTCATTTTTCTCCTTTTAATAATTATTACAAGACCTGTTAACATGTGAAAAAAAAAAGCCTTAATCATAATGCAAAGCGCTAGCAGCAAAAATGCAATCTCTTAGTACATGAATTGTATTATGGTTTTATTGAAATTAATGGTGTATTATAAATCACAATATAAATGTCAGGTTACTAACATGAGCATATACGTGTCAATGGAGCAAGCTGGGTGTGATTCACAACTGGTGTTCTTTTAGCCTAATGTCAACAATTTGAACATATTCCTTATATATAATCCAATGCATTGAGTAGTTCTCTTATTTAATACCTGATGTATGGAGAGAAAAAATTGTGGAAATAGGTGTAAAATCTCATTTAACTTTTTTTATCAGTTATT
The DNA here is from genome assembly GCA_030141615.1 of Unio pictorum. Taxonomy (NCBI): domain Eukaryota; kingdom Metazoa; phylum Mollusca; class Bivalvia; order Unionida; family Unionidae; genus Unio; species Unio pictorum. The sequence goes on from JARLTB010000076.1 coordinate 3,108,973, forward strand.
TTGGTGACAATGTGGCCTTATTTGGAAACGTAAACAAATTGTAGTAAAAATTTGGCGTGGTTAGAGTCACTTGATTGATAAGTTTGTTGTTGTTGTTGTTCTTGGGTTTAATGCCATTTTTAAGCACAAAATAGGTTATACATGGCAGCTAGTATAACTGTTGGAAGAAGAACCCTGGAAAATTCAGGGAAGAACCACCGACCCATGAGAAGCTACACAGACATAGGTGAGATGGCAGTGATCAAGAACGGTGAGCACTTAGACCACTTGTCCACTAAGGGCCCACCTTGATTGATAATAACATAGCGTAAAATATCAAAAATATGGTCTGGCAAGCCTTACGTGGAAAAGTGGTCATGGCGAGAGTCTCACATTATCTGTCAGTACATGTTTCATGAACAGCCTCTTACCTACTTTAAATGGGATACATTATAGTTAAAACATTAATAAAGCATGAATGAAACGGTAGCAATTTATGAAGAACACAGTACAACTCTGAATTCATATAAATCACTGTTGTCAACCTGAAGGATATACAGTCTGTCATAGGTGGCTTTGAAAAAAGTTGTAGAAGGGAATTTCATCGGTAAAAATTAAATTCCAGTTCCTGCCTGATTTGAGTCCTGATATTTATAAGGAAAACGGAGAGAACAGACAATGATAGCGCATCCGAAGGGACAATAGTAACGGAAAACAATACGAACAGAGACACTATACTCGTCAAACACCACAAGCGATGTTTACCAATCTCGAAGTCGCAATGATACGATATGGGATGACCCGCATTTCCACAGAAAAAAAATAATATATGAACACAAATGGATCACACACACACAAAAAGTTAGACAATACAAAAATGAAAAACAACCATAATCTGAAAAAAAAAATGAAATAATGACTTAAATATCAATAAATACTGTTGACATGTGAAAAACATATATACTCACAAGGAACATAGCCCATTAGTTTTAATCTGCATGCACATAATTTTTTTTTCAAGGAATATACTGAACTGTTATTTGCCAAGTTAAGTTGCAGAAAGTAACACTTATAATGTACTATTACATCAATGTGTCAACAGGTACCCTTGTACAAGAACAATACAACTTTATTACAACTTTATTTAGACCATGATAATTCTCTCCTCATTTTCCTTCGAAGTAATATTTAAGTAATATTTAATGTATAGGATGTCTGAATAAAATGAAAATAGATCATTTCACTTATAGCAATTATGACATATATCACTGCACACACAAAAAACATACCTCTACATCCTCTTTATCTTGCTCTCTCTCTCTCTCTCAACAATAAAGGGATTAATATAAAATTAAATGAGAAGTATAGTCAGCACAACAAAGATAATAATACTTTGTCTTTTTTAAGTGAAAAATATAGGAGAGCACCAGTAACATAGAAAACTTTTTTTAATTATGTGACTTATAAAATTCCTGGTCTAGGACCACATCTTTGAAAAACTTATTAACGCAGAAAATTAACCAAAGAGAAGAAGAAAATTTACAGTTGCATAAAATAGAGATATGATATTACCATAATAATTTTTCAGATCTATATTTAATGCAAAAATATTTCAATGAGATCTTTTATATTTCTAAACTATACAACTAAAATCGTTTCTAATAAGTCCAACATTTTTACATTATCCATTTTTATCCATTTCCTTCAGCCAAAGATCAATTAATTGGTAAGTTCTGTTTGACACGATTGGTATTTTCTAAATCCTGATTGCATTTTATGAAATAGAGAGTATGTTTAAAAAAATGTATAGACCTGAATGGCTAAAAATTTTAAAAATAGTTTTTACAATACTGATAGAATTTATATTGGTCGGTAATTTCCTGGATCCTTCGTTTCTCATTTCTTAAACATATGTGTAACCTTTGCACATTTCAGTGTTTCTGGAAAATTACCAATCATTATAATTAAATTTATGATATGCATTAGTGGTTTTGTTATTACTTGTGCAGCCATTTTAAGAATTCGTGGACCAATACCATCCAATCCAGAGGATTTATTAATATTCAGCTTAATTACAATATCAAAACATCAGCTTCACTAACATTGGCTACTGAAAATTAATTATCACCAGGAATTTTAGCTATTATAAATAACAGAAGAGCATCAAGTTCAATTTTTTATGCTAGTCTGGTTCTGAATACTGTTAATGGAGATATTTATGAAGAAATTGTTGAACATTTCCACAATGTCTTGTACAGATGTTGCCATATCAAATAAACAGTGTGACCCCGCTATAGATTGCTTTGATGTAACACAAATTTGGATATAACATGGCTTTTGAAATGAAATATACATGTACTCTTCTCATAGGGACCCTGAGTGGCCGAGTGGTCTAAAGTGCTCTCCATTACGGGTCACTGCCATCTCACCTGTCTGCGTTGGTTCGAGTCTAGGATTTGGCCAATGTGGGTATGTGAGAAAGTTTGCCAGTAACTTCTCGTGGGCCAGTGGTTCTTCAAGGGGTTAGCCCTGGTTCTTCCTCCACCAATAATACTGGCCACTTTGCATGTTATATCATAATCTGCTTATCCTGACATCTGGCCTGAGTACTGTATGTTCCAGGAGATCTCATTACTTTTTTTTCTTAAATCATTTTTGGTAGTGGATATCATTCTCACAAGGAACTAGCTCATAATGAATGTTTTGGAAGAAACAGTGTTGGTTTATTGGCCGCTCGCTAGTAATTAATATTTTTATTTTCACTGAACTCTGTAAGTGGATTGCAAAATTAAAGAATACTCGTATTTTCTGTAGTAATCACTGACAACAGAACGGAACACCTGTGTATTCATTTTATGATGGCCTTCTTAAAGAAAACATGTATGATGAAAGGCAGAATTACTTCGCCAACAGAAATATAATGGGAAACAACCCACCAAATGAGAGATCCAATTGTTGGTCTATCTATGATAACGAGATTTGCTACAGTCAACAAACTTTTGAACGTATGAAACATAAGAAACTGCTACAACTGACCAAACAAATGCTATTTCCTTTTTTTCTTCATAAAAACTTATGCTTAAAATTGGTAAAATCATTGGCACAAAACGCAAACTAAATGTCCAGACTTTTGAAGCCATATAGTCTACATATAATCAAAAGTGCCCCTTTTTGCAAACGCTTGTATAACCCCTCCAGCCCACCATATTTTAGGTAAATAAATTGGTTGGTTAAAACAGGGTTTGATTTATAACACAACTGGGTTTTATGGAGCCAAACTACATTGTTACAGCAGGATCACACTGTATTGCTTTATTAATAGGAAAAGCATGGAAGCATCAGCAAGTGTGATCAGAAATGCAATATTTTGAATATTAATGTACAATGAATTAACTAATACAGATATGTCTAGTACTAATAATTAGTGAGCCGTAAAAAGTTAATGCTGTTCAGGACTGAGGAATTATGCTTGTGCTCCAAGACTTAGTAGAGGTCACATTCTCTGTGTAAATCTGCTGTATGTAGTAGCTACTGTAAATGGCTTTCCGTGGAGAATAACACAGTTCTTCTCCATCATAAGAATGACATTCATCACTGGATCTGAAAGATAAAAGCTTCCAGTAAGTAAGGAATTAAGGGGTTTCATATTTATGATACTTATTTATTTTAATGTGTGACTTATAGGTTCCTGTGACTAAGGCAGAAAAATAAAAACTATATATATATATAGAAAATATGTATAGTATGTATGCTGTATCAATGATATACTTCAAGATGTATAAATTTTTCATTAAAAGGAAACAAGATTTGCTGGTATATCAAATTGTTTTATAATAATACTTTTAAATCCATGTTTTAGGATGTGTGAATACATACCAACCTCTGACGAGGAAAAAGTGGAATCCAAGTGGACAAAAAGAGAAATAGAAGCAGAAAAAGAGTAATCCACATATAACATGCTACAATTTCAATAAACAATGATTTATTTGCCCCTCTAGTCTTTTGACATCCTTTACTGCTTCAAGTTTTCATATGTGGCACTTTTAGCTTTAGAAAGCAACAGATTTTCATGTTGCATTTTAAAACACTGTACCAGCTGAGATCATGAATGTTTTGCACACCAGTAGAGCATAAATTACTGGGTTACTAAGCCTGGATCTGTATTCACTTTTATGTTTGTTAACAATACTGAACAATCTCTCACTGTCAGCATTAGAATGATAAAGAACCAATATTCCTTTCATAGCCTGACAAAGAAGAGGAAATTTATATCTTCAAGTGATTGTGTCTTTTAGCTGGGAAATAAGGTGCCACTGCACATCAACTCTATCTGCATTAAGTATATTGTCAGGTAGAATCTAAACTTTATATTTCAGGAATTCTCGTTCCAGATGATCCAAGGCAGACAAGAGTATTAGAAAGTGATTATGTCTTGAAAAATAATCTAACACTTTTGAAGCTTTTTGACTGTCTCCCATTTACATCAGCAACTGAAGCATTAAAAGCAGTTCATCTCCATAGGGGAATTTCTGGAGCATGTAATCATAGGCTGTAGCATAATAATCTCTAACATTATCATAGAACGCCTTCACAGCAAGAGTAGAATTGTGTTCTATGAATTCTCTTGCTTCTGCACCAATAGCAAAATCATCATTATCTTTCTATTAAGAACTTGGTAAATAACACCTCTGTGTTTATAACATTCATGTCCGCACTTTAGTTCTGCTGCAGATAAGAAGATCCTTAAGTATTGGAGTTCGTAAGACGAGCCATTCATATATTCATCTTTGAAGGATTGTTTTTTTTTTGTGTCTTTCTCTGATCCACCTGTGAATTTTTTTGAAAAAATATATGTGCTCTAACACAAACATCGACTAGAATACATCTGAAGACTTTTAGCGCCAAATAGTAAAATTATTTCCACCTGGCCTGCAATAGATGTCACGTGATGCTGCCCTTGTGTCCTCATCTTTGTAGGATTTTGTTATTTTTTGTTTCGTTTACTTTTGGCCTTTTTCTAATCCATCTGTGAAATTATTTGAAAGGAGATACTTTCGCTCTCATACACGCATGGACTAAAATAAATTACACTGTATCACAAAATACCTATAGACTGGTTTTGTACTAAATATAAATTAGAAAAAAAGAATCTGTGAGCAAAGTTTAAAAATTAGAAAACCAGTATATTGTCTTGTATACTAAGCCATGAAGCTGCTATGTATAGAATATGAGGTCAAAAATTTTAAAGTAGAGCATGTTTCTGGCTAATAGGATAGTTGCTATAAATAGTATATAATACTGTTAAGAAACAGCATGGACAAGTTTACTCTTATATTGTAGTTATGTAGAAGCCATCTTTTCTAAAATATGGTATGTGGGATTAATGGGATATTAATAAAAGTGAGAAAACAAACAATTGATTGTTTTTGGAAGGTGGATATACCAAAAAAGTGTAATCAATATACGTTTAGGTGTAAGGCGTAATTTAGTGAAAAAAAGCGTAATGATTGGCATGTATGTGTATGTAGTATAAATAAATTTATAGTTTTAACATGACTAAAATTTATGTACCCACAAAATGTTCATTATCAACGTCCTACAAAAATGTCATCGATTATTGTAATAATAAAGCATAATGATACATTTCAAACACATCACTGAAATTTAAAGATTATCTGTCTCATTGTCACTTTACTTTAATGTTCTTTACACTGTAGGTACGTAATAAATAAGACCTTCATAGGTCACATTTTCAAAATTGTCATAAAATTTATTATTATGCACAATTTTGCATGACCCCTCACCCATAAAATCCCTGTATAACTTCTTTATGGATGATATCTTAGAAGTGTATCACTAATTAAAATAACTGATGAAAATTTATTTAACTTGTATGAGATAAGAAAAATGTGTTAGCAGATTGAACACTTTCATTTCCAGTATAACCATGATCATCCCATACAAGTTTCTGAAAACATAAGACATCTTCATTATGGTAAAGTGCTGATCAACTTAAATGTTTTTAAATTCTGGAGCCAATAGCATAATGAAACCATGATAGCTGGTACATGTAGTTGAAATCACATTAGGAGAACCTTGGAAAGTGCTTCAACATAGTGCCCGGACAGAGGATGTTGGGATTTTAATGGCTTATGCTCAAATAAGGGGTAACAGGAGTCTGCTAATATTGGCAACATTCATGACCGAAATGTGAAAGTAAGTTTTGGTAGTTAAAAAAGTTGGAGATTTGGAAAGGGGCTGTCCATTTAGTACATACGCATGGAGGGGAGCTGGAATTAACCGTAATGCATACACTTGCGTATGGAATGGTATAATGATAACGTACGTACGCATAACCTATTCGACTGGGTTAAGTTGGCATTTGAATTTTAGCGGACATGAGAAAAACTTTTTAAAGTTACACAGTTATTTCTTGGATGCAAACAGACATTCAGTGGCGGTGGACTATCTGTTTTATAAAAAAAAACAAATACTATTAAGCCTTGATTGTTCATACGTGAATTAAATATAGGCCGTTATACATAATTGGGTGGTCAAGCATACATACACAGGTTGGGGTGTGTGTAAAAAAAGTATGCATGTGTACAGGGAGGGGTGTAGGGGTGCAGCTTTGCCAGACTTTTGCATACATACTAAGTGGACGGCACCAAAGAAGCTGGTGCAAGACTAAACTTAGTATGTTACCTGTGAAATCAAATAAACTGTTATTAAAAAAAATAACACATAGGAATTAAAAGATCAACTACCAAAAATTCAATAACCATTGTAATTCCAACTATTGTCAACTTATTAATGGTACTGAAACTAACATTAGTGAGCAAGACAAGAAATTATGTACCAGCTTTTTTCCCCACTAGACACTGGCAAATTTAAAATTAAGAACTATCGTGGGAATAAGTCCTATAATAAATAAAATTGAAGAATGATGCTTCATTGTGGCACCAATAGTAACATCAGTGTATGTAATGAATGGCCATGACATCACTTTCATCATTTTTATCATCAAAGAGTGCTACTGAATAAATGCTCCCACCATAAATCTTGATAGTAATTCACATAAAACAGGCCGATGTATGCAAAACAAAAGAACATTCTTCAGCAGATACACTGAAGAATTCAACATTAACAAAATATAAAAACACTTGCAAATAAGAAAACATGGTTCACCTTATCTCATGCAAAATGTACAGTAGTAAGTATAAGGAAACACAAAAACTTAACATAAGAATGAACCTTCATCTTTCTGATTAACATACCCTAAAAAATAGACTTTAGTCTGGTAGATTTCTCTTTGCCTTTGATGATGCAGTCGTTCTGGATTTGCCCAATGCCATTACTGTTCAAATGAACAAATGAAAGAAAAAGAATATATTGCATTAGATGTCAATAAATCTTGCATACTATTCGTCAAAACAAAAAGGAATAACAACATACACATAATACATAAAATTGTTTATGAAACATATCATATCATATTATTTACATCAGAGTCCACTTTAACATGAAAAAGAAAAGAAAAAGGTCAGCTTTTATATTCTGACTAAGAACTTAAAAACTGATGCAGACAGCATTGTTTCATAATTTTCCCCTGCATGAACTTTTTAACGTGGCTCTACATTTCACTGTTTTCATTGATTTTCGAATTAAGTTTGCTTATATTTTCACAGTGTTTATGTAAATATACCAAAATAACTGTGTCAATGACAGTGACACACACACATACACACAGTATATATCCAGTTCTGTATTGTCTTGACAAAATTGTGAGCTTCATGTTTTAAGCTCATTTGATGTATCAGTATTATGGATAATGGGTATGAATGTGAAACCTTATGCAGCCCTTAAAACAAAAATTTATGTTCATTTCATGATGTTTTCAATTACATACTGAACCATAAAATTTTAATAGAAGCAGAGATATTGAGTAAAAAAAAAACAATGGTAGGAAAGTTTATTTGAATTCTATATTGAAATACTTCTGGAAAACAAGCATAAAGAGAAATACTGCAAATTACGCTGGTTATTTTGTTCCTTCTTTCAGAATGATCTCCTGACAATCGATAAATTGTGGAATAAGAAATAAAAACAGGCATTGCCAACTTTTCAAAACAGTTTTTATTTTATCTTTCTTTTTTCATTTTTCCTATATTTTCTTCGTCTGATATTTGAAAACCGGTCAAACAAAGCACTGTAGAGCTATAACCCTCTCAATAGTCTTTATCATTACTGAAAAAAAACAAGTGCCTGTGACTGTAAATACTATTTAAGATGAATTAAAGTGTAAAGAATAACAAAGCAAACTAATAATAATTATTCATGACTAATGAGTTTCTGTGTGGTATAGATTTTTTAATGAATTTTTTTTAAAAAATCCCTCATATTGCTATGATATCTGCAGTGTGATTGTTTCTAGTGATGTCTAGCACTGGGGCATCATGCAACAGACATGTAGCATGATGTCCCACCCAGTCACATTAACTTGACACCAGTTGGACCAGTCCTAACACTAACCTCTTAATGATGAGCGCCAAGCGAAGCAGCTGTTAGTACCATTTTTGTTGTAAGTCTTTGGTATGACTTGGCCACAGGATTAAACCCATGACCTCCAGCATCTGAGGTGGACTCTCTAACCAATAGGCCACCAGAGTGGTTCATGACTGATGAAGTCTAAAATAACTTGCAAGATGTATCGTTTGTATTGATTCCCCATCTGTTGTATCAATATGTGTACCACAGCAGCTAAAGTAAATGAAAGAGCAGATCATGAACATTCAAATTCATTTGCATAACCAGCATGTAAATCTGAAAATTAAATGATATGAAATCATCAATGTGAACAAACAAACATTGAATATTTGAATAATGCACTTAATAATAATAATGTGAAATAACTTACACATGATGAATTGAAAGTGAAATATATAAGACTTAATGGAACTATTGCTTTTAATACAGATACATGGCACTTGTTGCCTTTAGTGCTTGTAGGAAAAATTAATAATTGTGGCTGATACGGGGTAAAATATTTACTTTATTGTAAAATGGAGCAATTGAACACACAATTGTGACAAAGATTTTAAGTTTATATTAATAAATAATAGACAATTAAAAAATGACCATACAAAGCTTAAGGTAAGGGAAACGTACCATTTTTTTATGACAAATTGAAATGTTTTTGTTAGCTTGTCTTTAGCATAGGACTCATCTATAATGTTTCAACACAGTGAAGATGTCATGTGAACATCTTTTTTGACTATAAGGTGACAAAGCCCTTCTGTAAAGAGCCATATAATTATCAGCTGAAATACAGAAGGAAATAATCATAAATTACAATGATATTTTATGCGCAAAGGAACAGTAAAGTCACTATGGTCTAAAGAAAAAACATGTTAAAAATAATGCTTAATTGATAAAATAATTTAACCTAAGAATAGTAAGCTTGGTGAGTATAATATGGTGATAATGTTTGGGGTTCTCAATAAAGTATGTATGAAACAACTGTGATTTTTTACCACCTTTCCCCTTACAGACTGCACAGAATATATTTTTGTACACCCACTGTGTAAACATATTGGTGAGTCACCATCCCTTTTCCAAGAATAGCTGGGACAATTGAATTTTGAATGATGAAGTTATTAGGATATTCATTAAATATAAGCAGAGGTTTAAATTAATACTAAGTAATGAAACTTTACAAATGAAAATAAGAAAGTGTTAAACAGCAACTAATATTTAGTAGATTTTATCAGGTTAAAAAGTGTAATAGTAAAAAATCAGAAAGTGACTAAATTTATGATTTCAACCAATCGAACTGGATTACTGGAATATTTTCAGGCTTGTCATCACTTGGAATGACAAAATGACCGATTTCAATTTTTATCACCAGCTTTGACATCATCGAAATCATGAACATTAACAGTTCTTTTCCTGAATGACAACTATTGTAAGCTGTGTATAATCATGTGACATTTCATGCTGAACTGTAAATGGTACGGCTTTACAAATTCTCATGAGGAGTCAGGGTCTGGATTGCATAATATGTCAGATCATGAGATATCCCAACCAGTCCTGTCAGAAAATGAAGAATAAATATGTCTTCCACAATGTGCACCATGGGCAAGAACACTAAAAGGTAATCAAACTTCATAACTTTAAGTAGTAACTGGCTCTGCTTGACTTGGCATAAGGGCCACTTTGCATCTAACTCATCTGCTTGTTATGATTCTGACTTGACTGGCTCAACATCTATAAATAAACATCAGTTATCAAGGGATTTTGACAACTGCAGCTGCAGAAAATGCTCATTAACAGTCACCCTGCTGCTAATGCTTTTTCAAAACACTTCACCCTCACACCATGTATACATACTTTATGGATGACCCATTAGTTTAGGAGAAAAAACATATATGACAGAATGAATTAGACAGGTCAGTATCACAAGCTTTATATAAATCATTATATAATAATGGTAAATGTAAATATATATGGACATGTTATTTCAGAGGTCTCGGAAATGCTTAATCACGCGTATTTGGAGGCCAATGTTTTATCTTGGATGTAATAGGTGGGCGGCAACAATCAAAGACTTACCTGTCATGCTTCAGCCACCTGCTTAGTGGGTAAATGTGTTGATTCATTAGCTGTGTTGACATTTACATTGACATAATTTAGTGGCTGAAAGACCCATTGATATACAGGTTGCCATTATAAGACTACATTAAAAAAGAACACAATGCAATAACTGGGTGGCAGGTTCAAAGGCTGTAACTGGTGGCTGGATGGGACAATGTATTGATATTTACTGTGAATAAATTCAGAGGCAGAAAGAACCAGAGATGTAAATGTGGTCATTTATAAGAGTATATCAAATAAATAAATTTATATTTTATTATTGTCTTAATTTCTGAGCAAAGTAGAATAAGCAGTGAATGTGACCTCGGAATCAATACATGCTGAGACTTAAACAAAATACCATTCGCAAATTTGGATAAGTTTTTTGGGATTAAACAGCAAACTGACAAAGACTAAAGATATTCAGAAGAGTACTCAAGTTACTAGTCTAGAACTGATAGTTCGGATGACACAGTATCTAAATGTATGAAAGTGCTTGGAATAAGACATTCTTTGGACTGATAAAATGTGTGAGTGTGTGTGTGTTTAACGTAGCTTTAATAATTGTTCAGTCCTATCACTATGATGTCTAAAGTGCGACAGTTTATAGTGATGTCTTGCACTGGTGCATCATGCCGCAGACATGTAACATGATGTCCCACGCAGTCACATTATCCTGACATGACACCAGGCTCACCATTCCTAACACTAACCTCTTAATACTGACCGCCAAGCGAGGCAGCTGTTAGTACCATTTTTGTAAGTCTTTGGTATGACTCGACCGGGGATCGAACCCACAACCTACCGCATCCGAGATGGAGTCTCTAAACACTAGGCCACCGGAGCGGTGGGGGAAAGATGATGCTACATGTCTGCAGCACGATGCCCCAGTGCTAGACATCACTATAAACTGCCACACTGCAGACATCGTAGTGATAGGACTGAATAATTACTACAGCTACGTTAAACACACACACACGCACAAACTCTTTTTCCAGAAATCCACTGGCAAAGAAGAACTAGTATCTTACGGTCATGTAGTGCATATTAAATATGTACATGATAGGTGGCGCTATGCAAAAAAAACCCTTAAATTTTCAAGATATTAAACCCGCAATATCGTAGGAAGAAATGCAACTGCAAGAACCAAACAAAAAGTAAATGAATTCTTACTAACAGTTTAATTATATATAATAGTACTAAATAGTAATAAAACAATGCGATCGTATTACCAATTCACGAAAACTGATAAACCAGTGCTATACATCACTATAAGCTGCCACTGCAGACATTATAGTGACATGACTTAAATTGTTTTAAAGCTATGTTAAAAATCTAAAACACACACTGTAATATACAGGCAAATGTACGTTTATATGGACATGTTATTCGTAAAACTTGAATAGTACTGATTGTTATTGTCACCAAATATGGATTTGCACTGACAAAGTTATCATTCAACTTAATGCATCTGCTGAACAGACTTCTGATGTTAATGATCAGCTGACTGTAAAATATCAATAAGATTACCATCAAGGTTGTAAAATGTCTGTTTTAGGAGATTTTTGGATGGATTTTGGTATGTATAGGATATGGGAAGATATAGACCCGTATATAGACCCAGCTAAGTCTTTACAACTGCTACGGTAACATACATTTGAGTGATGAAGCTGTATCATGTATATTTATCATTTAAGTAGACCAAAAAGGGTCTTAAAACTTGTGTCGTTATGTCACAAAATTTATGAGACTCAGTCAATTCAGTTTTTGATTTAAAATGATTAAAATTTGAATTATTTGTTTCCTTTTGTTTAGATTTTCTGTTGTCTACTATACACGAGTGCTTTGATATTTCTGGTCATAAAGTCTGTAATCAGCAAGTAAGTTAATAAAAACAATGACCCTCAAGATATAATTTAAGTCTGTTGTTGTCATTTGTATTAAAATGAATTTATTTTCCACTATAAATCAGATGGCTGTGGGAAACAAGCAATAAATTGATGTTATGAAAAGTCTGTGTTGTGAAAGGGGAGTTACTCTGATATTGCAGTAAGACCAGCAACAACAAAAATAATCTGATAATGGCATATACTTGTATTAATGTTGGAAATTTAATGTATCATTGTGTTGCACAAAGTGTAATGAACTTGAAAAATGGATGCTACTTCTATGGCACTCATTATGCCACCTGTGCCCTACAGCAACATAAACTTATAAGAAAGAATTAAAGAAATGCATTTGTAAATAACCAACCACAATGACTGGAGTTGCTCTGTGATTGTTGCTGAGAATGAACAATGAATATGAGGATGAAAGTACATATAAACCTACGATTGTTTGAACAACAACTGGTGTTTCAATGAAAAGTAATAAATTCTGTATAATGCAGCTTTCAAGTCAACACCTGTTAAATGCAAAAGCCACCAAAAAAAAATGACATTAACATGCTTCACATTTTGATTCTTATTTGCTAACAAAGATAAGATTTCCTAGTCAATGACCATCACAGTAATCATATGATCTAACTCTTGTATAGCATTATCAGACAACAAACTGGCTAAACATTTTGTTAAAGTGATAGAAATTTTAAGAAGATATTGATTCTACCTGAGAACATAGGTTAAGGATATTATTTTTAAACAGTAGTATTCATGGGTTTATTAATCAAATAGTGTACGTGTCAGCAATACTGACATTTTCCCAAAATAAACTGGTGATTTAGAACTAGTAACCTATGGTCATGTGGTACATATAAGTACACAATATGTGGTGCAATAGATAAAATAAATACCGAAATATTAAAAAATATCGAGATACCACAGAACCAGTATCGTCGGAAGCTAGACCATACCATATTGGTTTTTCCACAGGGGCTCGTATCGTTACTTACAATTGACCTGTCATATATATACTATAATACGATATTTATGTTGTAGAAATATCTAAAATGGGGAGGCAAGGGTCAGAGGACACTCGTATCGTTACTTACAATTGACCTGTCATACATATACTATAATACGATATTTATGTTGTAGAAATATCTAAAATGGGGAGGCAAGGGTCAGAGGAAACTCGGACTAATGTACTATATAATAACTACAATATAGCACATGCATGACAGGTCCATTGTAAACAACGATACGAGCCCCTGTGGGTTTTTCCAAAAATTTTTTTACCAGTCCTCGAAAATTAATAACGGTAAAAAATGTAGAAGTGTTTTAATCGGAAATAAATGTAATTGCCAGTACCCAAATAAAATGTAAATTATTTCTTAGTAACGCTGTCAGTATACATACTAATACGAGTACTGCCGTGTAGACAAAAAAATGCGATCTACTAAAACACGAAAACTGATAACGGTCATAAATGGGTATGAGGCGTACTATTTCATATAATTTCAGTTCTAATTTCAAAACGGGTCTATTAAAAAGTATAAACGTACAAAGAATTCATAGAAACGGTAATAATAATAATAATAATAATAATAATAATAATAATAATAATAATAATAATAATAAAACTAAAACTACTAGCGAAATAACCTTGCAATTCAACCAATCCACGAAAATTGATAACGCCACCAATGGCGGTCTAATTTCAAATAGAACTTTAAAAATTTGTAATAATAAACAAAATAACATGTAATTACCAGCGTTGAAATGAAACGTACAATGCATTATTAGTAACGGTTCAAGTATATATACTACCGGTCTGATAACATAATACTAAATTTCCAGCAGCACAAGTCTCCACGTCAATGTTATTTTCTATAAACCACAATGTCCAATGAAAACCATCGTTTCAACAAAGTCATTTGCATATTTGCATATTTAATGAAGGCAGGATTTCTCCATTATCCCAAGTGTAAAGTTCCTGTTGTTTATGATACCAGGATTTTGTATTTTTCCCTGCTCGTTATCAGATATTTATATCAGTGCTACACAGAAGCTAAGACTATCAATCGACTCTTTATGTCTAATAATGACCCTAGTTAGTCAAATGGCTAATTCGTCACGCATTAACATCACTCAATAACAGACCACACGAGACCTAGCGGTTCTGAGCCCGCCACACGGTACACAGCGAATAAATGAGGTACATTTGCAATCAGTTACGCAATTTTCACACTCTCTTTCATCATTCGTGAAATCAAAATCGTCTAAATTGGGTGAAATCACATGGATTATCGTAATCATATTACCTAAAGTAATGCATTCAATTCTCAAAACCTAATGTTTATGAAATCACGATAACAAATTAAACAAATTTTTTTAACTTATCTAAAGATTAATGTATGAATTCCTATGCATACCTCAACATCGCTATACTTCAAAAAGCACATTACTATACGAATGTATTAGACAACATTAATGCAAATACAAATAAATTCAGCAAAGCATTATATATTTTGCATTAAAAAAACATATGGAATGTCACATTATCATTGTTGCAAATGTCGATCCAATTCAGTTCGTCGGATTGCTTGGATAACACTTTTCTACCAAGGATTTTCTTGCAAATTACCCAGAGAAAGGGGTTTTGGATTGGAACTAAGAAAAGATTCCCAGCTGCATTCTCTGCCTTTGAGTTCAAACGTCTCAACCACCTTAACAGTCGTTGACACATCAAAGGAGTTTTATTTACATCATATCTGTTGATTAGTGACACTAAAGGTTTGTAGTCAGTATGCAATCTAAACGAGTCCAGTCCAACAAACTATCGTACATCCTTCTCACAGGCCCACACACATGGAGGTCACTCCTCTATCAGTGCATATTTAACCACGGAAGGGATAAGTGTTCTGGGACAAAATGCTACTGACTTGAGTTTCTCCCTACTTTGTTGGAATATTGCCCCACCGAGTATATTACTGCTTGCATCAGTGCTGTCAACTGTTAACGTGCCAGTGTCATAAAATGATATCACTGGCGTTAATATCAGCATCTCCTTGACTTTCGTGAAGGTGTAATCCTTATTTGTCCCCTAAACCAGGCTGTCTGAGTTCAGCAGGTCCATAATTGATCTTATTGTAGACAGGACTGAGAGATATCTACCAGGGTAGCTGATAATGGCCATAGTGATACGATGCTCACTGATGTTTAATGGAGCAGGCAGCTCTTTCATTGCGGAAACATTTGCTGATCTGAGGAGTATGCCTCCTAGCGTCACCGAAGATTTCTTGTTTACTCTTCCTAAATCCACATTTTTCTTTTGAGCATGACACCACTTTTATTGAGTGTTTCCAGTGCCAAGTTTAGACGTCTGTTGTGATCATCTAAGGTTCTGCCACAAATGAGTCTTTCATCTATAATGTCTTCTGCATCGTTATAGCCAATCGGCAGCTCTGTCATTTTTCTTTGAAAATTTTCTGGTGCCGACGTAATACCAAATGGGTGTCATTTAAAGCAGAAGCAACCCAGCGGTGTAATAAAGGTATACCATTTTGCCCTGTCTGCATGTAAAGGTATTTGATAAATTCAGCTTTCTGCATCAACTTTTGAGACGTCAGTGGAGTCTATCAGCTTCTGTGATATATCATCTATAGGAGGAAGTATACATATTTTCGGTTGACAGCCTCATTGAGCTTCGACAGGTCAGCAATAATTCTGAATTTGCCATTTTTCTTATGGACTGATACCAATGGTGCATACCATTAACAGGCCAAAGTACCCAAAGGATATTTTGTTGACCTGTTGAAATATGAAGTATGTGCCATATGAAGTATGTGTCATGTGCTGACACATTCAGTCTAGAATCCTTGGGGTGTACAACTTGGATTATGATTGTCTCAGCTTTTGTTTTGTTGAAAGAGAGATGTATTTTGGTTCAAACATAACTGTTGCAATTTATCCAGTGTTTATTTCGAAGTGAACGGCGGCTACAGATATGTTCAACATCACACGCCATGGCTCATTATCATGATCGCAAACAGATATTGATCCAATGAAGAATGCGTCTTTGTCTTCTCCATATCTGTACCTGGTTATTCTTTAAACGTGACGTCATTTACTCTTTTTCAGTGACAATGACAAAGTGTGAAGCTTGTTACAACGTCTGCGCCGATTGACTTTAGCGCGACGTCCCTCAACTCTACCATTACCTCCTTGCTAATTGTGACATGTTTGTTGTTTTGTTATGTGACCAATCTCATTAGGTTTGCGCCACCGATGATGTCAAGTTAGATTGGTCGATCCTGGTTTAGTGCTTGACGCCTTGTTCTGTTGAGAAATATCCTCCAAATTCTGTACTTTGTTTAACCCTCACTAAGGTAAGGTCGGCCTCCATTTGTAGCTTTTCCAAAACCTCTTTATCCAGAAATCCAATTGCAAGACGATACCTTTTTTCTTCGTCCTTTTGTACGCCAAAGTAACAATGATTGGCAATTTCATATAGCTTTCTTACGAATTCCAACACATACTCTCTTGGGTTTTGAATAAGTTGGTGAAAACACGCTCTTTCGTGGATTACATTGCTTTTGAAGACGAAGTAATCATCAAATGTCTGCAAAACTGGGGTGTACTTGTCGGCATGTGTGTCGTTAGCAAACTCAAACGATTTAAATATTTGTTCTGCTTCTTTCATAATTGCATATATTAGTGAACTTACTTCAACTGCCTCATCTTCTTTGTTTCATTTGGCGGCGAATCTAAAGCGCGCAAAACGCTGTTGCCAATCCGGCCACTGAACTGGCTTCCCAAAATTAAAGTTCTCCGGTGCCTGGAATTTCGCCAGTTTTACCCACTACAAAAGTTTCTGTATCTGTTGGAGTCACCTCTGACACCATTTTATGCTAAGAAGGAAGTCTCAAGTTGTTACACAAACAGTATGTATTCATATACATTCTGCGTAAACATCAATAAGCTTCCGTGATAGATCGCCACGCCCGCTGCATGCTAGATTAGTCCCCATCTATTAAGGGGAGCAGCTAATAGTTAGATTGAGCAAGTAAATTAAGATAACACACACTTGAGTTACACTTTCTAATAATGTTGTGGCGACAATTGCTAGTGAATAAAGGCATGGCTAGCATTTTATTCCAGTTAGGGTCTGGCATAGGAAAGGATGGTATGTACTGCTGTGTATATTTAGTTTACATTGTTAGCAAGTTTTTTAGTTGTTTTTTTTAAAGTTCATTATATGTTATTGATAATGTGACATTGTATATTGGACTTGATCTTGTAAAACAAAATCAAGTTCATTTTTACCTGATTTGAATTATTGATGATGGTTTTGTTTATCGCAATCTAATTCTTGAACTTGTGAAAATCTCTTTGAATTTCCAGGTCTACCTCTTGTTTCCATACATGTTATAAATTCTACTTTTAGTTACATACTTCTAATTGTAACTAAGGTTTGATCTTGTAAATATCATTAAACTTGGTGAAGCTAATTTACCATTACGTATGGACCTGTAGAAGACTAAATATCATGTTAATGGAAAAATTATTCATTCATACTTTACCATCTTGGCAGAATCGTTTGTATTACGTTGCGTCCAGTAATATATTTGGGCTTGAATTTATTTCTTCAAGTTATTCAATTCAAGTTGTTTTTCGCTGGAAATACAAAATGCTCTAAATTGACGTTCTTATAGAGATTTGAATTTATATTGAAGTATTAAATAAGGATTGAATTCTTGGCTTGAATTAGTCTGATTCAACAAAAGACTGTTGGTATATCAGCATTATACGGGCCATCACGGACTTTTACCAAGCCTGTTACTTGTCACTCTTTTCTATTACTTTTGTTAGGAGCACATAGTCGTGATACCATACTGGTACCACACTTTCTGGAAATAATCGAAAACATCCTCTTTAACAATTTAAAAAAGATTACTAAGGTGGCGCTCTACAGTTTCGTACTTTGCATAGGGTTAGAATTTTAAAGAAAAATAATTTTCTGGGATTTCTTCACTGGTTATACTGGCAATATAATAAAGACTTTGTATATCTTAGGTGTTGGGAGAAGAACTTTCAATTCCCTTTATTTTGATGTATGATTGATTGGTGTACTTTAGGTTCGAGAGTATACAGCTTGGGCTAACATAAGATGTGCTCATGTAAACAAACTGCTAGCTCCGCATGGTCATTTTCACTCCCTGGACTTCAGAGGTAAATTGTAGAAAAATGGTACGATAACTTTTTTACTTTTCAGATATTTTGTAATTTGTTGATTTCACTTTCAGAAGCTGCTATTGCCTACTTCAGCAAAATTCGTTTTCCCTAGTTTAATAACTGCTAAAGTTAGTGTACTTTTGATTAATTCTGGCTAATTTTTCAAGCACATGGGAGCATCCATTTTGTTATACCATGCGCTTAGATCATTTACAATTTCCACAAGTGCAGTATCCAAAGAAATATCAGCCACATTACATCAAAGTAGCATTGAGATATGCCAACATTATCTCCATTGTGCATGTTACAAATGCAAACAACTTCACCTCACATACATCACTATCTGAAAAGTACATATGAACTGGTGAGCGCTCCCTAAGGGGAGCGGATCCATGAAAACGTTGGCGATAGGTATGTGGGATGAAGTCCCCAGTGTGTGACCAGCGAATGAAATCCCCCGAATTCCCTGCATTTTAAGCGTTTCCAGGGCATAAATGTAACTAAGTGCTAAAAAAAAGAGGCTAAAGTAACCTTCCGGTTTTTCGATCTCACTTGCAGTTTATAATGGGTGAATGTGAACACGGTGTACATGTAGGTAGTAGCATGTATGTTTCAGTCAGAACTAGTTCTAGATCTTATGTGGCTTGGTTTATTCATAGCCGCATGAATGTGTCGTACCAATTACCAGGGTTATGTCTATAGTATTTATACACTGTTACACTTGCTTTGACCTTCTTGCTGTAACGCTTTTAATACTCTCTCCAAAATATAGGACAGTTTTGGAGACTTGAATGTGTACACTATAGAAGAGTTAGTCATACGTATAATAAAGTACACTATGTATATATCGTGTTGTTTAATTTTCTACTGGAGTTGGGGTAATCACGAGATTTTCTTTCTTATTTTTTTTGTTTATCATCCTCAACAGGAATATTTTCTTCAATTTATTTTGTGGCGGAAAATCATTTCGCTAAAAATTCCAGCCCATCTTCTCCATTCGTTTTAATCGACTCTTCCGTCCATTATTATACTTTATAACCTGTAAGGATGTAGCATTCTTAGTGGGCTGACCAACCTAAATGTGTTGGGTGGGTGCCATGGGTCTCCTTTCGAACTAGAATATTTTTGTATGTATGTATGTATGTATGTATGTATGTATGTATGTATGTATGTATGTATGTATGTATGTATGCATGCATGCATGCATGCATGCATGTATGTATGTATGCATAAGTCTCTATACGTGTTTCCATGTGTTGCTAAAGTCACACCATGTACAAGACAGTCCCAGATATTTTGCCTGATTAAGTCCAATTCCATGCAATATGATTGCCAATCTTCAGCGCCATGACGTCACCTCACCTGTTCCATTCCTAAGGTCCCTATACAATCATATGACGCTATACAGTCAAAATATTCCCCATGTTAAATCCCTTGAGGCTTAATGTTCCCATGGTAATTTCTAAAAAATTGAGACTATACGTTCCAGGGTGTGTGAATTTGCCCGTAATTTATTTTCCCATTTAGGTAAATGTTCTCAATCAAGCTAATGTTTCCCACTATTCTACTTATGTTTGTCCCATTTTCTTTCCTTTTTTTTCTTTATTTTCGCACACTTAACGTCTGATACAGCTACTTCATTTTGTATGCTCTTAATCTGTGTTTGTGATTCGTCACCTGCTCTGCAGATAGCCAATTAAACTAGTCTCATAGATAATTCAGTCTCTATTCATTGCATCCTGTACATTTTCAAATTTCCCGTTCTTAGCAACCAATCTAAGTTCAGTTACAAATTGGTCAATGGTGTCATTCTTTTGTTGGATTCCTGCATTGCCTCTTTGCCTAGGTAACATATGTTTCTGCTTTAGATTGCAATGATCCTCAAAATTCTTGATACGTGGATCAATGTTTTCAGCTTCATGTGCCTCAAATGTAAATGTGTTTTTTATGTCTCTATCAACCTGACCAATACTGTACAGGAAAGCACTGAATTGTTCTTTGTCTTCTTTATCCGCAAGCGCAATATCTAAGTAAAATTGCAACGCCTGCTTCATCTTTCTCTACGTGATGGTAGGAATTAAGAGTCTGTTTCTTAACCCAAACACTTTTGTTTTCAAATTTCACTATCGTTATGGAGATATGCATCTTAATAAAATCAATACGAGTTATTCCAAAATTTTCACTTCTGACACCATGTTTGTTATGTAAGCTGAATAACATAAACAAAGGTTTGGTATAACTATTTTAATGGCTAGATTAAAACTGACTAAAACAAAGAAAACACACGCACACTACTTCCCAGCGTTATTGTTATAATAAGGCAGATAGGATTACAACCGAGTGTGGATCCTAAAGCTGACTATATGAGACCTATAACTGTCAGAACATTTATAACAATATAATGTGAGAATCCTATACTACCACAACACAAAGGTGACTTGCCACGATTTAACATCCGGCATGAATAACCGACACCTACGTGACTTCCTAT
This sequence comes from Unio pictorum, assembly GCA_030141615.1. NCBI lineage: Eukaryota > Metazoa > Mollusca > Bivalvia > Unionida > Unionidae > Unio > Unio pictorum. The sequence continues at coordinate 3,130,189 of JARLTB010000076.1, forward strand.
TACACATCAAGACTCGACATCATGACACCTAGATGACATGCCATGATTGAATATCGGGACATGAATTCAGACCCTATGTGACTTGCCAGTATTTGGACATATCAATATTCAACTAATTATAGCTTCAGGAAGTTTTTTATTCGATCTTAAGGGAATTTTTAATTTCGCGGCATAAGCATTTAGTTCAACGGAAACAATGTCCCAAGAAAATCTATATTTTTAAGAAAACTCTATCAAAATGAAAAATCAGTGCTACTAGCTGGAAATTGACCGATTCACATACCTCAAATTATTTTAGACGGTTCCTACACTTTTGTTTAGATGTTGTTCTATATTTTTAGAAAATCAAACTTCTATTAATGTTCTTTAATTAAAATCGACCAGACGCCGTGCGGTTGTAATCGAGATATTCTTGTTATATTAATGGTATGACCGATAAGTAAATGTCCAAGACAGAATAAACATCAGAGGCAGCAAGCGGGGTATTCTTTTTTATATTATTTAGATCTAAGATCTGCCGGGGCGTTTGAAATTGAAAACTTACTAACACGAAAAATGAATGACATGAACATGACAAACCTGAAAAATGACATAGAAATGGTGAATGAAGACACGTTTAGTTATGTTCATTTAGGGTATTCCCCTTTTAGTCAGCGTTAACAGCTTCAATTCTGCCCAACTCACTTCATGAATGGCATGAAGTGGGTTTCTGGACATTTTTTTGCTTCGTAAAGTCTCCTTAACTGAAGCAACGCTGCATGTTGCCACACCTAGAAAATAAAAGAAACATTTCCGCAAAACATTCAAGTGAGTATCATGTATGTATCAAACACAAAACATGAAAAGGAAAACAAAATATGCTACCATTCTACACTATTGAGTACTTATCAAGTCGACACAAAGAGTTCTTATCGTCGCACAGCTCTGATCAGAAAGGGTACCGGGGAGAAAGTTATTCCCAGAATTCCCTTCAGTTCTGGAACTTGATCGCGCTCTACCGGAAAAAATTCGAACTTCTGAATTAGTGTGGCAATAAAGAGAAATAACTCCATGCGAGCTACACTTTCTCCGAGACTCACACGCCTTCCGATGGAGAAAGGAATGTGTTCCTCAGGCTTTGTTATGCGATCATCTGCATCTAAATACCTTTCTGGTCGGAACACGTCTGGATCTCTAAAAGTAGAAGGATCTCGAAGTACAGAATCAAGATTTACAAGGACTGTTGTTCCTTCGGGAATACGGTAACCCCGAAATATGATTTCGTTTGATACGGCGTGAGGCACTGCCAGGGGAACCACGGGATATACCCTTAATGTTTCCATGATTGTGGCCTCCAAGTATGGGAGATGTTGTTTATCTTTTAATTGCGGTAATCTTTCTCTACCAACTACTTGATCTATCTCCTTGAAACACTTATTTTGAATCTCTGGAAAATGAAGAAACTGTAATAAAATCCATCTTATACTCGTCGCTGTGGTTTCACTTCCAGCACCGAAGATATCCCCTAGCGACATGTATAGTTGCAAGTCAGTGAAAGTGGAGATTTCGTCTGCTTCTTCTCTTTCATTAGCCTCAGATATAAAGAGATCGATGAAGTCACGCGCAGTCCCTTTCTGGTAAGTGTTCCTGTGTTCTTGAACCATACTTTCAAACCACCTCTTAAATATTTCTGAGTTTTCTTTCAGAAGTCTCATTTTTAAAGGATCTCCAGGAAAATATTGAAGGAAAGGAAAACAATTCACCAAAACACCAGCATTGCCAAGAAGTGTCGCTGCTAGATCCATTTTATCCAGAAAATCTCTGAAGTTGGTGTCTGTATGCTTGAATCTTTTTCCAAATACGATCTGGCAGATAACATTGGCAACGCATGTATTTACTATGCCTTTAGGTTGGAAAGGATGTCCATTTTGTTCTTCGATGATTTTTACTAATTCTTGAGCTTCTTCAAGTATGTTCTGTTCGAATGACGGGCGCCCAAATCCAAACTCCTGTAAAGCGTTAACGGCAAATCGTCGGTGCTCCTTCCACTTTGCTCCAGAAGTGAATATAATTCCGCTATTTTCATTCAGGGTCTCCGAAAGGAAATTTATCGGTCTGTCTGAAAAAAAGCGACCATTTTGAACAAGAGCTTCCTTGATGGCACTGTATCCATTGATAACGATCATAAGTTGGCTGCCCATATAGAAACTGTATATGTCTCCATATTCGTTCCGAAGTTTCCGAAAATACTCGAGAACATCCTTGTTAAGAAATGACAGAAGGTTACCAAATATTGGGAGCACGGGCTTTGGGAATGGTGGAATATCAGTTGGCAATTTGGTTATGTAATACACTATCAGAAAGACCAAGAAGAAAACAAAAGATGTAGTTACGTTTGCACTGTAGAATAACACCTCGAACATGTTGGATGATTCTGACTAGCTTATTATAATATCCTTTCCTGTCACTTTGGGGATAAGGGCAAGTAGTCCTATGTCATGAGAATGGAACCCATCAACATATAGGTACGTCTGTACGTAGCAGTGTGTTTAGCGTATATGTTTGAATGCACGTTTTGTACTCTTTATGTTGCACTGTGAACGATTATACCTTTTGTAAATCGATATGCCGCAATGTCGTTTCCAGTAGAGTCCATTTTGTAAGTATGTAGGTTAATGTAAAACTGCTTATAAAGTAGGCTATACTATTTAGCTGTAAGTATCCTCGTTGTTCACGTTATATGAAGCGTGACTACTTCTATATTTGGTGATACAATAATTACGTGACTTCAATATTGTAGTTCTCATGTTGACCAAACATTTTAATCGTCTTAGAAACTACGTAAATCGATCGATACGTGACTCTTTTTTGAGATCCGATTTTGGGGAGTTAGATTACAGACTTAGGTGAACAAGATCTTATACTGCTAAAATGTGTCACATTAAATGATCACCCGAGTACAATGATAGTGATATACAAAGCCACTGTATGAGTTTTGTTTATTTTGAATGCTTTAAAGATAAGGGCGATATTAATATAAACGACCTTTCCTTTAAAAATAGTGTCATTCAGATCATAAAGTCAATGTGTAGACTATTCAGTTTCCAAATGAAGTCATAGGATATTGCTATATGATTCATTTTTACCAATTATACATTATTTCTCACAGTAATAAAGATTAACATTATTAATAATTTATTTCGAGCTTAATATGGCAAAATGTAACATTCACAAGTGCCTATAATTCCAATTTATTTTCTAAAGTTTTTCAAGGAAGAAACCAAATCAGAAATATGGGCGTTTTTAAGTACTGTGCTATCCATATAGTTATATGAGTTAATTCATTTTGCATTCACAACACCTTCTAAAAATTGTACTAACAGCAGCCTCGGAAGGCGCTCAGCATTATCAGCTTAGTGTTAGGACTGGTTTGCCTGGTATCTGGATAATGTTACTGGGTAGGATATGGTATTACATGTTTGAGTCATGATTCCCCACGTCCAGACATCACTGTGGACTAGCACACCGCATACGTAGTAGCGATATGACTATAACATTTTTAAAGCTAATACCCACATTACACACAGGCACACTATAGCATGATGGACTTTAATTTAAGTTTGCTCGTTTGGGAAAAAATGAAAAGTGTAGTGATTCATTAGTACTTTATTTCTGCTCTGAAAGTGGCATGTCAAGGTATAACGCTTTCAGCATTGCTATGATAGTCAGGATAACACATGGGAGGCCAGGGTACCGGGTTATCCAGCCACTCTGCGAAACTATAAGACTGGTTGATTAAATGTACGATCACGGTAATAACATAGGTTACCAAAACATGACCAATCATCGGTCGCTGTCAGATCTTCATGTATAACAGTGCTGAATTTATTTTAGTCAGATTGCAAGTTACCTGGAAACTTACCAGCCAGATTTACTAAAAATATTTTCATGTAGACACACTAGATACACATTTGGGGGTGGGGGAACAAGTAGTAAATAAGATAAGTGATATAGATAAGACTGATTTGAGATTCAGTGCAAGTGAAATGCTTGCAGATAATAAACATATTTTTTTTAAATATTTGTTTCCGATCTTTAGTTTGCGCTCTTATGTCGGCGCTCTTTTGTCGGCAAATTAGTGCGCTCTTATGTCTGCGCTCTTATGTCGGCGTTGTAATGTTTGCGCTCTTTTGTCGGCGCTCTTTTCTCGTGCGCTCTTTTGACGGGGTGCCGGATATAACATACCTAATGTGCTGACCAATTTAAAGGTGTTGTGTGGGTGTCATGGACCTTCTTTCGGACTAAAATATATTGTTTAGCTAATGAAATGGAAATAATCAGTTCCTTTTATTGAAGTAAAAAAGAGCACTTGTTTAGGCTATGTGCCCCCTACCCCTATTGTATAGCTGTAAGGTCTGTCCTTTATGATGTCTTTATACGTTAGGATTACCATTATGAGGCATATAACTCGTTAGATGTTACTCGTGGGACGGCAAGAATGCTGAGTCTGCATGGCACATTGACTATTTGGAACTGAGTCTGCATGGCACACTGACAACTTGGATACTGAGTCTGCATGGCACATTGACTACTTCAATGTTGAGTCTGCATGGCATATTGACTACTTGGATACTGAGTCTGCATGGCACACTGACGACTTGGATGTTGAATCTGCATGGCACATTGACTACTTGGATGTTGAGTCTGCATGGCACATTGACTACTTGCACGTTGAGTCTGCATGGCACATTGACTTGATCTCCACATAAGATTATTCCGAATTTTAATTTTAATTATCGGCACTTTTACTTTTAATTCTATGATAATTTGAGATTTAATTCGTAATGCCATACGTTTCTGGCTTTTACAATTTCACTTTGTATTCTAGGGAAATCAATTATTTGTTGAATTTTACCAAGCATGTTGCTTCTCACTCTTTTCTATTGCTTATATTAGGAGCACACAGCACTAATACCATACTGGTTAAAAAATTTCTGGAAACACGCGAGAAAATCCTACTTGAAAAAGAAAGAATTACCAACAAATCGAAAGCCCGTGTTTTGGGTCTCGTAAAATATCGTTTATACCATAAAGACATCGTACTACATTGGTTAATATTTGTAAATACTGTGTGGGGAGGGAGAGCCATAAAGACATTGGTGATAGTTATGTGGGGCGAAGGCCCCATTGTGTGCCCAGCGAATGAAATCCCCTTCATCTCTTGCAATTTAATCGTTTCCAGGCAACAAATGTAACTCTTTAAGTGCTAAAAAAAAGGTTGAATGAAACCTTCCGGTTATTTAATCTCACTTGGCTTTCTCACAGTTTATAAGTGGGTGAGTGTAAACCTGGTGTTCATGTAGGTAGTAGCACGTATGTTTCAATGAGTGTTAGTTCTTGATCTTATGTGGCTTGGTTTATTCATAGCCGCATGAATGTATCGTATCGATTACCAGACCCACGGGGTTAATATCTTTATTATTTATACACCGTTACACTTTCTTTGAATATTTGCGCCCCCCCCCTCCCCTCTCTCTCTCTCTCTCTCTCTCTCTCTCTCTCTCTCTCTCTCTCTCTCTCTCTCTCTCAAAACCTTCTTCTTAGGACATTTTTGGAGACTTGAATGTGTACAAGTTTGTTTGAATGAAAACTTTTGTATTAAGTCGGGTTGATAAATATTCCGGTAACATGGTAGAAGAGTTGGTCATACGCATAATAAAGTTCACTATTTATATATGTTCTTGTTTAATTTTCTACTGTAGTTGAGGTAATCACGAGATTTTCGTCCAACACATTTGTTCTTTTACCTCAATAGTATTTAGTTTTTTTAAATAATAATAATAATAATAATAATAATAATAATAATAAGATATTATTATTATTATTATTATTATTATTATTAGCCACAAAAAGAATATTTTCTTCAGTTTATTTGGCGGCGAAAACTTATTTCGCAAAAGATTCTAGCCCAACTTGTCCAATCTTTTTAAATTAACTGTTCAGTCCCTTATTATACATTTTAACATGGACGTATGTAACATTCTTAGTGGGTTGACCAATCTATAGGTGTTGGGTGGGTGCCATGGGTCTTCTTTCAGACTAGAATATTTGTTTTCTGTTGCCTTAGCTATAGCAATGAAAATAAGCATTTTTTTGTTATTGAATTCGAAAAAGAATATGTGTTTAGGCTATGTGCCACCTACGAAAATTGTATCATTAAAAGGTCGGTCCTTGGACATTTGGATTACTATCAAGAATGTGTCTTAAGCGAGTCCTCGTATACAGACCAGACGTTGGAAGAAGTTTGAGGGAGGAAGACCTATACGATGCCCTCTATGTTAACGAACTTATGTTGAGATACAACTCAAAGGCCATTTTCAGTGCCACTCACATGCCTCGAAAAGATATGCTTTTTTGCATTAAAACCATGTATGTATGTATGTATGTATGTATGTATGTATGTATGTATGTATGTATGTATGTATGTATGTATGTATGTGTGTGTGTGTGTGTGTGTGTGTGTGTGTGTGTGTGTGTGTGTGTGTGTGTGTGTGTGTCAGGTTATCGCGGGTTATGAGCTTTATTCGTATAGTATTGCACAAGCCCACTTGTCAAAGGGTAAGTGTTAAGTCCCACTTGTCAAGGGGTATTGTACAGCATTTAATAATAATAACTATAACCAACTCTCTTTTGGTACTCGTTATCTAAGTAATGACCGCCCTCGATATAATTGCCCAGTTCGAGTAGGATAATAGTAAATATAGTAAACTGAGCAAGTATATTAAACAAAACAACTCAGAGTCCCTGTAAAGATAATAAACAGTTTAATCAATTACATACACAATTATGAAACTTCCTTTCATTAGGAATACATACGGTTTAGAAATACAACAACTGTTTTTGGTGTGTCACTCAACCGATAATTTTGGCGGTTTTCGACCCTGGTCTATTATTTATCGGATGTACTTCTCTAAAATACCATCTGGTGCCTTTAAATAATTCTATCACTGTCTTCCTCTCTTGCAGAGGAATTTTCAAGACTAAATTCCAATTTAGCTAGTTCGATATTATATTCTAAAGATTTTTCGTGTAAAACACCCATCTCTTATTTAACCGTGACCAATCAGAATCAAATGTATTTTCTCCCGCTTTTGTCTGAAAGTTGCTTACGTCATGGTCAGTATGACATGTTTTGGTTTTAAGTAATAGAATCTCTGCATTTTCTCAATTCTGACACTTTTCGTGAGAAATTAAACTTTAAAATGTCGCTATCGGTCAGTCGGCTGCTGAACAAACACGGTTAATTAGTACAACGGTCACATCCTACTATACAGATCTCTATCCTTTGCACGATGTGTCTCATAAATCTAACTAATGACTATCTGGTCCCACCTAATGGTTTATTAATAGATCGACCGACAATTTAGCATTTCACAGTAGGTATGTATATATGTATGTATATATATATATATATATATATATATATATATATATATATATATATATATATATATATATATATATATATATATATATATATATGTGTGTGTGTGTGTGTGTGTCTGTACGTACGTATGTATTTCTTTTCTTTGTTTCTTTATTTTACACCATTAACTTCTGATGCAGCTCCTTTTTGTATGCTCTGAATCTGCGTGTTGGATTCGTCACTTGCTCTAATAGCCAGTCTCATAGACAATTCAATCTCTATTACATTGATCCTGTAAATTTTCAAATTTCCCGTTCTTAGCAATCAATTTAAGTTCAGTTACATATTGGTAAATGGTTTCATTCTTATTATTGGATTTCTGCATTGGCTCTTTGCCTTCGTACCATAATATTATGTTTGCTTGAGATTGCAATGATCCTCAAACTTCTTGATTTGGACACATCGATATTCAATAAATTAAAATTGCAGGAAGTTTCATTCGATGCTTAGGAAATTTTTAATTTTGCGGCATACCGGTAAGCATTAATTTCTAATGGAACGATGTCCCCATCGTTACGTGATATATTTTTTTTTAGAAAAATCTATCAAAATGAATAATCAGTGCTACTTGTTGGAAATTGACCGATTCACATACCTCGAATTATTTTAGACGGTTCCTACACTTTTATTTAGACTCCCTGTATGTTGTTCTATATTTTTAGAAAATTAAACTTCTATTAATGATCTTTAATTAAAATCGACCAGACGCCGTGCGGTTATAATCGAGATATTCTTGTTATATTCATGGTATGACCGATAAGTAAATGTCCAAGACAAAATGAAAAACATAGGCAGTAAGCGGGGTATTCTTTTTTAGATTATTTAGATCTAAGATCTGCCGGGGCGCTTGAAATTGAAAACATACTAACAAGGAAAATGAATGACATGAACAAGACAAACATGAAAATAGACATAGAAATGATGAATGAAGACAAGTTTAGTTATGTTCATTTAAAGTTTTTCCCGTTTTAGTCAGCGTTAAGAGCTTCAATTCTGCCCAACTTACTTCATGAATGGCATGTACTGGGTTTCCGAACTTTTTATTGCTTCGTAGTCTCTTTCACTGAACAAAAGAAAATTGTTGCCACACCTAGTAAAGATTAGAAACATTTTCTCGAAGTCTTGAAGTGAGAATCATGTATGCAGCAAACACAAAATAAGAACAGGAAATAATATGCTAACATTCTACGCTACTAGGTACTTATCAAGTCGATACACTCAGTTATTATCGTCGCACAGCTCTGATCAGAAAGGGTACCGGGGAGTAGGTTATTCCCAGAATTCCCTTCAGTTCTGGAAGCTCATCGCCCTCTACCGGAAAAAATTCGAACTTCTGAACTAGTGTGGCAATAAAGATAAATAACTCCATGCGAGCTACACTTTCTCCGAGACACACACGCCTTCCGATGGAGAAAGGAATGTGTTCCTCGGGCTTTCTGATGTGACCATCTGCATCTAAATACCTTTCTGGTCGGAACACGTCTGGATCTTTAAACGTTGAAGGATCGCGTAGTACGGAATCAAGATTTGCAAGGACTGTTGTTCCTTGTGGAATACGGTATCCACGGAATATGATTTCCTTTGATACGGCGTGAGGCACTGCCAGGGGAGCTACGGGGTACACTCTCAATATTTCCATGATTGTGGCCTCCAAATATGAGAGATGTTCTTTATCTTTTAACTGCGGTAATCTTTCTTTACCAACAACCTGATCTATCTCCTTGAAACACTTATTTTGAATCTCAGGAAAATAAAGAAAGTGTAATAAAATCCATCTTATACTCGTTGCTGTGGTTTCACTTCCAGCACCAAATATATCCCTTATCGACATGTATAGTTGCAAGTCAGTGAAAGTGGAAATTTTGTCTGCCTCTTCCCTTTCATTAACCTCCGATATAAAGAGATCGATGAAGTCACGCGCAGTCCCTTTCTGGTAAGTGTTCCTGTGTTCTTGAACCATACTTTCAAACCACCTCTTAAATATTTCTGAGTTTTCTTTCAGAAGTCTCATTTTTAAAGGATCTCCAGGAAAATATTGAAGGAAAGGAAAACAATTCACCAAAACACCAGCATTGCCAAGAAGTGTCGCTGCTAGATCCATTTTATCCAGAAAATCTCTGAAGTTGGTGTCTGTATGCTTGAATCTTTTTCCAAATACGATCTGGGAGATAACATTGGCAACGCATGTATTTACTATGCCTTTAGGTTGGAAAGGATGTCCATTTTGTTCTTCAAAGATTTTTACTAATTCTTGAGCTTCTTCAAGTATGTTCTGTTCGAATGACGGGCGTCCAAATCCAAACTCTTGTAAAGCGTTAACGGCAAATCGTCGGTGCTCCTTCCACTTTGCTCCAGAAGTGAATATAATTCCGCTATTTTCGGTCAGCGTCTCTGAAAGAAAATTTATCGGTCTGTCTGAAAAAAGTCGACCATTCTGAACAAGAGCTTCCTTGATAGCACTGTATCCATTGATAACGATCATAAGTTGGCTGCCCATATAGAAACTGTATATGTCTCCATATTTGTTCCGAAGTTTCCGAAAATACTCGAGAACATCCTTGTTAATAAGAGACAGAAGGTTACCAAATATCGGGAGCACGGGTTTCGGGAATGGTGGAATATCAGTTGGTAATTTGGTTATGTAATACACTATCAGAAAGACCAAGAAGAAAACAAAAGATGTAGTTACGTTTGCACTGTATAATAACACCTCGAACATGTTGGATGATTCCGGCTAGCTCATTATAATATCCTTTCCTGTCACCTCGGGGACGATGGCAAGTAGTCCTATCTCATGTGAATGGAACCCATCAACAGACAGGTACTTCTGTATGAAACAGTAAGTTCAGCGTACAGTTTTGAATCCACGTATTTGCTTATGTGTGTTGCACTGGGAACGATGTGTATACCTTGTGTAAATCGATATGCCGCAATGTCTTTCCCAGTAGAGTACATTTGGTGGTATGTATTTGGGTCAAGGTTAAACTGCTTGTCAAGTCGTCTATATTATTTATCTGTAAGTATCCTCGCTGTTCATGTTAAGTGGATCGTGAGTACTTCTGTATTCAGTTATAAAATAAGTATGAGACTTAAATATTGTAGTTCTCATGTTCACCTCACTTTAAATCCCTTTTAGGCAATACAAAAATCGATTAATACTTGATTCATTATTAAGATCTGATCGATTGTGGGGAGTAAGATTTCAGACTTTGGTGAACAAGAGCCGATACTGCTAAAATGTGTCACATTCAATGATCACACGATACGTCCACCATTGTTTCAGTCTACAAGCCTGGAATTGTTGATCTTTGTGCAGAAACACAGGACGTATCGTATCAGGTGCAATGATAGTGATATACAATGACACTATATGATTTTGTTTGTTTTGAAAACTTTAATGTTAAGGGCGATATTAATATAAATGACCTTGCCTTTCAAAATAGTGTCATTCATATCATAAAGTCAATGTGTAGACTATTCAGTTTCCAAATGAAGTCATGGGCCGATGCTATATGATTAATTTTTTTCCAATTATACATTATTTCTCACAGTAATAAAGTTTAACATTAATAATAATTTATTTCGAGCTTTAAAATGGCAAAATGTAAAGTTCACTAGTGCCTTATATCTCCAGTTTATATTCTAACGTGTTTGAAGGAAAAACAAAATCAGAAATATAGGCGTTTTTAAGTACCGTGCTATGCATATAGTTATATAAGTTAATTCATATTGCATGAATTACATGCTTATGATGATGAAAAATGAATCCTTTTAATGGTTCATCTAAATGATCGCTGCGTTTGGTTTGGAAATGTAATGTGGTTAAAAGGTTTTGGAATGATGTTTCCTATTGGAGTTTAGATATAACGGAGAATAGCAGTCACTCCTAGTGCTACAATGAATTTATTTGCAGATACAGCTGTTTATATAGCAATTAATGAAATTCTTTGCTATTTTATTATTGTCTTACTAAGTACTTATGTATGATTAAAATAGATCCAATTAATAATGGTTAGAGGAGACACTGTTATACCATATGGCTCTATTACGTGGCTATATTATAGAGCTCAATCTAATTGCCAGTTTGTACAGGAAACAATACATTATTTCAAACGAGCAACAACAAGAACAAAAATTTGTTGATGGTAAACTGGCAATTATGAAATCTTTTTAATATCTTGGCATAGACAAGGCCGAGTGCGTGTTTTCTAGAGAGAACAGAGCCGATCGTAAGTACCCTTACCCAATAATTTCACCTACAATAGTGAAGACTTATTTCATTTGATACTTAAGAAACACACTAACATATATCATACAAATATTAAAACGTTATTACTGAAACATTGTTATCCATATTTTTAAGAAACTGTACGTTTATGGTATTTAAGACATTGATACAAAATATTTGTCAGAAGGAACACTTTCATTTCGTACCAAAGTCCGCGTCACTAAGTAGACATAGATCTATCCGCCATGAAGATTGACCTGTTAAGACTTTCATTTTCTAACTTACTGAATTATTAAAGTAGCCTATGCTGATAGAGCGTCCGAACTAAATGTGAGACGTCTCCGGTTCGAATCCCGGCAAAGTCATGCACAACACCTTCTAAAAATGGTACTAGCAGCCGCCTCGAAAGACGCTCAGCATTATGAGTTTAGTGTTAGGACTGGTCGGCCTGGTATCTGGATATTGTTACTGGGTAGGACATGGTGTTACATGTTTGAGTCATGATTCCCCAAGTCCAGACATCACTATGGATTACCACAACGCCGACGTAGTAGCGATATGACTAGAAAATTCTTAAAGCTACATTAAATACCAATATTACACACAGACACAATATATCATAATGGGCTTTAGTTTAAGCTTGCTCTGTTGGAATGAAATGAAAAGTGTGGTGATTCATTAGTACTTTATTTCGAGATGTTAATACCTTCGTTTCGCTTGACGGCCAAAGTTTGAAACCATGTTCTGAAAGTGGCATGTCAAGGAATAACGCTTTCAGCATTGCTATGTTAGTCAGGGTAACAAATGGGAGACCAGGGTACCGGGATATCCAGCCACTCTGCGAAACTATAAGACGTCACCTGACTGGTTGATTAAATGTGCGATAATGGTAATAACATAGGTTACCAAAACATGACCAATCATCGGTCGCTGTCAGATCTTTATTTATAACAGTGGAGATCTGATTTTAGTAGGATTGAAAGTTACCTGGAAATTTATCAGCCAGATTTACAACCAAAGTTTTCATCTAAACAAACTGGATACTCATTTGAGGTGGGGGAACAAGTAGTAAATAAGATAAGACTGATATGAGATTCAATGCAAGTGAACGGCGTGCAAATATTAAACATATTATACTGTGGGTCTGGTAATCGATACAATACATTCATGCACCTGTGACTAAACCAAAGCCAGATATGATCTAGAACAAGTTCTGACTGAAATATACATGCTACTTTCTAGAGACACAGAAGATTTACACTCACCTAATTCCAAACGGCGCTATATTGTAAACGAGAAAGTTTGAGCGAACAGCTGGAAGGTTACTTTCGACTCTTCTAACACATTTATAGTTATATGTATGCTCTGGAAATACCTAAAATGCAACTCATTATGAGGATTTTGGGATTGGGAGCTTGCTCTACAGACTTCTCAAAACACCATGGAAGACCAGAGTATCAGGTTCTTTGGATGAAGAGGATGAATTTATACCGAACGATTTGATTCAGATTTTTAAAAGTTGCATTTCCATACCGAACGATTTGATTCAGATTTTTGAAAGCTGCATTTCTATTGGCTAATTAAATTGTCAGCAGAACACGACCCTTAAGCGGGCGTCATCTTCAAGTAGTACCGCGGAGAACTGACTTTAATACCAGATGGATGAAGTTTAAGTTGTATGGAACATTGTATTCAGAAATAAACAACAAAACTAGCTGTGATTTGTGCATTATGTTAAATGCTGCGTGTGCATGGCAGATTGAGTACTTGAGTGTTGAGTCTGCATAGCACATTGACGACTAAAGCGCCGAGTCTGCCTGGCTACACTGTCAAAATCTTATAGTATAGATAAAATATCATGCCACAATTCCTGCAATACATAAAATGTTCGCCCTTGTGATGTCTCATGTACACAAAGTTAAACACTGGTAAACAAGTAATATTTTATATCGGGTTTAGAATGGTATTAAGAACTGTTGTGTGTTTGCTGTCTTCCGAGGATACAGTAAATGGATTGGTTTTTACCGCGATCCGACCATAATTTAAAAAGAAAAATCGAAGTTCAGTTACGTTTACTTACTTAATCTCCTTTGAAAAGTTAAATTCATTACAGAAAAGGCTTTTCAAAAGACCTTTACAGCGTTATTTAGCTGTATCGTACGATCCGGGTTGCAAAATTAGGTCTAAACGTTATGACTCGATGAAAGAATTAGGAACCCAATTTTCAACTTTGCCAAGTAAATAAGTACCTCAAATTATCCGGATGTAAAAACGCCAGTGTGTTGCATCATGGTGGGGCAAACCTCAGATGATCTACCGGCGGGGGTTTCCGAAAATCCTCGAATATGTTCAAAGTAGCTTGCAAAATGCAATATGTTGATGGGGCGATGCTTAGCAGTAAGTTAATAATCTTTTTAGCATTTACTGTCAATTCTTCTTTATGACAGACTGTAGTTGCTTTCTGTGAGGGTACCACTACCCAGAGAGACACGGTTCATTCATTAGCGAGACCATGCCATGCAATGAGATCTAAAGAAGATTGGGTGTGCCTGACAGGTTACTCGGCGTACTCAGTTATGTCTCTGATGCTACGTTCAAAATAAGTCTCATAAAAAATGCTCGTGTTTCGTCAGCAATTTGTTTTTTAGTTGTACCTAGTCTGTGAGTGTTATAGATGTGTCTGTAAATCGAAAATATCGTTAATCCAAGATGTTTCAATTTACAGGAACAATCAAAGTGTTTCCAGTATGTGTTCGTCGTTTATTAATTATCTTCCTAATCAAACGTAATCGAGGGAAGGCGTATCCCCGAACTATTTCCCAGCCGAATGAAAGTGTTTAGACGATCCATGTTTCTGGAGACGTGAAAAATAAAACAATATATTGGACTGCCCCAAAGGGCACAAGCCCGACAGAAGGTTCCTTGAGTAACTACTATGTATGAATCACATATCCTGTACTTGATAATGGGTAGGACAGGACAATGAACCGTCCAGGATTATATCGGTCTTAATATTACATGATATCGAGATTACTCATGAATATATCCATATACCCTGCGGCAAAGTTCTGATCATTTCTTGTTTTGCAAATGCAATTAAGATGTTACGGATTTGTCTAACATTGTAAAAAACCGTTTTTCCTTGGATAATTGACACCTAAGTTTGGAATTCATAAACGAATGGCTGTCATTTTTAAGAGTTTGATATGAACTGCATTGGTCTCAAATATCCAAATGTCACTAACCGTCGTTAAGTCAAATAGTGGGAGTGAACCCCAAGTAAATTGGCATTGTAGTAAGTCCACCGCCGAATTGAATCGGCCGAGGAGACGTTATAAGCTTTCTTTTCTAATCAAGATCTTGTTTGATATTTGCCACGCGTTTAGGAGGAATGCTACAAGTTGATAAGGTCTAATTGTTTCATATATACAGTGATAATTCACCCTGAACAAAGAATGAGAGAAATAAGGTTGTTCATGTCGTAAACCAAAGTCATACATGATGTTTATATAAAATGTCGTTCAGAAACGCCGCTTTCTCCGCAGTAGACGTTCTCAACGGGTAATGACATATGGTATCACGGTACCAATTGTTTTTCCTTAGACCTCAATGCTATCATTTGGAGAGATAAATATATTTTCTATCCTAATTTAGCGTTCATCTCACACACTGTTATAGAGAACAATGTTAGATTGTCAATTTGATGATGACAAAACCAGGTATTCCATTGCATTTTAGAGAGATAACTCTGCTGGAACTAGACAGGGGTATGAGTTATCTAGTCACAACATACCTATTTTCAGTCATGTATATGACATTTTCAAAAAATAATAAAAAATACAAAATATGATCTGTATAGGAATTAACATAAATTCACATGTTGCCAAGAGGCTAAAGTATTTTTTAAGCCTAACAGAAAGTACAACTCTTACATAATCCACCAATCATAGCTTGTGTTGTTATTTATTTCTGATTGGTATGGACCCTACACCTTAAGCCACACCCACATGGACTCGCGCAATTGGTACCGTTATACCTATAGCAAACCTTGATTTTTCCAATAATCTGTGAAATAGCTCAGGACTATATAACTAACAAATGTACTTAGTTTCGCTTGTCAAAAACAATTTTATGAAGTACTAAGCTATGTTTTATATGATTGTGTATAGAAATGTTATGGAGTTGTTTAAACTCTTGTATTCATACCTTTGCTTCACTATCAAACTCATCTTTTGAAATAAAATGATTTTTTTTAACTATGAGTTGTGTTTTATTCATATTAGCACTTATCGAACTTCATTTTGGTGATAGGGGATAAATCACATTATGTCATATTGTTTAATAGTAAGGTCAAAGGTCAACGCACTAGTTAGCATGTACCAGTTCTACTCTTAAAGGGACCTTTTGATCTAAAATAAAGGACTTATATTTGTTTCATGAACACAGAAAGTAACAACAAGGACAGGTGGACATGGCCCAATCTAATTATAAAGTCTTAGCTTTGAACACTTTACAGTGTCAGCATATGAATGAGGTCAGTAACCCCCAGTCCTCACACAAAGGTCAAGCTACCCAGCCTCTTTGTCATACAAATTGAAAGCTTTCCTCCTGTGTGTAGTGAATACAGTTGATGTAATAAGCCAATCTGACACCAAATAAATTAGATAAAAGCTTTCTTAGTGGTTATGATGGATTTGGGATTGAAAAATGGTGAGTAAAAAACAGAAATAGGCTCAAGTTTAACAATGAGTATAGTGAGTTCAATGGATTTAAAAACAGGAGGAAAGTGTGTATCTAAATGGGAGATATAGCTAATGATAATGTAATTAAAGGAGACAAAAGCAGCAATGAGAAAAATGAGAAGTGAGAGCTTGATAATATTATCTTAGAAAATATAGGGCGGCAGTGGACCATAGGTGCAAATACAATTCAAAGTCACCTGTGCTATTACATCCCTTACAGGCACCAAATATCAGGTGACATGGTGTTCATTCCTAGCTAATGTAAAAGGGTGAATAATGTAGATAATATAGATGCGTATAAGTTATATTTCTTCTAAATAAGAAATTAACAATAATGGGCTTCTGTTAGACAGACAAATACCTAAACCAAACAAAGCATGTTTGATCAGTTTTCAGACTTGTAAACTTTACGGGGAGAAATTATTAAAGTACTTTTAGTTCAATTTGCATCAAGACCAAGGGCTAATATGATAATTCACAAATCTTCCCTAGATTTTTAATACAAACTCACTTAAATTGTGGGTTTTTATCTATTGAAATGTATGTCTGGTGTAAGGGAGATAACTGAATGATATACATAAGGTGTGGTCTTTTTATTTCCTCCAATATATTATCCATGTACTATAGTTGGTTGAGTTCAAGAACACATGTATTAACTTCAATGCAATTAAATTATCCAAAAATGCATTACTGATAAAGTGAGAACCTAACATCCAGGCTTCTATATGTAGTAGAGACCTCAAGAATGATTATCTAACATAGGAATCACATGTTCATTTTTCAAGGCACAAAAGTTTACAACAAAAATAAAGACAATTAGAGCAGGACAATTCAAATCAAAATAAAAAGGAATACCATATCTTTAATAAATTACCTAAAATACTCATACCAGAATATTCTTTATGATACAAGTGAACTATCTACATGAGGACCAGGATTGTCCTCTATTCCTGATCTATGACATGCTTTAGAAGAACAAGAGAGTTGCTTTTTATCCCTCATTTTTTATCTTTTACGCATAAAATAGTCAATATTTGGCTAAAATTAACTAAATTAACTTTACATAACTTATTTTTTTTGCTTGTATTCTAATCTTGAAGCTGACTACACAGACACAAAGCCATCAGTCTATATATGTTATAGGTATAGTTACAAAAGCCTCATTCCAAAGCTAATGTGTCTTATTTTTTGAAGATTTTATACATTTTCTATGTAAAAGTCTGTCAATATTAGACACAAACTTCTCAATATATATTGTTTAACCAAATGACACTATGACAGTATATAAATGGTGGCTCTGTATACTCGGTGCTATGGATACACTGTGAAGCTGGTATTACCTTTTAGGTATCACGGTACCAATTGTTTTTCCATAGACCTCAGTGCTAATATTTGGAGAGATAAATATATTTTCTATCCTAATTTAGCGTGCATCTCACACACTGTTATAGAGAACAATGTTAGATTGTCAATTTGATGATGACAAAACCAGGTACTCAAATGCATTTAAGAGAGATAACTCTGCTGGAACTAGACAGGGGAATGAGTTATCTAGTCACAACATACCTATTTTCAGTCATGTCTATGACATTTTCAAAAAATAATAAAAAAATACAAAATATGATCTGTATAGGAATTAACATAAATTCACATGTTGCCAAGAGGCTAAAGTATTTTTTAAGCCTAACAGAAAGTACAACTCTTACATAATCCACCAATCATAGCTTGTGTTGTTATTTATTTCTGATTGGTATGGACCCTACACCTTAAGCCACACCCACATGGACTCGCGCAATTGGTACCGTTATACCTATAGCAAACCTTGATTTTTCCAATAATCTGTGAAATAGCTCAGGACTATATAACTAACAAATGTACTTAGTTTCGCTTGTCAAAAACAATTTTATGAAGTACTAAGCTATGTTTTATATGATTGTGTATAGAAATGTTATGGAGTTGTTTAAACTCTTGTATTCATACCTTTGCTTCACTATCAAACTCATCTTTTGAAATAAAATGATTTTTTTTTAACTATGAGTTGTGTTTTATTCATATTAGCACTTATCGAACTTCATTTTGGTGATAGGGGATAAATCACATTATGTCATATTGTTTAATAGTAAGGTCAAAGGTCAACGCACTAGTTAGCATGTACCAGTTCTACTCTTAAAGGGACCTTTTGATCTAAAATAAAGGACTTATATTTGTTTCATGAACACAGAAAGTAACAACAAGGAAAGGTGGACATGGCCCAATCTAATTATAAAGTCTTAGCTTTGAACACTTTACAGTGTCAGCATATGAATGAGGTCAGTAACCCCCAGTCCTCACACAAAGGTCAAGCTACCCAGCCTCTTTGTCATACAAATTGAAAGCTTTCCTCCTGTGTGTAGTGAATACAGTTGATGTAATAAGCCAATCTGACACCAAATAAATTAGATAAAAGCTTTCTTAGTGGTTATGATGGATTTGGGATTGAAAAATGGTGAGTAAAAAACAGAAATAGGCTCAAGTTTAACAATGAGTATAGTGAGTTCAATGGATTTAAAAACAGGAGGAAAGTGTGTATCTAAATGGGAGATATAGCTAATGATAATGTAATTAAAGGAGACAAAAGCAGCAATGAGAAAAATGAGAAGTGAGAGCTTGATAATATTATCTTAGAAAATATAGGGCGGCAGTGGACCATAGGTGCAAATACAATTCAAAGTCACCTGTGCTATTACATCCCTTACAGGCACCAAATATCAGGTGACATGGTGTTCATTCCTAGCTAATGTAAAAGGGTGAATAATGTAGATAATATAGATGCGTATAAGTTATATTTCTTCTAAATAAGAAATTAACAATAATGGGCTTCTGTTAGACAGACAAATACCTAAACCAAACAAAGCATGTTTGATCAGTTTTCAGACTTGTAAACTTTACGGGGAGAAATTATTAAAGTACTTTTAGTTCAATTTGCATCAAGACCAAGGGCTAATATGATAATTCACAAATCTTCTCTAGATTTTTAATACAAACTCACTTAAATTGTGGGTTTTTATCTATTGAAATGTATGTCTGGTGTAAGGGAGATAACTGAATGATATACATAAGGTGTGGTCTTTTTATTTCCTCCAATATATTATCCATGTACTATAGTTGGTTGAGTTCAAGAACACATGTATTAACTTCAATGCAATTAAATTATCCAAAAATGCATTACTGATAAAGTGAGAACCTAACATCCAGGCTTCTATATGTAGTAGAGACCTCAAGAATGATTATCTAACATAGGAATCACATGTTCATTTTTCAAGGCACAAAAGTTTACAACAAAAATAAAGACAATTAGAGCAGGACAATTCAAATCAAAATAAAAAGGAATACCATATCTTTAATAAATTACCTAAAATACTCATACCAGAATATTCTTTATGATACAAGTGAACTATCTACATGAGGACCAGGATTGTCCTCTATTCCTGATCTATGACATGCTTTAGAAGAACAAGAGAGTTGCTTTTTATCCCTCATTTTTTATCTTTTACGCATAAAATAGTCAATATTTGGCTAAAATTAACTAAATTAACTTTACATAACTTATTTTTTTTGCTTGTATTCTAATCTTGAAGCTGACTACACAGACACAAAGCCATCAGTCTATATATGTTATAGGTATAGTTACAAAAGCCTCATTCCAAAGCTAATGTGTCTTATTTTTTGAAGATTTTATACATTTTCTATGTAAAAGTCTGTCAATATTAGACACAAACTTCTCAATATATATTGTTTAACCAAATGACACTATGACAGTATATAAATGGTGGCTCTGTATACTCGGTGCAATGGATACACTGTGAAGCTGGTATTACCTTTTAGGTATCACGGTACCAATTGTTTTTCCATAGACCTCAGTGCTAATATTTGGAGAGATAAATATATTTTCTATCCTAATTTAGCGTGCATCTCACACACTGTTATAGAGAACAATGTTAGATTGTCAATTTGATGATGACAAAACCAGGTACTCAAATGCATTTAAGAGAGATAACTCTGCTGGAACTAGACAGGGGAATGAGTTATCTAGTCACAACATACCTATTTTCAGTCATGTCTATGACATTTTCAAAAAATAATAAAAAAATACAAAATATGATCTGTATAGGAATTAACATAAATTCACATGTTGCCAAGAGGCTAAAGTATTTTTTAAGCCTAACAGAAAGTACAACTCTTACATAATCCACCAATCATAGCTTGTGTTGTTATTTATTTCTGATTGGTATGGACCCTACACCTTAAGCCACACCCACATGGACTCGCGCAATTGGTACCGTTATACCTATAGCAAACCTTGATTTTTCCAATAATCTGTGAAATAGCTCAGGACTATATAACTAACAAATGTACTTAGTTTCGCTTGTCAAAAACAATTTTATGAAGTACTAAGCTATGTTTTATATGATTGTGTATAGAAATGTTATGGAGTTGTTTAAACTCTTGTATTCATACCTTTGCTTCACTATCAAACTCATCTTTTGAAATAAAATGATTTTTTTTAACTATGAGTTGTGTTTTATTCATATTAGCACTTATCGAACTTCATTTTGGTGATAGGGGATAAATCACATTATGTCATATTGTTTAATAGTAAGGTCAAAGGTCAACGCACTAGTTAGCATGTACCAGTTCTACTCTTAAAGGGACCTTTTGATCTAAAATAAAGGACTTATATTTGTTTCATGAACACAGAAAGTAACAACAAGGAAAGGTGGACATGGCCCAATCTAATTATAAAGTCTTAGCTTTGAACACTTTACAGTGTCAGCATATGAATGAGGTCAGTAACCCCCAGTCCTCACACAAAGGTCAAGCTACCCAGCCTCTTTGTCATACAAATTGAAAGCTTTCCTCCTGTGTGTAGTGAATACAGTTGATGTAATAAGCCAATCTGACACCAAATAAATTAGATAAAAGCTTTCTTAGTGGTTATGATGGATTTGGGATTGAAAAATGGTGAGTAAAAAACAGAAATAGGCTCAAGTTTAACAATGAGTATAGTGAGTTCAATGGATTTAAAAACAGGAGGAAAGTGTGTATCTAAATGGGAGATATAGCTAATGATAATGTAATTAAAGGAGACAAAAGCAGCAATGAGAAAAATGAGAAGTGAGAGCTTGATAATATTATCTTAGAAAATATAGGGCGGCAGTGGACCATAGGTGCAAATACAATTCAAAGTCACCTGTGCTATTACATCCCTTACAGGCACCAAATATCAGGTGACATGGTGTTCATTCCTAGCTAATGTAAAAGGGTGAATAATGTAGATAATATAGATGCGTATAAGTTATATTTCTTCTAAATAAGAAATTAACAATAATGGGCTTCTGTTAGACAGACAAATACCTAAACCAAACAAAGCATGTTTGATCAGTTTTCAGACTTGTAAACTTTACGGGGAGAAATTATTAAAGTACTTTTAGTTCAATTTGCATCAAGACCAAGGGCTAATATGATAATTCACAAATCTTCTCTAGATTTTTAATACAAACTCACTTAAATTGTGGGTTTTTATCTATTGAAATGTATGTCTGGTGTAAGGGAGATAACTGAATGATATACATAAGGTGTGGTCTTTTTATTTCCTCCAATATATTATCCATGTACTATAGTTGGTTGAGTTCAAGAACACATGTATTAACTTCAATGCAATTAAATTATCCAAAAATGCATTACTGATAAAGTGAGAACCTAACATCCAGGCTTCTATATGTAGTAGAGACCTCAAGAATGATTATCTAACATAGGAATCACATGTTCATTTTTCAAGGCACAAAAGTTTACAACAAAAATAAAGACAATTAGAGCAGGACAATTCAAATCAAAATAAAAAGGAATACCATATCTTTAATAAATTACCTAAAATACTCATACCAGAATATTCTTTATGATACAAGTGAACTATCTACATGAGGACCAGGATTGTCCTCTATTCCTGATCTATGACATGCTTTAGAAGAACAAGAGAGTTGCTTTTTATCCCTCATTTTTTATCTTTTACGCATAAAATAGTCAATATTTGGCTAAAATTAACTAAATTAACTTTACATAACTTATTTTTTTTGCTTGTATTCTAATCTTGAAGCTGACTACACAGACACAAAGCCATCAGTCTATATATGTTATAGGTATAGTTACAAAAGCCTCATTCCAAAGCTAATGTGTCTTATTTTTTGAAGATTTTATACATTTTCTATGTAAAAGTCTGTCAATATTAGACACAAACTTCTCAATATCCATTGTTTAACCAAATGACACTATGACAGTATATAAATGGTGGCTCTGTATACTCGGTGCTATGGATACACTGTGAAGCTGGTATTACCTTTTAGGTATCACGGTACCAATTGTTTTTCCATAGACCTCAGTGCTAATATTTGGAGAGATAAATATATTTTCTATCCTAATTTAGCGTGCATCTCACACACTGTTATAGAGAACAATGTTAGATTGTCAATTTGATGATGACAAAACCAGGTACTCAAATGCATTTAAGAGAGATAACTCTGCTGGAACTAGACAGGGGAATGAGTTATCTAGTCACAACATACCTATTTTCAGTCATGTCTATGACATTTTCAAAAAATAATAAAAAAATACAAAATATGATCTGTATAGGAATTAACATAAATTCACATGTTGCCAAGAGGCTAAAGTATTTTTTAAGCCTAACAGAAAGTACAACTCTTACATAATCCACCAATCATAGCTTGTGTTGTTATTTATTTCTGATTGGTATGGACCCTACACCTTAAGCCACACCCACATGGACTTGCGCAATTGGTACCGTTATACCATATAAATTATATGTTAGATATTTGTATCTAGACAAGTAAATCTCAGTCAAGGAGGTTAATATTACTTGTCTTCCCACGAGGTTTATCCGCGTGAGGAGACATATAATGTAACCCCTTGAGACTGAGACTTAGTTGTCTAGATCCAAAACCTCAACGTAGATTCCTTTTTTCACCCATTAATTTCCTTTGGAGTAAAAACAAACTTCTCATGCGATGCAAAAATACACATAGGTTAATGAGGACTGTGGCGTGATCATGTCATCCGAAGTACACAGTATTTATGCGTGTGCCAAAATAATAACAACATAAAGTGTTTCATAGTAATGAAGTATTATCACATTTAATATATAGAGTGTATATGAAAATAGCAAAATATAGTTCATATTTCTATAAAAAAAATTGTTTCATTTTCATCAGTTCCAATTTAGACAATGTAAACAATGAATACGGGACCCATACCTCTGCAGTCATATAAAAGCTATTACTGTAACAAAACGTTATATGTAGCATGATTGTCCGTGCTCTAATTCACTAGTAATTATAGACCGTGTCACTATCGTAAATAACTCTCCTTCTCTTAGGAGGTTTTGAAACTGTTTGTGACATACTTGTGTTGTAATTAATATTGATTGTAAATATACCACCCTAAAATGAAAGACTCTCCAAATACAGACCCTAGCTGATAACCAAGTGATGATGTTTAAAGTGTACGATTTCTTGGAAAATTTACATTTTTTGTCTTGGAAATATGTCAAGTGTTGCCATTCGTAGTTGACGGATCTGCTACTAGGACATTTGTGCAATAACGTGTGGACGGATAAATGATTTCCTCTGGCTGGTAAGTGCATTATTTCCCATCAAGGATTGCAATCACATGTTTGATTCAACTTGGTCACAATGGAGTTGTTTAACTAAATTAGAAAAAGGATGCTTGACATAACATATTTCTGGCTGTTATTAAGTTTTTTTAGTTGTAGTTGTTGAGATAGTTGGAATTTTTGTGCCCAGTGATTTGTATAACCTTAGTGTCTGGAACATTGCTTTCTATTAGTTTCAGACAACGATATTTTCTCACGCTGAAATGTATAATTCGTTTAGAAGCTAAATCGGGCCTGTTTGCTTTCATAGCCATTATTTTCATTAGTTAGTTAAGCTTTCGGGCACCAACTAGTGCACGTAAAAAACATTGCTTTTTGGCCCAGGTGCATGCATGTGGGTTACAGGGGCAGGGTCAAATGGATAGTTTGGGGTTACAAAAATCACTTGGACGCTTGTTTACAAAACAATTGTAGCTAGTTAACGGACATCCATCTGGAAATATAAGGTTTGAGTACTAAGTGTTTCATATATTGTGTTTTTATGTGTGTCCTCCCTTGTCCTCGTCTTTGTTTGTGTCTCGGTAAATTTTAAATAGTCTCGTTTAAGTTCGCGATCTTGTTTTAATGATATGTCTCCCCACTTTGTGTTTCTGTGTTCTTCTTCCCCACCCCGTACTCCAAAGTGTAAATTATTATTAAACAATAAAGTGTTCAGTAAACATGACGTTGTGCTGCTATTGATACAGTTATGTCATCGTCAGTTAAGGCAACAGTAATTTTGGGTTTGTTTCTTTTCCTTTCTTCAACCTATTTTACTGTTTATGTTTTAGGGCCTCTCATGCTTGAGAAAATAAAGGACCATAACCAAACTGCAATTATTTCCTCTCAGATTTCGCTCTCAGTCAATATGAAAGCCCTTTTTAACCTCTCAATTTTGTCGGCTCGAATTCACTTCCATCATTCTAACGATTTGAAATGAAACATCTTGAGAGAATGCTGTTCAGGGAAGGTACCGGCACTCCATGTATATTGCTCGTCTCATTGTTTTTCTCAAGATATTCTTTTAATAGTTTTATGTGTCACAATGTCTTGTGTTTGGTATTCACATTTTGATGCTATAAAATAAAATTTGTGAGAAATCTTTCCTCCACTTCTGTAAATCTGCTCTCTTGATCGTTTCAGTTTTTTTTTATTTCCACTTCTGATTTTCTTATTTCCTCCGACGAGATTTGGTTTGGTTTCAGAGGCACATTATTTCAGTACTTTCCCAGTCGTCAATAGGAATGAAGGATCCTGTGATTCATTACTTTGGTGAATTTTGTGAAATTACTAGTTCAGGTTGAGTATAATTTTTAAACTTCCTTCGTCCAAAAAGCATACTGTGTACATTGAATTGGTACCAAGTGGGTGGAGAACATTTACGATTTTTGCTTTCCTACCTTTAAGAGTCAAGATGTTTCCTAACTTGTGGTCCATTTTATTTGTGTCTTATCTTTATAGTTTTCTTTCTAAATCTGTTTTTGTACGTAATGTTTTAAACTTTTTGTGTTTTGGCAGCTCATTTTAACCGCATTATGTGATAAATTTATCTAGTTAGTATGGAACAATTAACTGTGCTCTTTCAAGTATTTGATGAGAAAGATTTAGATGATGATCATCTTTAATCTTGACATTGCTGACTATATTTTGAATAGGTTATAAGAATGTACCCTATCAAGGACGCGAATTGTCAGTGAGATGAGAAAAACGTATGTCCCTGTACTCTAGAGGTGGGCTTACAACTAGTAGATAATAGATGCCTGGTTTCACGAAAAGAATGAAACAATTAATCTTTATCGTTCTTTACATTTCAGAAGCACCTTTTTCGACAACTTTGCGTGGAAGTCGCCATAAATAAGTACAAGAACGTTGTGAATGTACGGAATAAAAATGTAAATATACTGTTTTTCTCAATCGTTCCCAGTTCTTCAAAAAGTAATTGAAAAGTTACTGTTGAAGAGACTTACTCGATTTAGCGAAGGAAACCATTTTCCTTGCAAGATGGAACATAGATTCCGAGACCAATACAGGTTTATCACGGTGGCCTTTTATTATGAAACAGGGAACATCAAACCATTTTGAAAGATATTGAAAAAACTAGGTTACATTCCTCAATATTGCAAAGATTTTTAATATAGTGTGGCATAATGACCATGCTACAAGCATTATTCTTTTTCGAGACTTATTCGTAGTTCGTTTCAAGATCCTAAGACGCTCGTTTCGCTCAAGGGCCAAAGCTGAAAACCTCGCTCAGTAACCAAAGGCATTGGTTTTGTTTGCTCATGATCAATGATTTAATATGGTTATAGGAGGATTCAACAAAATATGTAAAATAATACAATAGTATGTATGAAAAATAAACTATGCAATAGACATGATAGATGGAGATGGCCTTTCTGTCGGGACAATGACATCGACCGTACATCCTGATAGGTAAGGATGGTAAGCATTGCATTTATCAATAATCTGATGAGACAAAAATTATTGTTTGTGGTGGAAGAAGGATTAGAAGCGATGTAAAGAACACATGAAATTGAACAAGATATATGACATCGTGTAAGTGGATTAGATTATGTCTGTAGACCCATTCCATGTCTGACTGCCACACATCTTACTTACAACTATTCGGGTCATAGTATTACCAGGGAGAGCTGACGCGATCATTCATTAAAAATATAAATTACTCCAATGCTTCTTATATGTCTGCATCCTTTTCAGCATGGAATGTGTTGATCCTTAGCCGGTGAGTTTTGTCGCATATGTAATTAAATATATCTTATGCGTATACGATTCCATTTTGTATGGTATGTTTCTTCTCCCTCTTCGTATGTTTGCACACATTCGTGCATGAATTCATTTATCTATTCATCTGTATATTTATATTTCTATATGAGTCTAGACATGCATACATACATGCATACATACATACATGCATGCATGCATGCATGCATGCATGCATGCATACATACATACATACATACATACATACATACATACATACATACATACATACATACATACATACATACATACATACATACATACATACATTAAAGCCATTTTATGTATACAGTTGTTTCCGGTTTAATATACATTATTGTTCTATAAGATCTATATTTCAAACTAAAATTGTTATACTGCATAAATAGTATTATAGATAGATATATTTTCAGGTTTTGGTTGTGAAAACACATAACGACATTCCAGTATGACGTCATTTGACATTCTAGAAGGCACGCAGCTTCAACTTTACTCTTCACGTACGGTGAATCGAGGTCAATGACAGCCACTGGCAACGGGTCGCACGTGATGTTCACGTACTGGAGATCAATTACCTCCCCTTTGTAGTCATCAGGTTTTACATATTCTTGATGACAAGGGCTGGAACGCTACACCCATTGTCTTTCAAGATGGTAACACTTTCTCCGTTGACAGTTGCGGACGCAAGGTTTGTAATTTGGAAAGCTTGCCACCAGCTCGCACTCCTTTCTAGCAACTGCATTCACCTGGGTCTGCCGGCCCTTGGGACAATCCCTGGCTAAATGGAATGGTCGCATGCATATGAATCATGTCGATGGTTCTCGCCGACCTGCAAGACCGGTTTTTGTGGGTGAAGACTGTCCGGGTCTATAGCTGTCATCCCTACCAGGTGATCCCTCTTCGACCTTCCCGTCACCCTGACGGTTACGAACAGCCGGCTCTTCCTTCTCCACTCAGTGAGTCGGGGTCGGTCCGCGTCCCCGGAACCTCCACTTCTTGATGAGAGTGCCTGCTCGAACATCTCAGCCATGGTAGTTATTTCTTCGAGAGACCGGTGTTCTCTCTCTCTCTCTCTCTCTCTCTCTCTCTCTCTCTCTCTCTCTCTCTCTCTCTCTGCTAGAAACACTGTCAACTCGCGACGGTACGTACTCAAGACATGCTTATTGAGTATGACCTCGCGAAGCCCGTCGAACAATCGTTCGACGTCGGCCATCTTCATCAACGTCTCACATAACCCTCGAACGCGGGTGTGTAATTGAAAGTTGGAATCCGTGATCTTTTTTGTCGAGTCCCGAAAACCTTTACGGTATGTTTCGGCAGCCAGCCAGTAATGGCAAAGTAGGGCGTTCTTAAACGCTTCAAAGGCATCCGCTCGTTGGCATCTACGTTGTGTTCCACTTTGCGAGCTGCACCTTGCAAAAAGGCTGAGATATTGACCACCCAAAATTTCAGCGAAACTTTGTAAGCGCTCACGAGTTTCTCAAATTCGTCAATGGACTCATCTTTGTCATTGAATCGCGGCATAGTTATCTGTACCATTCGATTGTTGATGAATGGTCGTACGCTTCCATCAGGGATCTTATTAGAGTCGTCCCTATCGTTAGCTCTAGCTGTGTCCCCTACCTTTTCCATTTTGAGAGTGTGAGCGAGCTCTCGCTCATTTGTGACCGCTGATATCCTGACCAGTTGCAGCTCTTTCTAGTTTCTCTTTTGACGAATATGCGGGCCAGCTCCATATGGGTTTCATTTTTGGCAAATATCTGGACCAGCTCTTTCTGGCTTTTCTTACTATTTCGGTGGTTTTTCCAGCTATCCATTATTTTATGCGTTCTTTTATGAATCTCCTGTGATCTCCCTAGTAGCCGGGATCTACCGTGCCCGTGGCGCGGTACTATTTAATCATATGTCTTTCAGTAGCCATGTTATTATTATACTAACAATAAGTGATATCTTGTCTTAGCTTACTAAACAATTAACATATGTTAACGTTTCTAACCAAATACTCACCTGTCAGTCGACCCCCAACGTCGATCAAGTAAGATATTTGCTCGATATTTGCTTCACAAGTACTCCAAGTAATCAAAAATCTACCAAGCATGCTAATATCAGAATATAACGTACACAATATCAAAAATCAAATAAATTTAAATACACAGGATGGACAATATCTCACACTGTTCAATACTACTTCCCAAGAAGTAAACTTTAGATCGCGACGAAAATATATATGTCTAATTCATATTCCGGACGAAAGCGCCCATGTAAAGGTTCCCGTTACATAGATTGAGGAGGGGTGCTACCAGTATGTTTAACAATTAGTACAAAAGATTTACTGTGTCTCGTTTTTGGCAGAAATTGAAGTAGTGATATGCTGATACAAAGCTCCTAGCCCCCAGCTAGTTATGCTGATAAGTAAATTACTGAATACATAAGGTTAAATTCAAATAAACAGCACTTTAATATCATTCAATAACAGACAGTCATTTCTCAAATCAAATTCAATATTTAAATCCCTATCACTCGTTTTTCACTCGACGAAGTGTTGCCCTATTTCATCATCTGAAGTAGATTTTCCTACTGTCCTGTGTTTCATTCATCTGTATTATGCTTTCTCTGGACTGGTACTCCAGTTCCCCTCCAGTCCATCAACGTCTGCCTCCATTTGATACTTGTCTTGTCTCCAAGAAACTCGGGACCAACTGCACTAGGGTATTTCCCTCTGTCTTCTACAGTTCCTCTGGTCACTAAAAGATTCCTGTCCGAAGCTTATTTTTTGTAATTCACAGAATAACAAAGTTTCCCGATAATTTCGAATGATGTAGAACAGCTTACAGCTTCCCACAAGGTAGTTTACCGACTACTGCCGTTTAGTTCTCAAAATACTAGATTTAAGCTTACTACCAGAGGAAATTAGATGTATAGTTTCAAGAAATGAATGTAACATATAAACTTTATCGTTTTTACTTTTCGAAACCACTTCTTTCGGCAGCTCTTAATACCAGTGAAGTTGCATTACCGGAGTTTATTATTAAATATGGAACATCGTACGAGTTTGAAAGTCACTCAAAAATATCTCCTGCATTAGTGTACATTGCTAAAGTCTTTAGACTAATATGACCGCTTCTATGGCCTAAGTGGTTAGAGCGTCCGACCTGGATACGGAGGTCGAGCAAGGTTTCGAACCCCAGCCGATCCATACAAAAGACTAATATGCCTGGTGTCAGGATAAGATGACTGCGTGGGACATGATACTAAATATCTGTGGCATGATGCCCCAGTGCGAGACATCACTATGGATTGTGACAATGCAGATATAATGGCGATATGATAGAAACATTATTAAAGCTACATTAAAAATGGAAACTCATACATACCCTCAGACACACACACACGCATAATTAAATATGGTATAATCGAATTATCTAAAGCTTTGCTTGTTTGAAATGAAAGTGAAAGTGAGGACACTAATTGGTAGTTTTTTATGAATCTTTTAAGGCCTTTGTTTCTCTTAACGGCCAAAGCTCGAAATCATACTAAGCAAGTGGTAGGTCAAATAAGAATGCCTTCAGCGTGGATAGTCATAATAAATGATTTAACATCTTTATTGGAGTTAACAAACTCTAAATTACAGGTTGGTAACTTATGTATACCATGTGTTCTTCCAGCTAATGACTCAACGCTGTTATCCTCATCAAATACATGCATGAACATTCTGTTTCGAAACCTATACGACTTTACAACCGTTACGGGGTGGTGTATATAATGTTCTTATTTATCCCACCTCTTTCGGTACGGTATCTAGGAGATGACCGCCCTCAATGTAATTGCCGGTTCGAGTAAATATAAGTGGTGAAACTTATGGATGGAAATATAGATAGAGATCTGAGCAAATGTATACGACAAATAAACACGAGCACCTGAACAGGTAAACAAAAAATGTAATCAATTGCATTACACAATTATCTGAAGTCATTACATAATATATATATATATATATATATATATATATATATATATATATATATATATATATATATATATATATATTTAGAAACAAAACGTTTGCGAATTACAAGGAAAAGCACAAATGGATTCAAATAAAATAGTTGATCTGTTTACTGATAGACTAAGTTCATCGTAGGATTGAGTAATCCATCGATGTTAACGTCTTGTATGATTTCATAACCTGGACGCCTGGATTTCCGGATTCAACTCTTAACAATTTGTCTCAGGATACTCAGCATTTATACGTAGCACGAATACGTCATAGGATTCCAATGTTCAGATTTTCTCGTCTCAGATTGCACTCCCAATGCGAGTTCTTCCCCTTTTAATAAATATAAATATAGACAACTTAAAGTTCCTGTTATTTATGATACCAGGATTTTGTATTTTCCCTGCTCGTTATCAGATATTTATATCAGTGCTACACAGAAGCTAAGACTATCAATCGACTCTTTATGTCTAATAATGACCCTAGTTAGTCAAATGGCTAATTCGTCACGCATTAACATCATTCAATAACAGACCACACGAGACCTAGCGGTTCTGAGCCCGCCACACGGTACACAGCGAGTAAATGAGGTACATTTGCAATCAGTTACGCAATTTTCACACTCGCTTTCATCATTCGTGAAATCGTCTAAATTGGGTGAAATCACATGGATTATCGTAATCATTTTACGTAAAGTAATGCATTCAATTCTCAAAACCTAATGTTTATGAAAACACGATAACAAATTAAACACTTTTTTTAACTTATCTAAAGATTAATGTATGACTTCCTATGCATAACGAAACACCGTTATACTTCAAAAAGCACATTACTATACGAATGTATTAGACAACAGTCATGCAAATACAAATACATTCAGAAAAACATTATATATTGTGCATTAAAAAAGCACATTGAATGTCACATTACCATTGTTGCAAATGTCGATCCAATACAGTTCGTCGGATTGCTTGGATAACACTTTTCTACCAGGGATTTTCTTGCAAATGACCCAGAGAAAGGGGTTTTGGATTGGAACTAAGAAAAGATTCCCAGCTGCATTCTCTGCCTTTGAGTTCAAACGGCTCAACCACCTTAACAGTCGTTGACACATCAGAGGAGTTTTATCTACATCATATCTGTTGATTAGTGACATTAAAGGTTTGTAGTCAGTATGCAATCAAAACGAGTCCAGTCCAACAAACTATCGTACATCCTTCTCACAGGCCCACACACATGGAAGTTACTTCTCTATCAGTGCATATTTAACCACGGAAGGGATAAGTGTTCTGGGACAAAATGCTACTGACTTGAGTTTCTCCCTACTTTGTTGGAATATTGCCCCACCGAATATATTACTGATTGCATCAGTGCTGTCAACTGTTAACGTGCCAGTGTCATAAAATGACATCACTGGCGTTAATATCAGCATCTCCTTGACTTTCGTGAAGGCGTAATCCTTATCTGTCCCCTAAACCAGGCTGTCTGAGTTCAGCAGGTCCATAATTGATCTTATTGTAGACAGGACTGAGAGATATCTACTAGGGTAGCTGGTAATGGCCACAGTGATACGATGCTCACTGATATTTAATGGAGCAGGCAGCTCTTTCATTGCGGAAACATTTGCTGATCTGAGGAGAATGCCTCCTAGCGTCACCAAAGATTTCTTGTTTACTCTTCCTAATTCCACATTTTTCTTTTGAGCATGAGACCACATTTTTTGAGTGTTTCCAGTGCCAAATTTAGACGTCTGTTATGATCATCTAAGGTTCTGCCACAAATGAGTCTTTCATCCATAATGTCTTCTGCATCGTTATAGCCAATCGGCAGCTGTCATTTTTCTTTGAATAATTTCTGGTGCGGACGTAACACCAAATGGGTGTCATTTAAAGCAGAAGCAACCCAGCGGTGTAATAAAGGTATACCATTTTGCCCTGTCTGCATGTAAAGATATTTGATAAATTCAGCTTTCTGCATCAACTTTTGAGACGTCAGTGGAGTCTATCAGCTTCTGTGATATATCATCTATAGGAGGAAGTATACATATTTTCGAATGACAGCCTCATTGAGCTTCGACAGGTCAGCACAAATTCTGAATTTGCCATTTTTCTTATGGACTGATACCAATGGTGCATACCATTAACAGGCCAAAGTACCCAAAGGATATTTTGTTGACCTGTTGAAATATGAAGTATGTGCCATATGAAGTATGTGCCATGTGCTGACGCATTCAATCTAGAATCCCTGGGGTGTACAACTTGGATTATGATTGTCTCAGCTTTTGTTTTGTTGAAAAAGAGATGTATTTTGCTTCAAACATAACTGTTGCATCCGATCCAGTGTCTATTTCGAAGTGAACGGCGGCTACAGATATGTTCAACATCACACGCCATGGATCATTATCATGATCGCAGATAGATATTGATCCAATGAAGAATGCGTCTTTGTCTTCTCCATAATCTGTACTTGGTTATTCTTTAAACGTGACGTCATTTACTCTTTTTCAGTGACAATGACAAATTGTCAAGCTTGTTACAACGTCTGCGCCGATTGTCCTTAGCGCGACGTCCCTCAACTCTACCATTACCTGCTTGGTAATTGTGACATGTTTGTTGTTTTGTTATGTGACCAATCTCATTAGGTTTGCGCCACTGATGATGTCAAGTTCGACTGGTCGATCCTGGTTTAGTGCTTCACGCCTTGTTCTGTTTAGAAATGTCCTCCAAATTCTGTACTTTGTTTCACCCTCACTAAGATAAGGTCGGCCTCCATTTGTAGCTTTTCCAAAACCTCTTTATCCAGAAATCCAATTACAAGACGATACCTTTTTTCTTCGTCCTTTTGTACGCCAAAGTAACAATGATCGGCAATTTCATATAGCTTTCTTACGAATTCCACCACATACTCGCTTGGGTTTTGAATAAGCTGGTGAAAACACGCTCTTTCGTGGATTACATTGCTTTTGGGGACGAAGTAATCATCAAATGTCTGCAAAACTGGGGTGTACTTGTCAGCATGTGCGTCGTTAGCAAACTCAAACGATTTAAATATTTGTTCTGCTTATTTCATAATTGCATATATTAGTGAACTTACTTCAACTGCCTCATCTTCTTTGTTCCATTTGGCGGCGAATCTAAAGCGCGCAAAACGCTGTTGCCAATCCGGCCACTGAACTGGCTTCCCAAAGTTAAAGTTCTCCGGTGCCTGGAATTTCGCCAGTTTTACCCACTACAAAAGTTTCTGTATATGTTGGAGTCACCTCTGACACCATTTTATGCTAAGAAGGAAGTCTCAAGTTGTTACACAAACAGTATTTATTTATATACATCCTGCATAAATATCAATAAGCTTCCGTGATAGATCGCCACGCCCGCTGCCTACGAGATTAGTCCCCATCTAATGTTGCAGCTATTAAGGGGAGCAGCTAATAGTTACATTGAGCATGTAAATTAAGATAACACACACCTGAGTTACACTTTCTAATAATGTTTTAGCGACAATTGCTAGTGAATAAAGGCCTGGCAGCATTTTATTCCAGTTTAGGGTCTGGCATAGGAAAGGATGGTATGAATTGCTGTGTATATTTAGTTTACATTGTTAGCAAGTTTTTTATTAATTTTTTTTAAAGTTCATTATATGTTATTGATAATGTGACATTGTATATTGGACTTGATCTCGTAAAAACAAAATCAAGTTCATTTTTACCTGATCTAAATTATTGATGATGGTTTTGTTTATCGCAATCTGATTCTTGAACTTGGGAAAATCTCTTTGAATTGCCAGGTCTACCTCTTGTTTCCATACATGTTATAAATTCTACTTTTAGTTACATACTTCTAATTGTAACTAAGGCTTGATCTTGTAAATATCATTAAACTTGGTGAAGGTAATTTACCATTACGTATGGTCCTGTAGAAGACTAAATATCTTGTTAATGGAAAAATTATTCATTCATACTTTAAAATCTTGGCAGAATCGTTTGTATTATGTTGCGTCCAGTAATATATTTGGGCTGGAATTTATTTCTTCAAGTTATTCAATTCAAGTTGTTTTTCGCTGGAAATACAAAGTGCTCTAAAGTAACGTTCTTGTAGAGACTTGAATTTATATTGAAGTATTAAATAAGGATTGAATTCTTGGCTTGAATTATTCTGATTCAACAAAAGACTGTTGGTATATCAGCATTATACGGGCCATCACGGACTTTTACAAAGCCTGTTGCTTGTCACTCTTATCTATTACATTTATTAGGAGCACATAGTCGTGATACCATACTGGTACCACACTTTCTGGAAATACTCGAGAACATCCTCTTTAACAATGGAAAAGAGATTACTAAGGGGAGTGGATCCATGAAAACGTTGGCGATAGGTATGTGGGATGAAGTCCCCAGTGTGTGACCAGCGAATGAAATCCCCCGAATTCCCTGCATTTTAAGCGTTTCCAGGGCATAAATGTAACTAAGTGCTAAAAGAAAAGGTCTAAAGTAACCTTCCGGCTTTTCGATCTCACTTGCAGTTTAAGTGGGTGAATGTGAACCTGGTGTACATGTACGTAGTCGCATGTATGTTTCAGTCAGAACTAGTTCTAGATCTTATGTGACTTGGTTTATTCCACAGGAGTCTGACGTTTTATCAATAAAGTACGGCGAAATGTCTGACAAAGTGAAACACCCTTAACAATAACATATATATAAACACAAGGAATGCAAGCGTCACCACAACCCTTCGCTCGATTCGACATTTTCTCACGAGTCTTTTATCGCTTCAGAATCGCAAGAAGACTTAAAAACTACACACATGCATTCAAAAGACAGTTACTTACCAACGCATAGCTCTTAAATGACCATGTCCTGAATCCAACCGGCGAATTAACCTTTCCTTTTCACAAGTACGGTCACATTAGCCAATGTAGGCTGATCTCCGGCCGGAAGTAGCCCATTCTTTACCAATTTCTACCCTGCAGTAAATATGCTGAATAACATGATGAAAGTAATTTCTCAAGTTAAAATGTTCATCTTGCTTTTTATTTCAGATTTTATCATTTTATAATTTTATTTAAATTTACAGAACAGAAATATGTAGTCATAGTTCTGATAGTAGAAATAACGGTTGATGACGTCATCATACTTCAAATATTTACGACTGTTGCTGGATCCGGTAACTTTAAAAACACAGATTCTGCGCCGTGTTCGGTACAATTATTAGACACCAACGATATTTACTGCAGGGTAGAAATTGGTAAAGAATGGGCTACTTCCGGCCGGAGATCAGCCTACATTGGCTAATGTGACCGTACTTGTGAGAAAAAAAGGTTAATTCGCCGGTTGGATTCAGGACATGGTCATTTAAGAGCTATGCGTTTGTAAGTAAATGTCTTTGGAATGCATGTGTGTAGTTTTTAAGTCTTCTTGCGATTCTGAAGCGATAAAAGACTCGTGAGAAAATGTCGAATCGAGCGAAGGGTTGTGGTCACGCTTGCATTCCTTGTGTTTATATATATGTTATTGTTAAGGGTATTTCATTTTGTCAGACATTTCGCCGTACTTTATTGATAAAACGTCAGACTCCTGTGGTTTATTCATAGCCGCATAAATGTGTCGTATTGATTACCAGGGCCAACGGGTTATATCTGTAGTATTTTTACACAGTTATACTTGCTTTGACCTTCTTGCTGTAACGCTTTTAATACTCTCTCCAAAATATAGGACAGTTTTGGAGACTTGAATGTGTACACGGTAGAAGAAGAGTTAGTCATACGTATAATAATGTACACTATTTATATATCGTGTTGTTTAATTTTCTACTGGAGTTGGGGTAATCACGGGATTTCCTTTCAACATTTGTGTTCTCCTACCTCAATATTATGCAGTTTTTCATATAATAATAATAATAATAATAATAATAATAATAATAATAATAATAATAACTTCTATTAACATGGACGTATGTAACATTCTTAGTGGGCTGACCAATCTATAGGTGTTGGGTGGGTGCCATGGGTCTTCTTTCAGACTAGAATATCTGTTTTCTGTTGACTTAGCCTTAGCAATGAAAATAACCATTTTTTTTACCAGACCCACGGGTTAATATCTTTAGTATTTATACTATTTATACACCATTACACTTGCTTTGAATATTTGCCCCCCCCCCTCTCTCTCTCTCTCTCTCTCTCTCTCTCTCTCTCTCTCTCTCTCTCTCTCTCTCTATCTCAAAACCTTCTTCTTATGACATTTTTGGAGACTTAAATGTGTACAAGTTTGTTTGGATGAAAACTTTTGTATTAAATCGGGTTGATAAATATTCCGGTAACATGGTAAAAGAGTTGGTCAACGCATAATAAAGTTCACTATTTATATATGTTCTTGTTTAATTTTCTACTGTAGTTGAGGTAATCACGAGATTTTCGTCCAACACATTTGTTCTTTACCCTCAATAGTATTTAGTTTTTTTAAATAATAATAATAATAATAATACTAATAATAATAATAATAATAATATGTTATTATTATCATTATTATTATATTATTATCATTATCCACAAAAAGAATATTTTCTTCAGTTTATTTGGCAGCGAAAACTTATTTCGCAAAAAGTTCCAGCAGAACTTGTCCAATCTTTTTAATTAACTGTTCAGTCCCTTACTATACTATTTAACATGGACGTATGTAACATTCTTAGTGGGCTGACCAATCTATAGGTGTTGGGTGGGTGCCATGGGTCTTCTTTCCGAATAGAATATTTTTTTCTGTATGTATGTATGTATGTATGTATGTATGTATGTATGTATGTATGTATGTATGTATGTATGTATGTATTTATGTATGTATGTATGTATGTATGTATGTATGTATGTATGTATGTATGTATGTATGTATGTATGTATGTATGTAAGTATGTATGTATGTATGTATGTACATACGTACGTACGTATGTATGTATGTATGTCTACGTCTCTATTCATGTTTTTATGTGTCGCTTAAGTCACACCATATACAAGGCAGTCTCAGATATGTTTGCCCGATTTAGGCCAGTCCATGCAACATGCTTGTCAATCTTCAACACAATGACGTCACTTCACCTGTTCCATTACTATGGTCCCTATACAATCCTATGACGCAATACAGTCACAATATTCCCCTTGTTCAATTCCCCTTGAAGCTAAACGTTCCCATGGTGTTTTTTAAAACCTTGAGGTTAGACTTTCCCCGGTGTGTGTATTTGTCCGTAATGAATTTTCCCATTTAGGTTAATGTTCCCATTTTAGGCTAATGTGTTCTATCATACTTCTTATGTTTGTGCCATTTTCTTTTCTTTATTTCTTTATATATTCACGCTATTAACTTCTGATGCAGCTACTTCATATTTTATTCTCTGAATCTGCGTTTTGAATTCGTAGCCTGCTCTGTAGATAGCCAGTACATAAGTATCATAGACAATTCAATTCATTTCATCCTGTACATTTTCAAATTTTCTGTTCTTAGCAATCAATATATGTTCAGTTACAAATTGGTCAATGGTGTCATTCTTTTGCTGGATACCTGCATTGCCTCTTTGCCTTTGTACCATAGTTTTCTGCTTTAGAATGCTATAATCCTCAAACTTCTTGATAAGTGGATCAATGTTTTCAGTTTCATTTGCCTCAAATGTAAATGTGTTTTTTATGTCTCTACCAACCTGACCAATACTGTATAGGAAAACATTGAATTGTTCTTTGTCTTCTTTATCAGCAAGCTCAATATCTAAGAAAAACTGCAAAGTCTGTTTCCACCTCATCAAAATTTCTGCTTGATGCTAAGAATTTGAGTCCAATATTTTAGGTGGCTGATTTTCTCCATCATGTCACTATTAACAAATACTATTGTGTTTTCAAACTTAACTATCGTTATGGAGATATGCTTCTTAATAATATAAATCAGAGTTATTCCAAGTTTCACTTCTCACACCATGTTTATTATGTTTATTAAATAACTCAAAACAAAGGTTTGGTTCAACTATTTTAATGGCTAGATTACAACTGATTAAAACAGAGAAGACACATGCACACTAGTTTCCAGCGTTATTGTTATCATAAGGCAGAGATTGTGTAAGTTTGGAGTCTGGAGTTGACTTTATGTGACCTATAGCTGTGACGATTTTACCCCAACCCCTTGTATGTAGGTATAAGTTATTATAACTTGTGATTCTGACTGGCCTTGTACATGTATAAATTGTATGTCTGCCTGACCCAGCTGTGATGTTCAAATTGTTCTAAGTTAGCTAATCCCCTTACGTAAGATGGTCTTTGTTAGCTCTCGAGGGGAGAGGAGACTGTGTCCATCGCGGACGGGTGACGTAACCACATCAAAGGACAGGACAGCGCCTAATAAGAAAACTGTAACAATTGATAGACACACAGACAGACATTCGGATGATTGACAGTCGAACAACTGACCAGAGTCGATCGCCATCCAATCAAAATTCGCTGAGGGTGGGCCCTTGATTGGAATCTGCGATAATAACTCATGTTTAGTAAGAATTCGTCAGTTGCTACAAGAATTGAGAAGAGAGTAGAACTCCGTACGGCCAGACGAAAATTGGTGGCAGACTCAGATTTTGGAAATCAAGGAAATCTTAAGATAGCTTCAAAGGAAGCTTTCGGGTGACGTTGAGAGAATTTCGGGTGACGTTGAGAGAATTCCGGGGGAATTTCGGATGACGTGGAGAGAATTCCGAGTAAATTTGAGAGATACTGAGTGAATTTCGGGTGACCTCAAGAGATACCGTAGAAGAGGAAACGGAAGTAGAGATAGAAGAGGAAACGGATGTAGAGATA
Organism: Unio pictorum; assembly: GCA_030141615.1. Classification (NCBI taxonomy): domain Eukaryota; kingdom Metazoa; phylum Mollusca; class Bivalvia; order Unionida; family Unionidae; genus Unio; species Unio pictorum. The sequence continues at coordinate 3,169,894 of JARLTB010000076.1, forward strand.
GAAGAGGAAACGGAAGTAGAGGAATCGGAAGGAGAGAAAGACGAAAGGAGACTTATTTAGATGAGTAACACTCAAGAAGGGAAAATATTCCTTACACTGAAATCAAATGATGATCTAGGGATCATTGGGTCAAGAGTGACATTGATTGCTTAATATCTTTAAAATTTTCATTTATTAAATTGTTGTTTAAATTTCATCTTTGTATTTCTTTTAATTTAACTGTCGGCATTGCTGACTGGGGGCTCGTAGCCTTATATAATATATTGTCCAGAAGTAAACATTCTGAATGCGGACCAGGGGAACTTCCTCATAATTCTTTAACGTCTATGGGAAGAACCCCACCCCTACTAAACGACACTTCACAATAACTGTCATATCATTTTTAGCAATATAATGTGAGAACCGTATATTACCACAACACAAAGATGATTTGCCACGATTGAACATCCGGCATGAATAAACAACACATACGTCACTTAATATTACACGTCAAGACACGACTTAATGACACCTATATGATAAGCCATTATTGAATATCGGGACATGAATATCTGACCCTAAGTGACTTGCCACTATTCGGACATATCAATATTCAATTAATTAAAACTTCAGGAAGTTTTATTCGATGTTTAGGAAATTTTAACTTCGCGGCATATGTATTTTTTTCTACGTTCACAATGTCCAAAAAGAAAAAAATGAATTTTTACGAAACCTATATAAACAAATGAATAAACAGTGCTACTACTTGGAAAGTGACCGATTCACATACCTATCATTATTTTATCCCTTTACTACACTTTTGTTTAGACTCACTATATGTTGTTTCATATGTATAGATCATAAATCATTTATTAATGTTTTTAACCAAAATATTCATGGTATGACCGATAAGTAAATGTCTATGACAAAAGAAACATTTTTAGTAGCATGCGGTGTAATCTTATTTAGATCTAAGATCTGCCATGGCGCTTGAAATTGAAAACTTAAACAGGAAAATGAATGACATGAACATGACAAACTTGAAACATGACATAGAAATGAAGACACGTTTAGTTATGTTCATGTAAGGTATGTTCCGTTTTAGTAAGAGTTAATAGATTAAAATCTGCCCAACTCACTTCATGAATGGCATCAAGTGGGTTTCTGAACATTGTATTGCATCGTAGTCTCTTTCACTGAAGAAAAGCTAATTGTTGCCACACCTAGTAAAGAATAGAAACACTTCCTCAAAGTCTTCGAGTGAGTATTAGGTTTTCAGCAAACACAAGACATGAACAGGAACAAAATCTGCTAACATTCTACGCTATCAAATCGATACACGCAGTTACTATCGTCGAACAGCTCTGATCAGAAAGGGTACCGGAGAGTATGTTATTCCCAGAATTCCCTTCAGTTTTGGAAGCTGATAGCCCTCTACCGGAAGAAATTCGAACTTCTGAACTAGTGAGGAAATAAAGAGAAATAACTCCATGCGAGCTAAACTTTCTCCGAGACACACACGCCTTCCGATGGAGAAAGGAATGTGTTCCTCGGGCTTCCTAATGTGACCATCTACATCTAAATACCTTTCTGGTCGGAACACGTCTGGATCTTTAAACGTTGAAGGATCGCGTAGTACAGAATCAAGATTTACAAGGACTGTTGTTCCTTGGGGAATACGGTATCCCCGGAATAGGATTTCCTTGGATACGGCGTGAGGCACTGCCAGGGGAGCCACGGGATAGACTCTCAATATTTCCATGATTGTGGCCTCCAAATATGAGAGATGATCTCTATCTTTTAATTGGGGCAATCTTTCTCTACCAACTACTTGATCTATCTCCTTGAAACACTTATCTTGAATCTCTGGAAAATGAAGAAACTGTAATAAAATCCATCTTATACTCGTCGCTGTGGTTTCACTTCCAGCACAGAATATATCCCCTAACGAAATGTATAGTTGCAAGTCAGTGAAAGTGGAAATTTCGTCTGCTTCTTGTCTTTCATTAGCCTTTGATATATAGAGATCGATGAAGTCACGCGCTGTCCCTTTCTGGTAAGTGTTTATATGTTCTTGAACCATACTTTCATACCACCTCTTTAATTGTTCTGAGTTTTTTTTCAAAAATCTCATTTTTAAAGGATCTCCAGGAAAATATTGAAGGAAAGGAAAACAATTCACCAAAACACTAGTATTGCCAGAAAGTGAAAATGATACATCAATTGTATCCAGAAAATCTCTGAAGTTGGCGTCTGTATGCTTGAATCTTTTTCCAAATACGATCTGTGAGATAACATTTGCAATGCATGTATTTATTATGCCTTTAGGTTGGAAAGGATGTCCATTTTGTTCTTCTAAAATTTTTACTAATTCTTGAGCTTCTTCCAGTATGTTCTTTTCGAATGACGGGCGTCCAAATCCGAACTCCTGTAAAGCGTTAACGGCAAATCGTCGGTGCTCCTTCCACTTTGCTCCAGAAGTGAAAAGAATTCCGCTATTTCCGTTCAGCGTCTCTGAAAGAAAATTAATCGGTCTGTCTGAAAAAAAGCGACCATTTTGAACAAGAGCTTCCTTTATTGCACTGTATCCATTGATTACGATCATAAGTTGGCTGCCCATATATAAACTGTATATGTCTCCAAATTCGTTCCGAAGTTTCCGAAAATACTCGAGAACATCCTTGTTAATAAGGGACAGAAGGTTACCAAATATCGGGAGCACGGGCTTTGGGAATGGTGGAATATCAGTTGGTAATTTTGTTATGTAATAAACCATCAGAAAGACCAAGAAGAAAACAAAAGCTGTAGTTACGTTAACACTGTATAATAACACCTCGAACATGTTGGATGATTCTGACTAACTTATTATATAATCCTTTCTTGTCACCTCGGGGACGATGGCAAGTAGTCCTATCTCATGAGAATGGAACCCATCAACAGACAGGTACTTCTGTATGAAGCAGTAAGTTCAGCGTACAGTTTTGAGTCCACGTATTTGCCTCTGTGTGTTGCACTGGGAACGATGTATATACCTTGTGTAAGTCGATATGCCGCAATATCGTTTCCAGTAGACTACATTTAGTATGTATTTGGGTCAGTGTTAAACTGCTTATCAAGTCGGCTATACAATTTAGCTGTTATGATCCCCGCTGTTCATGTTAACTGAAGCGTGAGTACTTTTGTATTCGGTGAAACAAGAATTATGAGACTTCAATATTCTATTTCTCATGTTCACCACACTTTATTACCCTTTCAGGTACTAAATAAATCGATCGATACGTGACTCGTTATTCAGATCCGAGTTTCGGGAGTAATATTACAGACTTAAGTGAACAAGAGTTGATACTGATTAAATGTATCACATTCAATGATCACCCGATACGTCAATTGTTTCAGCCTACAAGCCTGGAATGATTGATATTTTTGCAGAAACAATGGACGTATCGAGAGCAATGATAATGATAAGCAAAACCACTATATGAGGCTTGTTTGATCTGGAAACTTTAAAGCTAAGAACGATATTAATATAAATGACCTTGCCTTTCAAAACAGTGTCATTCAGATCATAAAGTCAATGTGTAGACTATTCAGCCTCCAAATGAATTCATGGGCGAATACTTTATCATTAATGTTTGCCAATTAATAATTAGGTCTCACAGTAATAACGTTTAACATTTTTAATAATTTCGTTCGAACTTGAATATGGCGAAATGTGAAATTGACTAGTGTCCATAGCCCCATTCTATATTCTAAAGTATGATCACTACGTTTGTTTTGGAAATGTAATCTGGTTAAAAGGTTTTGGAATGATGTTACCTACTGGAGTTTAAATATAATGGAGAATAGCGGTCACTTCTATTGCTACACTGACTTTATTTGCAGATACAGGTATATAGCAATTAATGAAACTCTTTGCTATTTAATTATTGTCTTACTAAGTACTTATGTATGATTAAAATAGATACAATTCTTAATAGTGAGAGGAGACACTACTGTGGTTATACCATATGGCTCTATTATGTAGCTATATTATATAGCTCAATATAATTGCCAGTTTGTACAGGAAACAATAATTTATTTGAATCGAGCAACAACAAGCACAAAAATGTATTAATAGTAAACTGGAAATTATAAAGTCTTATTTTTGGCATAGACATGATGCAGTGCGTGATTTCTAGAGAGAACAGATCCGATCGTAAGGACCCTTAGCCAATTATTTCACCTACAATAGTGAAGACTTATTTCATACTAAACTTATTGAATTTATATAACAATCATATAACATACAAATATTAAAACGTTATTACTGAAACATTTGTATCCATATTTTTAATAAACTATACGTGTATGGTATTTAAAACATTGATACAAGATATTTGTCAGAAGGAACACTTTCATTTTGTACCAAGGCTCGTGTCACTAAGTAGACAGAGATCCATCCGCGATGAAGATTGACCTGTTAATACTTTCATTTTGTACCAAACCCCGGGTCACTAACGAGACAGAGATCTATCCGCCAGGAAGATTAACACTTTCATTTTCTAACTTACTAAATTCTTAAAGTGGCCTATGTGGATAGAGCGTCTGGACTAAATGTGAGACGTCACCGATTCGAATCCTGGCAAAGTCATTCACAACACCTTCTAAAAATGGTACTAGCTGCAGCCTCGGAAGGCGCTCAGCATTATGAGCTTAGTGATAGGACAGGTCGGCCTGGTATCTGGATAATGTTACTGGGTAGGAGATTATGTTACATGTTTGAGTCATGATTCTCTACTGCCAGACATCACTATGAACTTCCACACTGCAGACGTAGTAGCAATAGGACTGGACAATTCTTAAAGCTACTTTAAAAACCCCAAATTACACACAGACACAATATAGCACGATGGACTTAACTTCAAGATTTGCTCTTTTGGAATGAAATGAAAAGTGTGGTGATCCATTAGTACTTTATTTTGATATGCTAATACCATCGTTACGCTTGACGGCCAAAGTTCGAAACCATGCTCTGAAATGGGTGCGTCAAGGAAGAACGCTTTCAGCGTGGCTATTTTAGTCAGGGTAAGAGATTTAATATCTTGGCTGGAGTCAACACGATCTGGAAATTAAACTGGTAACTTCAGTATTCCATATATTCTACTGGCTAACGAAACGACGTTGATATCCTCATCTTTTGATGGCATGGTTGTTCTGCTTCGAAACCTGTACTTTACAACTACTTGGAGACGGCCATACGATACGATGAAATCAATGTTGTCATATTTTTCAAGGAACAGATTACGGAAAGAAACTTCGTTCGCGTTCGGAGATAACCGGAACCCTGGGGTTTCGTGGAGAACATATGATCGGTTGACTCTTCCCTCGGACCTTTCAAATACTGTTACAGTTACCATTGCTGGTGAGTAAAAGGCAGGTCAGCATTTTATTCCCATTTTTATGACCTGCAAAGGAAAGGATGGTATGAATAGTTTAGTATATTTAATATACCTTGTTTGTAAGCTTTATTTTTTTATCCCTTTCATTAAATGATATGGATAATATGACATTATATATTGGACATTGTACAAAACTCTTATTCATGTTTAGATTATCTGTATTATTGAGTCTGGGTTTGTAATAAATATGTTTATCTCAAATTTAATTGTGAAGTTTAGAAATTCCTTTTAAATGGTCGAGTTTATTACTCACCCGTCGTTTATTGTGTATTTTATACTACAGGTTTAGTACGAGACTTCCAATTACAACAAAAGTTTTATCTTTCAGGGATTATATACCGTCTAGAAGGTTATTTTCCATTAGGTAAGGAATTTTTAGAAAATGTTTACTGTGACCTGTGGTGAGGTGGGAGACTAAATAATTTTGTGACAGGAAAAAAGTATTCATTCGTTGTTTAACATCTTGGCAGAGTCAAAATTATTATGTCGTGTCCATTAATACATTTGGGCTTGAAATTAGTTTTTCAAATTCAATAATTTCAAGTGATTCTGCTCTGGAAATGCAAAGGCCTTAAAAAAAACGTTCTTGGAATTAGAAACTTGAATTTATATAGAGGTTAAGGACCTAATTCTTGGATTGTATTATTTTGATCCAACAAAAGACTATTGGCATACATCATTATAAAGGCCACCACGGACATATCAACAGCTTTATCCTTGGATTTCGTTAGGATTTCTACAAAAGTTTGTTTATAACTTTAATTATTAGAAATGTGTCTGTAATTCTAGGATAATTTGCAGTGTAATACACAATGTCATAACTTATTTATTGTACATTTTCATTTTGTATTCTAGGGAGATACAGTATTTGATTAATTTTACCAAGCTTGTAGCTCATCACTCTTTCCTATTAATTATTTTAAGACAACAATTGCTATATAATTAATTGAGTACATACAATAAAGATGTCACAACACAGGGGCGAATTTTTGTTGATATATTGTGGGGATTAGATGCGTAAAGACGTTTGAGAGAGGTTTGTAGAGCAAGCTCCCAATCCCCAAATCCCCATAATCACCTGCATTTTAGTCATTTCCAGAGATAAATACAAGTGTTAGAAGAGTCGAAAGTAACCTTCCTGTTGTTCGCTCATACTTTTTTGTTTGTAATATATCACAGTTTGGAAGTAGGTGAGTTTAAACCAGCGGTGTCTGTAGAAAGTAGCATGTATGTTTCAGTCAGAACTTGTTCTAGATCTTATGTAGCTTTGGTTCATAGCCGCATGAATGTGTCGTGTCGTATCGATTACCAGGCCCACAGGGTCATATGTTTAATATTTCACGCCGTTCACTTGCACTAAATCTCACATCAGAGTCTTATCTATATCACTTATCTTATTTACTACTTGTCCCCCCCCCTCCTCCAAATGTGTATCTAGTTTGTTCGGATGAAACCTTTCGTAGTAAATCTGGCTGATAAATTTCTAGGTAACTTTCAATCTGACTAAAATCAGATCTCCACTGTTATTAATAAAGATCTGACAGCAATCGATGATTGGTCATGTTTTGGTAACCTATGTTATTACCATTATCGCACATTTAATCAACCAGTCGGGTGACGTCTTAATTTCGAAACTGACTTTAATTGCAGATGGGCGGAGTTTAAGTTGTAGGGAATATTGTATTCAGAAATAAACAACAAAGCTAGCTGTGATTTGTGCATTATGTAAGATTTGTACTTTCTGTTAGGCTTACAAAAGTTTAGCTTCTTGGCAATATGTGAGATGATATTAATATTATGAGCAGCAGAGAGGGTGAACAGACCACGTTTTCAAGCAAAAATAAGGCTTCCTACGAAATCTCATTTTAACCAAAAAAAAATAAGTCTCCATTTTAGCAAACGGAGACTTTACGATTTTTCAATCAATTTTGTTCGCAACGATGTGGTCATCACCCTCTCTGCTGCTGCAAGTTAACAAAAATAATAAATGATTTCAACCGAATATTTGATAGAGTCTTTAGGACGAAAATCATTTATGATTTCACAAACAAAGTAATCGCTAACACCTCATCTTGTAGATCAATCAAATTATTTGACTGGTCGGTGAGTCGGAAATTAATTCTCGTTAACGAATTATTATGGCATCGCATGTAGACAGGATTAATTGGGTTTTCAATAATTAGGAATCCTGGAGGAGCTGTTGGTGCAAACGAATAAAGAATATATCCCTGCTGAGCTTGATTTGATTGCTCTAGATTAATTTGATAGCTTCCTTCAGTTGTATCACATACTAAATTGAGCGCAATCACCGTTGAAATATTCACATTATGCGGGGCAATATGCCTACCGCCACCATCTGGATCATTATTATACCTGAGGAGGACAGTTGAATCCGGTTTTTGTAGCGCCTTGATATCGGTTCTAACAATTCTTGCTAGTTCATCAGCGTTGCATTTGGGAAACTTGAAATTACGCAGATTGTCTTCTGTGACATTGTAATCGGTTAGGAATCGTTGTTTACTGTCGCTGTTGTCATTAATTATTGTTTGAATAATTAGTTCATATATATATTCCATGTCAGATATAAGTTGATTTATTATTTCAACGTGTTTTTGCGATTTTGTTTTCCGTAGTTGTTCTAGTTGTGTTTCATATAATTGTTTAATTTCATTAAAATAACCACGGACGTCAGTTAGCGTAAATGAAATAGTAACAGATGAGTCGGCTGTTCTTTTAATGATAAAATCCCATTGCAATGTGTCTTTGTTGGTAAATATAAATCTATCGGCGATTTTTCCTTTTCTTTATATCAGATAAATTATCTCGATAACTGGGATTGATTTCATGATATGATTGTACGTCCGTGGTTAAGTCGGCGGTGGATTTTTCCGGTGATTTTTCAGGCCATCCTAACACTGTTCTTAACGAGCTGTTATAGATATCTACAATGTATCCCTCTGTGCTTATTTCGATCGACGACGAGAGCGTCGGTTCATGAAGTTTAATAGCTATTTTTGATTCTTTTCCAGTGATTGATTTTATTCTACGCTGAATTTCAGCATCGATTTGCTCAATTTGGTACGACCCAGTTGGTAACGAAACAGTTTCCCACGCTGGAGTACCATCGGGTTTATTCTTATACGAGAACACCAGTGCGTTATTGGGTTGCTGACCGCCAAATGCAACCGATCTGATATTAGGCCAGCTATGATATACTCGTAATTTTGCCAGCGCGATCTCACGCACTGGAATCGGAGAAGGGAAGTTCACACTAAATTCAGGGTTTGTTGATGTTATTGATATCATGCTTGTTCGTATCGGAGTGGTATTCTCCGAGATTCGTTGAAGCAGTTCGAGTGACATTATTGTTAACGCTGTCTTCAATTTCCAATTTCAACATCGCGGAGTAATACAACTGGGTCATCGTGGAAAATTCAACATCGGATATGAACGAATTATCTATCGACAGCGAGATCAACTCGGATAATTTCGAGTATGCGTCAAATACCACCCGGTACCGAGCTGTATAATCTTCGAGTTTTTTCTGAGAACACGATGATAACTTTTTAGTTATCGCGGTGGCGACTGCCGCAATTGTTGTTGCCGCGGAGATAGCAATTGGAACTGCAATCGGAGCCATCATGGTCACCGTCGACAAAATAACCCCGGCGCTGGCCATCACAACGGACACCGAGTACACGGTGATGTCGATGATTGCTACGCTGCGTCGGTATTTTTTCATTTTTTAACGATAACGTTCAGAAAGTGATTTCAAGTTCGCGGAAAATTCTTTCACGGTATCATATCGATATCGATGCGATTGTGATACCGCTGACTCCGTCAACGGGACTATTATCGGTTCAATTGATCTCGTTGACTCCGTCAATGATGTCATTACTATTTAAAACCCGCTAGTGTTTTCAATTATTCGATTGTGTACCTGGATTTATGGTCGATGGGGGAAATACCGGATACAAATTCTAGCGTCCAGGGTAGCGACTCCTTTACCCCTGCCGCTGGCCCGTCGGATGTAGTTATATCAATTCTAATAGGAGATCTTATTCGGTCGGGCGCTTCGGGTATCATATCGTTTATATACGTCACTGTGTTAACACCGATTATATACATCGCCGGGCCGACTCCCAAATCAAATTTACGGCGATGTATTATTGTGAATCGGTAACAACCGGGTATACTACCATATTTGCTGTGAAAATATAAACTATTTTCATTTCCTTGGATCCAATCAAAGGTCCCACTGGCAACTGTGTATACGATGTTATGAACGGTTTTTACGCGGTGTGCAATTTTTACCTTATCGAGTCGTTCGGTCATTTTTGGAAAATCATCTTTGACGGCATTAACTGTTGTTTTACTTTCATCGATAGCCGCTTTAATTTCAGCGAGAGTCATAACTGCCACAAGTGGGGTTCCAAAAAACTTTCCAACGACATTGTTGGTGCGTTTTTGTATCCTTTCAAAATTTTCTTTTAGTTTAAGAATATCGTCGTAAACGTCGAAATAGGTTTTTTCGATTTCGGTATATTTCATCATCGTTCCATTGCGGCGTTTAAAAAATGAAATCAAAAGGGAGTCAGATTCAATACCTGTTCGGACTAGATAATCCCCGCTGAGTTGAGAATATGTCGTCGTGATATTGTAACTTTCAGAATCCTCAAAGAATTTTTTAACCATTTCGATGGTGCATTTTTGTTCGTCAAACGCGCTTTTAATTTCAGCAAGGGTTGGACCTGTCAACGATGTGGTTTCAGACACAGGTGTTCTCCCTAAAAATTTATCAACGATGGTATTAAGTGTTGTTTGTTTCACCATAAACATATTAATATCTTTGAGAGTCATCGTAGATGTAGCTGGGACATCAAAGAAATTATTAGCGACGTAGGCATTGTGAGTATGCTTGCCAATAAACTCGCTAATTTCAGCGAGAGTCATGCCTGCCACAAGTGAGGTTCCCAAAAACTTACCAACGACGTCGTTAGTGGGTTTTTGTACCTTTTCAAGATTTTCTATTAGTTTAGAAATATCCGCGTAAATATCGAGATAATTTGCCTTGATTTCATCTTCATTCATCATCCTCCCCGCCCCCTTGTTAAAAAAGAATAAAGATAGAAAGTTTTTAATTTCAGCTAGAGTCATGCCAACCACAAGCGGGGTTCCAAAGAATTTATGTACGACATTTTTGCGAAAATTGTTATAACCTCGTATATAATCATCCAGCTCACGGCCGTGGGCGGCAATAGCGTCGGTGATTGTAGACACAAGTGCGCCGGGTTTAAGTCGTCCAACGCTGGAATACAGCGCAATAGAGTTTTCAGCGGCATCGCTCTGCCGTATCAAAATGTCATCCGCGGATATATTACTGCTTTTTCAATTTACCCTGGCGATCTTGAAATACAACTATTTCGTTCGGGTCAACACTTACTAAAGTTAACGTCTCAGCGATTTCATCTTCAATTATTTTTTTTTACATCCTCGATAGAACCCGCAGATGTTTTCGCGGTGGGTTTCGACATTGACAGAGATCGTCCCCAAATATCAATCATTATTGTTAGCGCAACTTGTATTTTCAATTTATTGATTCTCTAAAATTACCTTTTAATTTCCCACTCGTGTATTTATTTACAACCAGATGAGGTGATTTCCACGGAAATCCAAAGGATTTTAATGAAATCTCTGCGAGGACATTTAATACTTCACGGCCGCATATCGGTGGATCATTTAATTGTTGTGTTGGCAGCGTGGAATAAAAAATCGGAAACTCTTTGAGTTTCATCGAAGAATTTATATACCGCATAAACTCGCTTGGCGGAGCTAACCCATATGAATCAAAATAGACAATTCCACGTGGATCAATCGCGTATGCAACCCAGTGAGTTCTCGATCCACTGCTGTTATCAAGATTGATGATACCGGTTTCAACGTTATTTGGTTTTCTTGGTAACTGATCTCTCATAAAAACCCCTCTGAAGTTTTTTATCGCCAGTTTTTTAGCAGCATCAATTAAATCAAAATTGGACATGGGAACAATTGGGTTTTCAACTAATAAACCGTTCCTGGTATTCTTAGACCCGATCCGTTCATGGATCTCCCGCTGTACCATGAATACGGGGTTCCTGGTAGTCTTAAACCCTTTCCCTTTTTTTTATATCCTTTCCCAGTTGCCTTTTTCAACGCCATCCCTGCCGCGGTACCAACGGCCCCCAACGCCGCCGCCTTCGCCACCGCTGGGGCAGCCGCTGAAATCAATGCTGGTATTGCGGCTAACAATGGAAATATACCACCTGATTTTATCATATTGGCGACTGCAGCCTTTGAAAATGCAATTTGAACTCCTCGCTTATTCTTCAGCGCATCATTGAAATGTTTTATTTGACGACCCGTCAATGATATTTTATGTGTACCGCCGGACATCTGCGCTGGTTTTAACGTTATTGTTGTTCCACATTCTTTAGCGGATTTTGATCGCAATTTCTTGACCTGACCATCAGTCAGCTTGACACTAACAACACTATATGTCATTTTATTGTAAAACACATTTATGCTTTCAATTAATCTAATTGGAAACTCTTCAAGTTTCATTTACATATTTTTGAAAATCATAGATTTTCCACTGGTGCATCAACGATTCTCATTCGTCCTCCAGCCCCTTCAAGTAGCATTGATTTGTCGCTGAGAATGACAGCAACCGCTCTATAATTGACACCACCAGGGTCTATACGAGCTCGAAAATGTATGTCAACGACGGATTGCCTTGTTAAATCAAGATGCTCTAGCGAAAAGTAATAAATCGGATACAGGTTTTTAAAATCAAGTTGCGATATTTGCAAACCAGTATCAACATTTTGATCACGGGCAATAAATGACAGCATCCGATGATACACACGTGCTATATGGTTGTTGCCGTAATCAAGTTGTATATCCTCAGATGGTTCCTGTTGTCCGTTTATTCTCAGTGAAACCTCCTTGACTCCTAATCGATCAAATATCAAATGACTGTGTTCTTGGGAGCCTAATCGATTCCGATTCTGCAGCGCTATAAATATATGACGTGGAGCTGAAACGCCTTGTTTTGATGCCAGGTGCCATGTAAATGTATCAGCAACATTATCCTCTTTGGCATCAGTTGTTGTTGTTAGCCAACTTATCAATGATTTGCCACCTGTGTCCATAAATGAAAGTAGCCGCTCTTCCGTGGTAATTGATGGGGCCATTACTGGCATCCACAATACTATTTTACTCAAAACAATTTTACCATCAGCGGCACCAGTACGCCAAATTGCATCATTGTCATTGCCTTTTCGCACTAACGCGATTGTGTTTGGCTCCATAGATGACTTTTCTGACATTTCTGCAGAATCCAAATATGTGATGGAGTGGAATCGCACATGAAAAATATCGCTGCTGTCCATGCAATGCTAATTTTCGTGTTGCAAATCCTAAATTGAAATTACCATTAACGCCTCCGAGAATATCAAACGCAGCTCCTGGTCCAGCTCGACGTTCTGGATTAGTTGCTTCTCGTTGATTATCAACTGAAGTGTCTTGCGGTGTTAACACTTTAATGTATTGAAGGTGGTCAGCGTTATCAGAGGTATCCTTTGCAAACATCATAGATTTACCAGCTGATCTTGTATAATCATCGGAGTATCTTGCTAGCCCGATTATTGTTGTTGCAACATCAACTTCACGGTCTATTGATTCAATTTCTTTTCCATCAATGAGATATCTTGCACTTTCAAATAACGCCATTATGCCATTATTAACAAAACCAACTCGGATATTTGAATCATCTGCATATGGTGGATCATTATGAGCAGCATCGTTTGTTACGAGTTTTCCCTCGATTTCAATAAATGCTTCACATGGCAAAAAGTATTAACTGGTATCTGAACTTGAAGTTCAATTCGCGATCGTAAGTCGGGTTGTATTGCATGATAGGAATAGTATTGATAATCGCGGAAGGAATCGTCCTTGGGTACTGGGGCTTCTATATCGAAGTCCGGATCAGCTTGTCGTTTAAACATTTTATTAAAATACTAGTGTTTTCAATTGTGAAACTCTTTGTAATCATCGTCGTTTTTGTTTTCGTTTCAAACCACTTCCTGCTATCGCGTTCATGATAGCGCTATCTGTTACCGGTGAAGCCGTCAATTGTGACGGAGTCACCGAAGCAGCCAACGACGCTAGTTTTTCTTCCACTGCGCTATTTATTGCTTTGCTGATTTTTGCAGGCATCACTGTAGTTGATGGCAGCACTAATGACGAAGTCATTCCTGGTTTCTTTCGCACCAATGATGCTATTTTATCTTTCGCGGCAGAAAATGCCTTTCCGGCAAGATTTCCAACGAAATTGGTTCCTTTATCACGAATAATATCAATGGCTTTCATTGATAATTGTTTAGCTAACGGCGCCACTTTTGGAGCCATTCTTGTAAATAACCCCGCAATGGTATTGCCGAAACCATCTCCGTAATATGCTCTATAAACAGGCAATCGTGAGTTCACCACGTAGACGCTTACGGGTTTATCATGGTTGTAGTGTATAATCATCTTGTTATAAAACTAGTAGTTTTTCAATTAGTGATCAATCGCTTACATCCATAGGATTTTCATCATAACATAGTGCGTCTCTGTGATTTTCAACTAATTCAGCAATGAATTCTCGATATACATCAATGCCCATAATACCGCCGGCAAATAATCGTCTGCAGATATCAGCTGCTTCATTAATTATCTCGACGGAGTTGTTTCCGGCTCGTTTCCCTCCGATGAGAACCTCTAACCGTGATATATCACTGAGAATGTTACCAGGGCATGTCACGGTTGCGTTGAAATCTAAAGGATTTTTAATCGAATATCCTTTTCCGCTTATTTCCTCAGTTGTACCAGTTGCGCCCTGACTATCATCAAGTAATTGCCTTTGTCGGCCTCGACCTCGACTTTGTTTTTCTCGTTCTTGTTGTTTTTGTATACCATAACTATCAACTCCCACTTTAAAAGATCTATACTCAATTGTATCCTTTTTCAAATTACCAGTAATATCCTTGTTTATTTTATATAACCAATCTACCCAGTCGTCTCGTTTAATTGTGTTTTTTTATACTCGTCTTTTAAAAACTCTCCCCTTGAATAATAGTTTTGGATAGCGAAAGCGCCAAAGGCCGCATAATCACTTGGTTTCTCTAATTTATCTTGTTTTATTCGTGCTATAGCTGGTTCAGTGAATTTATATCTAAAAGGAACATTTCGTTGGGTTTTTTCTTTTTAAGGTTCAGGCGCGGAAACTCTTTGAGTTTCAGGTGCAGAATCATCAATATCAGCTAATCGTTCATACTCGTGTTGGGTTTTTATATCACTGGATAGCTGTTGTATCCCTGCGCGTGTTTGTCCGGTCTCTGCTGCTATCTTTTCAAGCGTATCAAGCAGCGGCGCCTTCTTTGCTCGTTCTCGCTCAGGAATATCTCCGTATATCGCTGCTTCAGTTAACTTTTTCACATCTTTGGTCGCACTTGTTATCGGAGTAAACAGTTGTTCACTTGACACAGAAAAGTCAGTCTGCGCTTGTTGTCGTTGTTGAAGTTTCTCGCGAAGTCTGTCTCAAACCGGTATAAACTTTTTAATTGCTGCTAGCCGCTCTCGGGCTAATTTAGTTGTAAGTGATTCACCTACCATATATTGTTTGTGAACTGAATTTTCAAATGTGAAACTATAACAATTAAAAGATGAGTTATTAAATAATGTACCATCAAGCTAACGTATCCATCTTCGACAGGGTTAAACTGTACGACGCTATCCGCGAGTGTTTCAGAAATAACATCGCTGGGGGTTTCAGAATTGTAATATCTGAGAACGGCAATGAACGATTTGTGTTAACGACGCGGCAACAACAACAACTACGTGAAAATGGAGGCGTCGCGGTGATTACTTGCTACTACGACCAGATCATCCAGTATGCACATAACTGCATGAGCAAGCCCAAACTGATGAGTATTCTTTCAGGAGAAAATCCTATGTGAGTGTTACAAAAAACGCTAAAAAAAATTATTTTTTAATAAAATTTACTGAAAAGCCTATCGCTCACGTGGTTAAGATACTGGTTTTTCCTCGTTTAATATTTTTCTAAGATCACGAACCTTAGAACTAATTTCAGCTCGTTTTTGATACTCTTGGCCGAGCTTTTGACGTATTGCTTCAACGGTGCTAAATAGCGTTATAAATGCATTAATGTCGTTACCGTACAAACAAGCATTGATGGACTTTTGAATTCCTTTCACGAGCCTGTACATCTTGGGTAAAACATAACGACCCTTACTAAACTGATACTCTATGTCTTCATATTCCGAGGCAATCCTGTCGCAGTCGAGATCTTCAGATAATACTACCCCTCTATTTTTTAAATTTGAGATTTCAGCAATTATAGAATTTACATCTTTGGTATCCATATTTTTATAGTATACTGTATCTCTAATTATTAAAAAGAAAAAATAACACTCATTTGGCAATCTCGCTGGCGCCCTATGACGTCAGAGAGACCCAGAGGTTAGGACAGCACATACATGAAAACCCGATTTGGAAACCCCTTTCGCGTCAAATAACGTGAAAGAGACCCAGAGGTTAGGACAGCACATCTTTGGAACTCCTTGGTTGCCTTCACATCCAGGTAAGCCCAAGGGGACCCGAAACATACATCTCCGGCGGGAGGCCTAAGGTGACAAACGTCATCTTAGACCGCCCAGAAGATATGCTTTGGGTGACGTCACAAGACAGCACAAACATGAAACGACGGGGCGGATTTTCTACGGCCAACCAACCAATCAAAAGCAACCCAATTAAATTAACCCGGTTGCATGATTGTGAACAAAAGACAACCACACGCCCGGGTTAATGACGTTGGTTACTTTTGATCGGTCGCATTGGCCTTCGAAAGCCCCAGCTTTCTTTCTTTCATATGCTATATAAGGTGACTAATACAGCAGCGTTGACTCACGGGTATGTTATTTTATTTCCTTATTACTTATTAATGCTGTTTCACAACATTTAAATGAAACAAAATATTTAAATGAAACATTAAACAAAATAATACAGTTGTTAAATAACAGCGTATATTTTCCCTGTACTAATTCTCTAGACAAAATGCATTATCGATTAAATCACAAAGAGCTGTATACAAGGAATTTTAACCACGCCCACCTACTTCAATGAATGGGAAACACTAGTATTTCCTGCTCGTTCCGGCTGAGCGAACATAGGTAATACACTGGATTATAAAGAACGTCTGTACTAAAAGTGTATTATAGATGGTGTAAATAAATACAACTGTTTAAATTGCAGTTTTAGCCCAAGCGACAATAAAACATTTTAGAAATTGTTAAAGTTGATAAAAATACAACTCTAACGAAACACATGTATTATACTCCATTACAGTCACGTGGGCGCGCACACATGTCAATTATACCTCTCTACAGGTAATAGCAGACGACAAATTGCTTTGACGTCATAATACAAGGGAACTTAGTAAGTAGAGTGTAAGTTGCGGCGGATTTATCCATAAAGGATTTATCTCCCTTGAATCGTTTCAGATGTATACGAATTTTATTTTATGACCATTTTTTTTCGACAGAGCAGTTTTAATTATATTTTCTGCAACAAATCGTATTGAAGGCCTACAAATATAAAAATATGTACTGGCTTCATTTATTGATTGAAAGCTTCTCTCCTCTTTGGTTTCTAAATCAAAAGATTTGACCCCCCTAGGGCGTTTTGCGTGTTTGCCAGTTCCACCTAATTTTGCATTCCGACTTTGTGAGACGGCTTGAAGATTCACAAGACAATTATCAGTCTTCATGCCATTTATGTGATCAATCACAAATCCGTCTTTAATCAATCCGTTATGACATTAAAAAATAATTCTATGACAGAGATATGTTTTATTTCTTGCACTAAACAACAAATACCCCATATTATTCAGATATCCAACCGGTTCTTTTAGTCTGCGGTGCCTGACAACACCATCACTGGAGGCTTCGTAATTAAAAAGCACTGGATGAGGTCTGAAATCTTGGCTCATTTGTATAATAATACTATTTGTCTAATTTATATCTGCTTTAATTATAAACCTCTTGATATAATCTTGAGGGTTTTTATGATTTTGTCATCGTTGGGGTCAATGACTGCATTTTTTATTCGTTTGTCATAATAGCGTTTTAGTTCCCTGTGTCGTTTACCCCCACAAGCAAGACCACAACTGCGATTTTCCCCTTACCCCAGCCCCACATTGGAGGCATGGGAGAGGACCGAAAGAACCGTTGCGAACGCTTTGTAAATGATACCCACAGAATTCGCTTCTGCATGATTTGTTACACGGGGTTGTTGATCCAATCATTAGCCACTTGCAATGATTCATTATACTATATTTTTCTATTTAAATACTTGTTTTAATTATAACATGGAGGAGTTCAAGAGATTATCGAAAATTAAGCCTTGGAAAAATACTAAATTCATTGATTATAACATGGAGGAGTTCAAGAGATTATCGAAAATTAAGCCCTGGAAAAATGCTAAATTCATTGATTATAACATGGAGGAGTTCAAGAGATTATCGAAAATTAAGCCCTGGAAAAATACTAAATTCAATCTCGATAAGGAGTTCAAGAGATTATCGAAAATTAAGCCTTGGAGAAATACTTATTTTAATCTCGATAGAGTCTCTGATACACCAAAACGTCTAATCGGTGATAGAACTATACTGGGTAAAATCAGGGAGTGTTTTAATGAATTCTACCGAGACGGTGCAGCACACTGCTGGTCGACATTTCGAATTATTGATGAAGATGTCAATGTACCCAACATCGATGCTACTATGAACGATGAAAGAGCAGCTGAGATAATTTCACACCTTGGCCCGCCAAGGAGCTGGAAATTCAAGGGTGTAAAATCCAAAGGATTTTCATTGCAAAGCAATTCCCAACAGAAGTATTTTTTCAGAATAAAATTCATTATCGAAGTCGAAGGCAAATGGATTATCAGGGATAAATTTGAACCAATCCTCAAGGATAAAAAAACTGTCATTGTAAGTAGAGATTCCAAACCAGGAATTCTAACTGGAATTGACAAACCATAATACGAGAGATCTTATCCTGTAACAGCAATTGTTTATGGGATATATCCGTTAAATGATAAACCCGATATTGCAAAACTAGCTCCTATGAAATATTCTAATTCACTGAATTGTGTAGCAACACGGGTAATGGAACACTTCACAAATGCATCCCGAGGAAATAAACTAACTGATCTGCTACGTAGGAAAATAACCGAATGGGAACTGACAGTGAAACAGCACGGTGCAAAGATTTCTGATATAGCTAAATTAGAAGCATCATTAAAATTCCCAATATCAGTAACGACAATAACCGGAGAAGTATTATACGAACCGAAATATCAATCGCGAGGGGCTCCAATTAAAATTATTGATCATAACAAACACGCGTGGACGGCTGCAGTAACAATATTTCCACGAGATAGAACCGTGAGATATATCCCCCCGGAATTTTCCGGGGAGTTCGTCGGGGATGTTTTTTATAATTAGAAATTATTCGATGCTATTCACACGCTGTGTAAGGATGATCCTGTGTCCGTGTGGTTACTTAGAAGTGATGAAGATCCCGAAATAGGATTTGATCAATTTGTAAGACCAAATGGTGAATTATATCGCGTTGAAGAATTAGATAACAGAATGAGAAAAATCGCTAGTGATTTTTCACCGGAGAGTTCCCATGAAAAACTATTAACGGATAGTTTTACTATTCCATCAGTGGTAGCTCACTTCGCAAGAGAAAAAAACTCATGGCGTCCAACACAAAGTGATTTTCTCGAGGACGTTAAATTGAGTTGCATCGAATTTGGTCATGGAGGACTGTGGAATACAAAATACCATCGTGACGGTATGATTTCAATTGATATATCCGCGTGTTATCCTGGAAGTTTTCTCGGGTATGGAGAATGTAGTAACTATTTTAAACGATTTGGACACCCCACACATGAAATGACTCGTGTTGCGATTAATGGACCATTACCTGATTTTGATTTAACCGGATTCGCTCGTGTGATATCATTTGAACTCGATACAGGGTTACATCCGTGTAGTTATGTTTGGCTTGGTAGACATATATCTGAAAAGGCCTGGATGCCAATAGTGTTACTACGATATATGATTGATTGTGGTATGCTAATATCGTTGATTGTTTCTGAAGCTATTATATGCTATCGAGCTCAGAAAGAAGTTTGGCTACCACAACCCGATCTAGATCGTATAATTAGCGAACAGCGAAAACAGTTTCCAGATGGAAATTCTTCGAATTTCAGTGAACAACAAATCATGAATTGGTCTAAGGAGTTATTTGAAATTAAAAAAGAACAAGCAAAAGATTTTGGACGAAGAATAATCGGTAAATTTACCAGGGTGGAAGATACGACAATGCAAAATATTCTTCGCGGTTGATCATAGACATCGCTGAATACGATTTTATTGTAACGGATTTAACGAAACAGGGAAAACTTGTAAATCGTAAAGACGCTTTCCTATCCGATGGAAGACGATTAGGTACAATTGTTACCTATTGTGATGGATATATTAAACAATATACGCATTTGAGAAGTTCTATGCTAGCTTATGCTTCTATCAATTTATTTTCGATGATAAATAGATTTCCTAATACCGCAGTTAGAGTAGCCACTGATTCTATTTATATCCACGAGAAATACAAATCAGATGTAGCTAAATTCACAGATCCAGAGGCAAATTGGGGATGTTGGAGATTTAAAAAGGAAACGCTACATGAGTATTGTGAATCGGCAGATGTTACCATGGATGAAAAGTACTTAAAGTGTGATGAGATTCAATCCGAATTTTCTAATGCACCACCGGTATCTGATCCAATATGTAGATACAAGACAGTTTATTTAAACGGTTGTGGTGGGTCAGGAAAGACAACTCGTGCAATTGAATTATATCATGGGAAAAATCCTACGGATTTTCACGCTAGCGTTTCAAAATCAAACATGATTGTCCTAACACCAACTCACAGACTCGCCAGAGAGATGAAACAACGAGCGGTAAATGCCTGTACTTATCATAGTTTCTTTCGATGGAAAGGCGATGAATGGACCCCTGATCGAATGGGTGATAAATTCATTCCTGAAATCATAATCTGGGATGAAATATGCACTGTATCGTTGAGAGTATTACAGACATTTCTCGAGTGGTTAAACAAAAACACAAAGGTCGTCATGTGCGGTGATCACGGCCAACCACCACCATTTATCGGTGCATCCCCACATGAATGGCTAAACGGTTTTGTAGACTATTATGAAGAAATTACTACTGATTATAGATCACTTGATGAACAAATACGCGAGTTCAAAGCGCTAATTAGATTACAGCCGGATAAAATCCAATGTGAAATAGCGCGTGAAATAATTTCAGAAACTCCAATGAATGATTTTTGGGAAACGTGGAGACCAAACGATTTGATAATTGCAAGTAGAAAAATAGTCAGAGACACACTTCAGATGAAGTTATTTGAATTGCATAAAGAAACATTTGCAACACTTCCAGTACCGTTGTGTTATAGACCTTCGGATACACGAAAACAGAATATAGAAGTTGATATTCCAGGGAAGAGTGAAAAGCATATTCTCGTGTTAAATGATATTGTCGTCGAAGATGCATTGCGTGCTGATAAATCCCCATGGACGTTAGGTTACGCAGCGACAATACACTCTTCACAGGGATTGACTATATCAGATACAATTGTTTGGATGGTGGATAATCACATCGAATGGTCGAATTTAGTCTATCTTGCAGTATCCAGAGTACGAAGAATAAATCAACTTCGAAGAGTTGTCCTGGATGATAATGACACTACAATGGATGATGCTAGCATCGTTGATGTTAAAGTTATTGATAAAAAACTCTCCGGTTACAAACAACAAGACAAAAAACACAACGAGAATTTGACATTGATGCTGAATTAATAATTACGCTGAAACAACAGCAGAATAATCACTGCGCAAGTTGCAATTGTATAATGCGTTGGCAGTATTCGGATAAAGATCCTCGCCAATTTACCGTAGACAGAAAAAATAACAGTCTCGGTCACGTCAGAAACAATGTGATGTTGACTTGTCTTGAGTGCAACAGACGCAACGGCGCTAGTTAAGACCCCGCGGTGGCAATTGAGTATCATCAGGAATCACTTGTAATTGTTCGCGTGTAAAACCCCACTGAGGGGCAGTTAAATCCAATTTATAGATTGGAGGTCTACCAGTTGATCGTGTTATAGTAGATATCTTGTGTGCAGTAACACTCCAAATAGGATCGGTAGCCCTCTTTCTGCCACCTTCAAGCTCTCCTGGTTCGTATAAATATCTCACAGTGACATTACTACCAAGAATTGGCTGAGAAACGCTATCCCGCTGTGGTTGTGGTATATACATTCTTTTTATTGCGTTGATAGGTTTCATGTTGATTGTTCTAGTAATCTCGTTATTTAGCGCTGAAACTACCCCTGGTAACCTATTGACCCATTCACGGGATCGCTTTTCTTGGATGAATTCTTTTGCGTATTGATATCCAAATAACCGCTCAGCAAGAGTCCGATTAAATCGTTCAACAATTGCCTGATCGCGATGTAACGCAGTATGCCCTCGTCTGATGCTGACATTGTGATCTTTCATCGCTGATAAAACAGCGCATTGAAATTCCTTGCCAGGATCAACTTGTAACAGATTTGGCCAGCGTAGTGGGCCTCGTCGATAAATCTTTTCAAATGCAGAAGCAACTTCAGGTGATGATTTTGTTTTTAGCGGTTCTGCTTGTTTGTATCGACTCGCAACGTCAACTACGGTTAGCGCGTATTTGTAACCGTTATCATGTGGTAAAAACAATAAATCAGCTTGATGAACTTCATTGGGTACAGTAACATCAAAATGCGAGAAATTGATTTGTTTAGGACGCGGTAGATAAATTTGCCATATAGCCTGTTTGGATAACCAATTAGCCGCAGTGGTCTTTTTCACTTTTTGCGGCGTTGGCGAGTTTATTGATTGCAGCGTTACCCCTCCAGTATCCCCTCGGAGAATAATAAATAGATTCCATATTATTAATTACCAGCACCCATCATCAATTTGCCTTTCATAGCTGATTTTACCAACCACGAAGCCAATTTTTCTTTGAAATATTTATCAGGAATAGCATTTAACGCATGAATTAATTTCACATCTGCGAGATGCCTGTTTTGCAGATTGCTGCTTTTATATGCAACATGAGCATGACACGCCTTATCAATAGCGTTTATCGGATACTCGCCGGGGCGGGGGTGATTTTGATCATCAAGTCTAATATCTAATCGTGTTCCGGGGCCACAATAGCTATATCCTGGAAGGTGCTTTTCTCCGGGGTACTTTGCCCATGGGGTTCCAGGCAGTTTTGCAAATTTGGCTGCGATATCACCTCCTCGTTTTTTTTTAAAACATCTCCGGATTGTAAAATCTTTGATTTTGTAGAAATAAATCTAAACTTTTTTGTACCCCATGTTGCACATTTACCAGTTAGTGCTGATCTGTTTTTTTTAGTTGTAATCGTCGTCACATCATTTGTGTTAGTACGCGTTTTACACTTCACACAATATAGATCCATAATTTATGTATAGAGATATGAATATAATTGATTTTTCAGCGACTAAAACAAGAGAACCAGTTAAGCATCATGCAGCGCTACCAAACTCTATCCGCGCAATTATAATCGGGCCATCTGGATCCGGCAAGACGCAATTGTTGCTCAATTTAATAATGAGATGGATGAAGTGGGATAAGTTGTATTTAGTTGCTCCTAGCGTAGATGATCAACGATGCTATGAAGTGTTAAAGGATTTTAACGAGAATGCATCAGAAATTAAGGGTGAGAACGCCATTGATTTTATAACTGATATTGACGAGGCACCATCCGTGGATGACCTTGATGGGAACATTAACAATTTAGTCGTATACGACGATGTGATGTTAGACAATCAAAAAAAACAGCTAGGATCTTTTCCAGAGGCAGGCATAAAAACACCGACGTGATATATGTCACTTAACGCTACACTCAGATTCCAAAAGTGATCAGAGATAACTGTAATATTCTTGCTGTGTTTAACGGCGTTGATACACATACGCTACGAAATATTTGGCAGACATGGTGCTCTGATATGGACTTCAATCAATTTAAAAATTTCTTTAGTAACGCTCAGTCGACTCCGCACGGATTTATAACAATAAATTTACATGATTCTCGGACACGATATCGTATCGGACTCGATCAAATATTTGGTTGAAATCATTTATTATTTTTTGTTAACTTGCAGCAGCAGAGAGGGTGATGACCACATCGTTGCGACCAAAATTGATTGAAAAATCGTAAAGTCTCCGTTTGCTAAAATGGAGACTTATTTTTTTTTGTTAAAATGAGATTTCGTAGGAAGCCTTTTTTTTGCTTGAAAACGCGGTCTGTTCACCCTCTCTGCTGCTTTATGCATTTTTTGCTTAATGTTAAATGTAGTATACACAATGTTGAAAATGGGTATGTTGTAACTAGATAACTCTCACCCTGTCTAGTCCCAGTAGAGTTATCTCTCTTAAATGCAATTGAGTATCTGGTTTTGACCTTGCCAAATCGACAATCTAATAGTGTTCTCTATGACAGTGTGTGACATGCATACTGAGGTGGTATAGTAAGTATATTTATTTCACCAAAAATTAGTATTGAGGTCTATGACAAAACAATTGGTACCGTGATAACACATGATTCAACGGTACACGAGTTACTCATACGCATAATAATGTTCACTATTTATACATGTTATTGTTTAATTTGATGCTGAGGTCGGGTAAGCATTGGATTTTCAGGCAAGATTTATGTATTCTTAACTCAATATTATTTTTAGAAAAATAAAATCTAGTACTTCTACTACTACTACTACTACTACTACTAATAATAATAATAATAATAATAAGAAGAAGAAGAAGAAGAAGAAGAAGAAGAAGAAGAAGAAGAAGAAGAAGAAGAAGATTATTATTATTATTATTATTATTATTATTATTATTATTAACCACAACAAGAATATTTTCTTCAGTTTCTTAGGCGGTGTAAAATTATTTCGCAAAGAATTCCCGCCCAACTTCTCCAGTCGGGTTTGTAAAGTGTTCAGTCCCTTATTATGCTTTTTAACATATAAGGATATATCATACCTAATGAGCTGACCGATCTAAATGTGTTGGATGGGTGCCATGGACATTCTTCGGACTAGAATATTGGTTTTATGTTGCCATAAGATAATATATTTTAGCTAAATAAATAAATAATACTAGTTCAGGCTATGTGCCTCCTACCCCAATTGTATAGCTATAAGGTCGGACTTTAGGATTACTATTAAGAGGCATATAACTCGTGAGATGTTACTCTGGGACTGCAAGAACGCTGCGTCTGTATAGTACATTGACTTCTTCCATGTTGAGTCTGCATAGCACATTGACTACTTGAATGTTGAGTCTGCATGACACATTGACTACCTGAATGTTAAGTCTGCATGACACATTGACTACTTGAATGTTGAGTCTGCATAGCACATTGACGACTTGAATGTTGAGTCTGCATGGCACATTGACGACTAGAATGTTGAGTCTGCATGGCACATTGACGACTAGCGTGTTGCGTCTGCATGGCACATTGACGACTAGAGTGTTGTGTCTACATAACACATTGACGACTAGAGTGTCGAGTTTGCATGACACATTAACGACTAGAGTGTCGAGTGTGCATGGCACATTGACGACTAGAGTGTCGAGTGTGCATGGCTCATTGACGACTTGAGTGTTAAGTCTGCATGACAGATATACGACTAGAATGTCGAGTCTGCGTGGCACATTGACGACTTGAGTGTTGAGTCTGCATGGTACATTGACGAATAGAGTGTCGAGTCCGCATGGCACATTGACGACTTGAGTGTTGAGACTGCATATCACATTGACGACTAGAATGTTGAGTCTGCGTGGCACATTGACGACTAGAGCGCCGGGCTGCACTGTCAAATTCTTATTCATAGATAAAATATCTTGCCACAATTCCTGCAATACATAAAATGTTCGGCCTTGTGATGTCTCATGGATACAAAGTTAAAAACCGGTAAACAAGTAATGCTTTATAGCAGGTTTAGAATGGCATTGGATCTGTTGTGTTTGCTGCCTTCCGAGGATACAGCAAATGGATTGGTTTTTTACCGCGATCCGACTACGATTTAAAAAGAAAAATCCAAGTTCAGTTACGTTTGCTGAATTATCTCCTTTGAAAAGTTAAATTTATTAATGAAAAGCCTTTTTAAAATACCTGTACAGCGTTATTTAGGTGTATCATACGATAGGTGTTGCAAAATTATGTCAAAACTGTATGACTCAATGAAGAATTAGGAACCCATTTTTCACCTTTGCCAAATAAATAAGTACTTCAAATTATCTGGATGTAAAAACGCCAGTGTGTTGCAGCATGGCGAGGCAAACCTTAAATGAACTGCCGGCGAGGATTTCCGAAAATCCACGAATAGTTCAAAGCAGCTTGCAAAATGCGATATATTGATGGGACGATGATTAGCATTAAGTTAATAATCTTTTTAGCATTTATTGTCCATTCTTCTTTATGACAGACCGTAGTTGCTTTCTGTGCAGGTACCACTACTCAGTGAGACACGATTCATTCATTAGCGAGACCCTGCCACGCAAATGAGACTTAGAGAAGGTAGACTGGGCGTGCCAGTCAGTGGAAGTCAGGATACTCGGCTTACTTGGTTATGTCTCTGACGCTACGTTCAAAATCAGTCTCATAAAAAAGCTCGTGTTTGCTGCGCACAATTTTTATTTAGTTGTACCTAGTCTGTTAGTGTTCTCGATGTGTCTGTTCATAAATCGAAAAGATAATAATTCAAGATGTTTAAATTTACAGGAACAGTCAAGGCGTTACCAGTATGTCTTCATCATTTATTAATTATCTTCCTAATCAAACTTAATCGAGGGAAGGCGTATCCCCGAACTATTTCCAAGCCGATTGAAAGTGTTTTGACGATCCATGTTTCTGGAGACGTGAAAAAAGCAATGTTTTGGACTGCTCTTGTAAAATATAGTTCACGCTCAAATGTGTACATGCGGTGCAATAATACACATATGTTAATGAGGATTGTGACGTGACCATGTTATCCGAAGTACACACCGAGTTTATTCGTGAGCTAAAATAATAACAACATAAAGCGTTTCATAGTACTGAGGTATTATCACATTTAAAGTGTAGATCGTATATGAAATTAACAATAAATAGTTAATACGTATATTTTTTTAAAATGTTTCATTTTCATCGCTATCAATTGAACAGTTATATTGTAAACAATGAAAAGATAATGGAACCATACCTTTGTTGTCATATATAAGCTATTATAATAACGAAAAGTTACATGTAGCATGATGGTTTCTTCTGGCTGATAAGTGTATTATTTGTCATCAAAGATTGCATGCACATGATGATTTAACTGGGTCACAATGAGGATGTTTAACAAAATTAGAAGAAATGATGCTTGACATAACACATTCCTGGCTGTCACTAAGTTTTCTGTAGTTTCTTGTGATGTGTATAGCCTGAGTGTCTGGAACATTGCTTTCAATTAGTTTCTGACATAAATATTTTCTCACGCTAAAATGTGTAATGCTTTTAGAAGCCAAATTGGACATGCTTGCTTTCATAGCCATTTTGTTCATTAGCGAGCTAAGCTTTCGGGCATCAACTGGTGCACGTAAAAACCAATGCTCATTTGACCCAGGTGCATGCACGTGAGTTACAGCGGCAAGGTAAAATGGATGGTCTGGGTTACAAAATTCACTTGGACGTTTGTTTACAAAACATTTGTAGATTAGAAGGTTAGGGTACATCCTTGGTTTTTCATTTTTTGTGTTTTGTATGTCCTCCACTGTCATCGCCTTTGTTTGTCTCTCGTTAAACTACTCTAAATAGTCTCGTTTAAGTTCGCAATATTGCTTTAATGATACGTCTCCCCACTTAATGTTTCTGTGTTCTTCTCCCCCCACCCTTACCCCAAAGTGCAAAGTATTATTACACCACAAAGTGTTCAGTAAACTTAACGGTGTGCTGAGGCCCGAAAGCGTGTAATTATACAGTTTTGTTATGTCATCATCCGTTAAGGCCTCAGCAGTTTTGGTTTTGTTTCTTTTCCTTTCTTCTTCCTATTTTCTGTTTATATTTTAGGGCCTCTCATGCTTGAGAAAATAAAGGACCATAACCAAACTGCAATTGTTTCCTCTCAGATATTGCTCAAAACATCCCATCATACCTATAATAAATAATAATTAGTTATACAAAGGCTTATACATCTGGTAACATGTACATCTCTCTCTCTCTCTCTCTCTCTCTCTCTCTCTCTCTCTCTCTCTCTCTCTCTCTCTCTTTATGATTTGTCATCCATGTTGGGGAAGGCCTAAATTGCTTCATTATCGACTTCTTTAATTTATAAAGTAATTTACCATATAATACTATGAACAACAAAATTATTGTTCATTACATAATATATTTTGTGTAATTAATTATTCGTTCTTGCACTTATTCAAAACTTTATTTATATTTTAACAAATTCAAAGTACATTAGTTGCGCTAAACATCATTTTATTTGCTTATACATTATTCTTTAAATTAAATTGAGTGTTATCAGTCAATATGAGGGCACTTTTTTACCTCTCAGTGTTTTCGGCTTGTATTCATTTCCATCATTCTAACGAATTGAAATGAAACATCTTGAGAGAATGCTGTTCTGGGCAGGTACCGGCACTTCATGTATAGGGCGCGTCTCGTTGTTTTTCATCAAAAATAATGAAGGATCCTGTTCCTCATGCTTTGGTGAATGTTCTGAAATTATTAGTTCATGCTGAGCATAATTTGTGAAACTTCCATCGTCGAAAAAGCATACTGTAAACATTGAATAGGTACCCAGTTGGTGGTGAATATTTACGATTTTTTTCTCTCCTAACTTTAAGAGTAAAGATGTTTCCTAACTTGTAGTCCATTTTCTTTTTGTCTTATCTTTATAGTTTTCTTTCTAAATCTTATTTTGTATGT
This sequence comes from Unio pictorum, assembly GCA_030141615.1. Lineage (NCBI taxonomy): Eukaryota > Metazoa > Mollusca > Bivalvia > Unionida > Unionidae > Unio > Unio pictorum. The sequence continues at coordinate 3,198,532 of JARLTB010000076.1, forward strand.
TTTCTTTCTTTCTCGGAATAGTTTATTTTGTTCAATGTCAGTGTTAGCTTTTGTTTCATCCAGAAATAACTCTATCAAGCCAAGCAATAAACAACAATGGTTGCGCCCCTTTAATAAAGTAGAATGAGACGACTTGTCTGAGATAAGAAGAGTAAGGTTAGCAAAACAGTCAGATTTCTAGTCTGGTTCCCTGCTTAGTATGCTCCCTGCGTTGCATACCGCCATATTGTCACGTGATTAAAACAAATGCCCAGATTTTGTTTGTTTGATTAGGATTTTTAACGTAGCTTTAACACTGTTTCAGTCATATCGCTACAATGTCTGCAGTGAGGCAGTTTATAGTGGTGTCTAGCACTGGGGCATCATGCCGCAGACATATAGCATGATGTCCCATCCAGTCACATTATCCTGACACCAGGCCGACCAGTGCTAACACTAACTTCTTAATGCTGAGCGCCATGCGAGGCAGCTGTTAGTACCATTTTTGTAAGTCTTTATTATGACTCGGCCTAGAGTCGAAACCACGACCTCCTACATCCGCGGCCGACGCTCTAACCACTAGGCCACCGGAGCGGTCAAATGCCTAGATACGGAAAGATCTAATTAATCTAACAGAGGCAGTTATTCCTTTCATAATCTCATTCTTAATGACACAAAGTGAACTTTACTAATACTTTTGATTTGAACAATAGCAGTCGTTATCTTGTGTTCAAGGTTAACCATCAATTAAGTGATATAATAATGTTTGCAAATATTCTTACTAGTAGGCGAAGATAAAGGAAAAGCGTACGTACATCGATATTTTGTTATACTGCACATTTTACACAGCGTCAATTCAAAAATTCCTTTTCTAATTTCTTTCTTGATACATTTTACATCGAAATCGATATGAGATGATGTTTTACAGCATAAATCTAGCCAATGTTAACGAACTTATGTTTAGATACAACTCTAAGGCCATTTTCAGTGCCACTCACATGCCTCAAAAAGAAATTATTTTTTGCATTAAAACGATGTATGTACGTATGTATGTACGTATGTACGTACGTATGTAAGTATGTACATACGTATGTACGTACGTATGTACGTATGTACGTATGTATGTACGTATGTACGTACGTATGTACGTATGTATGTATGTACGTATGTACGTATGTATGTATGTAAGTACGTACGTACGTACGTATGTATTTATGTATGTATGTATGTATGTACGTACGTATGTATGTATGTATGTATGTATGTATGTATGTATGTACGTACGTACGCACGCACGTATGTATGTGTCAGGTTCTCGCGGGTTATGAGCGTTATTCGTATAGTATTGCACAAGCCCCACCTGTCAAAGGGTAAGTGTTAAGTCCCACTTGTCAAGAGGTATTGTACAGCATTTAATAATAATAACTATAACCCCCTCCCTTTTGATACTCGTTATCTAAGAGATGACTGCCCTCGATATAATTGCCCGGTTTGAGTATGAGAATAGTAAACATGGTAAACTGAGCAAGTATATTGAACAAAACAACTCAGAGTCCCTGTAAAGATAAATAAACAGTTTAATCAATTACATACACAATTATGAAACTTCCATTCATTAGGAATACACGCGGTTTAGAAATACAACTTTCACCGAATTACAATACGATTTGAAATAGAATTAAACAAATTAGTCGTTCTATTACTGATAGTTAAAAATCATCATAGAATAGAGTGGTACAATCGAAGTCAATGACTTTTTCGATTTTCATAACCTGCTGTCCTTTGATCCTCGTTCACTGTCCAATCAATGTTGTTTCAAGAAGTCGCTGTCTCGTCTAATTTCTAGGCACTCTGCCCTCGTGGATGTTCCCGCTTGATTCCGGACTTGTCCACTGTATCATGCGTACACTGCAATTTCAATTTCTCCCGATTCATTGTCCAAAGTTTACGTCGTTATTCCTGTAAATTCACGATCTTACCGAAAACCCTATTTTCTTCCTTTCATAAGAAAATTAAAACATCCTAAGTCTCTCGTTACAATGGTTACAGTTGAGACTATCCATTATTTCTGGTTCGAACAATCAGATATTTCTATCAGTGATAACAATTTTACGGCTAGTAATTAACTACACATATCCTCAAATAAAGGTAGGTAAACACATTGTTTATTCGTTTTGCCTTGACCTAATACATTAACGTATTATACAGAGAGGCGTTGAATCGTATACACTGTCGCTAAATTATCTATGACATCAAAATTCGGTGAATTCACATGTATTCTTGTAATCCCTTACTACTGGAATACATTAAATTCTTAGAACACAATCTTTATTCACACAATATGATAAATTCAAGAATGAACGTAACACTCCCTATTCATACTCAGCATAGTGTTTTTACGACATAAATTAACACTAAGTCATTCTTAACTGCGAATTAAGGTAAGAATTCAAATTCATAATTCAAAAGTACATTATTATTCAAATGTATCAAATTAAATCATGCAAGTACTTCCGATTCATAATACAAAACACATTATTATACAAATGTATCAAATTAAATCAATTATACAAATGTATCAAACGAAATCATGCAGACCTGTAAACAAAGCAAACATTATATGCAATACACATGGAATTGCGACAATACATTTTTGGTGTGTCACTCAACCATTAGTTTTGGCGTTTTTCGACCCTGGTCTATTATTTAACGGATGTACTTCTCTAAAATACCATCTGGAGCCTTTAAATAATTCTACCACTGTCTTCCTCTCTTGCAGAGGAATTTTCAAGACTAAATTCTAATTTAGCTAGTTCGATATTATGTTCTAAAGATTTATCGTGTTAAACACACACACACACACACACACACACACCTTATTTAACCGTGACCAATCAGAATCAAATGTATTTTCTCCCGCTTATGTCTGAAAGTCGCTTACGTCATAGTCAGTATGACATGCTTTGGTTTTAAGTAACAGAATCTCTGCATTTTCTCAATTCTGACACTTTTCGAGAGAAATGAAACTTTAAAATGTCGCTATCGGTCAGTCGGTTGCTGAACAAACACGGTTAATTAGTACAACGGTCACATCCTACTATACAGATCCCTCTCCTTTGCACGATGTGTCTCATAAATCTAACTAATGACTATCTGGTCCCACTTAATGGTTTATTAATAGATCGACCGACAATTTAGCATTTCACAGTAGGTATATATATATATATATATATATATATATATATATATATATATATATGTGTGTGTGTGTGTGTGTGTGTGTGTGTGTGTGTGTGTGTGTGTACGTACGTATATATTTCTTTTCTTTGTTTCTTTATTTTTACACCATTAACTTCTGATGCAGCTACTTCTTTTTGCATGCTCTGAATCTCCGTGTTGGATTCGTCACTTGCTCTAATAGCCAGTCTCATAGACAATTCAATCTCTATTATGTTCATCCTGTAAATTTTCAAATTTCCCGTTCTTAGCAATCAATTTAAGTTCAGTTACATATTGGTAAATGGTTTCATTCTTATTATTTGATTCTTTGGCTCTTTGCCTTCGTACCATACTATTATGTTTGCTTGAGATTGCAATGATCCTCAAACTTCTTGATAAGTGGATCAGTGTTTTCAGCTTCATTTGCCTCAAATGTAAATGTTTTATATATGTGTCAACCAACCTGACCAATACTGTATAGGGAAGCATTAAATTGTTCTTTGTCTCCTTTATCAGCGAACCCAATATCTAATTAAAACTGCAAAGTCGGCTTCCACCTGATCCCAGTTTATGCTATATGGTAGGAATTCAGTCCATTTCAGGTGGCTGATTTTCTACTTGATGTCACTATTAACACATACAATTGTGTTTTTTTTCAAATATCACTAGCGTTATGGCGATAAGCATCTTAATAATATCAATCCGAATTATTTAAAAACTTTCACTCCTCACACCATGCTATGTTTGCTAAAAAGCTCAAAACAAAGGTTTGGTCTAACAATTTTAATAGCTAGATTACAACTGACTAAATTAGAGAAAGTGAAGGCACACCAGTTTCCAGCGTTTGTGACATTATAAGGCAGATACGGTTACAACTGAGTGTGGAGTGTGGAGTTGACGTTATGTGACCTATAACTGTCAGATCATTTTCTGCAATATAATATGAGAACCGTCAATTACCACAACACAAAGGTGACTTGCCACGATTGAAGATCCGGCATGAATAACCGACACCTACGTTACTTCCAACTACACACCATGTAACCGCTTCGGCGGCCTAGGGGTTAGAGCGTCCGCCACGAAAGCTGCAGGTCGTGGGTTCGATCCCTGGCCGAGTCATACTAAAGACTTACAAAAATGGTACTAACAGCTGCCTCGCTCAGAGCTCATCTTTGAGATGTTAGTGTTAGGACTGGTCGGTCTGGTGTCAGGATAATGTGACTTGGTGGGACTTCATTCTACATGTCTGCGACATGATCTCCCAGCGTTAGACATCATTATAAACTGCCTCACTGCAGACATCGTTGCGATATGACTGAAAACCTCTTAAAGCTACGTAAAACATCCTAATCAAACAAACAAAAAACTACACACCATGACACGACTAACGACACCTAAATGATTTGAAATTATTGAACATAGGGACCTCAGTATCTGACCCAAGGTGACTTGCCACTATTTGGACACATCGATATTCAATAAATTAAAATTTCAGGAAGTTTCATTCGATGATTAGGAAATTTTAATTTTGCGGCATACGGGTAAGCATTAATTTCTAATGGAATGATGTTACGTTACGTGATATATTTTTTTTTAGAAAACTCTATCAAACTGAATAATCAGTGCTACTAGTTGGAAATTGACCGATTCACATACCTCGAATTATTTTGGACGGTTCCTACACTTTTATTTAGACTTCCTGTATGTTGTTTTATATTTTAGAAAATAAATCCTTTATTAATGTTCTCTAATTAAAATCGACCAGGCGCCGTGCGGTTATGATCGAGATATTCTTGTTATATTAATGGTATGACCGATAAGTAAATGTCCAAGACCGAATAAACAAAAGAGGCAGCAAGCGGGGTATTCTTTCTTAGATTATTTAGATCTAAGATCTGCCGGGGCGCTTGAAATTGAAAACATACTAACAAGGAAAATGAATGACATGAACAAGACAAACATGAAAAAAGACATAGAAATGGTAAATGAAAACAAGTTTAGTTCTGTTCATTTAAAGTTTTTCCCGTTTTAGTCAGCGTTAAGAGCTTCAATTCTGCCCAACTTACTTCATGAATGGCATGTACTGGGTTTCCGAACTTTTTATTGCTTCGTAGTCTCTTTCACTGAACAAAAGAAAATTGTTGCCACACCTAGTAAAGATTAGAAACATTTCTTCGAAGTCTTCAAGTGAGAATCATGTATGCAGCAAACACAAAATAAGAACAGGAAATAATATGCTAACATTCTACGCTACTAAGTACTTATCGACTCGATACACACAGTTATTATCGTCGCACAGCTCTGATCAGAAAGGGTACCGGGGAGTAGGTTATTCCCAGAATTCCCTTCAGTTCTGGAAGCTCATCGTCCTTTACCGGAAAAAATTCGAACTTCTGAACTAGTGTGGCAATAAAGAGAAATAACTCCATGCGAGCTACACTTTCTCCGAGACACACACGCCTTCCGATGGAGAAAGGAATGTGTTCCTCGGGCTTTCTGATGTGACCATCTGCATCTAAATGCCTTTATGGTCGGAACACGTCTGGATTTTTAAACGTTGAAGGATCGCGTAGTACGGAATCAAGATTTACAAGGACTGTTGTTCCTTGTGGAATACAGTATCCACGGAATATGATTTCCTTTGATACGGCTTGAGGCAATGCCAGGGGAGCCACGGGGTACACTCAATATTTCCATGATTGTAGCCTCCAAATATGCGAGATGTTCTTTATCTTTTAATTGCGGTAATCTTTCTTTACCAACTACCTGATCTATCTCCTTATTTTGAATCTCAGGAAAATAAAGAAACTGTAATAAAATCCATCTTATACTCGTCGCTGTGGTTTCACTTCCAGCACCAAATATATCCCTTATCGACATGTATAGTTGCAAGTCAGTGAAAGTAGAAATTTTGTCTGCTTCTTCTCTTTCATTAACCTCCGATATAAAGAGATCGATGAAGTCACGCGCAGTCCCTTTCTGGTAAGTGTGTAATGAACATTACCTTCATTACGAATTTACAATGTAATTACTATGCATCATTTCCTAGATGAGATATGTGCTTTATGTATGGTAATATGTATAGCTTACTTATTTAGGACACGTCTTTCAGCGTTTAGCAAGTGACTTTTGTTACCTGCATTGTGTATTGGAACACGCTGATTCATGATGTTGACACGATGTGACAGACAGATTTGGTATGTATTGTAACCTTGTATGAATAGTTTGTGCATATTTTACATGTTAGTCATAGCAGTACAATGGAAATTACCTCGTATAAATGTATAATTCCACCAGGACATGGTCAAAGTATTCTATAACTCCAATGTTTGGCCGTGTACTCGCCGTCAAAATACGTACTAATCCGCCATTTGCACTCTTTTGGTCAGCGAGCACTAAGGAATCTGATTGGCTATTGGTCACATGACCTTTTCCTATAAATAGCACCACGTACATGTAATAAGGGGCTTCACTGTTATCTTGTCCAGCGTTCAGAGCAGACGGAAGCAAATCATCGGGTGACTTGTACCCATTCAACTATATTATAATGTCTCAAGCTATGTTGGATAAACATAGTCAGGTTGCAATGGTTAGTTCAAATGAAACTTGATATGCTTGCTTGACATTACGGGTAATTCCAGATGTTATTTATTATTCATGAGGTGACGTCTGCTACCGTATTGGTTAATACGATTTCACCTTCGGTAAATTTTCACCGCAATTAATCTATGTAAAGTGAAGGTGACAGATAATTACGATAAATATAATCCTTGGAAACATACAAATTGTTCCCTCGGAAACTGATATATAAATTATTAACGCTACTAAACCGTCACTCTCCACCTTCATTAGAAGGTGACTCACGTTGCACCTTCACCTTACAAAACTCTCCTCCTTTATTAGAAGGTGACTCACGTTGCACCTTCACCTTACAAAACTCTTCACCTTCAACACCTGAAGGGTAATACTTCACCTTATTCACCGTCCCACTTAGGCAACTCCATCTTGTACGTCCATAACTTTAATTCTATGTAATATAAACCATTATAAATATATTCTTAAAGAGGTGGAGAAGGTGCAATTATATTTGAAGCTCCATTGCACCTTCCCCCACGGGAGTCGCTCACCTTTGTCTCCCGTGATTCTCTAGTTTACATAAGTCTCGTATTAAATATTAAATGTTTATGTATATGTAACAGTATTGACATTCAATAATTGCATGTTCACCTGCTGTTGTACTTGAGGTAATTTACAAATAAATACTTTTGATGTTGATTCTATACGGTCTTGTATTATTCTTTCTAATCAAAAGCTAGACAGGAGAACCCACAAATATTGTAGCCGGAAACGGCGTTACAATTGGTGGCAGCGAAGTGGGATTATACATCCTGTATTCTAGTGATTAGAAAGAATTTTAATTTGATATTTGTACTAATTGCTATAAAGCAGCCAGACAGTATTTTATCCCTATTTTAATTATACATATTTCACCAAGATGGATGATTCAGGTGAAGTTGTAATTAATCCAAACTCGCTCCCATCATCAGATGAGGTAGACGAAAGAAATAGTAATGATTACTCGTTTGTCGACGAAGAAAACGAAAGTTTGTCATTGGCAGTGACTGGTCTCAGTGCAGAAGTACTAAATAATGAATTGATCTTGATGAAAGATGAAATATGTAAAAGTGTTATGGAAATACAACAAAAAACTTCTAAAACTTTAAGTGAAGTAAAAAATCAGTTAACTGAACAGTTAAATCAGCTGAGACAAGATTTCGGCCTTCAAATTTCAAAATCGGAATCAAAGTTGAATGCACGGGAAAGTCATTCTGCAAGTACACTAGGGCACTCTTCAGTACGTTGTGAAAACATAAATATTCCAGTTGATCATGCGTCTGGTATAAATATGAATCAAAATCAAGATTTTCATTATTCACGGTCTGAGAGGTCAACCAGGGCTAATAAACAAAATTTACAAATAATACCTCAGCAGTACGATGAAAGCGAAGATTTGGATGAATACCTAGCACAATTCCAAATTTTGGCGGAGATAAATAAATGGGATTATACAGCCATGTCACTTTACCTGGCAAGTAGCCTGAAGGGCAACGCACGAGCATTGTTGAATGAACTTAACGAATTTCAGCGACGTGACTACGACACACTCGTACACGCGTTGAATACTCGATATGGATCGGTTAATAAAGCAGAAATGTACCGAGCACAACTGCAAACCCGAGTTCGGGGTAAAGACGAATCTTTGCCAGAATTAGCTCAGTCAATAAAAAAATTGACGCGACAGTCTTATCCAGGAGCTAGTTCAGCTATTACTGATATTCTGTCACTCGATCATTTTATTGATGCCATATCCGAGTCAGACACAAGACTGAGGTTGCGAGAAGCGCGACCAAAGGACATAAACGAAGCTGAAACATTGGCCGTTAGATTAGAGACTCATAGATTAGCGGACCGACAGAGCGGACGCTCTGTCCGACTTGTAAATAAAAGTAATATCTCTGATGCAGAAAGCTTATCTGACACAAAGGGGAAAGGGAGGATGATAGCATCTGCACCATGCTACATAAAGAATTTGACTGTTTCAAACAAGAAATAGGAAATTTAGTAAAAGAAGTAAGAAATCTGTCAGATTCAAACAAACAGTACAAGCAGTTTAACCACGATAAAAATAACTCGAAGCGTCCGAATCAAAACCGAGGCGATTATCGGGAAAACGGCAATTGGAAATGGCGGTATCAAAACGGCCCACAACATTTACACAAAGAGAATAAGGTTCCCGAGGGGAGTAACATCACAAAATCTCAGGGAAACTTTTAAACGTCGAGCTCGAGGGCCTGAGGTCGACTGATCCTAATGGGTGGTCCAATACTTTGACAATTGGTAATTCATTTGTAAATGAGGAAGGTCTATTTGTGAGCGCAAAGGTGCAAAACGCACCAATAACTTTATTGGTGGATACCGGAGCGAATGTTAAAATTTTAAGCAAAGACTTTGTTGACAAGCTTGAAAAAACATCTCGCCCCGATATCTCACCTGTAAATATAAGTCTAGTAACAGCCACGGGTGAAACCTCTCCTTTTTTTGGTGCTGCTATCGTATCTATCCATATTGGAGAACATACATTTAGGCATAAGGCACTAATAGCTGATATTAAATCAGAAGGAATTTTAGGAATTGACTTCTTAACATCTAATCGCTGTGATGTTTTACTGAGTAAACAAATTATCCTAGTAAAGGGTAATAAAATTCCATGTTTTAGATACAGCAAGGATGCTCAGTACACTAGCTGCAGGATAGCGGTCACTGAGAAGGTTATAGTCCCACCAGACAGCGAAGTGTTGATACCTGGGAAACCGATTGGAATCATATCTAATAAAAATGTGGTTGTCGTATCACCGATTTCAAATTTCACAGAGAAATGTGGTCTCCTTGTCGCTAAGGCCCTGGTGAACCCTTCTTGTGGATATGTGCCTTTGCGTGTAGTGAATTTAAGCGACGAACCGCGTATTATCTACAAAAATACAGTTGCCGCTACTTTAGAATGCATAGAAGAATATATGGTAGAATCACCCAAGAACGTTAATGTCGTTACAGCTATGGAAGGCAGTAAATCCACGCCTTCAGAACTCCCTGAGCATTTGATAAATCTCTATGACGAGAGTAGCACGAATCTAAATGGCGTGGAGAAGGCTGCATTGAAGTATCTGCTTATTGAATATCAAAGAATATTCTCCAAGTCACCAGATGACATGGGCCGAACAAATTTAGTAGAACATTCTATTAACACCGGTAATAACCTACCGATACGCCTACGACCGAGGCGTATACCGTTGGCGAAAGTCAAGGACGCTGAACAAGAGATTAAAAAAATGGCTGAGCAAGGGATCATCGAACCTTCCTCTAGCCCGTGGTCGGCCCCTGTCGTACTTGTCAAGAAAAAGGACCAGTCCCTTCGCTTCTGTGTTGACTACAGGAAGTTAAATTACATTACAATTAAAGATTCACACCCGCTTCCCCGTATAGATGATACGTTGGATGCACTTTCAGGCTCAAAGTGGTTTTCCACTCTTGATTTAAAAAGTGGGTATAGGCAGGTTGGTGTGGCAAATGAAGACCGCCCAAAGACTGCATTCTCCATCCCTGGTGAAGGTTTATGGCAGTTTACTGTCATGGCCTTCGGGCTGACCAACGCACCCGCGACTTTTGTCAGATTGATGGAAAAGGCCTTGTCGGCGTTATCGTGGAAAATATGCCTCGTATACCTCGATGATATTATTGTCTTTTCAAAGAATTTCGAGGGGCAATTGGATAATCTGCGCGAGGTATTTCGAAGGATTTGCGACGCAAACTTAAAACTCAGTCCTCAAAAATGCAAACTTTATCAAAAAGAGGTATCATTCCTTGGACATATAGTGAATGAAAACGGAGTTCATACAGATCCCGCAAAAATATCGGTAGTGGAAGACTGGCCCATACCCAAAACCCTAAAAGATGTTAGAGCATTTTTGGGACTCAGTTCCTACTATAGACGTTTTGTGTATCATTTTGTTGATATTGCCCGGCCGTTGTACAAACTAACCGAATCTGGTCAAACTTTTGACTGGCCAGAAAAGTGCCAAATCGCATTTGAGACCCTAAAACAATGTTTGACAAGCGCTCCCATCCTTTCTTACCCGAAACAGGAAGGTCTATTTATTCTAGACACTGACGCTAGCAATGAAGGTATGGGCGCTGTTTTGTCCCAAGAACAAAATGGAGTCGAAAGCGTGATTAGTTACTTTAGTAAAGCTTTCAGTCGAGCAGAGAGAAGGTATTGTGTAACTAGACGAGAATTACTAGCAATAGTATGTTCCGTCAAACATTTCCATCACTACTTGTATGGACGTTTTTTTAAGGTCCGCAGTGACCATAGTGCTTTAAAATGGCTCCTCAATTTTAAAAATCCTGAAGGGCAAGTAGCCCGATGGATTGAAGTTTTATCTTCGCATGATTTTACCGTTGAACATCGCCCGGGACGTGTTCATGGTAATGCCGACAGCCTTTCTCGAAGACCGTGCTTCGAGAACGGTTGTAATTTCTGCACAAGGGCAGAAGAGAGGTTTCTGGATCTGGCAGATGCTAGACCCATGACAATGAAAAGGATCGAAGTAGCCTCGATCGAACTTGCGAACGAGCATATAAGGCGCGAAACCGGTAATTCAACGGACGAGCTATACCAACGAGACGCAGCTGGCGAGAAACCGTGCAATTCTCAAAATAGTTGCGCAGGTGTAGGCGTTGAAGATTGCCTTGAGAAAGACACAAGTCTATCGGTTGACGGTAGATTGCATGGTACTTCCTTAGCAACAGAAATCGAACGTAGTTATGGCTCGAGATCACATTTACTCACCGATGTGAATTTAACCAATTCAGTACGATCTTGCACTCGGTCGGGTAAGTTATATGACCCGATATATACAGAAAGTGAAAAGATAGAAGGCGAGAATGAGGGATTCTTTTCCAAGGAAAAGATGAGAGAGTTGCAGAGGCAGGACTTAGTGCTTTGTCATGTTAGGGAATGGAAGTTAGAGGAGCAGAAACCTTCTTGGGCACAAATTTCACACCTAGGTGTGGCGGTCAAATATTATTGGGCTCGATATGAGTCGTTGTTTTTGCATGATGGAATTCTTTGTCGGAAATTTGAATCAGATGCTGGTAAGCATATCGTCTGGCAAATAGTGCTGCCTAGTTCGCTAAAATCTTTTGTACTTGAACAGTTACACAATTCTATAACAGGTGGTCACCTTGGGGTTAAGAAAACCCTCTTAAAAGTTCGTAATAGATACTTCTGGTATCGGCAACGCAGTGATGTGGAACACTGGTGTAAAGTCTGTGACAAATATGCTTCAAGGAAATCTCCTTTATATAAGTCAAGAGCACCAATGCAACAATACAATGTTGGTGCTCCGTTTGAACGACTTGCGTTAGATATACTTGGACCCTTACCGACATCTATGAAAGGTAACCGCTATCTCTTGGTGGTAGCAGATTACATCACAAAATGGACAGAAGCAATCCCCATTAGAAATCAGGAAGCCGCTACGGTTGCCCCAAAGCTTATTGAACGAGTTATATCAATCTTTGGAGTCCCGATGCAAATCCACTCCGATCAAGGGGCAAATTTTGAGTCCCATGTGTTTAAAGAGGTCTGTAATATCCTAGGTATTGAAAAAACAAGGTCCACCCCATTACGACCTCAATCTGATGGCATGGTTGAACGTGCTAATCGAACTATTGAGACTATTTTGTCTGCCTATGTTTCAGAAGAGCAAAAGGACTGGGATGAACATATATATTTACTTATGCTGGCTTACAGATCAGCTGTTCATGAGAGTACAGGAGTCTCTCCCTATGAAATGATGTTCGGACGTCAGGTGTCATTGCCAGTAGATTTAGTGTTAAGCCGTATTGAGGCCGAAAAAGAAAATGAGAACTTTCGAAGTGATTATGCTTATAAACTTTGCCAGAAAATTGATAAAATTCACGAGTTCGCACGTGAGCATATCAAACTATCGAGCGATCGAATGAAACGACAGTATGATTTCCGAGCCAGGAAACCCAATTTTAATAAGGGTGACGCTGTATGGCTGTATTATCCTCATCAACTTAAAAGCAAATGTAAAAAGTTACAATGTGACTGGGACGGTCCATATTTGATCACTTGTAAATTGAATGATGTTCTCTATAGAGTCCAGAAGGATCGCAGAAGTAAACCGAAAGTGGTTCACTCTGACAGACTCAAGCCTTACTTAGGTCAAGATAAACCAAACTGGTTATTGTCATATTGTATACTGATAAATTACCAGAAATATACAAAAGCTGTATCGTTTTGTTTTGTTTTATTTTCCAATCAAATGCTGAATGCAAATGTATTTATTTAATTGTAAAGGCATAGCCTAAACAAGATTACTTACGATGCCTACATCTTCTTTGCAGGTGACTCTGTGGCAGTGTGCACATTGCAAGAATGACTTTGAGAATCCCTCCAAGTACTGTGTGTAGAGGCATATGTTGGAAAGACACAGTGGCTTTGGATACCAATGTTCCACGTGCAAGAATGTCTTCCCTAGGTCATCTGTGCGCCATTCCTGCAGCAAAAGAGGTCTGAATATAGCTATGACCCTAGTTAGAAGGATGACAATGGAGAGAGGCCCTGAAGTTGAGGCCGCGTATGAAGCATACGCCCAAAACTGTAAGAACAGTGTAGTTCCGGTCAAGAGGAGGCTTGCCGAGGTAGGGGGAAGGCAAGAGAAAAATCTTCACAGAGCTCACCCACATATAAGTCAACTCTGGCAAAAGGATGATCGATCACCCTCTCCCAAAAGGTTTTAATCATCCACCCCTTTGCAACGGATTACCGTCCTCCAAAAATCGCATCAGACCTTTACAAAAGAGCTAGCATCACCACTCAAGCAGCCCAAGGTGAAAAGTGGAGAAAATTTACAACCTAATCCATGCAATCTACTAGAAACATCCTCTGTCAGGTTACACCATCCAGGACCAGCTTCTGATGCAATCAGCCCTCCAGTTCAGGAGGAGGATGCCATTTCCATACTGGCTGAGGTGGATGATGACTTTGGGAGTATCCATAACGGAAGTCTGTATTCACCCAAACCTAGGACACCAGCCAAGGCACCAAGTGTGGCTTACATACCTACCCCGACCCAAGTTCTCAGGGTTCAACAGATAAAGCTGGCCCAGGATAAGAGAGTCATACTGAATGTTGGTGGTCAGAAGTTCGAGACATCTGTCTCAACTTTACAGAAGGATCCATCCTCTGTTTTGGCATACATGGTCATGCCAGACTCTCCCCTGAAACCATACAATACCGACAGCGTTTATACTTACTTCATAGATCGTGACCCAAGTCATTTCAGACACATTCTAAATTATCTCAGAAATGGAGGAGGAGACACAACTAATACTTTGCCACACGACCTAAGGTACTTACGAGAACTACAAAGAGAAGCCGAATATTACAACCTACAGCATTTCAGCCTACTTCTGGAGAGGAGACTCGCTATCACAACCATCCGGTAAGAAGAATAGAATTTATTGGATCGATTGGATTAATTATATTGAATTAAGATAATTATACAAGTCTGTATTAGCTATTGTATCAATTAATGAAGAGATGGAAGGGTTATAATAGTTTTATGTATATATATACAGCTGACTGTATTGATCTTTGCTTAAGTAAATCAATTTTTTTTAAGTTCGTGACACATTGCTTTTGCATGTAAATATTCATCATTGTATCCACTTTGTCATACAACAGTATGATGTATTTTTTTCCTCTCACATAGTATTGAAGTGTTCATTTAACTATTTTTTATTTTTCATTAAGTGTTCTTGACTTTCGGTAGTAACGCCTGTCAAAAGTCGTTGTTGCAATTTTTGTAATTTTTACCGTATGTACCTGCTTATGTGAGGACTCAAAAGCTAATTATATTTCAAAAATGACCAAAACAGTCTTTAAAACTGTTTTTGCTTTGATGCTAAATGTTAATTCATCTTTAAATCTTAAATATATATCAGTGTGTTCTTAACAATTAAGCTATTCTTGTAAGCTTTGGGGACCAAATGCCTTAGGAAGGGGGCAGTGTAATGAACATTACCTTCATTACGAATTTACAATGTAATTACTATGCATCATTTCCTAGATGAGATATGTGCTTTATGTATGGTAATATGTATAGCTTACTTATTTAGGACACGTATTTCAGCGTTTAGCAAGTGACTTTTGTTACCTGCATAGTGTATTGGAACACGCTGATTCATGATGTTGACACGATGTGACAGACAGATTTGGTATGTATTGTAACCTTGTATGAATAGTTTGTGCATATTTTACATGTTAGTCATAGCAGTACAATGGAAATTACCTCGTATAAATGTATAATTCCACCAGGACATGGTCAAATTATTCTATAACTCCAATGTTTGGCCGTGTACTCGCCGTCAAAATACGTACTAATCCGCCATTTGCACTCTTTAGGTCAGCGAGCACTAAGGAATCTGATTGGCTATTGGTCACATGATCTTTTCCTATAAATAGCACCACGTACATGTAATAGGGGGCTTCACTGTTATCTTGTCCAGCGTTCAGAGCAGACGGAAGCAAAGCATCGGGTGACTTGTACCCATTCAACTATATTATAATGTCTCAAGCTATGTTGGATAAACATAGTCAGGTTGCAATGGTTAGTTCAAATGAAACTTGATATGCTTGCTTGACATTACGGGTAATTCCAGATGTTATTTATTATTCATGAGGTGACGTCTGCTACCGTATTGGTTAATATGATTTCACCTTCGGTAAATTTTCACCGTAATTAATCTATGTAAAGTGAAGGTGACAGATAATTACGATAAATATAATCCTTGGAAACATACAAATTGTTCCCTCGGAAACTGATATATAAATTATTAACGCTACTAAACCGTCACTCTCCACCTTCATTAGAAGGTGACTCACGTTGCACCTTCACCTTACAAAACTCTCCACCTTCATTAGAAGGTGACTCACGTTGCACCTTCACCTTACAAAACTCTTCACCTTCAACACCTGAAGGTTAATACTTCACCTTATTCACCGTCCCACTTAGGCAACTCCATCTTGTACGTCCATAACTTTAATTCTATGTAATATAAACCATTATAAATATATTCTTAAAGAGGTGGAGAAGGTGCAATTATATTTGAAGCTCCATTGCACCTTCCCCCACGGGAGTCGATCACCTTTGTCTCCCGTGATTCTCTGGTTTACATAAGTCTCGTATTAAATATTAAATGTTTATGTATATGTAACAGTATTGACATTCAATAATTCCATGTTCACCTGCTGTTGTACTTGAGGTAATTTACAAATAAATACTTTTGATGTTGATTCTATACGGTCTTGTAATATTCTTTCTAATCAAAAGCTAGACAGGAGAACCCAAAAATATTTTAGCCGGAAACGGCGTTACAAGTGTTCCTGTGTTCTTGAACCATGCTTTCATGCCACCTCTTAAATATTTCTGCGTTTTCTCTCATAAGTCTCATTTTTAAAGGATCTCCAGGAAAATATTGAAGGAAAGGAAAACAATTCACCAAAACACCAGCATTGCCAAGATGTGTCGCTGCTAGATCCATTTTATCAAGAAAATCTCTGAAGTTGGCGTCTGTATGCTTGAATCTTTTTCCAAATACGATCTGGGAGATAACATTGGCAACGCATGTATTTACTATGCCTTTAGGTTGGAAAGGATGTCCATTTTGTTCTTCAAAGATTTTTACTAATTCTTGAGCTTCTTCAAGTACGTTCTGTTCGAATGAAAGGCGTCCAAATCCAAACTCTTGTAAAGTGTTAACGGCAAATCGTAGGTGCTCCTTCTACTTTGCTCCAGAGGTGAAAAGAATTCCGCTATTTTCGGTCAGCTTCTCTGACAGGAAATTTATCGGTCTGTCTGAAAAAAGTCGACCATTCTGAACAAGAACGTCCTTGATAGCACTGTATCCATTGATAACGATCATAAGTTGGCTGCCCATATAAAAACTGTATATGTCTCCACATTCGTTCCGAAGTTTCCGAAAATACTCAAGAACATCCTTGTTAAGAAGTGACAGAAGGTTACCAGATATCGGGAGCATGGGTTTCGGGAATGGTGGAATATCAGTTGGTAATTCGGTTATGTAATACACCATCAGAAAGACCAAGAAGAAAATAAAAGATGTAGTTACGTTTGCACTGTAGAATAACACCTCGAACATGATGGATGATTCCGGTTAGCATATTATAATATCCTTTCCTGTCACTTTGGGGATAAGGGGAAGTAGTCCTATCTTATGGGAATGGAACCCATCAACATATATGTACTTCTTTACCTAGCAGTGAGTTCAGCGTACATGCTTGAATCCATGTCTTTCATGTATGTGTTGCACTGGGAACGATGTGTATATCTTGTGTAAATCGATATGCCGGAATGTCTTTCCCAGTAGAGTACATTTGGTGGTATGTATTTGGGTCAAGGTTAAACTGCTTTTCAAGTCGTCTATACTATTGAGCTGTAAGTATCCTCGCTGTTCATGTTAAGTGGATCGTGAGTACTTCTGTATTCAATTATAAAATAATTATGAGACTTAAATATTGTAGTTCTCATGTTAAACTCACTTTAAATCCCTTTTAGGCAATACAAAAATCGATCAATACTTGATTCATTATTAAGATCCGATTGTGGGGAGTAAGATTTCAGACTTTGGTGAACAAGAGCCGATACTGCTAAAATGTGTCACATTCAATGATCACCCGATACGTCCATTGTTGTAGTCTACAAGCCTGGAATTGTTGATCTTTGTGCAGAAACACAGGACGTATTATATCAGGTGCAATGATAGTGATATACAAATACACTATATGAGTTTTGTTTGTTTTGAAAACTTTAATGTTAAGGGCGATATTAATATAAATGACATTTCCTTTCAAAAGAGTGTCATTCAGATCATAAAGTCAATGTGCTGACTATTCAGTTTCAAATGAATTTATGGGCCAATGCTATATGAATATTTTTACCAATTATACATTATTTCTCACAGTAATAAAAATTAACATTATGAATGTTATGGATGAAAAAATATTGATTGTCATAACATGAGAGCGGGAGAGAAGAGAGAAGAAGAAGGAAGAGAGAGGCTCTCTTAAAGGCGTGCCGCGACGATGATAAAACAGCTACACTACATCTGAAATGAGAAGGCAAAAATCTATTTTCTCGTCGATACGGAACTGACCTGATCCCTAAATGCGTGGTCTATGTATACGCATCTTGTGTCAGGATTAAGATATCGGTGAGAAAATATGCCCGCTCTCTTCATGTACGAATCAGTTTCTCCCGGTCTTAACCGGTTTATTTGACGTCACTGACATAAGGTAAAACTCAAATTTGTAGTTTATCTATATTCGTTTGGCACAAGTTAGATCCAACTATGATAATCCCTTAATATTCTAAGCCAGCAACATGTTTTAACATACTAAGCCAGCAGCGATGTCTGTCCATCATTAGATAAGAACCATTTTGTAGCGACGACTGTCTATCATTAGATAAGAACCATTCTGTATTTACGTTAGCACGGAAGTTTGTTCTAATTTTTTATTAACCGAATTAGACTTTTGCCAATGCCTGGTTTTACAGAATATATGTTTCACTGATAAGACTTAGGAGCTGACTGACCCAGTAAGATTTTTGCTTTATAACCTAATTCCACACAATAATGTACATTCGTATGGCTAGTGATTTACGTTGCCAACTTATGCTTTGCACATCAACTATTTTCCTTCCATTAATATATAGTTGTGCTTTGGAAATAAATGAAATTAATCTTAACACACTTTAGAACTTACTTTAATATAAAACATTACTTTAATACAATTTAAAGAAAATAGCAATCTTATTAATTTTACTAAAAAAATCAATTTCTAATAATACCCTCTGGTTTATTTGAGCCGAGACCTCGAGGCTCGAAAAGAAAAATCAATTTCATTCATCAAAACAAGGTAAAAGGTGAAAGATCAAAAATACAATGATAAAACATTGCGAGACATTTTCGCAAAGTATAAAGATACAATGTAAACACTGCAAAATATATTGCAAAATACCAAATAAAATACAAAAAATACAATGAGAAGGTATATTGCAAAATACTCAGTCAAATTCAAAAAGTACAATGAGGAGTACAATGCAAAATATTTGATAAAATTCCAAAAACACAATGGGAAGGGTATTGCACAATACTCAGTCAAATTAAAAAAAAAATACAATAAAGAGTACAATGCAAAATACGTGATAAAACTCCCACAAAACAATGGAAGAAACTTAGCAACATTGAAAATCTTCATAAAATACAGTAACGTAACGTGGTACGACATTAAAAATTAAAAGTTTACGTAACTTAAACAGCTTTATTATATAAAATTCTACAAAAGCTACATATAAAATAGTCATGTCAGACGATTCTAACACAAAATAGTAGCATTCAGTACTTGGTATCTTTATTTTTCTTTTTCTTTTTTAGTTTACTCTTTTTTTTATACTTTTTTCTTTCTTTTTTTGTCCTCTTTTGTCTCTTCTTCTCTTTTATATTATTTGCATAACATCAGCAGAACATATGTATGGGTGACTACGTTATTTGTTTCAGCCAAGTGTAATGAAAGAATTCTTGTTCTTATGAATAATGCTAGTAAGCCGAGATTGAGCTGATCTTCCTAGTTCAACAAAGAATTACCAGTAGCTTTGAAGTAAGAATGGTTGCAAAGAAAATAGCGTAAAAATTTAGTATTAATCAAGAGTTAGGAAATTGACAATTTAATGTTGTTCTAGCCTTAATAATGATGACGTATGTTCACTTGCAATGAAACATTGACCTGTGCGTGTATGAAATATGTAACGCCTTTGAATTAATCTAACAATAAGTGAAAATATCATTTAATCGTTTGGTACGGTATAGTCTAGTGCAGCTTTGAAATGTACGTGTATTGTCAACGTTATCTTTGACGAATGAAAGAGAATGTACTGCCGCGATCGTTTCAAACCAACTCGTCTCAGAAGCTGGCCGTATATAGACCAATAGCTGCTCATGTCGTGAGAGCTATGCATTAGGTGTACTCGGTTTCGAGTAATCGTTCGGACACTTTGACTATTTTATATCATTTCAACATACATTTACGACATCAATTAATGTTGCAAAACCATAGAAGGAATGCTTCGTCTGGCTGTAGGTAGGCATTCGAGCCGTTCCTAAACACAGTACCATAAGGTACATACATTCATACAATGGTATGAAATCGTGAGATAAATACCTCTAAAACATTGTCGAACCCATTTGGCTGAGAAAAAAAAACATCTGAAGTCAATATGTCTGAGACGGCTAGGCGAAATTTACAATTCTCCCTCAGATAGGTAAATACGGTAATGTTGAATGTTCTAGCAGCGAATCATGTACACGATGGTCTCTGATTTCAGTACGAACAGGTTTTTGTTATAGCTTAAGCTAAGGATACAAGAAACGTCAGTTGTTTCATTCAAGCTCGGTAGGCAAAACATTACAACTGTGAGGAATTTTACTGTAGTAGATATAAGCAATAATTATGTTACTACATAAGAAATACAGCAAAAATTAGATCAGTTGTTTAGAAATATTTTAAAATGATCGCATTAACCTTATAATATTTGTATTATAAGAAACATAGAGCAAAAAGCATACCTGTGTGTGAATTATCATAGTCCAGAAATATTATTCCTATGAATAAATGGTATATTAAGGAATGGTAAACAATGCACGTATTTTCTGTAATAATGAAAGAGTTCAAATTGTACAAGTTCAAGCCACTCTCACTGGAAAGAAAAATGTTAATGCGGCTGTCGTTGACTCTGCGTCTGGCGGAGATGTTGCTGTTAGGTCAATGGAAATCTGGGTCTATGGCATATGTGTATTTCAGTCTGGATTGTGGTAGCTTGATTTCGGTGCTGGACTAGGTATATATACGTTCGACATGTGGGATGTTTCAAGTGATACTACAAGAAGAGTTCTCATCGGCAATATGCATTGTATGCTGGTAAACGTCTTAGTTGTACTTGTTATTATTCCCTATGTAATGATATTGGTGCTGATGTCTTAGAACTGACCCTTCGTGTGTCATTCCTGAGTTTACGTAGTGTAGCTGGCGGCGTTATGTCTCATGATAGCAAAGATGTTGGTGCGAGTCTCTCCTATAGATCATAGTTATATGTGTGACACCTTTATTCATGATGTTAGTCAACAAATGTCGTTTTTTGAAAGAATCTTCTCCAATAATTTTATGAAAACACTGTCTCAAAAGAAATAGTCACTCATAACGGTGTAGATAGGCTACATCTTGGGGACTTGGCTCTGCGAGAGGGTCCAGAGATCTGTAATATTCTCCATCCACTTGTTATGACAATAAAAGTTGTGTCATTGTCATAACAAGAGAGAGAGAGAAGAAGAAAGAAGAGAAGGCTCTCTTAAAAGGAGTGTCGCCACCAGCTACATCTGAAATGAGAAGACAAAAGTCTATTTTCCCATCGATACGGAACTGACCTGATCCTTTAATGCGTGGTCTATTTATACGCATCTTGTGTCACGGTTAAGGTATCGGTGAGAAAATATGTCCGCTCTCTTCAGGTAAGAATCAGTTTCTCCCGGTCAAAACTGGTTTATTTGACGTCACTGACATAAGCTAAAATTCAAATTTGTAGTTTATCTATATTCGTTTGGCACAAGTTAGATCCAACTATGATAATCCCTTAATATTCTAAGCCAGCAACATGTTTTAACATACTAAGCCAGCAGCGATGTCTGTCAATCATTAGATAAGTACCATTTTGTAGCGACGACTGTCTATCATTAGATAAGAACCATTCTGTATTTACGTTAGCACGGAATTTTGTTCTAATTTTTTATTAACCGAATTAGACTTTTGCCAATGCCTGGTTTTACAGAATATATGTTTCACTGATAAGACTTAGGAGCTGACTGACCCAGTAAGATTTTTGCTTTATAACCTAATTCCGCACAATAATGTACATTCGTATAGTTAGTGATTTACATTGCCAACTTATGCTTTGCACATCAACTATTTTTCATCCATTAATATATAGTTGTGCTTTGGAAATAAATGAAATTAATCTTAACTCACTTTGGAACTTACTTTAATATAAAACATTACTTTAATACAATTTAAAGAAAATAGCAATCTTATTAATTATACTAAAAAATCAATTCCTAATATTAATAATTTATTTCGAGCTTTAATATGGCGAAATGTAACATTCACTAGTGCCTTATAGCTCCAATTTATATTCTAACGTGTTTGAAGGAAAAACAAATTCAGAAATATAAGCATTTTTAAGTACCGTGCTATGTATATAGTTATATCAGTTAATTCATAATAACATCTTTATGATGATGATAAATGAATAATCTTAATGGTTCATCTAAATGATCACTGCGTTTGTTTTGGACATATAATGTCGTTAAAAGGTTTTGGAATGATGTTTCCTATTTTGAGTTTAGATATAACGGAGAATAGCGGTCACTCCCAGTGCTACAATGAATTT
Source organism: Unio pictorum (assembly GCA_030141615.1). NCBI lineage: Eukaryota > Metazoa > Mollusca > Bivalvia > Unionida > Unionidae > Unio > Unio pictorum. Next base: position 3,220,899 of record JARLTB010000076.1, read on the forward strand.
ATTTGCAGATACAAGTATATAGCAATTAAAGAAATTCTTTGCTATTTTATTATTGTCTTACTAAGTACTTATGTATGATTAAAATAGATCCAATTAATAATGGTTAGAGGAGATACTGCTGTGGTTATACCATATAGCTCTATTACGTGGCTTTATTATATAGCTCAATCTAATTGCCAGTTTGTACAGGGAACAATACCTTATTTGAAACGAGCAACACCAAGAACAAAAAGTTGTTGATAGTAAACTGGCAATTATGAAGTCTTTTTAATATCTTCGCATAGACAAGGCTGTAACGGCTGGCTCGGTATCAAGCGCTATTAGTACATTATTGCACAAGCCGCTGGTCAGAGGTATTGCGCAACTTGTAAAAAAACAACACTCGAAACCGCCTCCCGCTAATACTCGTTTATCTAAGGAATGACCTCTACGGTGTAATTTGCCCGGTTAGAATGGATCTGGTAATCTTGAGTCGGTATCTTGAACAAAACAACACACGAGCCCCCGTAAGATAAAAATAAGAATTTAATTAAAATACAATCAAGAAAGAATGACACTGCGAATTACAATTTTTTTCCTTCTGAATACACTTAGCTCAGAAATACATAAACTGAAGCTTTAAAATAAGGGATATTTTCATTAAAATCCAAACACTAATAAAAATAGATGAATTTAGCCGTCAGTACTGAGAGTAAATTTCATCACGAAATCGAGTGTTCATTAACATCGGACTGCTTGGGAAATTCACAATGACCTTGTTCGACGACTGGTCTTTCTTCTGCGTTCGTTTCGACTTGAGCTTGCCCTTTGGTTGTACGTGGGATTAGACAACTCTGTCTTCCAACTTCTTTTTTCCGTCTCTGAATTTCGACTTCCTCGCTATTTCTTAGTCGATCTTCAAAACAAACTATTCTCCTTGTGTTTTGGCGTCTTACATTCGTTCCACATTCGGTTTAACTGCAACCCAATTTTTACGAACGTCTGTCTTTCAAAGAACGCTCGGAGTCTTGACTATGTATTTCTCTACTTCCTCTCTTGCAGAGGTTTTCCTAGACTAATTCAAACTCATTAGCTCAGAGAATATATTCCCCAATTCTAGGGTTCGGCCCAACCCTCTCCTACATTTGACCAATCGGATTAAATGCTATTCCTACGGACATTTGGAAAACCATCTATCAAGATGCCAAAAAATTCCACCTGGGTCGAAATATCACCCTACCATTTGTTTCAAATTACTTTGACAGCTTCTGCGTGAGAATTCGTCTTTTTAAGCATGTCTAACACCCAATCCGTTTTCTAGCTACATTAAAAATGGAAACTAATACATACCCTCAGACACACACACACGCATAATTAAATATGGCATAATCGAATTATCTAAAGCTTTGCTTGTTTGAAATGAAAGTGAAAGTGAGGACACTAATTGGTAGTTTTTTATGAATATTTTAAGGCCTTTGTTTCTCTTAACGGCCAAAGCTCGAAATCATACTAAGCAAGTGGTAGGTCAAATAAGAATGCATTCAGCGTGGATAGTCATAATAAATGATTTAACATCTTTATTGGAGTTAACAAACTCTAAATTACAGGTTGGTAACTTATGTATACCATGTGTTCTTCCAGCTAATGACTCAACGCTGTTATCCTCATCAAATACTGGCATGAACATTCTGTTTCGAAACCTATATAATGTATATAATGCTCTTATTTATCCCACCTCTTTCGGTACGGTATCTAGGAGATGACCGCCCTCAATGTAATTGCCGGTTCGAGTAAATATAAGTGGTGAAACTTATGGATGGAAATATAGATAGAGATCTGAGCAAATGTATACAACAAACAAACACGAGCACCTGAACAGGTAAACAAAAAATGTAATCAATTACATTACACAACTATCTGAAGTCATTACATTATATATATATATATATATATATATATATATATATATATATATATATATATATATATATATATATAGAAACAAAACTTTTGCGAATTACAAGGAAAAGCACAAATGGATTCATATAAAATAGTTGATCTGTTTACTGATAGACTAAGTTCATCGTAGGATTGAGTAAACCATCGATGTTAACGTCTTGTATGATTTCATAACCTGGACGCCTGGATTTCCGGATTCAACTCTTAACAATTTGTCTCAGGATACTCAGCATTTATACGTAGCACGAATACGTCATAGGATTCCAATGTTCAGATTTTCCCGTCTCAGATTGCACTCCCAATGCTAGTTCTTCCCCTTTAATAAATATAAATATAGAGAATTTAAAGTTCCTGTTATTTATGATACCAGGATTTTGTATTTCCCTGCTCGTTATTAGATATTTATATCAGTGCTACACAGAAGCTAAGACTATCAATCGACTCTTTATGTCTAATAATGACCCTAGTTAGTCAAATGGCTAATTCGTCACGCATTAACATCATTCAATAACAGACCACACGAGACCTAGCGGTTCTGAGCCCGCCACACGGTACACAGCGAGTAAATGAGGTACATTTGCAATCAGTTACGCAATTTTCACACTCGCTTTCATCATTCGTGAAATCGTCTAAATTGGGTGAAATCACATGGACTATCGTAATCATATTACGTAAAGTAATGCATTCAATTCTCAAAACATAATGTTTATGAAAACACGATAACAAATTAAACATTTTTTTAACTTATCTAAAGATTAATGTATGACTTCCTATGCATAACTCAACACCTTTATACTTCAAAAAGCACATTACTATACGAATGTATTAGACAACAGTCATGCAAATACAAATAAATTCAGGAAAGCATTATATATTGTGCATTAAAAAAACACATTGAATGTCACATTACCATTGTTGCAAATGTCGATCCATTACAGTTCGTCGGATTGCTTGGATAACACTTTTCTACTAGGGATTTTCTTGCAAATGACCCACAGAAAGGGGTTTTGGATTGGAACTAAGAAAAGATTCCCAGCTGCATTCTCTGCCTTTGAGTTCAAACGTCTCAACCACCTTAATAGTCGTTGACACATCAAAGGAGTTTTATCTACATCATATCTGTTGATTAGTGACACTAAAGGTTTGTAGTCAGTATGCAATCTAAACGAGTCCAGTCCAACAAACTATCGTACATCCTTCTCACAGGCCCACACACATGGAAGTCACTTCTCTATCAGTGCATATTTAACCACGGAAGGGATAAGTGTTCTGGGACAAAATGCTACTGACTTGAGTTTCTCCCTACTTTGTTGGAATATTGCCCCACCGAGTATATCACTGATTGCATCAGTGCTGTCAACTGTTAACGTGCCAGTGTCATAAAATGATATCACTGGCGTTAATATCAGCATCTCTTTGACTTTCGTGAAGGCGTAATCCTTATCTGTCCCCTAAACCAGGCTGTCTGAGTTCAGCAGTCCATAATTGATCTTATTGTAGACAGGACTGAGAGATATTTACCAGGGTAGCTGATAATGGCCATAGTTATACGATGCTCACTGATATTTAATGGAGCAGGCAGCTCTTTCATTGCGGAAACATTTGCTGATCTGAGGAGTATGCCTCCTAGCGTCACCGAAGATTTCTTGTTTACTCTTCCTAATTCCACATTTTTCTTTTGCGCATGAGACCACTTTTATTGAGTGTTTCCAGTGCCAAGTTTAGACGTCTGTTGTGATCATCTAAGGTTCTGCCACAAATGAGTCTTTCATCTGTAATGTCTTCTGCATCGTTATAGCCAATCGGCAGCTCTGTCATTTTTCTTTGAAAATTTTCTGGTGCCGACGTAATACCAAATGGGTGTCATTTAAAGCAGAAGCAACCCAGCGGTGTAATAAAGGTATACCATTTTGCCCTGTCTGCATGTAAAGGTATTTGATAAATTCAGCTTTCTGCATCAACTTTTGAGACGTCAGTGGAGTCTATCAGCTTCTGTGATATATCATCTATAGGAGGAAGTATACATATTTTCGGCCTCATTGAGCTTCGACAGGTCAGCACAAATTCTGAATTTGCCATTTTTCTTATGGACTGATACCAATGGTGCATACCATTAACAGGCCAAAGTACCCAAAGGATATTTTGTTGACCTGTTGAAATATGAAGTATGTGCCATATGAAGTATGTGCCATGTGCTGACACATTCAGTCTAGAATCCCTGGGGTGTACAACTTGGATTATGATTGTCTCAGCTTTTGTTTTGTTGAAAGAGAGATGTATTTTGCTTCAAACATAACTGTTGCAACCAATCCAGTGTCTATTTCGAAGTGAACGGTGGCTACAGAAAAGTTCAACATCACACGCCATGGCTCATTATCATGATCGCACATAGATATTGATCCAATGAAGAATGCGTCTTTGTCTTCTCCATAATCTGTACCTGGTTATTCTTTAAACGTGACGTCATTTACTCTTTTTCAGTGACAATGACAAAGTGTTTAGCTTGTTACAAAGTCTGCGCCGATTGTCTTTAGCGCGACGTCCCTCAACTCTACCATTACCTCCTTGCTAATTGTGACATATTTGTTGTTTTGTTATGTGGCCAATCTCATTAAGTTTGCGCCACTGATGATGTCAAGTTCGATTGGTCGATCCTGGTTTAGTGCTTGACGCCTTGTTCTGTTTAGAAATGTCCTCCAAATTCTGTACTTTGTTTAACCCTCACTAAGGTAAGGTCGGAGTCCATTTGTAGCTTTTCCAAAACCTCTTTATCCAGAAATCCAATTGCAAGACAATACCTTTTTTCTTCGTCCTTTTGTACGCCAAAGTAACAATGATTGGCAATTTCATATAGCTTTCTTACGAATTCCAACACATACTCTCTTGGGTTTTGAATAAGTTGGTGAAAACACGCTCTTTCGTGGATTACATTGCTTTTGGGGACGAAGTAATCATCAAATGTTTGCAAAACTGGGGTGTACTTGTCAGCATGTGTGTCGTTAGCAAACTCAAACGATTTAAATATTTGTTCTGCTTCTTTCATAGTTGCATATATTAGTGAACTTACTTCAACTGCCTCATCTTCTTTGTTTCATTTGGCGGCGAATCTAAAGCGCGCAAAACGCTGTTGCCAATCCGGCCACTGAACTGGCTTCCCAAAATTAAAGTTCTCCGGTGCCTGGAATTTCGCCAGTTTTACCCACTACAAAAGTTTCTGTATCTGTTGGAGTCACCTCTGACACCATTTTATGGTAAGAAGGAAGTCTCAAGTTGTTACACAAACAGTATTTATTTATATACATTCTGCGTAAACATCAATAAGCTTCCGTGATAGATCGCCACTCCCGCTGCCTACGAGATTAGTCCCCATCTAATGTTGCAGCTATTAAGGGTAGCAGCTAATAGTTACATTGAGCAAGTAAATTAAGATAACACACACTTGAGTTACACTTTCTAATAATGTTGTGGCGACAATTGCTAGTGAATAAAGGCATGGCAAGCATTTTATTCCAGTTAGGGTCTGGCATAGGAAAGGATGGTATGTTTTGCTGTGTATATTTAGTTAACATTGTTAGCAAGTTTTTTATTATTTTTTTTAAGTTCATTATATGTTATTGATAATGTGACATTGTATATTGGACTTGATCTTGTAAAAACAAAATCAAGTTCAATTTTACCTGATCTTAATTATTTATGATGGTTTTGTTTATCGCAATCTAAGTCTTGAACTTGTGAAAATCTCTTTGAATTGCCAGGTCTACCTCCTGTTTCCATACATGTTATAAATTCTACTTTTAGTTACATACTTCTAATTTTAACAATGATTTGATCTTGTAAATATCATTAAACTTGGTGAAGCTAATTTACCATTACGTATGGTCCTGTTGAAGACTAAATATCTTGTTAATGGAAACATTATTCATTCATACTTTACCATCTTGGCATTATCGTTTGTATTATGTTGCGTCCAGTAATACATTTGGGCTTGAATTTATTTCTTCAAGTTATTCAAGTTGTTCTTCGCTGGAAATACAAACTGCTCTAAAGTAACGTTCTTGTAGAGACTTGAATTTATATTGAAGTATTAAATAAGGATTGAATTCTTGGATTGTATTATTCTGATTCAACAAAAGACTGTTGGTATATCAGCATTATACGGGCCATCACGGACTTTTAGCAAGCCCGTTACTTGTCACTCTTTTCTATTACTTTTGTTAGGAGCACATAGTCGTGATACCATACTGGTACCACACTTTCTGGAAATACTCGAGAACATCCTCTTTAACAATGGAAAAAAGATTGCTAAGGGGAGCGGATCCATGAAAACGTTGGCGATAGGTATGTGGGATGAAGTCCCCAGTGTGTGACCAGCGAATGAAATCCCCCATATTCCCTGCATTTTAAGCGTTTCCAGGGCATAAATGTAACTAAGTGCTAAGAAAAAAAGGTCGAGAGTAACTTCCGGTTTTTCGATCTCACTTGCAGTTTATAATGGGTGAATGTGAACCTGGTGTACATGTAGGTAGTTGCATGTATGTTTCAGTCAGAACTAGTTCTAGATCATATGTGGCTTGGTTTATTCATAGCCGCATGAATGTGTCGTATCGATTACCAGGGTTATGTCTATAGTATGTATACACCGTTACATTTGCTTTGACCTGCTTGCTGTAACGCTTTAAATACTCTGTCCAAAATATAGGACAGTTTTGGAGACTTGAATGTGTACACGGTAGAAGAGTTAGTCATACGTATAATAAAGTACACTATTTATATATCGTGTTGTTTAATTTTCTACTGGAGGTGGGGTAATCACTTGATTTCCTTTCAACATTTGTGTTCTCCTACCTCAATATTATGCAGTTTTTCAAATAATAATAATAATAATAATAATAATAATAATAATAACAATAAGTGTGGTATTTTTAATTACTATTATTATTATTATTATTATTATTATTAGCCTCAACATGAACATTTTCTTCATTTTATTTTGTGGCGGAAAATTATGTCGCTAAAAATTCCAGCCCAACTTCTCTAATCATTTTAATCAACTCTTCCGTCCATTATTATACTTTTTAACCTGTAAGGATGTAGCATTCTTAGTGGGCTAACCAATCTAAATGTGTTGGGTGGGTGCCATGGGTCTCCTTTCGAACTAGAATATTTTTTTCTGTATGTATGTATGTACATACGTACGTAGGTACGTACGTACGTATGTATGTCTACGTCTCTATTCATGTTTCTATGTGTCGCTAAAGTCACACCATATACAAGGCAGTCTCATATATGTTTGCCCGATTTAGGCCAGTCCATGCAACATACTTGCCAATCTTCAACACCATGACGTCACTTCACCTGTTCCATTACTATGGTCCCTATATAATCCTATGACGCTATACAGTCACAATATTCCCCTTGTTCAAATCCCCTTGAGGCTAAACGCTCCCAGGGTGTTTGTTAAAACCTTGAGACTAGACTTTCCCTGGTGTGTGTATTTGTAAGTAATGCATTTTTCCCATTTAGGTTAATGTTCCCATTTAGGCTAATGTGTTCTATTATACTTCTTATGTTTGTGCCATTTTCTTTTCTTTGTTTCTTTATATATTCACGCTATTAACTTCTGATGCAGCTACTTCATGTTTTATTCTCTGAATCTGCATTTTGAATTCGTCGCCTGCTCTGTAGATAGCCAGTATATAAGTATCATAGACAATTCAATTCATTTCATCCTGTACATTTTCAAATTTTCCGTTCTTAGCAATCAATCTATGTTCAGTTACAAATTGGTCAATGGTGTCATTCTTTTGTTGGATTCCTGCATTGGCTCTTTGCCTTGTACCATAATTGTTTGCTTTAGATTACAATCCTCAAACTTCATGATACGTGGATCAATGTTTTCATTTTCATTTGCCTCAAATGTAAATGTGTTCTTTTTTATGTCTCTACCAGCCTGACCAATACTGTATAGGAAAACATTGAATTGTTCTTTGTCTTCTTTATCCGCAATCTCAATATCTAAGTAAAACTGCAAAGTCTGCTTCCACCTCATCCAAGTTTCTGCTTGATGCTAAGAATTTGAGTCCATTATTTTAGGTGGCTGATTTTCTCCACCATGTCACTATTAACAAATACTATTGTGCTTTCAAAGTTAACTATAGTTATGAAGATATGCTTCATAATAATATAAATCAGAGTTATTCCAAACGTTTCACTTCTCACACCATGTTTATTATGTTTATTAAATAACTCAAAACAAAGGTTTGGTTTAACTATTTTAATGGCTAGATTACAACTGACTAAAACAGAGAAAACACACGCACACTAGTTTCCAGCGTTATTGTTATCATAAGGCAGAGAGTGTTACAACTGAGTATGGAGTCTGGAGTTGACTTTATGTGACCAATAACTGTCATATCATTTGTAACGCTATTGGTACAATATTGCATAAGCCACTGGTCAGAGGTATTGCGCAACTTGTAAAACAACACTCGAAACCGCCTCCCGCTAATACTCGTTATCTAAAGGATGACGTCTACGGTGTGATTTGCCCGGTTATAGAATGGATATGGTAATCTGAGTCGGTATCTTGAACAAAGACAACACACGAGCCCCCGTAAAGATAAATAAAGAATTTAATTAAAATAAAATCAAGAAAAGAAGGACACAGTAAATTACAATTTTCTTTCCTTGTGAATACTCTTAGTTCAGAAGCACTTTAAAACCGAAGTTTTAAAATAATGGATACATTAATTAAAGTTCAAACACTAATAAAATAGACGAATTTAGCCGTTAATAGCTGATAGCAAATTTCATCACGAAATCGAGTGTTCATTAACATTGGACCGCTTGGTAAATTGACAGTGACCTGTTCGACGACTGTTTTTTCCTTCTGCTTGCGTCTCTACTTTACTTTGTCCTCTGGTGAACGTGGGATTCCACAACTCTGACTTCTGACTTCTTTTTCCTTCTTTGAATCTCGATCTTCTTGCTATCTCTCTCTCTCCAAACAAACTATTTTCCTTTGAAAAGAAAAGGGTAAAACGCCCTAGGTATCTCGTTATGCTTTAAGAGTTGAGAATGTCCGTCCGTCTTTCTGGTTCGAACAATCAGATCTTACTATCAGTGTTAACTTTTATACGGCTAACAAATACTACACAAGTCTTCAGATCAATACAGTTATACCGCTAATTATCGACATCAGAATTTGGGGAAGTCACATATATTCCCGTAAATCATTACGTAAAGTGAGGCAATATATCATAGCCCACAATCAATATTTACTAATATGATAAATTCAAATTAATGTAACACTTTCCAATCATCCATGTACACGGCGCGTTTTCTACACCACCCATTAACCTACCTAATTATATAAGGTGAAAAATGCTAATTCAGAATTCAAAGTACATTACTAAATCACAGTAAAACCGAACTATCCATACAAAAATCAACACGTCATGCATCTGTAACGACGTAACATCATATAAATTACATTATGATAAATATGAACGATTCCTACAAAATCAACAGATCATGCATCTGTAACGAAGAAAACATCATATAAATTACATCATGATAAATGTGAATTTGAGTTAAATACCTTGTGTTTTTGGCGTCTTACAATCGTTCCAAATTCAATTTCCTGGAACCACGTTTTATTTAACGGACGTCTTTCTTAAAGTACGGTCGGAGTCTTCTCCTATGTCGGAATTAATAATACTGACCGTCTCTTGCAGAGGTCTTCCCAGACTGATTAAAATTCATTAGCTCAGAGAATGTATTTCCCCCAATTTCAGGGATCGACCCACCCCTGATTCCACATTTGACCAATCGGAATAAATACTATTCCTACAGACATTTGGAAAACTGCCTATCAAGGTGCCAAAATTGCCACCTGGGTTTGAAATAACACCCTATCATTTCTCTCAATCACTTTTTGACAGTTCTACGTGCGAATTTCACTTTCTTTAGCCTGCCATACACCCAATTCGTTTTTACTATAAACATACTAATAATGGTGACCGAGTTAGAACAACATTCTGTGCAACTTTACCACCAGATAACAGTTAATTGTTGGCTAGACTAAGAATTAATTAATGGATTTCACTGACGAAAAATTTGGCACTTGACATCATTTTTAGCAATATAATGTGAGAACCGTATATTACCACAACACAAAGTTGATTTGCCACGCATGAATAAACGACAGATACGTCACTTCATATTACACATCAAGACTCGACTTATTGACACCTATATGATAAGCCATTATTGAATATCGGGACATGAATATCTAACCCTAAGTGACTTGCCACTATTTGGACATATCAATATTCAATTAATTAAAATTTCAGAAAGTTTTATTTGATGTTTAGGAAATGTCAACTTCGCGGCATATGTATTTTTTTTACGTTCACAACGTCCAAAGAGAAAAAAAATGAATTTTTACGAAACTTCCATACAAATGAATAAACAGTGCTACTACTTGGAAAGTGACCGATCCACATACCTATAATTATTTTAGCCCCTTACTACACTTTTGTTTAGACTCACTATATGTTGTTTGATATTTATAGATCATAAATCCTTTATTAATGTTTTTTTTAACCAACATATTCATGGTATGACCGATAAGTAAATGTCCATGACAGAAGAAACAACTTTTTAGCAGCATGCGGTGTAATCTTATTTAGATCTAAGATCTGCCATGGCGCTTGAAATTGAAAATCTGCCCAACTCACTTCATCAATGGCATAAAGTGGGTTTCTGAACATTATATTGCTTCGTAGTCTCTTTCACTGAAGAAAAGCTAAATGTTGCCACACCTAGTAAAGAATAGAAACACTTCCTCAAAGTCTTCGAGTGAGTATCAGGTTTGCAGCAAGCACAAGACAAGAACAGGAACAAAATCTGCTAACATTCTACGCTATCAAGTCGATACACGCAGTTACTATCGTCGAACAGCTCTGATCAGAAAGGGTACGGGGGAGTAGGTTATTCCCAGAATTCCCTTCCGTTCTGGAAGCTGATCGCCCTCTACCGGAAGAAATTCGAACTTCTGAACTAGTGTGGCAATAAAGAGAAATAACTCCATGCGAGCTACACTTTCTCCGAGACACACACGCCTTCCGATGGAGAAAGGAATGTGTTCCTCTGGCTTCCTAATGTGACCATCTACATCTAAATACCTTTCTGGTCGGAACACGTCTGGATCTCTAAAAGTAGAAGGATCCCGAAGTACAGAATCAAGATTTACAAGGACTGTTGTTCCTTTGGGAATACGGTAACCCCGGAATAGGATTTCCTTGGATACGGCGTGAGGCACTGCCAGCGGAACCACGGGATAGACTCTCAATATTTCCATGATTGTGGCCTCCAAATATGCGAGATGTTCTTTATCTTTAAATTGCGGCAATCTTTCTCTACCAACTACTTGATCTATCTCCTTGAAACACTTATCTTGAATCTCTGGAAAACAAAGAAACTGTAATAAAATCCATCTTATACTCGTCGCTGTGGTTTCACTTCCAGCACTGAATAAATCCCCTAGCATATTGTATAGCTGCAAGTCAGTGAAAGTGGAGATTTCTTCTGCTTCTTTTCTTTCATTAGCCTCAGATATAAAGAGATCGATGAAGTCACGCGCAGTCCCTTTCTCATAAGTGTTCCTGTGTTCTTGAACCATACTCGCAAACCACCTTTTTGATATTTCTGAGCTTTCTTTCAGAAATCTCATTTTTAAAGGATCTCCAGGAAAATATTGAAGGAAAGGAAAACAATTCACCAAAACACTAGCATTGCCAACAAGTGTCAATGCTAGATCCAATCTATCCAGAAAATCTCTGAAGTTGGTGTCTGTATGCTTGAATCTTTTTCCAAATACGATATGGGAGATAACATTGGCAACGCATGTATTTACTATGCCTTTAGGTTGGAAAGGATGTCCATTTTGTTCTTCTAAGATTTTTACTAATTCTTGAGCTTCTTCAAGTATGTTCTGTTCGAATGACTGGCGTCCAAATCCGAACTCCTGTAAAGCGTTAACGGCAAATCGTCGGTGCTCCTTCCACTTTGCTCCAGAAGTGAGTATAATTCCGCTATTTCCGTTCAGCGTCTCTGAAAGGAAATTGATTGGTCTGTCTGAAAAAAAGCGACCATTTTGAACAAGAGCTTCCTTGATGGCACTGTATCCATTGATAACGATCATAAGTTGGCTGCCCATATAAAAACTGTATATGTCTCCATATTCGTTCCGAAGTTTCCGAAAATACTCGAGAACATCCTTGTTAACAAGAGACAGAAGGTTACCAAATATCGGGAGCACGGGTTTCGGGAATGGTGGAATATCAGTTGGTAATTTAGTTATGTAATAAACCATCAGAAAGACCAAGAAGAAAACAAAAGCTGTAGTTACGTTTGCACTATATAATAACACCTCGAACATGTTCGATGTTTCTGACTAGCTTATTATATAATCCTTTCTTGTCACCTCGGGGACGATGGCAAGTAGTCTTATCTCATGAGAATGGAACCCATCAACAGACAGGTACTTCTGTATGAAGCAGTAAGTTCAGCGTACAGTTTTGAGTCCACGTATTTGCCTATGTGTGTTGCACTGGGAACGATGTGTATACCTTGTGTAAATCGATATGCCGCAATGTTGTTTGCAGCTGAGTACATTTAGTATGTATTTGGGTTAGTGTTAAACTGCTTAACAAGTCGGCTATACAATTTAGCTGTTATGATCCTCGCTGGTCATGTTAACTGAAGCGTGAGTACTATTGTATTCGGTGAAACAAGAATTATGAGACTTCTCTATTCGATATTCTCGTTCTCATGTTCAGCACACTTTATTACCCTTTCAGGTACTAAATAAATCGATCGATACGTGACTCGTTATTCAGATCCAAGTTTCGGGAGTAATATTACAGACTTAAGTGAACAAGAGTTGATACTGATAAAATGTATCACATTCAATGATCACCCGATACGTCAATTGTTTCAGCCTACAAGCCTGGAATGATTGATATTTTTGCAGAAACAATGGACGTATCGAGAGCAATGATAGTGATAAGCAAAGCCACTATATGAGGCTTGTTTGATCTGGAAACTTTAAAGCTAAGAACGATATTAATATAAATGACCTTGCCTTTCAAAACAGTGTCATTCAGCACATAAAGTCAATGTGCTGACTATTCAGCCTCCAAATGAATTTATGGACGAATGCTTTATCATTAATTTTGCCAATTAATAATTAGGTCTCACAGTAATAAAGTTTAACATTTTTAATAATTTCTTTCGAACATCAATATGGCGAAATGTAAAATTGATTAGTACCCATAGCTCCAATCTATATTCTAAAGTATGATCACTACGTTTGTTTTGGAAATGTAATCTGGTTAAAAGGTTTTGGAATGATGTTATCTACTGGAGTTTAGATATAACAAAAAATAGCGCTCACTCCTAGTGCTACAATGAATTTATTTGCAGATACAAGTATATAGAAATTAATGAAATTCTTTGCTATTTTATTATTTTCTTACTACGTACTTATGTATGATTAAAATTGACACAATTCATAATAGTCAGAGAAGACACTACAGCGGTTATACCATATGGCTCAATTATGTAGCTATATTATATAGCTCAATATAATTGCCAGTTTGTACAGGAAACAATAATGTATTTGAATCGAGCAGCAACAAAAACAAAAATGTATTAATAGTAAACTGGAAATTATTAAGTCTTCTTTTTGGCAGAGACATGACGGAGTGTGTGATTTCTAGAGAGAACAGAGCCAATCGTAAAGACAATAATTTCACCTACAATAGTGAAGACTTATTTCATTCGAAACTTATCGAACTTATATAACAGTCATATAACAAACAAATATTAAAACGTTATTACTGAAACAATTTTATCCATATTTTAAGAAACTATACGTTTATGGTATTTAAGACATTGATACAAAATATTTGCCAGAAGGAACACTTTCATTTTGTACCAAAGCCCGTGTCACTAGGTAGACAGAGATCAATCCGCCATGAAGATTGAACTGTTAACACTTTCATTTTGTACCAAAGCCCGTGTCACTAGTTAGACAGAGATCAATCCGCCATGAAGATTGAACTGTTAACACTTTCATTTTGTACCAAAGCCCTTGTCACTAGTTAGACAGAGATCAATCCGCCATGAAGATTGAACTGTCAACACTTTCATTTTGTACCAAAGCCCGTGTCACTAGGCAGACAGAGATCAATCCGCCATGAAGATTGAACTGTTAACACTTTCATTTTGTACCAAAGCCCGTGTCACTAGGCAGACAGAGATCAATCCGCCATGAAGATTCACCTGTTAACACTTTCATTTTGTACCAAAGCCCACGTCGCTAAGTAGACATAGATCTATCCGCCATAAATATTGACCTGTTAACACTTTCATTTTCTAACTTACTGAATTGTTAACGTGGCCTATGTGGATAGAGCGTCCGGATTAAATGTGAGACGTCGCCGGTTCGAATCCCGGCAAAGTCATTCACAACACCTTCTAAAAATGGTACTAACAGCCGCCTCGGAAGGCGCTCAGCATTATGAGCTTAGTGTTAGGACTGGTCTGCCTGGTATCTGAATAATGTTACTGGGTAGGAGATTATGTTACATGTTTAAGTCATGATTCTCTACTGCCAGACATCACTATGAACTGCAACACTGCATACATAGTAGCGGTATGACTGGAAAATTCTTAAAGCTACTTTAAAAACTCCAAATTACACACAGACACAATATAGCATGATGAACTTCAAGATTTGCTCTTTTGGAATGCAATGAAAAGTGTAGTGATTCATTGGTACTTTATTTCGATATGTTAATACTATCGTTACGCTGGATGGCCAAAGTTCGAAACCATGCTTTGAAAGGGGTATGTCAAGGAAGAACGCTTTCAGCATGGCTATTTGAGTCAGGGTAAGAGATCTAATATCTTGGCTGGAGTCGAAACAATCTGGAAAACAAACTAGTCACTTCAGTATCCCATATATTCTACTGGCTAACGAAACGACGCTGAGATTCTCATCATTTGATGGCATGGGAGTTCTGCTTCGAAATCAGTACTTAACAACTATGTGGAGACTGCGATACGATGCTGATGAAATCAATGTTGTCATATTTTACAAAGAACAGATTACGGAAAGAAACTTCGTTCGTGTTCGGAGATACCCGGAACCCTGAGTTTTCGTGGAGAAGATATGATTGGATGACTCTTCTCTTGGACCTTTCGTATACTGTTACAGTTACCAGTGCTGGTGAGTAAAAAGCAGCTCAGCATTTTATTCCCACTTTTATGACCTGCAAAGGAAAGGATGGTATGAATAGTTTAGAATATTTAATTTACCTTGTTTGTAAGTTTTATTTTTATCTTTTTCATTATATGATATGGATAATATGGCATTTTATGTTGGGCATTGTACGAAACTCTAGTTCATTACCTGTATTATTGAGTCTGGGTTTGTAATGAATATGTTTATCTCAAATTGAATCGTGAACTTTATAAATCCCTTTTAAATGGTCGAGTTTATTACTCACCCGTCGTTTATTATGCATTTTATACTACATGTACGAGACTTCCAATTATAACAAAGGTTTTATCTTTCAAGCATTATATACCGTCTAAATGGTTATTTTCCATTAGGTAAGGAATTTTTAGACCTGTGGTTAGGTGGTTAATTAAGTGTTCAGTCCCTTATTATGCTTTTTAACATGTAAGGATACAGCATATCTAATGGGCTGACCAATCTAAATGTGTTGTGTGGGTGCCATAGACCTTCTTTCGGACTAGAATATTGGTTGTCTGTTGCCATAAGATAATATAGTGTTTAGCTAATGCAATGGAAATAACCAATTCTTTTTATTGATCTCGAAAATGAATATTTGTTCAGGCTTTGTGGCCCTTACCCCAGTTGTATAGCTATAAGGTGTCCTTGTACATTAGGATTACCATCAAGATGCATATCACTAGTTAGATATTACTCTGGGACGGCAAGAACGCTGAGTCTGCATAGCACATTGACTTCTTCAATGCTGAGTCTGCATAGCACATTGACTACATGAATGTTGAATCTGCATAGCATATTGACTACTTGGATGTTGAGTCTGCATGACACATTGACTTCTTCAATGTTGAGTCTGCATGACACATTGACTACCTGAAAGTTGAGTCTGCATAGCTCATTGACTACTTGGATGTTGAGTCTTCATGGCACATTAACAACTAGAATGTTAAGTCTGCATGGCACATTGACGACTATACTGGTGAGTCTGCATAACACATTGACGACTATTGTGTCGAGTCTGTATGGCACATTGACGATTTGAGTGTTGAGTCTGCATGGCAGATTGACGACTATAGTGTCGAGTCTGCATGGCACATTGACGACTAGAGTGTCGAGTCTGCATGGCACATTGACGACTGGAGTGTCGAGCCTGCATGCCACATTGACGACTAGATTGTCGAGTCTGCATGGCACATTGACGACTAGAGTACCGGGCTACACTGTCAAATTCTTATGTATAGATACAATATCATGCCACAATGCCTGCAATACATAAAATGTTCGCCCTTGTGATGTCTCATGATACAAAAGTTAAACACCGGTAAACCAGTAATGATTTATAGCGGGTTTAGAATGGCATTAAGAGCTGTTGTGTTTGCTGCCTTCCAAGAATACAGTAAATTGATTTTTTTTTACCGCGATCCGACTACAAATTAAAAAGAAAAAAGATCCAAGTTCAGTTACGTTTACTTGAAGAGTTAAATTTATTAAAGAAAAGGCTTTCAAAAATACTTGTACAGCGTTATTTAGCTGTATCGTACGATAGGGGTTGCAAAATTAGGTCAAAACTTTACGACTCAATGAAGAATTAGGAACCCAATTTTCACCTTTGTCAAGTGAATAATTACTTCAGATTATCCGGATGTAAAAACGCCAATGTGTTGCATCATGGCTGGGTAAACCTCGCATGAACTGCCGGCGGGGGTTTCCGAAAATCCACGAATAAGTTCAAAGCAGTTTGCAAAATGCGATATGTTGATGGGGCGATGATTAGCATTAAGTTAATAAGTGTTTTAGCATTTACTGTCAATTCTTTTTTATGATGGACCGTAGTTGCTGTATGTTCAGGTACCACTACACAGAGAGAACACGGTTCATTCATTAGCGACACCATGCCATGCATTTTACTCGGCGTACTCGGTTATGTCTCTGACGCTACGTTCAAAATCAGTCTCATAAAAAAGTGCTCGTGTTTGCTGAGCACAATTTTTATTTAATTGTATCTAGTCTGCGAGTGTTCTCGATGTGTCTGTTCCTAAATTGAAAAGATTGTTAATCCAAGATGTTAAAATTTACAGGAAGAATCAAAGCGTTTCCAGTATGTGTTCATCATTTATTAATTATCTTCCTAATCACAATTAATGGAGAGAAGGCGTATCCACGAACTATTTCCCAGCCGATTGAAAGTGTTTGTACAATCCATGTTTCTGGAGACATGAAAACAGCAATGTTTTGGACTGCCCTTAAACAATATAGTTCACGCGCAAATGTTTACATGCGGTGCAATAATACACAAATGTTAATGAGGATTGCGGCGTGACCATGTTATCCGAAGTACACCGAGTTTATGCGTGAGCCAAAACAATAACAACATAAAGCGTTTTATAGTAATGAGGTATTATCACATTTAAAGTGTAGATGGTATATGAAATTAACAATAAAAATAGTTAATACTTATATTTTTTTATAAATGTTTCATTTTCATCTCTTCCAATTTAACAATTATATTGTAAACAATGAAAAGATACTGGAACCATACCTATGTTGTCAAGCAGCAGAGGGGGTGAATCGGACAACATTTATTTCGGTTATTTTTGATTATACCCTTAAAACGGAACGAATAGACCCTTCTCGCGAAAATCTCATTTTTTAACCAGAAAAAAAATAAGTCTTCGACCCTTAATGATTGTTGTCTGAAAACATGGAATTCGCAGGTGATACTTTATTCGCGTTTTCGTTGATGAATCATAAATGCCGCAATGATGTTGTGACTCACCCCCTCTGCTGCTAAGGTTGTCCGATATACCCTCTCTGCTGCTAATTCAACCGAATATTTGATCTAGTCCTATACGATATCGTGTCCTCGGGGCTGATAAATTTATCGTCACAAATCCGTGTGGTATTGACTGAGCGTGACTAAAGAAATTTCTAAATCGATTATGATCCATATCACCGCAGCACCAAGTTTGCCAAATATTTCTAAGAGTATGAGTATCAACGCCGTTAAATACACACAACACATTGCAATTATCTCTGATCACTTTTGGTATTTGTGTGTACCGTTGAGTGACATATATCACATCAGTGTTTTTATGCCTGCCTCGGGAAAATATTCTAGCGGGATTTTTTTGATTATCTAACATGATATCATCGTATACCACTAAATTGTTAATACTTCCATCAATAGCATCAATGCTCGGGGCTTCCTCTATATCAGTAATAAACTCAATAAAATCTTCATCGATTTGAAATTCTTTTGCTTTCTCGTTAAAATCCTTTAGCACTTCATAGCATCGCTGATCGTCTACACTCGGGGCTATTAAATACAATTTGTTCCATTTCATCCATCTTGTTATCAAATTAAGTAGCAGTTGTGTCTTTCCGCTTCCAGATGGTCCGATTATAATCATTCTAATTGAATTCGGCAACATTTCATGATGTTTAATAGGTTCCCGTCGTCGGGTAGCTGAATAATCAATTATATTCATGCCGTTATATATAAATTATGGATCTATATTGTGTGAAGTGTAAAAAACGTACTGGCACAGATGACTTGACGACGATTACAACTAAAAATAACCTATCAGCGCTTTCTGGTAAATGCGTACAATGTAGTACAAAGAAATTTAGATTTGTTTCCCTTGGTGAAACCAAGGAACCCAAGGAACCCAAGGAACCTTTAAAAAAAAACGAGGAGGTGATATCGCAGCCAAGCTAACTAAACTCCCTGGAACCCCATGGGCAAAATACCCTGGAGAAAAGCACCTTCCAGGATATAGCTACTGTGGACCGGGAACAAGACTTGATATCAGACTCAATAATCAAAATCAGCCCCGACCCGGTGAAGAACCAATAAATGCCATTGATAAGGCCTGTCACCTTCATGATGTATCTTATAAAAGCAGCAATTTGCAACACAGGCATCTAGCAGATGTGAAATTAATTCATGCGTTAAATGCTATTCCTGATAAATCTTTCAAAGAAAAATTGGCTTCCTTTTTGATAAAATCGGCTATGAAAAGTAAATTGATGTTAGGTGCTGGTAATTAATAACAACATGGAATCTATTTATTATTCCCCAAGAGGATACTGGAGAGGCAAGGCAGCAATCCATAAACTCGCTAGCGCTGCAAAAGTGAAAAAGGCCACTGCGGCTCATTGGTTATCTAAACAGGCACTATGGCAAATTTATCTACCACCGCCTAAACAAATTAATTTCTCGCATTTTGATGTGACCTTTCCTAATGAAGTTCATCAGGCTGATATATTATTTCTGCCACATGACCACGGTTACAAATACGCATTAACCGTAGTTGATATTGCAAGTCGATACAAAGAAGCAGAACCGTTAAAAACAAAATCAGCCACTGAAGTGGCTTCTGCATTTGAAAGGATTTATCGAAGGGGTCCTCTGCACTGGCCAAATCTATTACAAATTGATCCTGGCAAGGAATTTCAGGGTGCAGTGTTATCAATAATGAAAAATCATAATGTCACTATCAGACGAGGACATACTGCGCTACATCGTGATCAGGCAATTGTTGAACGGTTTAATAAAACCCTTGCTGAGCGGTTATTTGGATATCAATACGCAAAAGAATTCATCCAAGAAAAAAGATCCCGTGAATGGGTTAAAAGGTTACCAGCTGTGATTACTGCACTAAATAACGAGATTACTAGAACAATTAATTTGAAACCTATCAATGCGATTAAAAAGAAGTCAATACCTGAAATGGAAATTCAAAAAGATTTTAGCGTTTCCGAACCAATTCTTGGTAGTAATGTCATTGTGAGGTATTTATACGAACCAGGAGAGCTTGAAGGGGGCAGAAAAAGGGCTACTGATCCTATTTGGAGTATTACTGCACATAAGATATCTAGTATAACACGATCTACGGGTAGACTTCCAATCTATAAACTGGATTCAACTGCCCCTCAACGGGTTTTTACTAGACAACAATTACAAGTGATACCTGAGGATACTCAATTACCACCGCATGGGCTTAACTAGCACCGTTGCGTCTATTGCACTCAAGACAAGTCAACATCACATTATTTCTGACATGACCGAGACTATTATTTTTTCTGTCAACGGTAAATTGGCGAGGATCTTTATCCGAATACTGCCAACGCATTATACAATTGCAACTTGCGCAGTGATTATTTTGTTGTTGCTTCAAAGTGATTATTAATTCAGCATCAATGTCAAATTCTCGTTGTTTTTTTTTTGTCTTGTTGTTTGCAACCGGAGAGTTTTTTATCAATAATATCATCTATTGTGGTGTCATTATCGTCACCAATGATTTCATCATCGCCTGACTCTGTCAGGACAATTCTTCGAAGTTGATTTATTTTTCGTACTCTAGACACTGCGAGATAGACTAAATTTGACCATTCGATGCGATTATCTACCATCCAAACAATTGTATCCGATATAGTCAATCCCTGTGAAGAGTGTATTGTTGCTGCATAACCTAGCGTCCACGGGGATTTATTAGCACGCAATGCATCTTCAACGACATTGATATCAACCAGCACAATATCATTTAATACTAAATTCTGTTTTTGAAATCCTTCGGATTTTGGGCCTGGAATATCAACTTCGATGTTCTGTTTTCGTGTATCCGATGGCCTATAACATAACGGTACTGGAAGTGTTGCGAATTTTTGTTTATGCAATTCAAATAATTTCATCTGAAGTGTGTCCCTGACTATTTTTCTACTTGCAATGATCAAATCATTTGGTCTCCATGCTTCCCAGAAATCATTCATTGGAGTTTCCGAAATTATTTCACGGGTTATTTCACATTGGATTCTATCCGGTTGTAATCTAATTAATTTCTTAAATTCTTTTAATTCATTATCAAGTGATCTATGATCGGTATCAATTTCTTCATAATAGTCTACAAAACCCTTTAGCCATTCATGTGGGGAAGCACCGACAAATGGTGGTGGTTGGCCGTGATCACCGCACATGACGATTTTTGTATTTTTCAATAACAACCACTCAAGAAATATTTTTAATACATCTAATGGCACTGTGTCTATTTCATCCCAAATGATAATTTCAGGAATAAATTTCTCTCCCATGCGCTCAGGAGTCCATTTATCTCCCTTCCATCGGAAAAAACTATGATAAGTACAGGCATTAACCCCTCTCTGTATCATCTCTCTTGCATGTCTGTGTGTCGGTGTTAGCACAATCATGTTTGATTTGGAAACACGAAATAACTCAATTGCCCGGGTTGTTTTTCCTGACCCACCACAACCGTTTAAATAAACTGTTTTATATCTACAGATTGGATCAGAAATCGGTGGTGCACTAGAAAATTCTGAACACTGATTGCAATTATTTTCAATGGTAACATCTGCTGATGGAATATAATCATGAAGCATTTCCTTCTTAATTCTCCATGACCCCCAATTCTCGTTGCCAGTAGCCTTAAAATCAGTCATTTTGCTATTTATGTAAAATGAATCAGTGGCGACTCTAACTGCGGTGGTAGGAAATCTATTGATCATTGAAAATAAATTAATAGAAGCATAACCAAGCATAGAAGCTCTCAAATGTGTGTACTGCGGATTGTATCCATCAGTGTAAGTAACAATTGTACCCAATTTGGTTCCATCGGACATAAATGCGTCCTTACGATTGACATATAGGCCCCTATTCGTTAAATCCGTGATTACAAAATCGTATTCAGCATTGTCTATAATCAATCGTGAAGAATATCTCGTATTATCGTATTTACCACCTTGGGTAAATTTACCGATTATTCTTCGTCCAAGATCTTTTGCTTCATTGTTTCTGATTTCAAATAACTGTTTGGACCAATCCATGATTTGTTGTTCACTGAAATTTGGAAACAGTTTTCGCTCTTCGCTAATTATTTTTTCTAGATCAGGTTGTGGTAACCAGACTGATTTCTGTGCTCGATAGGATATAATTGCTTCACTGACAATTAATGATTTTAACATCTTACAATCAAGCATATACCGTAATAGCACTATTGGCATCCAGTGTTTTTCAGACATGTGTTTAATAATCCAAAGATAACTACACGGATGAAGTCCTGTAGCCATTTCAAATGATACCACACAAGCGAATCCGGTTAAATCGAAATGTGGCAGTGGTCCATTAATAGCAACACGGGTCATTTCGTGTGTAGGGTGTCCAAATCGTTTGAAATATTTCTCGCATTCTCCATACCCAAGAAAACTTCCTGGATAACATGCAATCATATCAACTGAAATAACGGTATCAGCGGTGTATTTTGTATTCCATAACCCTCCATGGCTGTATTCAAGACAGGACAATCTGACATCTGATAAAAACTCACTTCGTGTTGGTTTCCACGCGTTTTTCTTTCTAGCAAAATGTGCTGCAATTGATGGTACTGTAAAACAGTTTGCTAATAATTGATCGTTGTCTTCCTCCAGAGAAAACTCACTAGCTAGTTGTTTCATTTGATTATGCAGCTCTTCAGTACGGTATAATTCTCCGTTGGGCCTTACAAACTGATCAAATCTACATTCCTCGTCTGAAGTACTATGAAATAGCCACATTGACACGGGATCGTTTTTACTCAAATGGTAAATAGCATCAAATAATTTCTGCTCTGAAAAAAACTCTTCGGTTTGGGATAGATATTTTACGGTTCTATCCCGTGGGAATATTGTTACTGCAGATGACCACGCATGTTCGTTATGATCAATAATCTGTATTGGGGCTCCTTTTGATTTATATTTCGATTCGTATAATACTTCACCGGTGATTGTCGTTACTGATATTGGAAATCTCAATGATGTTTCTAATTTAGCTATATCCTGAATTGTTGCCCCATGCTGTTTCACTGTCAGTTCCCATTCGGTTATTTTTTTTCGTCTTAGATCAGTTAGTTTATTTCCCCGGGACGCATTTGTGAAGTGTTCCATTATTCGTGTTGCTACACAATTGAGCCCTGTCGAATATTTCATGGGTGCTAGTTTTGCAATATCAGGTTTGTCATTGAGCGGATATATCCCGTAAACAACTGCTGTGACAGGATAAGATCTTTCGTAGTATGGTTTGTCAATTCCAGTCAAAATTCCTGGTTTTGAATCCTGAGTCACAGTGACAGTTTTTTTGTCCTTAAGAATAGGCTCGTATTTGTCCCTAATGATCCATTTTCCATTATCACGGATAAGGAATTTTATTCGAAAAAAATTTCTTTCTTCCCCAAGACGTGAGATTATCACTGCTGCTTTTTCATCATTCATGGTAGCGTCAACAACACCATCAATGTTGACCAACAATGAGCTGCCCCATCACGCTTGAAACATTAAAACAGTCTCTGATTTTACTAATCAAGGTTCTATCAAGAATTTTATTCTTTGGTGTATCAGAAACTCTATCAAGATTGAATTGAACACTTTTCCAGGGCTTAATTTTCGATAATCTCTCGAACTCCTCCATACTATAATTAAAACAAGCATTTAAATGAAAGATTTAAGTATAATGAATCATTGCAAATGGCTTATGATTGGATCAGTGACACCGTGTAACAAATCATGCAGAAATGAATTCTGTGGGTATCATATGCAAAGCTTTCGTCGTGGAAGCCTTGGTCCGTTATCCTGTATTCGATGTGGGGTTGGGGTTAGGGGAAAATCGCAATTATGTTTCAGGTGTGGCGGCAAACGATACAGGGAACTAAAACGCTATTATGATAAACGAATAAAAAATACCGTCATTGACCCCAACGATGACAAAATCATAAAGACTCCTCAAGATTATATACAGAGACTTATAATTAAACCAAATAATGAATTAGAAAAATAGTGTTATTATACAAATGAACCAAGAATTCAGACCTCACCCCGTGCTTGTTAATTATGAAGCATCCCGTGATGGTATTATCAGAAACCGCAGATTGAAGAATCCAGTTGGATTTGTGACTAATCGAGGGTATTTGATGTTTGGTGCTGGGAAGAAAAGTTATCATTGTCACAGATTCGTCTTTGAGGTGTTTAATGGATTGATCAAGGATGGTTATGTTATTGATCATATTGATTCCGATTCTCAGAATAATTCTTTATCAAATTTACAGGCTATTTCACAAAGTGAGAATTCAAAACGAGGAAACACTGGAAAATACTCGAAAAAAGCGAGACCTGTAAAATCGTTTAATGCAGTTACTAACGAAGAAATTGTATTCCAATCTATGAATGAAGCCGGTAAATATTTCAATATTTGTAGATCCTCAGTACAAAGAGTAGCAGAACGAGTACAAAATTTGGCTTTTTCTAAAAACATTGAACAAAAAATTCGATTTTCGTATGTCTAATAACACTAAAGGGAGATAACTCTTTCATAACCCTTAAATATAACCAAGGGAGTTATCTCCCTTAGATTGTGTTGGGTTATTGTGATTCAGCGGCTGGGGCATTGTTTTGTAAGGAAATAAATGTTTTCAAACAATTATATTCTTTTTTCTAGTGTTTAATGCAAATATTCAGTCTCATTTAAATACCGTGAAACACGATTAATAAGTATTTCAAGAAAATAAAATAACACACCCTGTGGATTGCTGTATTAAGTCGCCTTATATACACTCTCCCTTAGATGGTGTCGGGTTATTTCCCCTTAAATTGTGATTCAGCGGCTTGGGCTATAATTAATTAGAAAAGAAATCAAATATAAAATGTTTTCAAACGATTATAATCTTTTTTCTAGTGTTTAATGCAAATATTCAGTCTCATTTAAATACCGTGAAACACGATTAATAAGTATTTCAAGAAAATAAAATAACACACTCTGTGGATTGACGCTGCTGTATTAGTCACCTTATATACTAAATGAAAGGTTTAAAGCTGGGGCTTTCAAAGGCCAATCCGACCAGTCAAAAATAACCCACGCCATTGACACGTGTGCGTGGTTGACTTTTCTCAATCATGCAACCGGGTTTAATTTCATGAGTTGCTTTTGATTGGTCGGATGGCCATAGAAAATCAGCCCCGTCGTTTCATGTTTGTGCTGTCTTGTGCCGTCCCATCATCATTACATCATCCATCCTTAATTAAGTTAATTAAGTATATGTATACCTACAATCTGAGTGGAGATATATACGGTATTGTACTGTCCTTAATTAAGTATATGTATACCTACAATCTGCCACAACACTCGAGTGGAGATATATACGGTATTTGTGCTGTCCTTAATTAAGTTGTTGTGACGTCACCCCCCAAGCATATCTTCTGGGCGGTCTAAGATGGCGTTTGCCACGTTAGGCCTCCCTTCCGGAGATGTATGTTTCGGGTTTCCCTTGGGCTTACTTGGATGTGAAGGCAACCAAGGAGTTCCAAAGATGTGTTGTCGTATATATGTAACCTCTAGGTCATTTCACGTAAACATACCCTCTTGTGATTTTAACCCGTTATTTGACGAGTTAGATTCACTCTTAGGGGAATATGTTTCCGGTGAATGTAAATATAAATGACCTAAAATAAATAACATCCATGGATGTAATTAGCTCTCCGTCACATTTGGGTAGCCCCGTATGGTGTTCAAAAATGAATTACCGGCCAAAGAAACGGTCATAGGGTCAAATCGAGATTGAAGAAATCTCAGAAAAAAAATGGAAATACTCAAAGAAAGAACCCTATGAAAGACACAGTGGCCTATATCAAGGGGGCCAAATGACTGACAACCGCTCATCATGGTTGTTATTTATTTTGAAAAAATATATTTATATTTATATATACAGAATTAATTTTAAAAAATATATTTATATATACCGAATTAATTTTAAAAAATATATTTATATATACAGAATTAATTTTAAAAAAGATATTTATATATACCGAATTAATTTTTAAAAAGATATTTATATATACCGAATTAATTTTAAAAAAGATATTTATATTTATATACAGACTGAATTCTGAAAATATTAACGGCTCATTTATTTTTGAAAAATGAATTAGAAATATGTATTATCATATATGAATTCTGAAAATATGAATAGCATCATAGTTGAAATTGCAAAATTGAAAAATCAGGATATTAAATTGTCAGATGGGTTAAACCCTGATCAAATCAAGTCGGATTTTCAGGATATAGAATACGGAGTTAGCACTAACAAGTATATGTTACCAAAGAAATATGCACTCATCAAAAAAATTCAGAATTCTATTCGAGACTCTCTTGCATTTTCCAGTGAAGTAGGTGTGTTTGTTCCGTTATATACTATCGTGGAAGGAATGCGAAAAGAATTGGGTAACGATTATGAATTGAAAAAGGAAGTTAATTCTAAAATTAGAAACTTACGAGCGTTAATTCAATTTTGATTGACCGACCCTCAAAAGATTTTGTCAGACAGTAAAATCTCCTTGAGATTTTCATTTTTTTGTCATTTTTTTATTGAATCAGTGAAAATATTTCACACTGCGAAAATAAAATAGAATCCTAACAGCTTTTCTCTATGGAAAATCCAATGCAAAATCGACTACTTGACCCTACGAGGTTTTTTACCAAAAATCGATGAAAAATGACCAAAAATCACTGAAAACAGGCAAAAATTGATGAAAAATGGCTAAAAATCATCAAAAATGAGTTTTAACAGCTTTTCCTTATGGAAAATCCCATGTAAAATCGACTACTTGACTGTAAAATCTCTTTGAGATTTTCAACTGAAAACCACCAAAATTGCACAAAATGGCACCAAAACTGTCAAAAACAGGCAAAATCAATGAATAAAAAATAAAAATATTTCATAGCAATAAAAAATAAAAATATTTCATAGCAATAAAAAATAAAAATATTTCATAGCAATAAAAAATTGGACCGTTAGGGGGAGGAATCATCGATGGGAAAAATTGTTTTGCAATTGAAAAATGGTTTCTGATTTCAAATAATGGTCAATGAAGCATTAACGACCCGATTGGCTCGTGAACGATTAGATGCAATTAAGAAATTTATACCAATTCGCGACTCTGTCAGGAATAAACTGCAAGAACGACAGAGTCTTCAGACTGATTTTGCTGCGGGATCTGAAGAGTTGTTTAAACCAATAACTACAACAACGAAACAGATAGTGTCAACAATCTCTGAGCAAGGAGAGACTTTTCTCCCTGTGTTAGAAAAAATAGCAAAAAGAACTAAACAAACAAAAAAGTCTTTAGAAACACTTCCAGTGGATATAGTAGCTACTTCACGGCAACAACAAAAAAAAGAGCAAGTACTAGAAGAACTAGGTGCTACTGCAAGAAATCAAGAAGAGGAAGAAGACGTTACTATAGCAAAAATGCATTCACCGCAAAGTATATTTACATACTATGCATACAACATAATTAAAAGTTTTAAAGATGACAATAATTTAATTAACTTTACCGTGCGGAATTTTTCACTCGATAAAAGAGAAATAGCTGTAAACAATGGGTATAAAGAGTATATAAAAAACGACGAGAATTGGATAAAAAAAGTATACCTGGCAAACCGTGGTAGATTTAGAATCACAGAAGGTAACCGCAATAATTTTGAGAGTTTTAAAGACAAAGTATTGAGTAAAGTAGAGTATCCAACTGGATTTTTTGGTAAAGAGGAGTCAACTGGAGATGAGTATTTAGGTAGCGGAATAGTTGAAAACACTAGCGTTACTTGTCCTGGTAACATTCTCAGTGATATATCACGGTTAGAAGTCCTCATCGGAGGGAAACGAGCCGGAAACAACTCACCGGAAATAATTAATGAGGCCGCTGATATCTGTAGACGATTATTTGCCGGTGGTATCATGGACATTAATGTATATCGAGAACTCATTGCTGAGTTAGTTGAAAATCACAAAGATGCACATGGTTATTACAGCGATTGATCACTAATTAAAAAACTACTAGTTTTATAACAAGATGATTATACACTACAATCATGATAAACCAACCCCCGTCTATGTGGTAAACTCACGATTGCCTGTTTATAGAGCATACTACGGAGATGGTTTAGGTAATACCATTGCAGGGTTATTTACAAGAATGGCCCCAAAAGTGATGCCGTTAGCTAAACAATTAGGAATGAAAGCCATTGATGTTATTCGTGATAAGGGTATTAGTACTGTTGGAGATCTTGCCGGAAAGGCATTTTCAACTGCGAAGAATAAATTAACATTATTAGTGAGACGAAAAAAGAAACAGGTACCATTGCCATCTACAGCAGAAATGCCTGCAAGTGTTAGTAAAATTATAAATAACGCAGTAGATGAAAAATTAGCATCATTGGTGACTCCCTTGATAAATCAAGGAGACCAAGATAACACGATAGCAAACATGATAGCAGGAAGTGGCTTTAAAAAACCACGTAGAAAACGCTAGCGTTTTTCACGATGAAATGGAAAATCCGATTTAGACTCTGATAAATAGAATAAAATGTTCAAAAGGTCACTTGATCCAGCATTTGATATGGACGCCCCAGTGCGTAAAGATGATTCTGTACGCGATTTTCAATTTTATTCTTATCACGCAGTACAACCCGATCTCCGATCGCGAATTGAACTTCAAGTTCATGATACCAGTAAATACTTTTTGCCTTGTGAAGCATTTATTGAAGTAGAAGGAGAACTTGTAACAAATGATGCTGATCATAATGATCCTCCATATGACAATAACCCAACTATCAAAGTCGGTTTTGTTAATAACGGTATCATGGCGTTATTTGAAAGCGCTAGATATCTCATTGATGGAAAAGAAATTGAATCCATTGACCGTGAAGTTGATGTGGCTACAACAATCATAGGGTTAGCAAGATATTCTGATGATTATACAAGATCAGCGGGTCCATCTATGATGTTTTCTAAGGATATTACTGATCACCCTGAACACAACCAGTATTCTAGAGTCAAGACAACACATGCTTCTTCAGTTAATCCAGCACCAGCCGGATATACAAGACCAGCTGGTGATTTTGATGTCATAAATAATATTACTAACTTCAACCTAGGATTTGCAACACGTGTATTAACGTTGCAAGGACAGCGTCGACAATTTTCATGTGCAATTCCACTGCATCATATATTCGGATTCTGTAGAAACGTCCGAAAAGTTATTTATGGAGCTAAACACACAGTAGCGCTTGTACGAAAGGGTACTGATAATGATGCAATATGGCATGATGCTGGTGTTGCTGATGGTAAAGTCATTTTAACAAAACTAGCATTGTGGATGCCAGTGTTAACTCCATCAATCACAGCAGAAGAAAAATTGTTATCATTTATGGACCAAGGAGGAAAATCATTGTTGAGTTGGTTATCAGTGACTACGGATATTAAACTGGATAATGTTGATGATATATTTACTTGGCATCTGGCATCAAAACAAGGAGTTTCAGCTCCACGTCATATATTTATTGCATTACAGAATAATACACGAGTTGGTAATCAACAACGAAGACATATGATATTTGATCAGTTAGGTGTTAGAGAGGTCTCACTGAGAATAAACGGACAACAGGAACCATCTGAAGATGTACAACTTGATTACGGTCAAAATCATATTTCACGTGTCTATCATAACCTGTTGTCATTTATGGCACGTGATCTAAATGTGGATACTGGTTTGCAAATATCACAATTGGATTTCAAAAGCCTCTATCCGATTTATTACTTTTCATTGGAACATCTTGATTTGATGAGACAATCTGTCGTTGATATACACTTCAGAGCCCGTGTAACCCTTCCTGGTGGTATTGCTAATTATAGAGCGGTTGCTGTCATTCTCAGTGATAAATCAATGCTACTTGAAGGTGTTGGTGGACGAATGAGATTTATTGATGCACCAGTGGAAAATATGTAAACGATTTAGAATCAATCAATTATGTATAATGTCATATAGTAATATCAATGTGTCCTTGACACCCGGTCAGTTAAAAAAATTGCAATCAAAATCCGCTAAACAATGTGGAACCACAATCACGTTGAAACCTAATCAAATGAATGGCGGGGCAAATAAATTGCCACTGACAACTCGTCAAGTGAAACATTTCAATGATGCTTTCAAGGATAAAAAAGGAGTTCAGATCACACTCTCTGCGGCTGCTATCAAAAATATGATAAAAACAGGTGGTATATTTCCATTGTTTGCTGCGTTACCAGCATTGATTGCAGCAGCAGCCCCAGCAGTCGCAAAAGCGGCCGCATTGGGGGTAGTTGGAGGCTTGGGGACAAAAGCGGTACAGAGCATTGCTGAATCATATGAACCGAAGAAAGGTCGAGGATATAAAAAAAAGGGAAAGGGTCTAAGACTACCAGGAACCCCGTATTCATGGTACAGCGGAAAAGGTCTGAGACTACCAGGAACCCCGTATTCATGGTACAGCGGAAAAGGTCTGAGACTACCAGGAACGGTTTATTAATTGAGGAACCTATGGTTCCCAAATCTTTGATGGTTCCCATGTCCAATTTTGATTTAATGGATGCTGCTAAAAAACTAGTGATTAAAAATTTCAGAGGTGTTTTTATGAAGGATCAATTACCACATCAACCAAACAAAACTGAAACAGGTATTATTAATCTCGATAATAGCACCGGACCTGGAACTCACTGGGTTGCATACGCTATTGATCCACGTGGGATTGTCTATTTTGATTCATATGGATTAGCCCCACCAAAAGAGTTTATGCGTTACATAAAACAATTTCCAATGAAGACTTGGTATTCTACGCTACCAACACAACAAATCAATGACCCACCAATATGCGGCAGTGAAGTATTAAATGTCCTTGACGCTATTTCAGCATCTAGAAAATCACCACACATTGTCGTAAATGACTACACCAGTAATCGCTGGAAATCGAAACGATTTTAGAGAGAGATATATAAAATATCATGATTGATATTTGGGGAAGACCTCTGAAACCCAAACCCGATGACACTGCAACCGGTGATATAACAAAAAAAATTAAAGATGAAATCGCTGAGACGTTAAATTTAACAAGTGTTGACCCGAATGAAATAGTTGTATTTCAGGACAAACAGGGTAAATTGAAATCTAGTAATATTTCTCTGGATGATATTTTAGTTAAACAACAAAACGCAATCGAGAACACCGTTGCGTTATTTTCCGATCAGGGTAAATTGAAAACCAGTAATATTTCTCTGGATGATATTTTAGTTAAACAACAAAACGCAATCGAGAATACTATCGCGTTATTTTCCGATCAGGGTAAATTGAAATCTAGTAATATTTCTCTGGATGATATTTTAGTTAAACAACAAAACGCAATCGAGGATACTATCGCGTTATTTTCCGATCAGGGTAAATTGAAACCAGGTGTACTTTGTTCGACGATTACAGATCGATTTAAAACTCTCAACGATTCTGCGTTAGAACTAGCAACACTTCAATCTAAAACCGAAGAACACATAAAACAGTTTACCGCA
This sequence comes from Unio pictorum, assembly GCA_030141615.1. Lineage (NCBI taxonomy): Eukaryota > Metazoa > Mollusca > Bivalvia > Unionida > Unionidae > Unio > Unio pictorum. The sequence continues at coordinate 3,252,570 of JARLTB010000076.1, forward strand.
TTTCGTAGAAATATCATTGATAAATTTATTGGAACTACATTCGATAAAATTGAACTAAAACTTCCGGATATCAAAAAATCCATCGATGAGACGAAAACCTTCATCGAAGACATCAAGGGGAATGCAACGAGGATGATAACAGTCATTGAAAAAACAAAAATTCCTCATGAGAAAACCAACAACTTAGTATACACGATCCAACACGGATCATTTGAGTGGACACCTACAAACAACAAATTAGATATCACTGCAACCGTTAAGGGTATTTATCGATTAACACTAGTAACACCATTGTCTCAATTTAATATTTCATTGTCCAGTTCATCCGTGGTCAATAATACGATTTCAACGATCATCGACAAGAATACAACTGAAAAGTTCACAATCACATCTACTGATAAATATTTGGTTAGGGTTTCAACAACATGGTATGTGGAATTCGTAGCGGATTTAAGTTGAAAATTGCAAAGCAATTTCACTAACGGTTTCAATTGAAAACGCTAGCGTATTTAAAATAAAAATGATTTCATCATCGCAATATCGCTATGATCAGGTCAGAGAGTATCAAACTAGACTCAAAACCCTGTCTGAGGAGTATGCAATGAAAATTAAAAAATATCGCAGGAGAATTACCGCAATTGATGTTACCGTGTACGCTGTGAGTGGTGTAATCACCGGAGCTGGAATTATACTGTCTTCAGTGACAATGATGGCCCCGATAGCTGTTCCAATTTGCATTTCTGCGGCAACAACAATCGCTGGAATTATTTCAATAATCACAAAAAAAATATCATCATGCAGCCAACGGAAACTACAAGACTACATAATTCAATTTCATGTTGTGTCCACTGCATACTCGCAATTATCCTCATTGATATCGTCATCTCTCGATGATACAATTATATCAGAGAGTGAGTTTTCAGCGATGGTAGATATATATGATTCTGCGATGTCAAAATTAGAAATACAAAAACATGAGTATAATAACAATGACAACACAGATGGAATTACTTCAACAAATAGTGGAGAACACAAACCCAGTACAAACCAGCATGATCTCAATAACATCAACGAATCCAGAATTCAGTGTGAATTTCCCCTCTCCGGTCCAGTGAAGGAGATAGCGCTAGCAAAATTACGAGTATACCACAGTTGGCCTAATATCAGATCAAAATCATTTGGTGGTCAAAAACCCAATAATTCACTGGTATTTGCAAATAAGAATAAACCAGACGGTACCCCAGACTGGAATGTTGTTTCCATACCAACCGGATCATACCAAATCGAACAAATCAATAATGAATTCGCGCGTAGAATAAAATCGATTACTGGAGCAGAATCAAAAATAGCTATAACAGTTCATGAGCCAACACTATCGTCTGCCATTGAAATAAGCACAGAAGGATACGTCGTAGATATATATCAAAGCTCAATAAGAACAGTGTTAGGTTGGCCTGAATTACCACCCCGGGAAAAAACCGTTGATTTACCAGAACCAAAAAAAACTGATTATGTCACTGACAGGATAAAATCTGATAATCCAGTAAAGAGTTATAAAGATCACAGAATCACTATAGATTTTTTTGGTCTCGGATACTACGAAACCGGAGAAGAGAAGCCAGGGAAGGGAATAGAGGGACATCATTTTGTTGACGAACCTAAAATCGTTAAAAATTTCACAGCAATGAATAATGATTTATCGCTGTTGTTAATATCTCTTAAATCCGGCTCTCTCACCCGAGATGAATTTATCAGCGTCGTAGAAACATGCAACAAAATTATCGACGATATGGAAACATTTAACCTAAAAATTATTCAGGATATATTAGATGACGATAATCCCCTATCGAGAATAAGATTTGCATCAGAATATAAAATCCCTGTCAAAGATATTCCGACATTCAAACTACCGGGATACAACGTACCAGAACTAAAAAAACTTCTCAGTGATGCCATCGATGTTGGTTTTAAAATATTTCATGATACGTGGAAAAAAACAACATCACCGGAAATAAAAACCCTCAAACATAATAATGACCCAGATGGTGGCGGCAGGCATATTGCTCCGTTCAATGTGAATATTTCATCGGTGATAGCAATCAATTTAGTATGTGATGTTATCGAAGGAAGCTATCAAATAAATTTAGAACGATCAAATCAAGCTCAGCAAGGATATATTTTGTATTCATTTGCACCAACAGCTCCTCCAGGATTTTTAATAATTGAGGATCCAACTAATCCAGTCTATATGCGATGTCATAATAATTCATTAACCAGAATTAATTTCAAACTCACTGACCAGTCTAATAATCTGATTGATTTACAAGATGAGGTGTTAGCGATTAGTCTGTTTGTGAAATCCTGAAAGGATTTTCGTCGTAGTGATTTTCGTCCTAAGGACTTGATAAAATATTCGGTTGAATTAGCAGCAGAGAGGGTAAATCGGACAACCTTAGCAGCAGAGGGGGGTGAGTCACAACATCATTGCGGCATTTATGATTCATCAACGAAAACGCGAATAAAGTATCACCTGCGAATTCCATGTTTTCAGACAACAATCATTAAGGGTCGAAGACTTATTTTTTTTCTGGTTAAAAAATGAGATTTTCGCGAGAAGGGTCTATTCGTTCCGTTTTAAGGGTATAATCAAAAATAACCGAAATAAATGTTGTCCGATTCACCCCCTCTGCTGCTTGTCATTATAAGCTATTATTATCACGAAAAGTTACATGTAGCATGACTGTCCGTGCTCTAATGCATGGGTAATTAGAGATCCGTGTCAATATCGTATATAACTCTCCATCTCTTAGAAGGTGTTAAAACTGTTTGTGACATACTTGTGCTGTAATTAATGTTGATTGTAAAGATATCACCCTCTATTAAAGACCCTCCAAATACAGACCCTAGCTGATCACCATGTGATGAAGTTTCAAGTTAACGATTTCTTGGAAAAATTATATTTTCTGTTGCTATTAGCATTTTAAGGATCTGCTATTGTTAAATTTGTTTATTAACGTGTGGACAGTTAAATGATTTCTTCTGGCTGATAAGTGCATTATTTGTCATCAAAGATTGCATGCACATGTTTGATTTAACTGGGTCACAATGGAGTTGTTTAACAAAATTAGAAGAAATGATGCTTGACATAACACATTTCTGGCTGTTACTAAGTTTTCTGTAGTTGTTGAGATAGTTGGGATTATTGTGATGTGTAATAGCCTGAGTGTCTGGAACATTGCTTTCAATTAGTTTCTGACATAAATATTTTCTCACGCTAAAATGTGTAATGCATTTAGAAGCCAAATCGGACATACTTGCTTTCATAGCCATTTTGTACATTAGCGAGCTAAGTTTTCGGGCATCAACTGGTGCACGTAAAAACCAATGCTCATTTGACCCAGGTGCATGAGTAGTAATATGAGACACTATAGCGTCAAGAGAAAATCCAGTCAAAAAGGGCTTGGGCTACTATGGCGTCAAGATTTATAGCGTCAAGGGAAAATCCAGTCAAAAAGGGCTTGGGGCACTATAGGGTCAAACATACTGCGGCACTATAGCGTCAAAGGGAATTTAACATGGGAACTATTTGGGACTATCTAGCGACAAGGAAAATTGAATACGGGAAATATTATTTGTATTTGGGACTGTCTAGTGACAAGAGAAATAGAGGCAAAGAAAGCTAATATCTTTCCGAGGCATATGAGTTGCCCTGAAAAGGGCCATTATGTGTAATGTTAACATTATATTGTTAACACAGAGAACATCTCACAGATCTTCTTCTCTTCTTTAAACTTCTCCTCACTGTGGTCCCATAGAGGAGAACTCTCTTTAAACAACCTTGCCTCTACACATATATCCTTCTCTTCCAAATGGCTGTATCAGTCATATGAGTGATAGTCCACGATGATCTGACATACATGGGTAAGTCAGTACGAAATAGCATGGTAGAAACAAGGGTAGGGTAGAAGATTCTACGTTGGTCCACATCTTGTGATGAGAACAGGTGAAGCAAATGTCGTGTACTGCGGTTATTTATAGGAGAAAAGCGGATCGAAACGGATTGGGTTTATTCACCAATCCAAAACACGCGATACAAAAGTCAGTCACAGTCTTCCAATCGGAAGAGAGCAGTCTGAGACTCACCTTCCCTATATAGAGGTACTAGCGTCTGTGCGCAGTCAATCGATACGACAGAGTTGTCAACCATGTCGGACACTAAGAAGACGATGAATTGGGGTGAGCCAGTAGTGGAGACAGCAAGTAATGGTACAGCAGTGACTAGCAAAGTCATGACAAATCTACATCCAGAAGAAGTTGATTTTTACTGGGATATTGTGGATTTTCTAACTTCACAAGAATTTGTTCCGGAACCTTCGTTACCTTCTGCTTCTTCTTATTTACACGTCGATGATTTTAAGCAGGGACAAAAAGAAGACTTGGAGCGATTTTTACGACAACAGAAAGTAGAATAACAAGCTTTTCTTATTCAACAGCGGGAAAAGAAGAAGCAAGAAGAAAACACCAGGAAGAAAAAGTAACAGCAACAGAGAAGAAAGAAGACCAAGGACAGAAAGAGAATAGTGAAAATCAAACGGTCACGACGGTACGTTTAGATATTTTAGCAGAGTTAAGGAGTCTGAAACAAATGTATCAGACTTCTTTATCACGACTGAAAAGAAAAAGACCTTCTCGAGCTAAACAACCCAATCTATCTGTGACTACGTCTGCCATACCACCTTTAGTGATTTCTAAGAAATCATTTACAGGAACTACCAGTCCAGAAGTAGGCCTTGGCCGTGGCAAAGGCTTAAGACAGCTAAAGATGGTTACGTCACGTTTCTGAGTTTGTTTTGTTTTAAACAAACAAAACACCAACGGTCCTTTTCAGGGCCACTCAAATCTTTCGAAAAGAAATACTATTTCAATTGCCTAATTCAATGAAAACTCAAAAGTTCTTTTTATTTTAAAGCCATGATGTACATGTGAGTGAATGAGTCTGTGAGTGTTGATTCTTATTCTATAAAATGAAATCCAAAAAGAGACACTTACTTTTTTACGTCTGGAGTATTCTGATACAAATGTTACAATTCAATATCACAAGATAACATAACACAATATCACTTTTAAAAGTTCATAGGCTTCTTCTGTTCACTCTTTCTGGTTTTTTTTTCAATTTCTTTACTGTCACGGCTTTTTCTTTTTCTTCTTCCTCCTCACTTTCGCTTCGTCTTCTTTTCTTGTCTTTGTGAACGTGTCGGGGTTCTTCCTTGGGGGAGGGTACCTCTTCCTCCTCCTCCTGTTCAGAATTACTCTTCCCCTCCTCCTCCTGCTCCTGTTGTTTCTTAGGGCAGTTTGGAGACAATGTCCATTCTCTTTACAATGATAACAGGTATCTTGGCTTTTGTCTCTTCTGGTACCTTTTTTGTTTTTTTCACGATCTGGACATTCTGTAGCCCAATGTCCTTTCTTCTTACAGATATAGAAAGTATCTTGACTTTTATCTTGAAAGGAGGGAGAGTAGTCCGTGTTGTTGTCTGAAGAAAACATTTGTATGACACCACGCAAAGCTCTGATCAGAAGTTCAACTTGTGTAGGTCCTTCCATCGTTCTGGTCAATGTGAGAGTGAAATGAATACTGAAAAGTTAGACACTGACCCTTTATATATATGCACGGATCGGACATGAATATATAGGGGTTGTGGTCTTTAAAATGTAGTCATTTGACTTTTTGCAGACAAGATGAAAAGACCGCATCATGTTGTGAAGAAAGGTGAAGACAATAAGAGACAGACACGTGATGTATCGCCTAGCACAGTAGCTAAAGTCTTGGCTCAAATTCATGCCAGTGATTTTGAAGATTACATGAGTGAGCCCGAATACACACCCAGACAATCGACGTCCATGCAAAGTTCACCACCCTTAGTAAACCCTGAAAAGTACTATCACATTCGAGAGACGGAAAAGCGTTCCTCTCGAAAATTTAGAACAACGGCTTACACGTACGCCGTAAAGTTTAAAGATTTCAAGTCCAATGTACCTTTGGAGAATACAGAGGGGTTCATTACCGAGGTGTGTTATTCATTGTTAACGGCACTGAAACAGCAATACCAAGCCAAAGAAGACGATCGCTTGAGACTTTCTATTCATCACGATAATTTGAAGTCTCCCGTCTGGATCGAGTTTAGCAGTCCATCACAATTAACACCTTCCAAAGTCATCGACAACATTCAACATGTGCAACAATCCAACGACAAGTTTCACATCACGGATGGAAAAGCCAAACTGTTCATGACCCTCGTTTCTCTTCCCCAAGGGACAGGACGCTAAAAAGTGTTATTGGTCGACAACCTTCGCAACATTAAGCGAAGCCTCGTTCAAATTAACAATTCTCAAGATCAGATGTGTTTAGTCCGTGCCATCGTCGTGGGACAAACGTATGCCAACAAGAACGACACAGTAGAATGGAAAAGAACCTGAAAAAGTATTCAACAATCGGACCGAGCCAAACAACGAAGTGAATCAGAACTCCTGTTACAGCAAGCGGGGATATCCCAAAACACCCCTTGCGGCATTCCAAAAATGCAAACATTGCAAGACGTCTTAGCTCCACAATACACTTTGAAAGCTCACCCTCAAGAAGTGCGTGGACCTCTTTTGTTTCGAAGCTACGATTTCAAAGACGGAAAATACATTCACGTCTATCATCACGATGAACATTTTGATACCATTACCAGCATCACTGGATTCCTGGGATACAGTTAATACTGTAAAAAATGTGACTATGGTTATAAAAATCGAGAAAAACACAAGCATTGTGGATCGAAATGTGAGGGATGTTTGGCCTCTCAACCCTGTCTGGACTAAGGACAAGTACGAGTGAATTGCCCTGTTTGTCAGCGCACTTTTGTCAGTCCTACCTGTTACCAACAAAATTTGAAGATACAAGGTTCCCAGCAGAAAAGTACTTGTCAGCTTCTGAGATCGTGCCCTACTTGTGGACAAGGCATACGTACCAGTAATGTCAAGTTTCACGTTTGTCGAGGGAAGAAACGATGTCACATTTGTCACCAAATCGTGGAGTTGGAGCACGAATGCTTCATTCAAAAATACCAACCCCAACAAGAAGATACCCAAAAGAAAGGGAATTTTATCGTTTTCGATTTCGAATGCATGCAAGAGACTGGTATTCACGTTCCTAATTTCTGCGTGGCTGATCGAGTGTGCGAGAAGTTCATCCAAGAGCCTATCTTTAGTCATTGCCCTCACTGCAGCAAGATTCCTGGAGGATGTGAAAAAATCTTTCGAGGGTCAAACACGTTGGCCGATTTTGCCCAATGGATCGTAAACCCCATCGACGAGACGTGGAGTCCAGAAGACATCGAACGTTACGGAGATTGTCATCGCCATGTCACGGTAATGGCTCACAATTTCTCCGGATACGATGTGCAATTTCTGCTCAGATACTACATGGAACAAAGTACCGAACGTCCTAAAGTGACTTTAAACGGAGCCAAAATCATTTCTATGCAAGTAGGACAAGTACAATTTAAAGATTCAATTAGTTACTTGGCCATGCCTTTGAGTCGCATGCCTATAACGTTTGGAATGACAGAAATGGCCAAAGGTTATTTTCCGCACTTTTTCAATACCGAAGCCAATCAACGTGCCGTTCTATCCTATTTGCCTGAGGCTGAGACTACGACCCCGATAGCATGCGCACCGAACAACGAGAAGCTTTCCGTGCTTGTGTTACGTATATTTGATTTACATTATTTATTTTTAATTGTCAGATCCAAATTTGTCATTTTGGGTTTAAAATTCATTAATTGGGAGATTATTCTAAAAGATCTCTATGACCTTTGCTTTTCTTGTAAACAAAAAGATGTTAACCTCATTACCTCATTTTCTGACCTTGCTTCTGAGTGTAAACAAGCTTCTAAAAGGATTGGTTGATTCCAAGGACATTAGAGCTTTACTTTAAAAATGATTGGTTGGTCCCAAGGACAAGATGGAGTAAAGTATAAACATCTTTCTAATTTTAGTTGGGTCATATGGTATTTACGTGATTTTTTGAACGTAGGTTTGTTCTGTTAGTTTCTAGATTATTACGTGACCCCTTGTTTACGTAAAAAAAACAGAGATATAAACCATGTTTTAGGAGAGAGCTATTCAGTAGAATCTCTGGGCTTTAAATTAATAGTTGTGTTTTGAGTTATATTGGAAATTATTTCAGTTCGTTGGAGCAAGAGGAATTATTTTATTTATCTGGAAAAGAATATGTGCTCATAGATTTTCATTTGGATTATTATAAAAACAAGAACTGACTAAATCACGTGACATCGTCGTCCATATTGGATTACATCGTCAAGATTCGAACAGGGAACTATTGGGACATTTATTTATCAGGACTCTTGCAATTCCATTAGTGGATTATTTTTGTGAATTCTATATTGGATTATTTTTGGATTTGATTCTCTAAAACCGTAAGTTTATTTATTTTTTCTTATGAAAATATATTTGTACTCAATAAACAGTTTGTTAAAGTTTTACAAGCTTGTTAGTTTTCACTCTTTCTGTGATGCTGCTTATTCGAGCCTAAGCATCTAACATAGAATTTGGGGGCTCGTCCGTAATTGAGATTTGAGATAAATTGGAATTTGGCTAGAATGTTTCAGTAAACTTTTGTTTTAAATTTGAATTCCCCTAGCTTTTGAAATCTTTAAATCTTTTGTGAGACTGACAGGCTTGTATTGAAATGACAACTAAAGTAGAAATATTTCTTTATAATCCTACCCAGAAGCAATTAGATCTTTTCAAACAAGATGAGTTGATTCAACTTGCCAGAATATATGATCTTTCTGAAGTCAAGGCTTCTTTAACGAAATAATATAACAACAAAATTTTGGTTAAATATTTGGTAGAACAGGATGTTTTGGAACAAAGTGCTTTGATATCGGTCAGTAAGTCTACATCAGACTCTGACATTAAATTAAAATTATTAGATCTAAAATTCAAGATGAAGTTACAGTTGAACAAGCTGGAATTTCAGGAAAGGGAGAGAGAGACAGGAAAGGGAGAAAGAAAAACAAATTGAGTTACTTAAAGAGCAGATGCAGATTGAGAGAGAGGAAAAAGAAAGACAATTACAATATGAAAAAGAGGAGATTGAGAGGAATTAGAGTTTAAGAAATTGGAAGTTCAGGAAAGGGAGTATGAAAGTCAATTACAATCTGAAAAAGAGGAGAGAGAGAGAGAGAGAGACAGGAAAGGGAGAAAGAAAAACAATTACAATATGACATTAAGATGAAAGAATTAGAGCTGGCAAGTAAAAATCATACTTCAAATCCAAATTTAAATTTTGATTTAACAAGGAATATTAGATTAGTTCCCCTTTTCAGAGAAGAAGAAGTAGACAAATACTTCATTCGTTTTGAGAAAGTTGGTGATTATGATGTGGTTAAAAAATGCATTTTAAAGGGTTATAAGTTAGTCCCTGAAGCTTATCGACAAAAATTCAGAAATTACAGAAAAGAAGCTGGATAAACTCATGTCGAATTTGCTAGAGAAACAAAAAGCATTTGTTTGATAGATGGTGCTTAGCCAAGAAAGTCGAACAAGATTATCAAAATCTCAAGCATATGATATTAATTGAAGAGTTCAAAAACTGTGTCCATAATGATGTTAGGTCTTATCTTGATGAGCATAGGATTGAAACTTTAGAGAATGCTGCTCGAGCAACTGACGAATATTCTTTGACATATAAAGTTCCTTTTGTTAACAAGACTTCTATTCAACCATCTTATGGCAGAAAAGTATTTCCGCCTAATTCAAGCCCTTCTAAAACTCAAACTATCACAACTTTTAAAAAAAGTAGATCCTTGTCTTTTCCGACGTGTACCTATTGCAAGAAAAAAGGACACGTTGTTTCTGATTGCTATAAATTGAAAAATAGGCATCATAATCAAGACAGTCCTGTTCCAAATGCTCTTATTTCCAAGAGGTCAAGGTCACAGTCATGTATTGAAAGCAATACATTTGTTGGGTCTAATAAATCCCAGTCTGATTTTATTATGGAGAACGAACTATGAACCATTCATATCGTAGGGCTCTATATCACTCTTGCATCATTCAGCCAATCCCACCCCTATTAAAATTTTAAGGGACACGGAAGCTTCTCAGAGTCTTTTATTGTCAGGTACTTTGCCTTTTTCTGAGAAGTCTTCTTCTAATGAAAGTGTTCTTATTCAGGGAGTACAGTACGGCTTTGTTAATGTTCCTTTCCATTGTGTAAATTTGTCATCAGACTTAGTATCAAGACCTGTGACAGTCGGAACAGTTTCGGTTTTACCCGTTGAGGGCATTCATTTATTGCTAGGCAACGACTTAGCTGGAGACAAGGTTGTGGTTAATCCACTTGTAACTGACAAGCCGGATTTGGATCAGAAAGTTGATCCAATTGAAAAAGAATTCTCTGATATATTTCAAGCTTGTGCTGTTACCAGAGCTATGGCAAAGAAAGCTCTTGAGAATGATGTTGATGGCAGCAGTATTCCTTTAGCTGTCACGTGTATAGGTCAGGCTTTTGATGAGGTCACTTTTACTCCTTGCTCGTATCAATCAGAAGGTATTGATCATAGTGATCCTCTTTTAACAACTCATTCTTTTTTTCTAATCAGATTGATAAACGACAGTCACTTATCGTAGAACATGAAAAAGATCCTGAGATTTCCTGTTTGTTTCAAAGGGCCATAATGAGACTGAAGCCACTGAAGTTCCTGTCTGTTATTTCATTAAAAATGGAATTCTTATGAGAAAATGGAGACCTCCCGAGGTACCTGCTGGTGATGAGTGGTCAGTGAACTATCAAATAGTAGTTCCTAAACCTTACAGACAGGAAATACTTGATCTGGCCCATGAAACTCCTTTGACTGGTCATTTAGGGATTGATAAAACTTATCACAAGATCTTGACTCACTTCTATTGGCCAAAAGTCAAAAGTGATGTTGTCAAATACTGTAGATCTTGTCATACTTTTCAAATGGTAGGAAAATCCAATCAGAAAATACCTAAGGCTCATCTGCAACCTATTCCTGCGTTTGACGAACCATTTAGTAGAATTATGGTAGATTGTGTAGGTCCCTTACGTAAGACCAAGTCAGGTAACCAATACCTGTTGACCATTATGTGTGCGTCAGCAAGGTTTCCAGAGGCTATTCCGTTGAGGAATATAAAATCTAAAATAATAGTAAAAGCTTTGATAAAGTTATTTACTCAGTATGGCCTTCCCAAATCTATTCAGTCTGATCAAGGTTCAAACTTCATGTCTGGAATTTTCCAACAAGTTATGTATGAATTAGGCATTCAGCAATTCAAATCTTCTGCCTATCATCCTGAGATTCAAGGGGCATTAGAAAGATTTCATCAGACTTTGAAAAATATGATTCGATCATATTGTTTTGATACAAATAAAGATTGGGATGAAGGCATTCATTTACTATTGTTTGCTGTTAGAGAATCAGTTCATGAATCTCTATGTTTCAGTCCCTTTTAAGTGGTATTTGGACATACTGTGCGTGGGCCATTGAAGTTATTGAAAGAGAAACTTTTTGCTAATGAAGATAATGAAATCAATCTTCTTGATTACGTGTCTGATTTTAGATACAAATTGTCAAAGGCTTGTGAGGTCGCAAGAGCAAATCTGCACTATGCTAAATCTAAAATAAAAGCATGATATGATGAAAAAATGAAGGAAAGGAGCTTTCAGCCTGGTTATAAAGTCCTGCCTCTCTTGCCAATGCCACAAAACCCTCTTCAGGCCAAATATTATGGTCCCTACACAGTTGATAAGAAAATTAATGATTTAGATTATATTATAAATACTCCTGGGAGGCGCAAACAAAATCAACTCTGCCATATAAATATGCTAAAGAAGTATGTTGAAAGAGATAGCCATGTTAAACATGTAATTAATTTAGTTGTACCTGTCCCCACTCAGTGAAGGAATATCATCAGATTCTACTGATATTGAAATGATGACTGATATTGAAATGAGGAATCTTTGCAATTCAGAAAGGATGAAAAATCTAGACCAGAAATGTTCACATTTGCAAGTGCAAGAAAGAAATGAATTGAAGCAATTATTAATTGAATATAAGCACTTTTTTTTAGATATTCCTACAAGGACAAACAAACTTTTTCTTGACGTTGAAATTGAAAATTCCAAACCTGTTAAACATCATCCATACAGGATGAATCCACTCAAACAGGAATACTTAAAAAAGGAAATTCAATATTTGCTGGAGAATGATTTTATTGAGCCCAGTAAAAGTGATTGGAGTTTACCATGCATACTTGTTCCAAAACCAGATAAAACTTTCCGTATGTGCACTGATTATAGGAAGGTGAACAGTGTGACAAAAACAGATTCAGTCCCATTACCAAAAATTGACGATTGTATTGATAAAATCGGGAATGCCAAGAATGTCACCAAATTTGAACTTCTGAAAGGATTTTGGCAGATTCCACTAACGGAAAGAGCAAAGGAAGTCTCGGCATTTGTAACTCCAGATGGACTTTACCAATATAAATTAATGCCGTTTGAGATGAAAGGGTCGCCAAGTACATTTCAACGTCTCATGAATATGATCACCTCTAGTCTAGAAAACTGTGATGCCTATATAGATGACGTCATCATCTACAAAGACACCTAGATAGAACATCTAGCAACAATTCGAAAATTATTTTACAGACTCACTGATGCATGTTTGACAATTAATTTATCTAAAAGTGAGTTCTTCCGTGCTAGTGTGACTTTCTTTGGACATATTGTAGGACATGGACTGGTTAAACCAATAGATGCTAAGGTTGAGGCTATTTCCACATTCCCTGTGCCTGAAAATAGAAAACAACTGATGCGGTTTTTAGGTTTTGGCCAGATACTATAGTAAATTTTGTTCAAATTTTTCTATAATTGCAGAACCCCTGACAAATTTATTGAAAAAGTAGAACAAGTTCTGAAAAATGTCAGGAGGCTTTTGATAAGTTGAAAGCCATACTTGAAACGGCACCGGTTCTTGCAGCTCCAAAATTTGGTCAATCTTTCAAATTATCTGTCGATGCAAGTGATGTTGGGGTTGGAGCAGTTTTAATTCAAGAGGACAAAAATGGAATTGAACATCCCATGTGCTATTTTTCGAAGAAATTGAATAAACACCAGAGAAATTATTCAACTATCGAGAAGGAATGTTTGGCATTGATTTTGGCTTTGCAACATTTTGAAGTTTATGTAAGTTCAGCTCCTTCTTCGATTATGGTTTTCAGTGACCACAACCCCCTTACTTTCATCGGCAGGATGAAAAACAAAAATCAAAGATTGCTAAGATGGAGTTTGTTATTGCAGGAATACAATCTTAACATCGGCACATCAAAGGAAAAGATAATATAATTGCTGACGCTCTTTCCCGTGTATAATAATATATTATATACTCTGTGTAATTTATATGAGTTTTTTTTTAAAACCTCAGATGTAAATTGGTTTGTGATAAAAATAAAGTTTTATCATATAAACCTTTCTTTTTATTTTATGGGTGAAGGTGTTACGTATATTTGATTTAAATTATTTATTTTTAATTGTCAGATCCAAATTTGTCATTTTGGGTTTAAAATTCATTAATTGGGAGATTATTCTAGAAGATCTCTATGACCTTTGCTTTTCTTGTAAACAAAAAGATGTTAACGTCATTACCTCATTTTCTGACCTTGCTTCTGAGTGTAAACAAGCTTCTAAAAGGATTGGTTGATTCCAAGGACATTAGAGCTTTACTTTAAAAATGATTGGTTGGTCCCAAGGACAAGATGGAGTAAAGTATAAACATTTTTCTAATTTTAGTTGGGTCATATGGTATTTACGTGATTTTTTGAACGTAGGTTTGTTCTGTTAGTTTCTAGATTATTACGTGACCCCTTGTTTACGTAAAAAAACAGAGATATAAACCATGTTTTAGGAGAGAGCTATTCAGTAGAATCTCTGGGCTTTAAATTAATAGTTGTGTTTTGAGTTATATTGGAAATTATTTCAGTTCGTTGGAGCAAGAGGAATTATTTTATTTATCTGGAAAAGAATATGTGCTCATAGAATTTTATTTGGATTATTATAAAAACAAGAACTGACTAAATCACGTGACATCGTCGTCCATATTGGATTACATCGTCAAGATTCGAACAGGGAACTATTGGGACATTTATTTATCAGGACTCTTGCAATTCCATTAGTGGATTATTTTTGTGAATTCTATATTGGATTATTTTTGGACTTGATTCTCTAAAACCGTAAGTTTATTTATTTTTTCTTATGAAAATATATTTGTACTCAATAAACAGTTTGTTAAAGTTTTTACAAGCTTGTTAGTTTTCACTCTTTCTGTGATGATGCTTATTCGAGCCTAAGCACGTAACACTTGGTACCAAACTCACGCCTCGGATTCCTTTGTCTTTCAAGAAGAAATGTTAAAGTATTGTCCATCTGACGTGGACATTTTACGACGTTGCTGTGGAAAATTTCGTTAATTGTTCATGGAGCACGGAAGGATCGATCCTTTGAAAGAAGCTGGTACCATCGCCAAAGCGTGTTCCTTAGTGTACCGAAAATGCTTCAAGCCCGAAAACACTCTAGCTGCCATCAGTCCTCAAACGACGAACTTTGTCGAACGTCAATACTCGGTCAAAGCCCTACGTTGGCTACATTACTTGTGTGACAAGGAAGACAAATGGATCCAACACGCCCGCAACGGAGGAGGCGAAAAGACCATCGGAACGCATTCGGTGGATGGCTGGGACTTAGAAAACCCTAAAATCGAGTACTAGTTTAACGGATGCTTATTTTACGGATGTCCGATGTGCTACCCTCAACGTGACACCAAAAGCAGTTTTTACAACGGACTATGGAAGATTTGTACCAGACAACTTGTCAGCGACGTTCGAAGTTAGAACAGCAAGGATACCAGGTAGTGGAAATGTGGGAACACGAGTACTATCAGCGTTTGAAAACCGATCCCGAGATCAAACGCATCGTAGAAAGTTACAAGTTTGCTGTACCAGGCGGACGAGGAGAAGGGAAAAGAAATCATATACTTGGACGTGTGTTCGCTGTATCCTTACGTGTGCAAATATTGTCACTTTCCCGTAGGGCACCCAGAATTGATGACAGAACACACTGACTTTGACCAAATACGCCAGTACGAAGGATTGATCAAGTGCAAAGTCTTACCTCCCACAGACTTGTACCATCCAGTTTTACCTCACCATTGTCAAGGAAAACTGATGTTTCCTTTGTGTCGAACTTGTGCCGAAACGTGCAACCAAGACCAATCATGCATTAAAAGTTGATGACAAAAACCTAAAAAAAACGCGGAATCATATCCGAATAGGGCAGAATACCGGAGAGTAAGCGAGCTAGCGTTTCTTCAGTTACTGAGAGGTAAGCTGCAATGCTAACAGCTTGAAATAATGAATTTGGGTTGTTATTTAAAACTGTGCCCCTGGTTATTGACAGAAATAAATGTCGAGTTAACGAAATATCAAATTTGTGCATGGCAAAGGAGGTTCTGGACCAACTGGGAAGTGCTTGCAAAATTGGCGAAGCGTCAACTACTTTTCGAAGCTCAGGGTTTCTGAGAATAATAGTTTTGTTTGCGCCAAAAATAAAGGTAATAGCTTCTGCCATGGTTGTTGTATTTATCGATTTAAATTTGTTTAAAACTTAATTTATTTATTTAGTCAAAGGGAGGTCTTGTTTTTGTTTGGTTGTGCTGTTGTTTAGATTTTAATATATATCCGTCGCTCGCTTTGTGGTACCCGATTTTATCGTGCTGATTTTGAAAAGACAAAAATAATAAATAGATAATTTGTATGTCCCAAGTAAATTTTATTTTTTTAATAGAATAAAAGATGTATAAAAGCGGAATTAATACGTGTAATCTAAATCAACGATCATACGTGTTGTTATTCTATCTATATATATATTGGTATTAACTAATTTGTAAGAAGAAGAAGACGAATTTATTATTGTATTATCATTATTATTTGATTTCCCTTTCCTTATTATCGTCTTGACATAACAATGATAGGACATGGGCTCATATATGTGTATTTACGGTAAAATAGAGTAGGGTGGTACGGAAGGGTATGTTCGAGGGGAACATTCTGAAATACTTCCGTCAGGACGTAGTGGAAACGCAATATCATGATGTGTCCAAATAATGTGTGCACAGAAAGGCTTGCTGAAAATTGAACGAAGTTTGAATGCAGAGACAAGATCAATACTGAAAGAGGTTGGTATGGTTAGTTCGAAGTTAGTGTTTACTTTGGTGAACTTAAAACCTGTCCATGCAACATGTAATCGAGGTTGAAGATAACCAGTGACATGAAGGTTATCAATCATCAATGGTCCAGTAATGTTCCAATATGAAGGACACAGACCAAGCTGAAGTATATCAACAATTACGCATTGAACTCCTGTAGTAATATAAAGACGAAGCTTAGTTCGCGCATTGGACTGAGTAACCCATTTATAGAATTAGACAAGGGCAATTGCAAACGTCATAATTGAAACTGAAAAGATCAAATGATCCCAAGTGAGTACATCAGATACAGTAGTAAACCAATCAGGAGCAATGGTTGTCGGTGCTATGGTATACTGGAAATGGACTGTAGATTCGGCTTTTGTCACATGAACAAGTAAGAGTGCCGTCGACAATGTTCTGAATCGCCATATGAGCCAAACAATTGCCAATGTATTCAGAATAGACACAGACAGACTAATTATAGTCATAATAGATTTGGATTCAAACCAGGAATCATCATCAACCGAAATTTCACCACTCAACATTGTTTCTGCCAAGGAAGAAAAGATTCTTTGATCGCTTTTAGCACGTGCCGCTACTTTCTTAAGACTTAAATCAATCTCCTTATCTGTAGCAAGGAATTGCGACATTTGGTGTTCATATAGTTTAAATTCAGGTAGAGAGATAGTCTAAGGATTGTCAAAGGGTGTATTACCTAAAATGGCTGCTAAATGTGTGGAGTTGAAAAATTGTTGTAAAAGTGCTAGATTAATTGGGTGAAGTTGAATAACTTCAGTCTAATTGTCAGAACAAGTAGTGATATGTCCGCATATGTCATGGATGTAGTAACGACTGCGCAGTGACAAGGAATATTCATGATACAAAACGACAACCTTTAACAATGCGACGTTGATTTTGACAGTCAAGTATTACTTCGTCCATAAGGTAAACTAATATTCAATTTGAGGAGATGTCTAGAATATGTGGCACGACTCGGTTTGTCATGAAACGGAAGTTATAAGTCTGATGGATATTATTCTTATCATCTTGGAATAGACTATTGATACACTCAGGTTGAGACAATGGTTTGAGTGTAGGGCGGATATTACAATGTAAAATGTCCTTTCCGGTGCATTGATTTAGGGTCGATAACGCTAGTGTTGTGTAAAATTGGTGGTCATCAGATACAAGCATTATGCTTGGTAAATCAAGTAATTGCGTAACACGTGTAGATGAAGCGTTAATTGGGACCGGAAATGATTGAATTCGATACATTTAAAATGGTTGTCGTCGGGATGAGATTGGAATTTGCAGAACAATATTTAGGTCACGTTCTTTACGCGTTGCTATGAATGACCCAAATTGATAATAATAACGTGGATCTTTCGGTGTTACTGAATAGCCTGGATAATCAGTAGATATCATGGTTTCGATTTGATTGATTGAGTCAGCTAAAACATGAGGTGGAATCAGTATCGGAGGCAACTTTCCTGCTGCCAATTCCGTAGTTGCTATTTGTAATTCCTCTAATTCATGCCTAATCTGCTGGGATTCTAACATTTGCGAGGCAAATAGTTTTTCTGCTTCCTGATATTGTAGGCGTATGTTTTCTTAATTTTAAATCATTGTATTTTCTAGTAACAGAAGCGTTTTCGAGTTTTGACCAATAGCTGTTAATATATTGTTAAAGCGAGTGTCGAATTGTGAAATATCGGAGGAAAAATCATCTCCATGTCGGCAAGAGCACTGAGCATTTCATTATTCTGTCTTGTCAGCATATGTATTTGACTTGCTAATGTGGCAACGTCTCCTGTTGTGGCTAAACCGAATAGGTTCTTACCTATTTCACCAACGAAGGGCAAAATTGCTCTTTTTGACAAATTTGAAGACTGAAAAACACCTTCTGGTATTAACTCATTAATTAATGAGATTGTTTCGTTAAACTGTCCATTCATTGTAAGACGTATTGCATTTAGTTGTTGAAGTAGTGAATTTCTGTAGCTACATTTTACACCTTTAAGACACTACTTTATAGGATCGACATCTGTAGCTACATTTTACACCTTTAAGACACTACTTTATAGGATCGACAGAAATGTTCTCTGGAAGTCAGGAGAAGCAGTCCTACGACCCAAATCCAAATTCCACTCATACCTTAAAGAGAAAGAAAAGAGTTTGAGAGTTTTGCCGGCGAAAGAAAAAGGAAGAAGATAGAAGGCACGAGGAAATGATGGAATGGCGAAAAGGAATAGAATTAACTCACTCAGTTACGAAGAAATTTCCTTCTGAATTTCGTATTGAATTTAAGGACGAAATATTCGACTTCGTCGTTTGCGACGTGTGTTTGATTGTGTGCGTTTGCTGTGAAATGCTTGTTTTAATGTTTGAGAAACATTCTCAGTTGGTTGCCATGATGGCGTGGAATCACCGGGCCACTTAACCAAATAATGCTTCTTCCCAGAAATCCATTTGGATTTCACAAGTTTATCAACTGAGTACCATTCGGTACCATTGTTGGTTGGTGCGAGCTCATTGCTTGCTCTATCATGTGATGTTTGAGTCGACTGTGGGAGTGTACTGACTGTGTCCGGTGTCGGAGGTCTATACTCCCTAGGATCCTTATAGTGCTTAAGCCTATTTGCGTGTACAAGTGATTTCATTTCTTTATTGTCTGAACAACGGCGTAATTTGTAGGTGCTATTCGAACCTACTTGAGTCATGTAATATGGACCTTCCCATCGGGGGTAAAGCTTGTTTGATAACCCTACAGGAATATGTGAGATTTGTAAATGTACATAATCTCCAACGCGAAAGGATGGTTCTTTTGCTTTCTGGTCAAACCTCTGTTTGCTTGTGTTTTGAGCTTCACGTGCATTTGCTTTAGCTAGTTCTTGAACTATTTTCAATCTTTAAATCAACTGATCTATGTAAAGTTGTGTTTGTGTTTGTATAGTTTCTTAAGGCGTAAGAGACACATCTAAGGGTAAAGTCATTTCTTTCCCAAAGACTATGTAATAAGGTGAGTATCCAGTAGAATTAACTGCTGGACTCATTCGGAATGCTATCATTACGCTGGGCAATATGGACGGCCAATCATCTTGGTGTTTACTGCAGTACGCTCTAAGCGCGTGGCTGATGGTACTATTGGTATATCACATAAAGCGTTAGTTTGAGGGTGATATGAACTGGTATGGTGACGTGTTACTTGAAATAATTCACAAAGTGCGAGTACAGTTTGAGACATAAAGTTTCGTTCACGATCACTGACAAGTGTTCGCAGTGCACCATAACGTGTGAATATCTCACTGTACAAAACACGGGCAATTTATGTTGCTGTTTGAGAACGTAATGGAAAGGCTTCACACCAATGTGGCAAACTATCTGTCACCAATAAGATGTACTGAAAACCTTCCTTACATTTTGGCATGCACAAAATGTCCATGTGCCACCTAGAGAATACGTCTTCTGGGGCCAATGGGTACAATGGAGCTTTCCGCACATTTGTGTCTCATTTAATGAGCTGACATTTAGAGCATGATGTAATGTAATCATACACATTTTGATACATTTTAGGCCAATATTATTTCTGTTTGATAGCTTGATATGTTCTTTGGACACCTAAATGACAACCTCCTGCTTTTGAATCGTGATAAGATAGAAGGACATCGAGTCTCAAATGTGTGGGTAGAGCAACTTGTTTTATGAGTTTTGTGTTTTGTTCGAAGCTGGAAAAATTATGTAAGACACCATTGATTAATTCAAACAGGCATGCTTCATATGGAATAGCTGTTGCGCGACGAGTGTTTTCTGGTAATATTCCTTGTTCTAAGTAAACATATATGTCCTTAAAATCATGGCATTCGCGCTGATATTGGGCGAGATCTGGTAGTTCTGAAGAAATACTGCTAGGTATGTTATCATTAGTGTGTACTGTAAATAGGTTGGGAGTATCTTCCTTATCGTAAAAGAATGTATATTCTGTCATTTCTTCTTGAATGGAGTGTACTGGTGGTTCTAATTGAGTAGTCCGAGTGTTAGTGTATGCTGGAGATTTCTCTAATTGGCTGACAGTGTTATCTGTATGTTCGTAGTTTCGACGTGAGAGTGAATCGGCATTTGTGTTTTTATGTCCTGGAGTGTATACGATATCAAAATCGTATTCTTGCAAGCGAAGTGATCAACGAATTAATCTGTTTGATGTTTGCTTAACTGTCTTAAGCCATACTACAGCCTTGTGATCTGTAATGACAGTGAGTTTCTGATGTGATAGGTAAACGTGATATGTTCTGATACCTTCTAAAAAGATAAACATTCTTGTTCAGTCAGTGACCATCGTTTTTCAGCGTCTATTAAAGCTCGTCCACCATAAGCAATAACATGTTCTTTGTCTTCTGTCCCTATTTGTGACAAGATATACCCTAGAGCTGTACCACTGGCATCACATGTGAGTCTAAATGGTTTATTAAAATCAGGATAATCCAAGATAGGAGCTGTGGTCAAAGCTGTCTTAAGAGTTTCAAATGCTTTTTGACACTTGTCTGTCCAAAGGAATGAACTGTCGTTTGTCAATAATTTATGTAATGGTGCTGCTATTGTAGAATATCCATGAACAAATTTTATGTAATAGTTGCACAAGCCTAGAAAACTCCTAACATCTTTCTATGTTTTTGGAACAGGAAACTGTATAACTGTGTTTATTTTGGATTCGTCTACTTTGATTCCTTTTGTTGAGAATTTATGACCAAGATAAATAACTTCAGATACTGCAAATACACATTTTGATGGTTTGAGTGTTAAGTTTGCTTGACGTAATCGATCGAAAGTAAGTTCAAGATGTGCTAGGTGTTCTTCAAATGAAATGGAGAAAATAATGATGTCATCTATGTATGCAAGACATGTTGATCATGGTATACCTATAAGTACATGACCGAAAAGAACACAATATGTGGCGGGCGCATTTCTGAGTCCATACGGCATTCCATTCCATTGGTAAAGACCACGTGATGTTATGAAAGAGCGCTTATGTTTTGTCAGTGGATCCATTTTAATTCGCCAAAATGCTGAATTTAAATCTAATGTACTGAAAAGACACGGTTGAGTTTATCCAACTGCATCGATGACATCTTCTAATCGTAGAAGAGGGAATGTCATTGGTTGTGTCGCCTGATTAAGTTTCCTATAGTCAATAGCAAAACGATATTCACCATTTTACTTTTTGACTAAAACAACTGGAGATGCATAACTCGAGGAACAGGGTTCGATTAGTTGGTGTTCTAATAATTCATCTACCTGTCTATCAATTTCTTTATTGATGTGCGGTGACGCACGATAAGGTTGACAACGAATTGGCATGGAATCGCCTGTCTCTATTCGATGGGTAAATACCGTAGTACTTCCTAATTCGTCTACGTTCAAGGCAAAAACATCTCTGTGTTTATTCAAAAACGAGAGAAGTTTCTGTCTTTGATTGTCTGTCAAATCTGAAGAGTGTAAATCAAAATTAATTGGTTCTTATGGTTTGCTAGTTTGTGTGTTCATGATGTCAGGTGTGTCAGGTGTGATATTCTTGTCAAAAGTGTCCTCATTAATGGTAAATATGGTTTGTGGGTGTAGTATGTCTACACAAGCTAATACGGTATTTGCACGTATATGCATTAGTTTTGGAGTAGGGTTCAGTATTTGTACAAAGTTCTTTTTGGAAACCGTTACAATTGTTCTAGCTGGCAGGACTGTAGAGTTTGACATGTTATGAGATGGTTCTAGTAAAATAGGTGTTCCTTTTTTAATTTACTGACACTGACAGAAATAGAACAAATTGAGTTCGGTGGAATTTTCGTACTTTTCTTGGCGCGTGCCAAACCAGACTGACTGCGAATCAGATTAATGGTTACCGTATCGTCTAGCAAGGAGAGCGTTTGTGTATCTAGATTCACTACAGCTTTGTATTTAGTCAAAAAATCTATGCCCAAAATGACTGAATGATGTAAGGCAGGTATAACATAGAATGTATGAGAGAAACGTACACCTACTATTTTTAAATTGAGTTGAATTTGGTCAAGGACTTCGTGAGATTCACCTCCTGCTGCGACAATATTAGAAATATCTGATGGTTGAAGTTGACGTGGATTGAATCCTGCGCGATAAAGAAACTTTAGGTTGATGGCCGAAATTGTCGCGCCTGTGTCTACTAATGCATTTGTGATTTTGTCTTTAACAAAAAGAGGAACAAGGTTTTTGTGGATAGCTGTGATTAAAGTTATTTGTGGCCATGGACGTAGTAATTCTGGGCCAAATCTGTTACGTAGATTGTAGTTATGTGGGGTGACGCCTTTATTCATGTTCTTGTCTCCACCAATTTTTATGAGAACTTTTATGTGAAGGTTTACGGCTTGTTCTCATAAACACATACTGGGAACTCCGGACGATAGAAAGAAGAGAAGAACGAGTTCCTAAATAAAGGATGTCACATGATGATGGAAATGTCTTGGGGAATTTAGGTACGGAATCGGATCTGTAATGAATAGACGATCATATTGCTATCTTGTCGGTATACAGAACTTTATTTAAATAATTAACACACATATATTACTACATTCTAGAAACACATCTATAAACTTTATAATCAAAATTCATGAAATACATATAAAATTACACTTTCCTTCTAAGCTTTCCAACTTCATTCCTTCGTATAATGTCTGCATTGTAGAATATTATTAAATTGTTCATTCTCAATCAATTTCAAGATAGCCAAAATTATAAAATGTAATAGCTGTAATTAATGCAACAATTGATTTAAAGAAATGCATTTTACTCATTTTAAAATAGAATATCGAAGTAAAATATGTTGTTAGATATTATTCTTTCTTGCTTAAAGAATAATTTATTTCAACATTATCTAAACAAGAAGATGGTAGCAAATTCAACTTTTACAATAAAAATTACATAAATATAATTAAATATGAATTCTTTGAAACATTTAAACATTCCATTACAATATATTATAAATAAAATATTTAAGTTAACAATGTTGCTAACATATCAATTTTACCATTAAAATCTCAAACATTAAAAGTACTTATTTCTGAAAGAAGTTTACGATATATACAGTTCTTACCTGTAATGAATAGACGAACATACTGCTATCTTGTCGTTATACAGAACTGACTTGGGCGATCTGCGCGACTTATTTATACGCATTTGGCTCAAGTCAGGACCAAATAAGGTCATACCCTTAGTATACCGGTCAGCAAAAGACGTCTACTCATCATCAGGCAGGAACCATTTTGTTTTACGTCATATGACATAAGGTAAGACTCAATCTTGTGGTTTATTTATATTCGTTTGGCGCCGTCACACCAAATAAAGTTATCTTTTAGTATATCAAGTAGAGAAGCTTGTTCAGAACCATTTTGTTTACGTCACTATAGAGAGAAGTTAACCCACTTTTAGTCACCGAGTTGGAAATCTGCCAATGTATAATCTTGAAATCTGTTTAGTTTGCAGAATATATATTTTTACTGAGAAAACTTAGGGCTCTCGACGTATAATGTTTTTAGTAACATAATATGCTTATTCAACACAGCATTGTACATTCGTATAGCTTTAGTTATCTTACTGGTTTTATACAATACGGCGAAATGCATTGCCTTTTTTTCGCTTGCACAGCAACTATTTTCATTCCATTAACATATATATGCTTTAGAAATAAATGAAATTAATCTTAATATATTTTAGAACTTACTTTAATATAAATGAATAAAACATTACTTTAATACAATTTAAAGAAAATGGCAATCTTATTAATTTTGCTTAAAATAAAATTTAATATAAATGAATAAAACATTAATTTAATACAATTTAATACAATTTAAAGAAAATGGCAATCTTATTAATTTTACTTAAAAAAAACCTATCCTAATATTACTACCAAATGCTCTCTACGTCTAGTTTACATAGCGTTAAATCCATTCATATTTTAATCTTGGACGTTCACCTATGTCAGTAAAATGAACAAACGAAATCGATTTATGTTAAAATCATGACTTGAATATTACTGCATAGTGGATTAATGCCCTATATTATAACACTAAAATCGAAATAAAAGAATGCATATTTGGAAAAATGACATCGCACACGTTCGGTACCATAAGATTAAAATAATATATTTGTTTCAGCGTCACAAAATAGACTATTTACAGTCCAATAATCTCATTAAACTTAGGCTTAATGTACATCAAATTTGACCAGTAATATTAGTTCCTGGCTGATATTAAACCTCGAAATGCTGTTTCACTGAGTAATACGCTTATAACCCTCGAATTAGCGCTTCACTTAGTAAGGCCCCCTCGAATTTGTGTTTCATTTAGTAAGGTCCCAATAACTATCGAATTCGTGTTTCACTCACTAAATCCCCTATAACCCTCAAAGCAGTGTTTCACTTTGTTAGGCCCTTATCACCCTTGAATTAGTGTTTCACTTTGTAAGGCCTCTATAACCCTCCAATTAGTGTTTTAGTTAGCTAGGCCCCTGTAATCCTCAAATTAGTGTGTCACTTAGTAAGGACATAATTGTTACAAAATCCATTATAAGACATTGGCCCATGAACGTCTATTAGAATGCTATATATCGCCATGTTGCTCTTAAGACGAGATAATTTAACAACTGTCGCCAAAAGCGTTATAAATGAAACGTAATGTATATCATTAAATCAGGTACATCCTTTTTCAGTAGAGTAGAATCTTCCAAGGATACTACCACTGATTATAGCGTGTTTTTTGGTAAAAGAAAATATATCCAAAACTTCCAGCACTCTGATCCTAAAAACAGTAAAGTCTTCTTTAACCGAGTATAACGTTAAAAAAGTGCGAATTAAAGTTCCAGTTCCTGACAGAAGTAACTTACAGACATGACGGTGAATAAGACATTACAAATGCCGCTCATAAAACCATCGATCGTAATTGTAAATCAAACAAATAAAAACACAGTCAAGATCTTCAGAAACGTCATACAGCAAAATCGAAAAGAACAAGAAAACAAACTGAGGATTTACTGTATTGCTTGCCTTCGAGTTGACGAATGTAGCTAGCTTCGTCTCACATGTAGGATGAGGACGGGCTTCGGGGAATAGGTAATTCACAGAATTCCAGTCAGTTCGGGAGGATATTCCCCTTCTGTGGGAAGAAACTAAAATTTCTGAATTAGTGCTGTTAGGAAAAGAAATAACTCCATACGAGCTACACTTTCTCACAGACAAATGCATCGTCCGAGGTTAGAGCGTCAGCCACGGAAGCGGGAGGTCGTGGGTTCAATCCCCGTCCGTGTCATACCAAAGACTTACACAAATGGTACTAACAGCTGCCTCGCTTGGCGCTCAGCATTAATAGGTTAGTGTCAGGACTGGTCGGCCTGGTGTCAGGATAATGTGACTGGGTAGGACATCATGCTACATGTCTGCGGCATGATATCCCAGTGCTAGACATCACTATAAACTGCCTCATTGCCGAAATCGTAGCGATATGACTGAAAAATGGTTAAAGCCACCTTTCAAAATCTTACACACACACACACACACACACACACACACACAGTTTCGTCCGATGGAGACTAAAATAACCTCCAGGTGCTTTGTCATGTGACCTTGTACATCTAAATACCTTTCCGGTAGATAAACGTCTGGATCTTTAAAAGTTGAAGGATCGTGTAATACAGAATCAAGATTTACAAGGATTGCTGTTGCGGTATTCTCAAAATAGGATTTACTTCGAAACGACGTGAGGTACGGCAAAGGGAGCCAAAGGATAGACCCTCATTCAATCCAAGATGATAGTTTTCTAAGTATGGGAGATGTTCTTTATCTTTCAAATTTGGTAGTCTTTCTCTACTAAACATTTGATTTATCTAAACGAAGCACTTCTTCCGAACCTCAATAAAATGGAGTTAATGAAGCAATGTCCATTTATTCTCGTCGCCTTTATTTCGCTTCCAGCACCAAATAAATCTCCGATCAAAATGTACAATTGCATAACAGAACATGTGGAAGATTTGCCTACTATTGTCTATCTCATACGCCTCTGAGATACAGAGGTCGATAAAGTTACGTGCAATGTCTTCCTTTTAAGTAATTGTATGCTCTAAATACATTAAAAGAACCTTTTAACTTTCTTTGAAACGTCTTTAACATGTTTCATTTTTAGAAGATATTCAGTGACATACTGCAGGAAAGGAAAACAGTTGACTGACATTTGCATTGCCCAGAATTTTCTACGCTTGATCAGTTGTATTTAGAAGATGGCATTTGTATGCTTGAATCTTTTTCTTAATTCAATGTGTGGGACAATATTTGCATTGCATGTATTTACCATGCCTTAAGTTTGAAAAGGTTGGCCATTTTGTTCTTCGAAACGTTATTTCAATTCTTGAGCTTCCTCCAACATATTCTGTTCGAATGAGAAGCGCTCAAAACTGAACTCCTGTAACGTGTTCATAACATATCGACGGTGCTCCATCCATTTTTCTCCATAGATAAATATACGAATCCGTTATTTTAGTTCAGCGTCTCTGAAAGAAGGTTTATCTATCTGTCTGAAAAAGCGACCATATTGAATCAGAACTTCCTTGATGCTGCTATAATCGTTGATAGCGATTATAGGTTGACTGTCCATATAAAAGCTATAAATGTCTCCATATTGAATCCTAAGTCTCCGGAAATACTCAAGACCATCCTTGTTAACAATGAAAAGAAGGTTACCGAAAAACGGAAGCACAGGCTTTGGGTATGGTGTAATGTCAGTAGGCCATTTGGTTAGGCAACGAACAAACATGAGCACAACGACAAATACTAGAACCATGGTTACGTTGACACCTTGTAATCAATCTTCAAACATGATGAACAATTCTGGCAACTTAGTTTTGTACTTGATACGCATTTAATTACCCGTTCACAATTTAAGGCGCAATGTTCTTGTTATATGAAAGTTGAACCCAGTAAATGAGAGTTATTCACGTACAAAACACAAACTCAGCTTACCGCTTTATATATACTTTTTTCCTGCCTATGGAGCAGCGGACACGCTATGTAGTATTTATACAAACTATGTAGTATTTATACACGTTATGTAGTATCTATACACGCTATGTAGTATTTATACACGTTATGTAGTATCTATACACGCTATGTAGTATTTATACACGCTATGTAGTATTTATACATACTATGTAGTATTTATACACGTTATGTAGTATTTATATACGTTATGTAGTATCTATACATGCTATGTAGTATTTATACACGTTATGTAGTATTTATATACGTTATGTAATATTTATGCATGCAATGTAGTATTTATACACGTTATGTAGTATTTATATACGTTATGTATTATTTATGCATGATATGTAGTATTTATACACGTTATGTAGTATTTATATACGTTATGTAATATTTATGCATGCAATGTAGTATTTATACACGTTATGTAGTATTTATATACGTTATGTAATATTTATGCATGCAATGTAGTATTTATACACGTTATGTAGTATTTATATACGTTATGTATTATTTATGCATGCTATGTAGTATTTATACACGTTATGCAGTATTTATATACGTTATGTAGTATCTATACATGCTATGTAGTATTTATACACGTTATGTAGTATTTATATACGTTATGTAATATTTATGCATGCAATGTAGTATTTATACACGTTATGTAGTATTTATATACGTTATGTATTATTTATGCATGCTATGTAGTATTTATACACGCTATGTAGTATAAATACTAGATATGTAGTATTTATACATGCTATGTAGTATTTATATATGCTATGTAGTATTTATACACGTTATGTAGTATTTATATACGTTATGTATTATTTATGCATGCTGTGTAGTATTTATACACGTTATGCAGTATTTATATACGTTATGTAGTATCTATACATGCTATGTAGTATTTATACACGTTATGTAGTATTTATATACGTTATGTAATATTTATGCATGCAATGTAGTATTTATACACGTTATGTAGTATTTATATACGTTATGTATTATTTATGCATGCTATGTAGTATTTATACACGCTATGTAGTATTCATACTAGATATGTAGTATTTATACATGCTATGTAGTATGTATACACGCTATGTAGTATTTATACACGCTATGTAGTATTCATACACGATATGTAGTATTTATACACGATATCTAGTATGTATACACGTTATTTATTTAAACTGGCTTCAGGTACCTCTGTACTGATCACAGCACCAAGCTTACAGGTTTACTTGCACTTCTTCCCGCCTTTATAGTACTGGAAATTCTACGCAATCTTTATATAAGTCTGTAAGTACATACCGTAAAGAAGATTTCTATACAGGGACTAATATATATATATATATATATATATATATATATATATATATATATATATATATATATTGGGGTTGAGGGTTGGTACATAAACAAGTAGGTTAGGGGTCTGTGGGACGAATACTCTAATGGGTGCCCAGGGAACGAAATATTGAAGCCCCTGCAAATCCTAACATTTCTACGGCATAATTATAACATTTCAGTGTTACAAAAGAAAAGAAATAAATAAGGAAGAGGAACGTTCTGGTTAGTACGTACATCCATCCATCCATCCATTTCAAGAAAAACGTAGCTAGCTAGTCGGATACAATTTTATTACTTGTGATCAGACAAATATTACTGTCTATAGGGACGTATATCATTCACTTCATATTAGATTAGCCATCATTGTCATTTAAACTATAGGACAGCTTTCAACGTTCACTAAGGATTAGTTCTATCGGCTTTGATGGCACCAAGAGCAGTTGAACTTTGTGTCCAATATGCTCACTGTTCTTGGGGTAAAACCGGAACGATCTGCAAAACTGAAAGAAAATAGAATCATCAATTATATAAAATGCATATATATCAACAGTGAAAGCTATATCACACAAATCCTGAACCTATAAAAAGGTTATAACCGGAGACCAAGTCATTGTCATATTGACAACATAACCATCATGTGAGTTAGTTTCCTTCTTTAGTCTCCCTATTCCCACTGCCCTTCACCAAACCTATTGCTGAATTTGGTCCCACTCATTGCTAAATCAGTTTTTGTATATATGTTTTTGGGATCTCAGGCCTATTTGGAAGTCAGATATATCGGTCAACGAAGATGCATTTAAGAATTGATGATCTGTGTACATAAATGTCATACAATTCTAGCATTCTAGTTATCAGGGGTGTTTAAACCTTTCGTATATTAGGTACTACAAATTCTAGAACCTCGCTGTCTATTGAATAAAAGTAGTGAAAACTTCTACTTATATTAAAATTGACACATAATTTCATAGTACTGTTTTTAAGATACAAATAATATTTCCATAAATGTTTGGCTAATTAATCTAAAAGATTCGTTATTGGTCATGCGAGATCTTCACAGAATGTTCAACTACGAGGGGATTGCTTTTAAATCGAATTAACGATGTCAAAGTATCGATGTAATTAATATACGCCATACGATGAAACGAATGTTATTCCGTACAATATCGGGTAGGCATTGGCAGGAGAGAGAGAGAGAGAGAGAGAGAGAGAGAGAGAGAGAGAGAGAGATCGTATGTACAATTTGGCATAAGCATCCCACCTGTAGTCTTGCTCCCTATTTTGTTTACATAATCATAGATCCAAACGCGGATTAACATACCTTTTGCAGATTTATATTTTTCCTAATTCTTTGTTTTATTCTTCCTCTACCCATTTGTGCAATTCTACCAGTTTGACCAGTTCTATCCAATTGTACCCGTTTGGCTAATTTTCGGAATTATACCTATTTGTCCAATTCTACACGCTTGACCAATTCTATCCAATTCTACCGACAGTTTGTCCAGTCTATCTGTTTGTCCGATTCTACCAGTTTGTCCAATTATACTCGTTTGTCAATTCTACCCGTTTGACCATTGCTACCCGTTTGTCAAATTCTACCCGTTTGTCCAATTCTACCCATTTGGCTAATGCTATCCGTTTGTCAAATTCTACCTATGTACTCAATTCTGACGGTTTGTCACATTCTATCAGTCTGTCCAATTCTACCCGTTTGTCCAATTCTACCAGTCTGTCCAATTCTACCCGTTTGTCCAATTATAGCCGTTGACAAATTCTACCCGTTTGACCATTTCTACCCGTTTGGCCAATGCTACCCGTTTGACCATTGCTACTTGTTTGTCAAATTCTAATCGTTTGTCAAATTCTACCAGTCTGTCCAATTCTACCCGTTTGTCCAATTCTAGCCGTTGACAAATTCTACCCGTTTGACCATTGCTACCCGTTTGACCATTGCTACCCGTTTGGCCAGTGCTACCCATTTACCAATTCAAAATGAAAGATGATCCATAAATAAAAATAATTCCTTACCTGTAATATGAAAAGCATGATTTCTATTTCTGCTACTTTTCTTCCTGAAAATAATAATATTTTACTTTAGAGATCAGAGAAAGACAGCTGGTGGCGTTCTAGTTGTAGTGAAAGTACAAATTATACACATATTAACATTAAATATAATAGTTCTTTGTTTTAATAATATTGGATGAATAAACAAGACATTAGCCCCGCTAATCTTAAAACTGAAGTTGAATGGAATTGAGATACCATATTAATCAAGTTTTACAATTACTTTAGTCATGGACCTTCCGACGTTAATGTTTTCCAAATAAATTTGTAACTGATCATAGAAGAAGACAGAAAGGAATCTTTAATTTTTCAATACTCCATCGATGTTATTGAAAAACCGTTTCAAAATTAATTCATGTAAAGTTATGTATCAGTTAGATATACAATCATTTTTTATTATTATCCAAGATTAGAATATAAATATCTGTGTGTGTGTGTGTGTGTGTGTGTGTGTGTGTGCGCGCGTCTGTGTGATTTCATAAGAAATTTGTCCTTTACCAAAACTGTGTTTAATTTGATTAGTTTCGAATACACGATGCATGTTAGTTGCAGGGGGTAGTTATTGAACTAACAACGAACAGTATTGTTTTAGTTTTGTTACTTGCTTTGGCGACATATATTCATCAACCAATAACCTTTAGATGGACTCTTTCTCCACTGAAATATAAATGTTTTCTCATACGAATGTTGGAAACCTAATGGGTAGGTTTATTACAGAGAGAGAGAGAGAGAGAGAGAGAGAGAGAGAGAGAGAGAGATTTGTATAATACCCTTTAAAGGGTTATAATTTGTGTATGGCTAGGAACCGGACCCAAATCAGGGAGATACCTGCTCCCATTACTTTTTTGCGTGCACTTACGCCTGTATCCTCTGGATGTAACGTATACTTGATATATACTGTGATTTTTAAAGCAATATAACATTGTTATATTTAGAGTCTTGTTTATGCCAAATCATTATAAGTTGTATATAAATATTGATAAAGTAAATATTATGTTTAAAAAGAGTCTTAGCCTACTTACTATTCTTGACCATTCATATGTTGTTGTTCCATTTTGTTGTTTTTTTCAATATAAATACAAATTACCATATAGTCCCTACATCGTAGTATGCATTAGTGATATTTGCTATTTACACACAGATATCAGGCATTGGACATCACATTAAGAAGGCAACTGATACACTGCATTACATTGTTTTTTACAGAGATACCCGGTACATTATCATTTTTGAACCAATCATTGTTTTTAAAAAAGATGCTGTGAACCATTAGTATTTGGTATAAAGCAAGATGTCCACAAAACAAAATATGACAAGATATGAGGTGCTCTATATAAGATTGTGGCAAACAAATTTATTTATTCTTATCATCAAATCAGTCTGAGGAATCGTTTTAAGTTGTGTTAAATTATAATTTGAGACGGATCATTTATTCATTTAAATTATTCATTGGAATTACAAAATACTTTTTACTTATTTTGGGACCAAAACTATTTTGTGATCATTGTGAATTCATTCAAAGACATTTTGAATTATATCACTGCGATGCAACAAGACTAGTACAGCAACCTATTCAAGAGTAATGTAAATAGACACGTTCAATACTGGAGTTCAATACTGGAATTCAATACTGGACATGCGATGGTACCTGTAGAATTATTTGTTATTTAATTTACAATGCTGTAAGTTTCTTGTAAATATTCACTTTGTATATTAGAGAAAATTGTTGTTGGTTTCGTTTCTTTCTTTTACTTAGATTAAGATCACAGATTGGTGACAATTTTATCAATATGAAAGAAATCAATATGAAGCCAAAAACGAAGCAATTTAAAAAAACAATTGAAAGGAGTGGACAGACTGTTAAGAGAGTTTTATGTAGAAATTTTTCAAAACTATGTGTATTTGAATATGGCATAAATACGAAATATATGTATGGTGTGTACATTGTATGTCGTTTCCTTTAGATAACAAATGGATATATATATATATATATATATATATATATATATATATATATATATCGTGATTCTTTAAAACGATTCCGAGAACATACTACACTCAAACAAGAGCACGCAAACACACACACACACAAAGAGAGAGAGAGAGAGAGAGAGAGAGAGAGAGAGAGAGAGAGAAAGAGAGAGAGAGAGCGCATGTAGTTGAGATGGAGAGGGGAAGATAAAGATCATCATCTGAATTAGAAGTATGAAGCACCACCACAACCCCTCACAAAATACTATTCCTGGCATGAAACAACATAGCTTGCTTCGATTTCATGACAGATCACCACTCGATTGCGACAATGATGCTAAAAATGTCCAATATTAATAAAAGTAGATTTATTTTTTTTAAGTACCTAGACACATGCGTGGTCCAAATCCAAAGGGCACGTTCTGGTAGAATTGATCTAGGTCAGTCGAGTCCTTCAACCATCGTTGAGGGTGGAAACTATCTGGGTCCGTCGTCAAGGATGGGTTGCGCCCCATGACAAACATGGAGATCGCCACATTCGTCTATGAAATTGTAATTAAATGGATTCAAAATGTTAAACGTATACAAGACTACATAATTATCACTAAAAATCTGATGCAGATTTAAATGTTTGTAAAAAGGCAGTAGTCTGATAACACAAATAAAAACAGATGTTCAAAAATAGAACTATAGTAGTTGCAGGCGATGGGCTTTCTTTTGGTCGGAAGATATCAGTTAAAAGAATAAAGTTGTTTTTGTTGTAGGGTTTAATGTCATTTTTCAGCACAAGATAGGCCATATATGGCGGCCAGTATTAAAGGTGGAGAAAGAACCCAGGAAAATTCCCAGAAAGAACCACCGACCCACGAGAACCTACTGTCAAGTTCTTTCACATACACACGCAGACAGAGGTGAGATAGCAGTGATCCGTAACAGAGAGCGCTTTAGACCACTCGGCCACTCGGGGTCCCCAAAAAAGAATAAAATTATTATTTGTCTGTATCAGACCTATCTCTCGAAAAATTGATCATAAATTTTCTTTACAAAGGACACAATCGATATTAGTAAAATACAAAAGACACAATCGATATTAATAAATACAAAGGACACAGTCGATATTAGTAAAATAAAAAGGACACAATCGATATTAATAAATACAAAGGACACAGTCGATATTAATAAATACAAAGGACACAGTCGATATTAATAAATACAAAGGACACAGTCGATATTAATATAATACAAAGGACACGATATTAGTTGAACACAAAGTACACCATCAATATTAGTAAAACACAAAGGACACAATCGATATTAGTATAACCTTCCTACTATTTTCAAATTTAAACAAATGACATTTGCTTTGATACTTTCAAGATAGAAGATGGGGAGGAAAATGGGATACCTTTGCAGGAATGCGGTTACTTCCAACTTCCATGTCCTCTTTGATCAGCCTGCACGTGAAAAATCCAGTAGGATGCAACCTGTGGCACAAGAAACATTCCATTTGACAAGATTTTTTTTCTTTTTAAAAAGTATTTACAAAACCAATCACGTCTTTAATTTTAATTGTCGCTTATTGGCTTTCATGTCAATGTAGAACTGCGGCCGAGGAACATAAAATACAGTTATAAATTCAATTGGAGAAACTATAATAACATTGGAAGTTTCTCGGTATATGACAAATCTGGCACATACACTTGACTCGAGATGGATAAAACCATTTTGAGTGCAAGTATTTGCTGTCTTTATTACCGAGAAACTGTCAATATTGTACGCAATGGACCATCTGGAAAATGGCTGTTCGGATCAAATATTGCTGGTACTCGGCCTAAGTCTGGTATGAAGTAATATATTAGTTAAGATTAGTTAGTGAGTCACTCGCACAGAAATGACGTCACTCCCATAATGCTTAGTTCTGGAAACTTCCCCAATAGTAACGTTCAAGGCTTTTGCATCGAATGTTAGAGCGAGAGAGAAAAACACTTCATATGTAAATTATTGTCATATTGAACTACTCACAAGTCTATAGTTGGCACGATATCATAAGAAGTTCAATAACATCACAATGGATAGATGACCTGTCATTACTAACAGCAGTGTAAGCAAAAGTTTCAGGCTATTGAAACTGAATGATTTTTTGTTTCCCTTTTCTTATCATAAAATTGCAGGAATAACAATAAAATCTTACAATTTTGAGAAGAATCACTACAACTACCCCAAATCGCTGTTGAAGATTATAAATTATAATAGGAAAGAGACGATGATGTTCGAAATAAAACAACTCCATTCGTACCACAACGGATAGTTTGGTGAAACGAAAATGCCAGCGTAGTGATTTACAGAAAGAAAAAAAAACATTGTGTTCGCCTGAATTTTCTTAGCATGAAAGAAAAATATTAAACTATTCCGACCACTTCGAATGTTTCTTCAATACGATTGTTAGATTAGTTGCGAATAAAAAATTAGGGTGATGCATTCGCAACATCTCTTTAGATTCTTGTTTCGTAAATAGTAGTGTTGGTCATAATTGTATCAATCGGCGATCAGAACTTCGCTTGATCTTTTCCATAAAATAAAGAAATAACGTTGGATGTAGAATACAAATCAATTTTGATATGTCACCCACCTACCGAACTTACCATTGCAACAGAAAAGGCCGAAAATGTTCCGATTGTAACTTTATCTATTTTTCCTGCCATATTGTTCGGGGTGAAAACTGTTGTTCCAAATAGTATTCTTAAAGTCGGTAAATTACATTTCGCGATTAAACGGACAATGCAGAGGATGTTCCGATAAAGCTATCCGCTTTAATCCGAGGTATAATCCGTAAGACTAACATCAATGTTATCAATGTTCTCTGACCTGCAGTGTATGGTATACTGACCTCAAATGATACTCTGAACTACAATGTATGGTTGGTAGCTTTGTAACATGGTACACTGACCTCCTATGATGCACTACAGTGTATGGCTGGTAGCTTTGTAACATGGTACACTGACCTCATATGATGCTCTGAAGTACAGTGTATGACTGGTAGCTTTGTAACATGGTACACTGACCTCCTATGATGCTCTGCAGTGTATGGTTGGTAGCTTTGTTGCCTGGTACCCTGATCTCCTATGATGCACTGCAGTGTATGGTTGGTAGCTTTGTAACATGGTACACTGACCTCCTATGATGCACTACAGTGTATGGCTGGTAGCTTTGTAGCATGGTACACTGACCTCATATGATGCTCTGAAGTACAGTGTATGACTGGTAGCTTTGTAACTTGGTACCCTGACCTCCTATGATGCACTGCAGTGTATGGCTAGTAGCTTTGTAACATAGTACACTGACCTCATATGATGCTCTGAACTACAATGTATGGCTGGTAGCTTTGTAGACTTGTACCTTGACGTCCTATAATGCTTTGAAAACGAGGCCAGGCACGCACCGTTCAATGGTTAATACCGGCGGAAAAATTCAAGATAGCAGATGTAATAGAAAACTGTGTTGACAGTAAAGAATAGCATAAAATCAGTTTGTTTTCCTAGCTATGTCACCACCAGCCTTTTCGTGATAACAGTCACAATGTTTTTCGTTACAAAAGCAGGAATCTAAGGGTTGCATATGACCCATTAGAACGTCGCCTTAAAGTGTGATAATCTAAGACAATATCACAATACAACTCATGCAGCTTTGAGAATTATTAAATAGATGAAACTGGCGTTTACCGCTCAATTCACTGTCTTAGATATTGCCTGGTGTTAAATTATGTAGTTTGTCTATATGGAACTGCTGTTAAAATATGCACAAATATCAGATGCCAAACGGAATACTAAAATCAGATGCCAAACATCAGGTGCCAAACGGAGTACAATAATGAGATGCCAAACGAGTACTAAATCAAATGCCAAACGGAGTACAAAATTCCGATGACAAACGGAGTACTAAAATTAGATGCCAAACGGAGTACTAAAATCTGATGCCAAACGGAGTACAAATATATCATATGCCAAACGAGTACAAAAATCAGATGCCGAACAGAGTACACAGATGCCAAACAGAGTACTAAAATCAGATGCCAAACGGAGTACTAAAATCAGATTATTTCTTACAAATCCGTATCGTATGCTTACCAATTAATATGAAATCCACAACAGCTGGTTTGTTTTTAGCCAAAATTCCACTTTCAAAGTATTCAAGCCGTCCAGGTGACCAACAATATTCACTCTAGTCTTATTTTTGTCAAATACACGCTTTTTCTTTTCAGATCCTTCTCAAATCAATTCGCCCGCCACGTGCGAATGTTTTGTTATAGTATTTTAGTCACTAACGGAATGTATGGTGCACTCCGAAAAAGAACGGAATTACGAGAGATTTAAGTGACTGAATAATGAGGCGGTTACGTTTTATTTGTAAACTGAATATCTGAACGTCGATTAAATCTAATATCTTCATTATTTCAAAGAACGGTTGAAGTCAGATAGCTTTTCTAACAAAAATATGTCTTCCTTCCAATGTTTAGTTTGAATGTGAGAATTATGAAATTTATGAAAAACTGCGGCATTGGGCTTTAAAAGTACATTTTGTCTCTATACCTATCGAACATTGCACAAAGTGAACGTAAAGTTTCCACGGTTTCTTTTTGAGTGTAGCAGCTTGTGCAGACACACTAAATGTAGACCCTTGATAGTTACAATTGTGTCACAGTAGTTATATGGCACGGTGTAATCTTCCGATATATACAACCAAACCAAGAGATGTATTACATACAATTTACATTATAATTATATCTCGTTCAGAGATACACTAATGGAATACTTTGAAAAATGTTCTGTATTTGAATTTTGAAACTGAGAATGAACTTCTGTTAAGCGCATAAAGAGGAATACGATTACTAAAAACTGTTCGAGCGTAACAGCTGACTGGATTTACTATAGCTCAGAAAACAAAACCATTTTTCTTTCATAATTTCCTTCCGTTTGTGTGCTATTTATGTCTTAAAATCCTTCTTTCTTTCTTTATTTCGTGTGACTGTTGCTGCATATACACCTCAATATTTCTTCATTAATAAGACTTCAATTACAAACTAAAATTAACTCGAGCAAATATCCCACAGCAAACCATTATGCGCTATTTAAATCAGATCTGCTAAACATAAACTCAGAACACAAACAAGATCATTTACCGATTAAAAAAATTTATACCTCAGGGTTTCTTTGACAACCGCCTTCAGAAATTTTAGGCCGTGGAGAGTGTGGTAGGTAAGATTCGAGCCATCATTCCTGTACTCCTCCACTATCAGCTGCTGGCACTCCGGGTGAAGACTCAACTCATGAAGGCACCACTGGATGCTGGTGATAGTCTTAAAATAATGAATCTAATTATGTATACAACGGCATTAGTTAACTTGAAATAAGAATGTTTTTCCCCACAATCACTTTTTAGATCGCCTGACTCCAATACCAAGCGAATTAATTCGATTAGCCTGCGTACATCGTCTGTAAACATTTGATATTTAAACTTCATATAGAAACCAAACTGGCAAGCTAAGCCAAATTCTTCAGATGCCATCCTCACCGAAAGACCTTTCCATCGGATACGTTTTCTATCATTCATAAAGTAATTTCGTCCTGCTAAAAATGAGAAACATTAAAGGATTTCTTCCCAAAACCCGTTCCACTGAATTTAGCCATGTTGAACACAAATACCTCTTAGATAAAGGGCTATCAGTTGCTTCACGAATGATGCTGATGTGTCTTCGAGTATGATCAGCGTTTGTAAATATAGAACAATATTTGAACGATTCCATTTCAAAATCTGCTCAAAAATGACCAAATTTGAAAGAAACAATCTGGAATGACTGTCTTAAAATTTATACAAAAAATGTACAAACACTATGAAATATAATTGTGGTTACCAAAAATAGAGAACATTATGTTAATTGTTCTCCAGAAAACATTTATGACCAATTTTGGCAGAAAATATTCTGACATAAATGCCTTTCAGTTTTATTCAAGTGATGGTGATATATAATCAAATATGCTTTCCGTTACTAAGCATAGACAAGATTTGAAATGATTTCTCAAAACTGACTCAGCAAAATTGAACAGAAAGAAACACCTTTTCAATTTATACAGATATTGTCGATTTACCTTTTCAAGCAATGACTGTATGACTGAACCATCTCAAAAAGGCCTACATTTAAAAGCTATTGAAAAGCGTTTAAAGAATTAATTGGAAAATAGTTTGTCATACTGGGTTTTTAAATTTTACCAACGATTCCTACGTCAAATGTTTCTACACAATTCAGGTAATAGAAATATTTTTGTATAGTCAGGGATTCCTGTTTGCACAAATGGTCCTGAAAATCTATAAAATATGGCATGTATTACTCAAAAAAGAAAATCTCTTTTTCGTTTTCATCTGAAACATCGTTTAGCAGAATTTGATTACATTTTACATAAATCACGTTGGAATAAATGATTTCATTATTCGTAACAAAGGTGCTGATTTCATTTCAGATATGGATGCTGTTATTGACAAAAAGGCAAAGTCCCAACAGATTTTTCTCAAAACCTCTTTAGACAATTATCGGTTGAGAAAGAAATCGATCAGAACAAATAACTGAAGGCACATTGCTCGATGTTAAATCAATTCGAAATAAGATAAGCAATATAAAATATTTGAAAAGAAAATCTCTTTAAAATGTTACGAATCATTTTTACACCATCAGAAACAACTGTAAATGAGTTTTGGAGGCTCAATCGACACTTAGTTCAACAAACAATAACATAAAATATACCATCACTACTATAAACGCAAATTGATGACACAAAAAACTGCATTCTCCAATTTAGATAAGGCCGTGTGTCTTATTCCATTTTTCATATATGATGCTAAAATTAAGGATACCAGTGTAGTTCTTCCGCAATTACCACCTTGCAGATTTAACAAATCGACAAGAATTAAGTGAACGGTACATTTTAGACTTTAAGAATAAATCTTTTAAATTAAGCTTGTGGTTTTGAGAAGATAAGTCAAGGTCTTCTAAATGGTGCAAAATCAGAAATTATAAGACCTATATGTAATTTAAATAACATGACTCTTAGTGAGAAAACGTTCTTTGCATCAAGCGGTAATATTGCCAAAACACAATACAAATATTCAAACAATGACAGAAACCGCTCCGGTAGCCTAGTGGTTAGAGCGTCTGCCGCGGAAGCGGGATTCGTGGGTTCGATCCCCGGCCGAGTCATACCAAAGACTTACACAAATGGTACTAACAGCTGCCTCGCTTGACGCTCAGCATTAAGAGGTTAGTATTAGGACTGGTCGGCCCGGTGTAGGAAATGTCACTGGGTGGGACATCATGCTATGTCTGTGGCATGATGCCCCAGTGCTAGACATCACTATAAACTGCCTCACTGTTGATATCGTAGCGATATGACTGAAAAATTGTTAAAGCTACGCTTCAAATCCTAATTGAACAAACAAACAAACAAGCAATGACAGACCCACTTATCTACTTACGCAAAGGCGTGGCAAGCAACATTTTCAAACATGTATACAGCTATTTGCCTGAAAATTGCTTTATTTATAGATATAAGTCGGTATTTCTTCCGAATAATTAAACCTTGTACCAATATACGTGTTAAACTAAGGTTCTTCACTCACTGTGTCAATACTAGCAATCATCATGTCCGTTATGTTAATGAGAATTTCATCCTCGGTTAGTTCCCCCGAGTGGAGAAGCCCAGATAGAACACACGGAGCTGTCTCTTGACGGTGGCGAAAGTCAGCGATTGCGTTTTGAGCTATAAAAAAAAAAAAATCCAATAAAATATTTAATTCATTACTTGCGTGTGTTGCATGTTTCGGTTGTGGAAAACAATTCGTTAATTGTCCAAGACGGTTTTATAAGAATAGTTGACACTGCAATTTCTCTCCGATTACTCGTCCAGAAACTGATCTGATTTCATGTAAAGCATGGATGTGCATCTGTATCGAGACTCATCATGTAAGTCTACAATTTCATTAAATTAATTATTTGACTGATATGAAAAGATGTTTGGAAAAAAAATAGTATAAACACAGGCAGTAAATTATTAGAAATGTATACATTATTTTTTTATATTTTTTATATTCGACTGACCTATATACCGGACACTGGAAGAAGAATTTAATCAATAGAAAATAGCATGCCAGGTTTACTTAATTTTTGACTACATTAATAGATATATGTATGTCAACAAGATATATATTATTTGTGACAGGAAAACATTGAAATAGAAAGTTATGTACTTGTTTTCAGAAGAAAGTTCCATCTTTTTACATGCTCTCTCCATTCCGGATGATGCACCATAACAATCCTGGGTAACAAAAGCAATTTTTTGGCCTTCCCAAAATTTATTCTGCAACGAGTCAAACTTCTGCATTAAAGAAGCCATTCATGAGAACAATTAGTAATTTTATAATTCTTCTAAATCTCCGTTAAGTATGAATATGTATCATAATTTTAATAGCTCTCAACATATTATTTGCACTTTTGTTTGAAATGTGGGATGTCTTGTTTAGGAAAAATAGAGTGAGTAAATTTAACAGCATTTTTCTTTTTCTTACAAATCATGTTGATCTAATTCAGAATGATTCCAATTATATATTTCATTCTAAGCTAAGCTTCATTCAGTCTTATTCATATTTAGATACTTTCCTTACCTCATTCTAAGTTGAGCTTCATTCAGTCTTATTCATATTTAGATACTTTCTTTACCTCATTCTAAGTTGAGCTTCATTCAGTCTTATTTATATTTAGATACTTTCTTTACCTCATTCTAAGTTGAGCTTCATTCAGTCTTATTCATATTTAGATACTTTCTTTACCTCATTCTAAGTTGAGCTTCATTCAGTCTTATTCATATTTAGATACTTTCTTTACCTCATTCTAAGTTGAGCTTCATTCAGTCTTATTTATATTTAGATACTTTCTTTACCTCATTCTAAGTTGAGCTTCATTCAGTCTTATTTATATTTAGATACTTTCTTTACCTCATTCTAAGTTGAGCTTCATTCAGTCTTATTCATATTTAGATACTTTCTTTACCTCATTCTAAGTTGAGCTTCATTCAGTCTTATTTATATTTAGATACTTTCTTTACCTCATTCTAAGTTGAGCTTCATTCAGTCTTATTCATATTTAGATACTTTCTTTACCTCATTCTAAGTTGAGCTTCATTCAGTCTTATTCATATTTAGATACTTTCTTTACCTCATTCTAAGTTGAGCTTCATTCAGTCTTATTTATATTTAGATACTTTCTTTACCTCATTCTAAGTTGAGCTTCATTCAGTCTTATTCATATTTAGATACTTTCTTTACCTCATTCTAAGTTGAGCTTCATTCAGTCTTATTCATATTTAGATACTTTCTTTACCTCATTCTAAGTTGAGCTTCATTCAGTCTTATTTATATTTAGATACTTTCTTTACCTTATTCTAAGTTGAGCTTCATTCAGTCTTTTTCATATTTTGATACTTTCTTTACTTCTGAACCTTATTAATGTTTAGAAATTGTTTTTGACCGCTAAATATAAGTACCAGCTTTAGCAAACTCAAGACTATGAATGTATGGAATGTTCAGTCAACCCTCAAATATTTAGTTGACCAAAATGAGTTCGTAAATGAGTAATATAAACAAAATCATCTATTTATATGAAAGGGTGGATGAATCATAAAAGTTACTGCAAACCGTAAGATATATACAAATTGTTAATGCATACTTTATATGCATCTGTACCAATTCCAAGAGGCCATTCAAGGAGGTAACTGCATTTTACATCACTTCTAATGTAAAAGAGTCTTGAAATGGATTTCTTCGAAGTTAAAGACCAAATCAGAAATCTAACCTACCTTGCTGTTTCTGCAAACTTGTGGAAATCATTTTTAGATGTTCTAGGTAGGCACCCAATCTCATACCCATAGAGAACTCGTCCAAATGCTAATGATAAAATGCAAGAGAAATTATTTTGTTAGTTCTCATTATCATTCATTTACTTCATAGTATTTCGAGTGACATTTTGTGCATTATCGAGACCACATCGCTTGACAATAATGCATACAATTGCCAAATCGCTAAACAGTGACCTGCCCCCAAACGAAATGTACCCATGTGCATAAACAGGATGTAAAATAATTTAAATAAATAAATGCTTGATTGATAATTGTTCTGAAGAACATAAAGTAGTGCAAGGGAATTTTAGAGAAACTGTACTTGCTGATTATATTAGAAATCATAATTACTGAATAAATAAATGTTAAAGAAAATCGGCGGTTGACGAAATCACCTTTAGTCTGACTATACCTCCCCGTTTCGTTTTACCTACCCCCCCCCCCCCACACACACACACCGATTTCAATAATGCAAACGTTTTTTTTTTGTGATAAAATGTGCAAGGAACTTAGTCAATTCATTCATTGATTTATCATTTCTAACCTGACTGTGATATGTTTGACTCTAACATCAAAATAAATACAACGAAACAAAAGAAGTAAATGTGAGGAAGATCCGTGTAAACAAAAAGTGCAAAAACTGTGACAGTTTTGTAATTAAAGTTGTAGTTTATTGAAATGAAAGAAGAAGAAGAAAACACTGATCATAAATATCTCAAGAAGTCATCTATTATCATTATGACGGTTATAGCCGTTTGATTAATTTACTTTCTGAAAAACTTACACATCTGCAAACTTGTGAACACCAATACACTTTATAATAGATCAAACTCAATGACGCGATTATTAAAACAACCAATATGACGACTGAATAACAATTTGACATGGTGAGATGATAATTTCTCATATGTGAACATTGAAAGTTGAACTTATAAGGAAATTTACAGCGGCTATCTGTGAATTTTAGTTATTTTAAATTACGCTTGAGAACTGAAGGGTTTTATTATAAACCTAATTGTGAAATAACGAAAATGTTGGTGAAAATATTTTTCATATGGTTTTCATTCTTACATTTTCACATTTGATAAATATGTCCTTATTATTGCTAGTAAAAAATATAAAATATCCGATTGCGCATGGCGATGCTTGATTGTGTATTCCAACAAAATGTCGTGCTTACAACAACAAAAAATGAATATTGTTTTATGTAGCAAAAATAAAAAGACGCTGCCTGAAGTTTAGACATGGAAATCAATCTATGTTAAAGACAAGGCGCCGTTCGCGTCTCAATGAAGTTATATCACCTTACCACTTTGATAGCAAGGACAAACCCACTATGATGCATTGCTGAATAAGACTTGCATTGTTGTCAGATAGGGTTAAATGGTATTAAAACGACCAAAACTATTTAATTTACTGAGGCATAATAGATCAAACCAATCCACCTACTTCCTTAAGTCAAGTATATTTATACATTCAGGATGTGAAAGTGGGGTGGAAGCGCAACAAAGCGGTTGGGTGAAACTCTTGTGCCTATGTGTGTGTGTGTGTGTGTGTGTGTGTGTGTGTGTGTGTGTGTGTGTGTTTTAGCGTTTTAACGTAGCTTTAACAATTTTCAGTCATATCGATATGATGTCTGCAGTGTGGTAGTTTATAGTGATGTCTAGCACTGGGCATCATGCCGCAGACATAGAATGATGTCCCACCCCGTCAGATTATTCTGACTCCAGGTCGACCAGTCTTAACACTAATCTGTCTAATACAGATGAAACATTGCAAG
The DNA here is from genome assembly GCA_030141615.1 of Unio pictorum. Classification (NCBI taxonomy): domain Eukaryota; kingdom Metazoa; phylum Mollusca; class Bivalvia; order Unionida; family Unionidae; genus Unio; species Unio pictorum. The sequence continues at coordinate 3,297,060 of JARLTB010000076.1, forward strand.
CTGTAAAAACTAAAGGAAAAATGATTGTAATATTAGTTAATAGCATCGCAGTACAAATATATATGTTTGATTCTGAAGATCCACTTGATCCTGTTAAATTATCATGCAACAGTATTATACAATTTCTTCATAGGCTATTTGTGTCAAGTGTATGACCACAACTGATTAGGTCTTCCGTCTGAAAAATACTTGATAGGCAAACGGTCAAGGGTTTGCAAAGTAAACTCACTAGTGTTTTTGTTATCAGATAACTAGCACGCAACTTACTGTTAGCGTCTTCATCTCTCTAGTTGAACTAGTCTGTATTACAATTATCAATTCCTTTTATACCTCCAATCTTCGACATAATACTCTATATTTGTTGCGCAATAATAAGCCATGACTAATGCTAATTTATGTTTTCCTTTTCTTTCTTCTATTTGCAACTCTCTCTCTCTCTCTCTCTCTCTCTCTCTCTCAAATACTTTTCTAATTCCTTTGAAATTAAACATTGTTTAATGATTGATAATCTAACACATAATCTTGGACACATGTAGAAATATTAGCCATACACTAACCTGTTAATGCTTTTTTATTTATTTAAAAGTAAACATTTGCTTTTCTCTATTTTGCACCGCAAGTTACGATAGCCTGCATTACTCATCAATTACACTTCTTCAATAACGTATGGTCGGCTCGTTCTGCAATTCCAGCACACACAAAAGAGACGGAATCTAAGTCAGGAACCAGACGGGAATTTCAACAAAGCGAACTCTTCTCTAATTATAACACTATCTTACGCGTATTCGGTGGATGAAAATGTATGGGAAATGTGGATTTGTTTTCCTTCATATTTGATCGCTAAAGATGCTTTAACTTCTTTAACTTCTAACATTTTTCTCGAATGTTTATTTGTGCTTTCTTTTATAACTGCTACTATTCTTATCTATTCCTTTTCTGACAAAGCATTATGTATTTCTCTGTGAATAATATAATACTCTACGTTCTGTGTATTTCATTTTGACTAATGTAAAACTCAATTTCTCTGCGAATAATAAAAAAAACTCTACATTGGCTACGTATTTCTCTGCGAATAATAAAAAACTACATGCAACTCTTGAGCCAAGACGTTTGCTGTGTGCATCTTTTGGAACTCGAAAAACGGATAGACAGTTTTTCTCGTACCAGAACTGTGACGAATATGAATGTCAAATTATACTAAATGGGATCAATGTACCTACTCACAAATTTCAAATAAGAAACTAAAAGGAATTAGGTTAAATTTAATTAAAATTTAACATAAATCTCACCTTCAATGGCATAATCGCTAAGAATTTCCTCAACATTAAAATGTTTGTTCATCATAACATCGTGTTTCAGCTCATCTACAACCAGTCGAGCGACCTATTAAATGAAAATAGGCAGTACACTGATATATATATATATATATATATATATATATATATATATATATATATATATATATATATATATATATATATATATATATATATCCTTGCATGCACGCAAGCACACATCCATCCATCCATCCATTTATCCATCCATATCCATCCATCCATGCATCCATATCCATCCATCCATTCATCCATCAATCCATCCATCCATCCATACATACATACATACATACATACATACATACATACATACATACATACATACACGAAATTCAAGACGAATTAAATAGTTTCAAAGTTAGTAATGAAGAGGTAGGTATTCACAAGATAACCCCATTTATTGGCGTGAGGCTGTAGTTTCGACAAACCCTTCAAATAGATGACAGTTACTAATTTTAGTGTGTCACAAAATGTATTCCCAGGATGTATCTACAACGATGGCAATAGGTTAGAGAATATTAGAGCCAATGCACTTTTCTTAGAACATGCTGGAAAAGAGGTCACAGTGGCGCACATTTGATGTTAGTCTTATGAAAAGCCTGTGTAAGTCTGATGCCAATAAGTGAGACAATATTGAAAATAGAACCAAACAGATAATTATTATTGATATTTATTACAGCCTATAAAGTATGTCACAGTGACCCGGTTTCGGCCCGAAGCACACGCTTATCCCGGGATATACACACAGTATAAGTTTAAGGTTAATAGATTTTGAAATGTAGCAATTACAGCCGAAAGAGAGAGGTTGAATTACAAATTATATAAAACGTGAAAAGAAGTCATGGTATTTTTTGTCGCTTTTTTATACCTAATTTACCTTTGAAGTCCGGTGCATTTAAAAACCAAGAGGAGCTAGCGATTTTTTTTTATTTATAAGTGCACATCTGTAGTAAGATCTAGATGTAAATTCTACACATGAAACAATCACCAAATTAAAAGGAATTGAAAGGTATTGTATCAATGTCTACGATATTGGAGGTCTTTCTAAAAATCGAAGAATACCATTGATTATTTTTTTAAAAATCAATTAAACTATATAAAAATTACGAAACAGGGGACCAAAACTTACATGAAGAGGTGCCATTATATGTCCCAGATCTTGTATTGTCGAGGACAGTGAACCATACATGGATGAAATTCCGATACAATTTCCCTCTCGGAACATTTTGGTAAATACATAAAATCCCAAAGGAAGCGTGATGAAAATGAAAAGTGCCCATGCACATTGTAGAAAAGCATATGTATCCAGCTAACACGAAGGTGTTTCTTCGGTACAATACACCACTCTCCCTTTCATATAACTGATATTCACATATTCTTCTTTATAATGTAATTGACTTGAGAGAAAACGGAAATAAAGTATGTATGCCTTTTCAATAAAAGTTACAATAAAGAGAATCTGTTTAGTGTGTGTGTGTGTGTGTGTGTGTGTGTGTGATTATAATTTTTAACGTAACTTTAACAATTTTTCAGTCATATCGCTACGATGTCTGCAATGAGGCATTTTATATTGATGCCTAGCACTGGGGCATGATGCCCCAGACATGTAACAAGATGTCCCACCCAGTCACATTACCCTAAAACCGGGCCGACTAGTCCTAATACTAACCTCTTAATGCTGAGCGCCAGGCGATGCAGTTGTATGTACCATTTTTGTAAGTCTTTGGTATGACTCAACCGGGGATCGAACTCACGACCTCCCGCTTCCGCCGCGGACGCTCTAACCACTAAGCCACCGGAGCGGTTGAAACTGTTTAGTGATACCTACGTATGGTGGCAACAGAAAAAAAGGCTTGGAATTTGTTTCCCGAATACTTTATGTACACCAACGTTACTCGATGAGACATTTAAAGTAGCAAGGTTTATAACCATGCCAATCTATCTATCTATCTATCTATCTATCTATCTATCTATCTATCTATATGTATATATATATATATATATATATATATATATATATATATATATATATATATACAACTGAGGCGTAATCTTATAAGATGAAGCAGTATAATCGAGCAGCAGAAGGGGCGAATCAGACAACATTTTTAGACAAGTTTTCACTGAAATCACGCTTAAAATCAATGAAACCAATGACATCAGGCCCAAAAAAGTCAATGACATCAGGTCCAAATGTGTGTGTGAATCATGGATTAGGTCCAAAAAAAAATATGAAAAAATCAATGAAATTAATGAAATCCTCCATCGATTTTTTTTGGGAAAAGGGATTACAACGTCGTTGTCACTCACCCTCTCTGCTGCTAGAACTTTCAGTTCTGGGTTAACCGAATATTTGATCCAGTCCGATACGATATCGTGTTCCAGACCTTGTCTGGGGGATGAAAATCACTACGACGAAAATCCCCTTAGGATTTTACAAATAGACTAATTTGTAAAACCTCCTCTTGTAAATCAATCAGATTATTAGACTGGTCAGTGAGTTTGAAATTAATTCTGGTTAATGAATTATTATGACATCGCATATAGACTGGATTCACCGGGGATTCAATTATTAAAAACCCTGGAGGAGCTATTGGTGCAAATGAATACAAAATATATCCTTGCTGAGCTTGATTTGATCGTTCGAGATTAATTTGATAGCTTCCTTCGATCACATCACATACTAAATTGAGCGCAATCACCGATGAAATATTCACATTGAACGGAGCAATATGCCTGCCACCACCATCTGGATCATTATTGTGTTTGAGGATTTTTATTTCCGGTGATGATGTTTTTTTCCACGTATCATGAATTATTTTAAAACCAATATCGATGGCATTACTGAGAAGTTTTTTTAGTTCTGGTACGTTATATCCTGGTAGTTTGAATGCTGGAATATCCTCGACGGGGATTTTATATTCATTTGCAAATTTTGTTCTCGATAGGAGTTTATTGTCATCTAATATATCCTGAATAATTTTCAAATTAAATGCCTCCATATCGTCGATAATTTTATTGCATGTTTCTACGACGCTGATAAATTCATCTCGGGTGAGTGCGCCGGATCTAAGGGATATAAACAACAACTCAATATCATTATTCATCGCTCCGAAATTTTCAATGGTTTTAATTTTGTCAATAAAATAATATTTCTCTCTTTCATGCTTCAATTCCTTCTCCTTATAAATTAGTTGGGATCCGAGATTCAAAAAATCTCCAGTACTTCTATGATCTTTATAACTCTTTATTGGATTATCAGATTTTATCCTGTCGGTGATATAATCATTTTTTTGGGGTTCTGGTAAATCAACGGTTTTTCCCCTTGGTGGTAATTCAGGCCAACCTAACACTGCTCTTATTGAGCTTTGATAAATATCTACGACGTATCCTTCTGTGCTTATTTCAATGGCAGATGACAGTGTTGGCTCATGAACTGTTATAGCTATTTTTGACTCTTTTCCAGTAATCGATTTTATTCTACGCGCGAATTCATTATTGATTTGTTCGATTTGGTATGATCCGGTTGGTATGGAAACAACATTCCAGTCTGGGGTGCCGTCTGGTTTATTCTTATTTGCAAATACCAGGGAATTATTGGGTTGTTGACCACCAAATGATTTTGACCTAATATTTGGCCAACTGTGGTATACTCGTAATTTTGCTAGCGCTATCTCCTTCACTGGGACCGGAGAGGGGAAATTCACACTGAATTCTGGATTCGTTGAGGTTATTGAGATCATGCTTGTTTGTACTGGGTTTGTGTTCTCCACTATTTGTTGAAGTAATTCCATCTGTGTTGTCATTGTTATTATACTCATGTTTTTGTATTTCTAATTTTGACATCGCAGAATCATATATATCTACCATCGCTGAAAACTCACTCTCTGATATAATTGTATCATCGAGCGATGACGATATCAATGAGGATAATTGCGAGTATGCAGTGGACACAACATGAAATTGAATTATGTAGTCTTGTAGTTTTCGTTGGCTGCATGATGATATTTTTTTGTGATTATTGAAATAATTCCAGCGATTGTTGTTGCCGCAGAAATGCAAATTGGAACAGCTATCGGGGCCATCATTGTCACTGAAGACAGTATAATACCTGCTCCGGTGATTACACCACTCACTGAATACACGGTAACATCAATTGCGGTAATTCTCCTGCGATATTTTTTAATTTTCATTGCATACTCCTCAGACAGGGTTTTGAGTCTATTTTGAAATTCTCTGACCTGATCATAGCGATATTGCGATGATGAAATCATTTTTATTTTAAATACGCTAGCGTTTTCAATTACGATTTACTTAAATCCGCTACGAATTCCACATACCACGTTGTTGAGACCCTAACCAAATTTGTATCAGTAGGGTGTGTTGTAAACTTTTCAGTTGTATTCTTGTCGATGATCGTTGAAATCGTATTATTGACCCCGGATGAACTGGACGATGAAATCTTAAATTGAGACAATGGTGTTACTAGTGTTAATCGATAAATACCCTTAACGGTTGCAGTGATATCTAATTTGTTGTTTGTAGGTGTCCACTCAAATGATCCGTGTTTGATTGTGTATACTACGTTGTTGGTTTTCTCATGAGGAATTTTTGTTTTTTCAATGACTGTTATCATCCTCGTAAGATCACCTTTGATGGCTTCGATGGAAGTTTTCGTCTCATCGATGGATTTTTTAATATCAGGGAGTTTTAGTTCAATTTTATCGAATGTAGTTCCAATAAATTTATCAATGGCGTCGGTTGTTGTTTTTGTTGCTTCGTTGATAACCTTTTGATCATCAACAAACGTTTTAATTTCAGCGATAGATGGTGTAACTACAATCGGGGACCCAAAGAACTTATGAACGACATTTCTACGGAAACCATTGTAGTTTTTCAAATGATCGTCAAATTCTTTATTGTATTCAGTGAATCGATCTGTAATCGTCGAAAAAAGTACACCCGGTTTGAGTTTACCCTGATCGGAAAATAACGCAACGGTGTTCTCGATTGCGTTTCGTTGTTTAACTAAAATATCATCCAATGACACATCACTGGATTTCAATTTACCCTGTTTGTCCTGAAATACAACTATTTCATTCGGGTCAACACTTGTTAAATTTAACGTCTCAGCTATTTCATCTTCAATTATTTTTTTTATATCCTTGATAGAATCAGGGGGTGCAGTGCCATCGGGTTTGGGTTTCAAAGATCTCCCCCAAATATCAATCATGTTATTGTAAAACTCTTTCTCTCTCTAAAAAGCGATTGCTGGTGTAGTCATTTACGACAATGTGTGGTGGTTTTCCCCTTGGGTTACCCAAGGAGTTAGAAATAGCGTCAAGGACATTTAATACTTCACTGCCGCATATTGGTGGGTCATTGATTTGTTGTGTTGGTAGCGTAGAATACCAAGTCTTCATTGGAAATTGTTTTATGTAACGCATAAACTCTTTTGGTGGGGCTAATCCATATGAATCAAAATAGACAATCCCACGTGGATCAATAGCGTATGCAACCCAGTGAGTTCCAGGTCCGGTGCTGTTATCGAGATTAATAATACCTGTTTCAGTTTTGTTTGGTTGATGTGGCAATTGATCTTTCATAAAAACACCTCTGAAATTTTTAATCACTAGTTTTTTAGCTGCATCCATTAAATCAAAATTGGACATAGGAACCATAGATTCCTCAATTAATAAACCGTTCCTGGTAGTCTCAGGCCTGATCCGTGAACGGATCTCCCGCTGTACCATGAATACGGGGTTCCTGGTAGTCTTAGACCCTTTCCGCTGTACCATGAATACGGGGTTCCTGGTAGTCTTAGACCCAATCCGTGAACGGATCGTCCCTTTTTTTTATATCCTTGTCCAGTTGCCTTTTTCAACGCCATTCCTGCCGCAGTACCAACGGCTCCTAACGCCGCTGCTTTAGCCACTGCTGGGGCTGCTGCTGCAATCAATGCTGGTATTGCAGCTAACAATGGAAATATACCACCTGATTTTATATTTTTGATAGCAGCCGCAGAAAGAGTAATCTGAACACCTTTTTTGGCTGCAAGTGCATCATTGAAATGTTTTATTTGACGAGTTGTCAGCGATAATTTATTTGCACCACCAGTCATTTGGTTGGGTTTCAACGTGATTGTGGTTCCACATTTTTTAGCCGATTCTGATTGCAATTTTTTGATTTGACCGGGAGTTAACGCAACACTAATAACACTATATGACATTATACATAATAGATTGATTCTAAATCGTAAAACGATTCAATGGAAAAATCCTTCAGATTTTCAATTACATGTTTTCTACTGGGGCATCTACCACTCTCATTCTTCCTCCAACACCTTCAAGCAGCATTGATTTATCACTGAGAATGACAGCAACCGCTCCATAATTAACACCAACATCAGGGTTTACGCGGGCTCTAAAATGTATATCAACAACAGATTGTCTCATCAAATCGAGATGTTCCAGTGAGAAGTAATAGATCGGATATAAACTCTTAAAATCCAATTGTGATATTTGTAGACCGGTATCCACATTTTGATCACGTGCCATAAATGACAACAACCTATGATAAACTCGTGCAATATGATTTTCTGTGTAATCAAGTTGTACATCTTCAGATGGTTCCTGCTGGCCGTTTATTCTCAGTGAAACCTCTCTAACACCTAACTGATCAAATATCATATGACTTTGTTGTTGATTACCAACTCGTGTGTTATTCTGTAACGCCACAAATATATGACGTGGCGCAGCAACACCTTGTTTTGATGCTAGATTCCACGTGAATAACCCGTTGATATTTGATTGCTTCACATCTGTACTCACGGTTAGCCAACTCAACAACGACTTCCCCCCTTGATCCATAAATGATAGTAATCGTTCTTCTGCGGTGATTGCTGGAGTCAACACCGGCATCCACAATGATATTTTTGTTAAATTGACTTTACCGGCATCAGCATTGGCATTTGCATTGTCTGCTGGAATCCTCCAAATTGCATCATTATCATCACCCTTTCGTACAAGTGATACTGTATGCTTAGCTCCATAAATAACTTTTCTGACGTTTCTACAGAATCCAAATATGTGATGCAGTGGAATCGCGCATGAAAATGATTTACGCGCTCCTTGCAACATTGAAATACGTGTTGCAGCTCCTAGATTGAAATTAACATCGTTGTTTATAATCATATCTTCGATACCAGCAACATTAGCAGGGTTAGCAGCACGATCCTTTGGTTGTCTTATAATAAATTGATTTCCACCAGCGGTATTTTTAACATCTTTTGCAAACATCATAGAAGGCCCTGCTGATCTTGTATAATCATCAGAATATCTCGCTAACCCTATGATTGTTGTAGCCACATCAACATCACGATCTATGGACTCAATTTCTTTTCCATCAATGAGATATCTAGCACTCTCAAATAGCGCCATGATACCATTATTGACAAACCCGACTTGAGTACCAGCTGGATACGGTGCTGGTACAGCAGTAGTATCAGCAGCTGTTACAATTTCTCCTTCTACTTCAATAAATGCTTCACAGGGTAAAAAGTATTTACTGGTATCATGGACTTGAAGATCAATTCTGGATCGACTATTTGAGTCTATGGCATGATAGGCGTAATATTGATAATCGCGTACAGAATCATCCTTGCCAACTGGGGCGTCTATATCAAATGCTGGATCACGTGACTGTTTGAACATTTTATTCTATTTATCAGAGTCTAAATCGTAAACGATTTTCATCGTGAAAACGCTAGCGTGAAAATCCTCAGGATTTCATCGACGTAGTTTTCTAAAGCCACTTCCCGCTATCATATTTGGGTCGGGAGTTAAAGCCATCGACGCTAGTTTTTCATCTACTGCGTTATTTATTATTTTACTAACACTTGCAGGCATTTCTTCTGTAGACGGTAACGGTTTCTTTTTTCGTAAATCACTTCGTGATTTTACTAATGATGTTATTTTATTCTTCGCAGTTGAAAATGCCCTTCCGGCAAGATCTCCAACAGCACCAATACCCTTATCACGAATAACATCAATGGCTTTCATTGATAACTGTTTAGCTAACGGCATCACTTTTGGGGCCATTCTTGAAAAGAATCCTAAAATGGTATTGCCTAAACCATCTCCATAGTATGCTTTATAAACTGGAAACCGTGAATTAACTACATAGACGGGGATTGGTTTATCATGATTGTAATGGATGATCATTATTATAAAAACAATAGTGTTTTCAATTGTTATTTAATCGCTATGATACCCATTTGCTAACTCGTCAATGAAATCTCGATATGTTTTGATATCCATGATACCGCCGGCAAATAACCGTCTACAGATATCAGCTGCTTCATTAATTATTTCTGGAGAGTTATTTCCAGCTCGGAATCCTCCTACAAGAACTTCTAATCGTGATATATCATTGATAACACTATCAGGACAAGTGTTTCCAATCCCTGGATTTTGCAGTCCACTTCCGCTATAACCAGCTGCTTCATCTAGTTTTTCTAAATCCGTTTCTTGTAAATAATCATCATTAGGTTCTTCTTGTTTTTTTTGTCTTCGTGTTGGTGTTTGACGTCGTTCTTCTAAATCATCATCATCATCAGGTGGTAGTTGTTGTTTTTTTTGTTTTCTTGTTTGTCTACGTGTTGGTGTTTGACGTCGTTCTTCTAAATCATCATCATCATCATCAGGTGGTAGTTGTTGTTTTTTTTGTCTTCTTGTTTGTCTACGTGTTGGTGTTTGTCGTTTTCGTTCTTGTCGTTCTTCTAATTCTCGTTGTCGCTCTTCTGTTTGTTCTCTTTTATAATTACTAATTCCCCTTTGAAATTCCTTGTACCCCAACTCATCCTTATTCAAACGACCAATCCCCCTATTTAGTTTATACAAATAATCGAACCAATCATTACTTGATATTCTATCATTTTTATACTCGTCCTTTAAAAAATCTTTTTTTGAATTATAGCTTTGAGCAGCAAAATCACCAAAGGCTTGATAATCCTTTGGTTTCAATAATTCAGGTTTTTTTATTAATATTTTAGCATGATCAGTAAATTTATTCAACAGAGAAACAGTCGTTTTTTTCGGATCAGTTTTTTCAGTTTGTTCAGTTTTCGCTGCTATTTTTTCGAGTTCACCAATAACAGATTTTCCCGTCTCGGGGCCATCTCCCAGTAAAGCACGCTCTACCCCCTTCGTTGCTGTGGTTACTGGTTTAAACAACTCTTCAGACCCCAGAGCAAAATCAGTTTGTAAACTCTGTCGTTGTTGCAGTTTATTCCTGACAGAGTCACGAATTGGTACAAATCTCCTGATTGCATCCAGTCGTTCACGAGCCAATCGGGTTGTTAATGCTTCATTGACCATTATTTGAAATCAGAAATCATTTTTCAATTGTAAAACACTTTTTCCCACTTTTGTTACATGTCGGATGATTTTTGATACGGTCATGGAAGTGTTATTTCATCGTGAGACACCTTCTATCAATGATGGAGAAAGTGTCATAATTGTATATAAAATAAATAATACTGACAGTTTCTCCACTTTTTTGACATGTCAGATGATTTTTGATACGGTCATGGAAGTGTTATTTGATTGTTTTGACAGCTCTATCACTGATGAGGAAAGTGTCATAATTGTATATAAAATAAATAATACTGACAGTTTCCTCATTCTATTTTTGACATCTCCCTTGAGGGTCGGCTAAAAAAAATGAAGGTCGGTCACAATCAAAAAATGATAATGGTCGGGCAATCAATGGTCGGTCAATCAAAATTGTTCATTTTCTTGAATTAATGCCCGTAGGTTTCTAATTTTAGAGTTGACTTCTTTTTTCAATTCGTATTCGTTACCTAATTCTTTTCGTATTCGTTCTACGATAGTATACAACGGGACGAACACACTGATGTCACTGGAAAATGAAAGAGAGTCTTTAATAGAATTCTGAATTTTTTTGATGAGTGCATATTTCTTTGGTAGCATATATTTGTTAGTGCTAACTCCGTATTCTATATCCTGAAAATCAGACACAATTTGATCAGGATTTAATCCATCTGATAGTTTGATATCCTGATTTTTCAATTTTGCTATTTCAACTATGATGCTATTCATGTTTTCAGAATTCATTATTCTATAGCAATGACATATCTCTAATTGAAAAATATGACGCATTAGACATAACTAAATTGAACTTTTTGCCCCGTCTTTTTTTAAATAGCCGTCTTGGTTATTCCCGATGCAACGAATCGTACTGAAGTTCTACAAATATTGAAATACTTACCGGCTTCATATAATGATTGAAATATTTTCTCTTCGTTAGTTAGTGTATTCAAAGATTTCACTGGTCTCGCTTTTGAACAAGTGTCAGTCTTTCCTCGCTTGATATTCTCACTTTGTGTGATAGCTTGCAGATTGGATACAGAATTATTCTTTCGATTAGAATCAATGTGATCGATAACAAAACCATCTTTGATCAATCCATTAAAACATTCAAATACGAAACGATGATTGCGAAATGTCTTCCTTCCAACATTAAACACCAAATACCCCATACCATTATCCCACCCAATTGGGTTCTTCAGTCTACAGTGTCTTACAACACCATCACTGGATGCTTCGTAATTTTTAATCACTGGGTGTAGTCTGAATTCTTGGGTCATTATATACTACACTATTTGTCTAATTCAATGACTGACCCATTTTGCAGTGATTGATTATACATAAATCTTTCATTTAGACACCTGTTTTTAATATAGTATGAAGGAGTTCAAGAGATTGACTTCGAAAAATGCTAAATTCAATACCGATAGAGAGTTCAAGAGATTATTGAAAATCAATCCTAGATTTAATCTCGATAGACCAAAAAAACGTATAGTAGACGGAAACATGAAAGAGTTTAAGAGATTATTAAAAATCAATCCTAGATTTAATCTCGATAGACCCAAAAAACGTCCAATAGACGGAAACAAACGTAACAAACGTCCAAGAGACGGAAACATGAAAGAGTTTAAGAGATTGTTGAAAATCAATCCTAGATTTAATCGCGATAGACCCAAAAAACGTAACAAACGTCCAAGAGACGGAAACATGAAAGAGTTTAAGAGATTATTGAAAATCAGTCCTAGATTTAATCGCGATAGACCAAAAAAACGTCAAAAACGTCCAAGAGACGGAAACATGAGATCATCATGGAAGGATGCCCAATTCAATCTTGATATAGTTTCTAATACACCCAAGAATAAAATTCTTGATAAACCCATCAGAGACTGTTTTAATGAATTCAAGCGTGATGGAGCATCTTATTGCTGGTCAACATTTCGAATTGATGGTGTTGTTGACGCTACCATGAATGATGAAAAAGCAGCAGAGATCATTTCACGTATTGGGGAAAAAAGTCATTTTTTCCGAATCAAATTCATTATCCGTGAGGATGGAAAATGGATTATTAGGGATAAATTTGAACCCATTCTCAGGGGCAAAAAAACTGTCACCGTGAATCAGGATTCAAAACCGGGAATTTTGACTGGAATTGATAAACCCTACTACGAAAGATCTTATCCTGTCACAGCAGTTGTTTACGGGATCTATCCGCTCAATGAAAAACCTGATATTTCAAAACTAACACCCATGAAATATTCGACAGGGCTCAATTGTGTAGCAGAACGAATAATAGAACACTTTACAAATGCGTCCCGGGGAAATAAACTAACTGATCTAAGACGAAAAAAAATAACCGAATGGGAACTGACAGTGAAACAGCATGGGGCAACAATTCAGGATATAATTAAATTAGAAAAATCATTAAGATTTCCAATATCGGTAAGGACAATCACCGGAGAAGTATTATACGAATCGAAATATAAATCACAGGGAGCCCCCATTGAAATTATTGATCATAACGAACACGCGTGGTCATCTGCAGTAACAATATTTCCACGGGATAGAACCGTAAAATATCTATCCCAAACCGAAGAGTTTTTTTCAGAGCAGAAATTATTTGATGCTATTTACCATTTGAGTAAAAACGATCCTGTGTCAGTGTGGCTATTTCATAGTAATTCAGACGAAGAATGTAGATTTGATCAGTTTGTAAGGACTAACGGAGAATTATACCGTACTGAAGAGCTAAATAATCAAATGAAACAACTAGCTAGTGAGTTTTCTGAGGACGGGGAGGAAATCGAAGATCAATTATTAGCAAACTGTTTCACAGTACCATCCATTGCAGCACATTTTGCAAGAAAGAAAAACGCGTGGAAACCAACACGAAGTGAGTTCTTATCAGATGTCAAATTGTCCTGTCTTGAATACAGTCATGGAGGATTATGGAATACAAAATACGACACTGATACCGTTATTTCCGTTGATATGATTGCGTGTTATCCAGGAAGTTTTCTCGGGTATGGAGAATGCGAGAAATATTTCAAACGATTTGGACACCCTACACACGAAATGACCCGTGTTGCTATTAATGGACCACTGCCTGATTTTGATTTAACCGGATTCGCTTGTGTAGTATCATTTGAAATGGCTGAAGGGCTTCATCCGTGTAGTTATCTTTGGATTGGTAAACATATGTCTGAAAAACACTGGATGCCAATAGTGTTATTACGGTATATGCTTGATTGTAAGATGTTAAAATCATTAATTGTCAGTGAAGCAATTATATCCTATCGAGCACAGAAATCAGTCTGGTTACCACAACCTGATCTAGAAAAAATAATTAGCGAAGAGCGAAAACTGTTTCCTGATTTTAATGAACAACAAATCATGGATTGGTCCAGACAGTTATTTGAAATCAGAAACAATGAAGCAAAAAATCTTGGACGAAGAATAATCGGTAAATTTACCCAAGGTGGCAAAGATGATAATACGAAATATTCTTCACGATTGATTATAGACAATGCTGAATACGATTTTGTAATGGCGGATTTAACGAATAAAGGCCTATATGTCAATCGTAAGGACGCATTTATGTCCGATGGAACCAAATTGGGTACAATTGTTACTTACACTGATGGATACCATCCGCAGTACACACATTTGAGAGCTTCTATGCTCAGTTATGCTTCTATCAATCTGTTTTCAATCATCAATAAATTTCCTACCACCGCAGTTAGAGTTGCTACTGACTCATTTTACATAAATAGCAAAATGGTTGATTTTAAGGCTACTGGCAACGAGAAATGGGGGACATGGAGAATTAAGAAGGAAATGATTCATGATTATATTCCATCAGCAGATGTTACCATTGAAAATAATTATCGGAATCTCAAAGAGATTCAATCAGAATTTTCTAATGCACCACCGATTTCTGATCCAATCTGTAGATATAAAACAGTTTATTTAAAAGGCTGTGGTGGGTCAGGAAAAACAACTCGGGTAATTGAGTTATTTCGTAGAAACGCTAGCGTTTCCAATCCAAACATGATTGTGCTAACACCGACTCACAGACTTGCAAGAGAAATGATACAGAGAGGGGTAAATGCCTGCACTTATCATAGTTTCTTTAGATGGAAGGGAGATAAATGGACTCCTGAGCGCATGGGAGAGAAATTTATTCCTGAATTCATTATGTGGGATGAAATAGACACAGTGTCCGAAGATGTCTTAAAAATATTTCTTGAGTGGTTGTTATTGAAGAATACAAAAATCGTCATGTGCGGTGATCACGGGCAACCACCACCATTTGTCGGTGCATCTCCCCATGAATGGCTAAAGGGTTTTGTAGACTATTATGAAGAAATTGATACCGATCATAGATCACTTGATAATGAATTAAAAGAATTGAAGAAACTAATTAGATTACAACCGGATAGAATCCAGTGTGAAATAGCCCGTGAAATAATTTCGGAAACTCCCATGAATGAGTTTTGGGAAGCGTGGAGACCAAATGATTTAATCATTGCAAGTAGAAAAATAGTCAGGGACACACTTCAGATGAAGTTATTTGAATTGCATAAACAAAAATTTGCAACACTTCCAGTGCCCCTTTGTTATAGGCCATCGGATACGCGAAAACAGAACATTGAAGTTGATATTCCAGGACAGAGTGAAAAACAAATTCTCGTATTAAATGATATTGTGCTGGTTGATATCAATGTCGTTGAAGATGCATTGCGTGCTAATAAATCCCCATGGACGCTAGGATACGCAGCAACAATACATTCTTCACAGGGATTGACAATATCGGATACAATTGTTTGGATGGTAGATAATCGCATAGAATGGTCGAATTTAGTCTATCTTTCAGTATCCAGAGTACGAAAAATAAATCAACTTCGAAGAATTGTCCTGACAGAGTCAGGCGATGATGAAATCATTGGTGGCGATGATGAAATCATTGGCGATGATAATGATATTATTGATAAAAAACTCTCCGGTTACAAACAACAGGACAAAAAAAAACAACGAGAATTTGATATTGATGCTGAATTAATAATCACTTTGAAGAAACAACAGAATAATCACTGCGCGAGTTGCAATTGTATAATGCGTTGGCAGTATTCGGATAAGGATCCTCGCCAATTCACCGTAGACAGAAAAAATAACAATCTCGGTCATGTCAGAAATAATGTGATGTTGACTTGTCTTGAGTGCAATAGACGCAAGGGTGCTAGTTAAGACCATGCGGTGGTAATTGAGTATCGTCAGGTATCACTTGTAATTGTTGTCTAGTAAACCCACGCTGAGGGGCAGTTGAATCCAGTTTATAGATTGGAAGTCTACCCGTAGATCGTGTTATACTAGATATCTTATGTGCAGTAATACTCCAAATAGGATCAGTAGCTCTTTTTGTGCCACCCTCAAGCTCTCCTGGTTCGTATAAGTACCTCACAATGACATTACTACCAAGAATTGGTTCTTTGAAATCTTTTTGAATTTCCATTTTAGGTATCGACTTCTTTTTAATCGCGTTGATAGGTTTCATGTTGATGGTTCTAGTAATCTCGTTATTCAGTGCGGTAACTACACCTGGTAATCTCTTAACCCATTCACGGGATCTTTTTTCTTGGATGAATTCTTTTGCGTATTGATATCCAAATAACCGTTCAGCAAGAATCCGATTAAATCGTTCAACAATGGCCTGATCACGATGCAGTGCAGTGTGCCCTCGTCTGATAGCGACATTGTGATATTTCATTGTAGATAACACTGCACCCTGAAATTCCTTGCCAGGATCAACTTGTAACAGATTTGGCCAGTGCAGAGGGCTCCTTCGTTAAATCCTTTCAAATGCAGAAGCCACTTCAGTGGCCGATTTTGTTTTTAACGGTTCTGCTTCTTTGTATCGACTTGCAATATCAACTACAGTTAACGCATATTTGTAACCGTGGTCATGTGGCAGAAATAATAGATCAGCCTGATGAACTTCATTAGGAAAGGTCACATCAAAATGCGAGAATTGAATTTGTTTAGGCGGTGGTAGATAAATTTGCCATAGTGCCTGTTTGGATAACCAATGAGCCGCAGTGGTTTTTTTCACTTTTGCGGCGCTAGCGAGTTTACTGATTGCAGCGTTACCCTTCCAGTATCCTCTTGGGGAATAATAAATAGATTCCATGTTGCTATTAATTACCAGCACCTAACATCAATTTGCTTTTCATTGCCGATTTTATCAAAAATGAAGCCAATTTTTCTTTAAAGGATTTATCAGGAATAGCATTTAACGCATGAATTAATTTCACATCTGCTAGATGCCTGTGTTGCAAATTGCTGCTTTTATAAGCGACATCATGAAGGTGACAGGCCTTATCAATAGCGTTTATTGGTTCTTCACCGGGGTTGGGTTGGTTATGATCATTGAGTCTGATATCAGGTCTTGTTCCCGGTCCACAATAACTATACCCTGGAAGGTGTTTTTCTCCGGGATATTTTGCCCATGGGGTTCCAGGGAGTTTTGCTAATTTGGCAGCGATATCACCTCCTCGTTTTTTTTTAAAGGTTCCTTGGGTTTAGAAACAAATCTAAATTTCTTTGTACTACATTGTACGCATTTACCAGAAAGCGCTGATCGGTTATTTTTAGTTGTAATCGTCGTCAAGTCATCTGTGCCAGTACGCGCCTTACACTTCACACAATATAGATCCATAATTTATGTATAGAGATATGAATATAATTGATTTTTCAGCGACTAAAACAAGAGAACCGGTTAAGCATCATGCAGCGCTACCAAACTCTATCCGCGCAATTATAATCGGGCCATCTGGATCCGGTAAAACGCAATTGTTGCTCAATTTAATAATGAGATGGATGAAGTGGGATAAGTTGTATTTAATTACCCCTAGCGTAGACGACCAACGATGCTATGAAGTGCTAAAAGATTTTAATGAAAACGATTCAGAGATTGCCGGCGAGGATGTTATTGAATTTATAACCGATATTGACGAGGCACCATCCGTGGATGACCTCGATGTAAGTATCAACAATTTAGTTGTATACGACGATGTCATGTTAGATAAACAAAAAAATCCTGCTAGAATATTTTCCCGAGGCAGGCACAAAAACACGGATGTGATCTATGTCACTCAACGCTACACTCAGATTCCAAAAGTGATTCGCGATAATTGTAATGTGTTGTGTGTGTTTAATGGAGTTGATACACATACGCTACGAAATATTTGGCAGACATGGTGCTCCGATATGGACTTCAATCAATTTAGAAATTTCTTTAGTCATGCTCAGTCTACCCCACACGGATTTGTAACAATAAATTTACATGACCCTCGAACACGATATCGTATCGGACTGGATCAAATATTCGGTTAACCCAGAACTGAAAGTTCTAGCAGCAGAAGGGGTGAGTGACAACGACGTTGTAGTCCCTTTTTCCCAAAAAAATCGATGGAGGATTTCATTAATTTCATTGATTTTTTCATAATTTTTTTTTGGACCTAATCCATGATTCACACACACATTTGGGCCTGATGTCATTGACTTTTTTGGGCCTGATGTCATTGGTTTCATTGTTTTTAAGCGTGATTTCAGTGAAAACTTGTCTAAAAATGTTGTCTGATTCGCCCCTTATGCTGCTAATCGTAATAATCCTGACGAGGATGAATGGGAAGCGAATTCAATCATATTTACCGCCTGCTTCTTGAAGAAGGGTATGAAGAAGTAAACTCCATACGAATGTGTGAGATAAAAGTTAATAAAAGTAACTGATATTTCCGAAGAATAATATATTTTAGCTGCCATACAAAAGCGATTCAACATTTGCTTTAATGCCTAATTTTGTCCTGAGAAACAAGTTATAAAAATGAAAATGTAGTCGCAACACTATTTGAAAGCGTATATCGTAACATAATGATAACTGGGAGGGGTTACATATTTATCCCACTAGAAATGAAACTTAAAAGCATTGCCTTGAAATGATGCACCGCATTTTTTAAATGTTATATGTTTAAATGTAAGGCCTTCGAATTATTCCGTGCTTAATTGATGTTATTGACTTGTATGACGCAAATAGCATGAAAAGAATTTGTTTTAGAACATCATTACAATACTAACCTCGTCTATAGAAGGAAAATATCGAGTCATTGCTAACGTTCCAACGAGATGCTTATTTAATATCTTTCTTTGTTTCCTCCAAACCTCTCCGTTGCTGGTTGTAAAATTTAAAATAAGAAAAGATTATGTTGTTATTATATATATATATATATATATATATATATATATATATATATATATATATATATATATATACGGAAATGATGGAGAATCATATTTTGTACAGTTTAGATATATGCAAGGGGAATGTCTTTCGATCTAGTAAATACTTTCTGGACATGTCTGTAGAAAAACCGAATTTCAAGATTTTAAAAATCGTTACTTTCCTTTTGTGGTAGAGTTAATTTTTTTCTAAAAATGACCACTAAAGTTAAAATGTAAACACAATATGTTTGGAAGTGGGATTAGTTAAGGAAATAATTTTCAGAACTTTGTTAACTTGTTCGGTCTGTGTTGACTTGTATCTAAGGATTAATGAAGGAAAGTGTGCGTCAAATGTTTTGATTGATCTTTGTTTCCACCATTGATGTGTATAAAACAGGTTCGTGTATGCACCTGTGTTTATAATTATAATCACAAGTTGTTTTGTTCCTTATATCGTCAAGTCTATATATTGTTACCTATATCATATACTAGTTTCTAACCCAGTTGCTGGCCTGTACTGTTAAAAGGGAACACGTGCGTACTTTCTTCATTAATAACTCAAGTTTATTGCAAAGTTCACGCAAACAACTAATTCGGTCCAATTATTCCCCTGAGCGAATCTTTGGTAACGGAATGCATCCAAAATGTCATTTTAAGATAAATCAGGGCTGTAGGGAAGATATGACGAAGTGTAGATGCTGTGCCTCTTTCATAAGGTATGTCACAACGGTGGATCTATGATCCGGTGCATTGTCATACATTAGATCAAAACCTCGAATATAAGGGTACGAACGTGTGACTCGGAAAGGTTCCATAAATTTGCCAACACCTTATAGGAATGAAAATTGTCAGTGGCACTATAAGAGTGAGGAACAATCACCAGTAAGACTGGCCTTTTGCATGGAAAAATAATGCGCATAAATTTCCATTGACAGTCAGACTACTTCGAGCGATTTGTAGTCAATGCTTGTTTTCACGGAAAGCAGAGAGGGTGAACAGATCACGTTTTCAAGCAAAAATAATGCTTCCTACGAAACCTTATTTTAACCCAAAAAAAATAAGTCTCCATTTAGCAAACGGAGACTTTACGATTTTTCAATCAATTTTGGTCGCAACGATGTAGTCATCCACCCTCTCTGCTGCTGAAACTTTCAGTTCTGGTTAACAAAAGTCATTTACGAGTTCAACCAAATATTTGATCCAGTCCGATACGATATCGTGTCCGAGGATCATGTAAATTTATTGTTATAAATCCATGCGGCGTTGACTGAGCGTTACTAAAGAAATTTTTAAATTGATTGAAGTCCATATCGGAACACCATGTCTGCCAAATATTTCGTAACGTATGTGTATCAACGCCGTTAAACACAGCAAGAATATTACAGTTATCTCTGATCACTTTTGGAATCTGTGTGTAGCGTTGAGTGACATATATCACATCAGTGTTTTTGTGACGCCCCCGGGAAAATATTCTAGCTGGGTTTTTTTGATTGTCTAACATCACATCGTCATATACGACTAAATTGTTAATGCTCCCATCAAGGTCATCCACGGATGGCGCCTCGTCAATATCAGTTATAAAATCAATGGCGTTCTCACCTTTAATTTCTGATGCATTCTCGTTAAAATCCTTTAACACTTCATAGCATCGTTGATCATCTACGCTAGGAGCAATTAAATACAACTTATCCCACTTCATCCATCTCATTATTAAATTGAGCAACAATTGTGTCTTGCCGGATCCAGATGGCCCGATTATAATTGCACGGATAGAGTTTGGTAGCGCTGCATGATGCTTAACTGGTTCTCTTATTTTAGTCGCTGAAAAATCAATTATATTCATATCTCTATACATAAATTATGGATCTATATTGTGTGAAGTGTAAAACGCGTACTAGCACAAATGATGTGACGACGGTTACAACTAAAAATAACAGATCAGCACTAACTGGTAGATGTGCAACATGTGGTATTAAAAAGTTCAGATTTGTTTCTACAAAATCAAAGATTTTACAATCCGGAGATGTTTTAAAAAAAAACGAGGAGGTGATATCGCAGCCAAATTGGCAAAGCTCCCTGGAACCCCATGGGCAAAGTACCCCGGAGAAAAGCACCTTCCAGGATATAGCTACTGTGGCCCCGGAACACGATAAGATATCAGACTTGATGATCAAAATCAACCCCGACCCGGCGAGTATCCGATAAACGCTATTGATAAGGCGTGTCATTCTCATGATGTTGCATATAAAAGCAGTAATCTGCAAAACAGGCATCTCGCGGATGTGAAATTAATTCATGCGTTAAATGCTGTTCCTGAGAAATCTTTGAAAGAAAAATTGGCTTCGTGGTTGGTAAAATCAGCTATGAAAGGCAAATTGATGATGGGCGCTGGTAATTAATAATATGGAATCTTTTTATTATTCTCCAAAAGGATACTGGGAGGGTCAAGCAGCAATCAATAAACTCGCCAGCGCCGCAAAAGTGAAAAAGGCTACTGCGGCTAATTGGTTATCCAAACAGGCTATATGGCAAATTTATCTACCGCGTCCTAAACAAATCAATTTCTTGCATTTTGATGTTACTGTACCCAATGAAGTTCATCAAGCTGATTTATTGTTTTTACCACATGACAACGGTTACAAATACGCGCTAACCGTAGTTGACGTTGCTAGTCGACACAAACAAGCAGAACCGCTAAAAACAAAATCATCACCTGAAGTTGCTTCTGCATTTGAAAAGATTTATCGACGAGGCCCACTACGCTGGCCAAATCTGTTACAAGTTGATCCTGGCAAGGAATTTCAAGGCGCTGTTTTATCAGCGATGAAAGATCACAATGTCACCATCAGACGGGGGCATACTGCACTACATCGCGATCAGGCAATTGTTGAACGATTTAATCGGACTCTTGCTGAACGGTTATTTGGATATCAATACGCGAAGGAATTCATCCAAGAAAAGCGATCCCGTGAATGGGTTAAGAGATTACCAGGTGTAGTTACCGCAATCAATAATGAGATTACTAGAACAATCAACATGAAACCTAGCGACGCTATTAAAAAGAAGTTTATACCCGTACAACCACAAAAAAAGATTTTTCAAAAGAACCAATTCTTGGTAGTAATGTCACTGTAAGGTACTTATACGAACCAGGAGAGCTTGAGGGTGGTAAAAAAAGAGCTACTGATCCTATTTGGAGTGTCACTACGCATAAGATATCCGGTATAACACGATCTACTGGTAGACATCCAATCTATAAACTAGATTCAACTGCTCCTCAGCGAGGATTTACTCGACAACAACTACGGGTAATTCCCGAGGATACTCAATTACCACCGCGTGGTCTTAACTAGCACCCGATGCCAGAGGCATTGTGCTGGCACCCCGGCGTCTGTTACACTCAAGACAAGTCAGCATAACGTTATCTCTGATATGACCAATGCTGCTATTTTTTCTGTCTACGGTAAATTGGCGAGGATCTTTATCCGAATACTGCCAGCGCATTATACAATTGCAACTCGCGCAGTGATTATTTTGTTGTTGCTTCAGCGAAATTATTAATTCAGCATCAATGTCAAATTTTCTATTATTTTTTTTATCTTGTTGTTTATAACCAGAGAGTTTTTTTCTGATTATGTCCTTGACTCTATCAACGTTGACAATATCACTTATTGTAGTGTCATCATCATCTAAAACGATTCTTCGAAGTTGATCTATTCTTCGTACTCTGGATACTGCAAGATAAACTAAATTCGACCACTCAATGCGATTATCTTCTATCCAAATAATTGTGTCTGTGATAGTTAATCCCTGTGAAGAGTGTATTGTCGCTGCGTAACCTAACGTCCATGGGGATTTATTAGCACGCAATGCATTTTCGACGACGCTGATATCAACCAGCACAATATCATTTAACACGAGAATCTGCTTTTCACTCTTCCCTGGAATATCAACTTCTATATTCTGCTTTCGTGTATCCGAAGGCCTATAACACAACGGTACTGGAAGTGTTGCAAATTTTTCTTTATGCGTTTCAAATAACTTCATCTGAAGTGTGTCTCTGACTATTTTTCTACTTGCAATTATCAAATCGTTTGGTCTCCACGTTTCCCAGAAATCATTCATGGGAGTTTCTAAAATTATTTCACGCGCTATTTCGCATTGGATTTTATCTGGTTGTAATCTAATCAGTGCTTTGAACTCGCGTAATTGTTCATCAAGTGATCTATGGTCGGTATTAATTTCTTCATAATAGTCTACAGAACCCTTTAGCCATTTATGTGGAGATCCACCGACAAATGGTGGTGGTTGGCCGTGATCACCGCACATGACGACTTTTGTGTTTTTGTTTAACAACCACTCGAGAAATGTTTGTAATACTCTCAACGATACCGTGCATATTTCATCCCAAATTATGATTTCAGGAATGAATTTATCACCCATTCGATCAGGGGTCCATTCATCGCCTTTCCATCGAAAGAAAATATGATAAGTACAGGCATTTACCCCTCGCTGTATCATCTCTCTGGCGAGTCTGTGGGTCGGTGTTAACACAATCATGGTTGTGAAATCCTTAGGATTTTCCCGACGATATAATTCAATTGCACGAGTTGTCTTTCCTGACCCACCACAACCGTTTAAATAAACTGTCTTGTATTTACATATTGGATCAGATACCGGTGGTGCATTAGAAAATTCTGATTGAATCTCATCACATTTTAAGTACTTTTCATCCATGGTAACATCTGCCGATTCACAATACTCATGTAGCGTTTCCTTTTTAAATCTGCAACATCCCCACGCTTCCTCCTGGGATGTGAATTTAGCTACATCTGATTTGTATTTATTGTGTATATACATCGAATCAGTAGCTACTCTAACCGCGGTATTAGGAAATCTATTTATCATCGAAAATAAATTGATAGAAGCATAAGCTAGCATAGAACTTCTCAAATGTGTGTACTGGGAATTATATCCATCACAGTAGGTAACAACCGTACCCAATTTCTCAACATTGGATAGAAAGGCATCCTTACGGGATACAAGTTTTCCCTGTTTCGTTAAATCCGTTACAAGAAAATCGTATTCAGCGACGTCTATGATCAACCGTGAGGAAAATTTTGCATTGTCGTATCTTCCACCCTGGGTAAATTTACCGATTATTCTTCGTCCAAAATCCTTTGCTTGTTCTTTTTTAATTTCAAATAACTTCTTAGACCAATTCATGACTTCTTCCTCGCTGAAATCTGAAAACTGTTTTCGCAGTTCGCTAATTATACGATCTAGATCGGGTTGTGGTAGCCAAACTTCTTTCTGAGTTCGATAGCATATAATAGCTTCGGAAACAATCAACGATATCAGCATGCCACAATCAATCATATATCGTAGTAACACTATTGGCATCCAGTGTTTTTCAGATAGGTGTCTACCAAGCCAAAGATAACTACACGGATGTAACCCTGTAGCAAGTTCAAATGATATCACACGAGCGAATCCAGTTAAATCAAAATCAGGTAATGGACCATTAATCGCAACACGAGTCATTTCATGCGTGGGGTGTCCAAATCGTTTAAAATAGTTACTACATTCTCCATACCCGAGAAAACTTCCAGGATAACACGCGGATATATCAATTGAAATCATACCGTCACGATGGTATTTTGTATTCCACAGTCCTCCATGACTAAATTCGACGCAACTCAATTTAACGTCCTCGAGAAAATCACTTCGTGTTGGACGCCATGAGTTTTTTTCTCTTGCGAAGTGAGCTACCACTGATGGAATAGTAAAACTATCCGTTAATAGTTTTTCATGGGAACTCTCCGGTGAAAAATCATTAGCGATTTTTCTCATTCTGTTATCTAATTCTTCAACGCGATATAATTCACCATTTGGTCTTACAAATTGATCAAATCCTGATTCGGAACCAGCACTACTAAGTAACCACACTGACACAGTATCATCTTTACACAACGCATGAATAGCATCAAATAATTCCTCTTCATAGAAAACATCCCCGACGAATTCCCCGGAAAATTTCCGGGGGATATATCTTACGGTTCTATCTCGTGGAAATATTGTTACTGCAGGTGTCCACGCGTGTTCGTTATGATCAATAATTTGTATTGGAGCCCCTCGCGATTGATATTTCGGTTCGTATAATACTTCTCCGGTTATTGTTGTTACTGATATTGGGAATTTTAATGATGCTTCTAATTTAGCTATATCAGAAATCTTTGCACCATGCTGTTTCACTGTCAGTTCCCATTCGGTTATTTTCCTACGTCGCAGATCAGTTAGTTTATTTCCTCGGGATGCATTTGTGAAGTGTTCCATTACCTGTGTTGCTACACAATTGAGCCTTGACGAAGTCAACGGTGAATATTTCATAGGAGCTAGTTTTGCAATATAGGGTTTATCATTTAACGGATATATCCCATAAACAATTGCTGTTACGGGATAAGATCTCTCGTAGTATGGTTTGTCAATTCCAGTTAGAATTCCTGGTTTGGAATCTCTACTTACAATGACAGTTTTTTATCCTTGAGGATTGGTTCGAATTTATCCCTGATAATCCATTTGCCTTCGACTTCGATAATGAATTTTATTCTGAAAAAAATATTTTTGTTGGGAATTGCTTTGTTTGAAATCCTTTGGATTTACACCTTTGGATTTTACACCCTTGGATTTCCATGATAAAATTCTTCGAATTTCCCCTTTGGATTTTACACCAAGGTGTGAAATTATCTCAGCTGCTCTTTCATCGTTCATAGTAGCATCGATGATGGGTACATTGACATCAATAATTCGAAATGTCGACCAACAGTATGCTGCACCGTCTCGGTAGAATTCATTAAAACACTCCCTGATTTTACTTAGTATAGTTCTATCACCGATTAGACGATTTGGTGTATCAGAGACTCTATCAAGATTGAATTTAGTATTTTTCCAAGGCTTAATTTTTGATAATCTTTGGAACTCCCTATCAAGATTGAATTTAGTATTTTTCCAAGGTTTGATTTTCGATAATCTTTGAAACTCCCTATCAAGATTGAATTTAGTATTTTTCCAGGGCTTAATTTTCGATAATCTCTTGAACTCCTCCAT
The DNA here is from genome assembly GCA_030141615.1 of Unio pictorum. Classification (NCBI taxonomy): domain Eukaryota; kingdom Metazoa; phylum Mollusca; class Bivalvia; order Unionida; family Unionidae; genus Unio; species Unio pictorum. Next base: position 3,323,164 of record JARLTB010000076.1, read on the forward strand.
GTTATAATTAAAACAAGTATTTAAATAGAAAAATATAGTATAATGAATCACTGCAAGTGGCTAATGATTGGATCTACAACCCCGTGTAACAAATCATGCAGAAGTGAATTCTGTGCGTATCATATGCAAAGCGTGAGAAACGGTTCAAAAGGCCCTCTCCCATGCCTCCAATGTGGGGTGGGTGTTAGAGGAAAATCGCAATTGTGTCTTGCTTGTGGGGGTAAACGATACAGGGAACTAAAACGCTATTATGACAAACGAATCATTGACCCTAACGTCCTTGATAAAATCCAGGACAAAATCATAAAAAACCCTCAAGATTATATCAAGAGGTTTATAATAAATTAGACAAGTAGTATTATTATACAAATGAGCCAAGATTTCAGACCTCACCCAGTGCTTGTTAATTACGAAGCCTCCCGTGATGGTGTTGTCAGGCACCGCAGACTAAAAAAACCGATTGGATATCTGAATAATATGGGGTATTTGTTGTTTAGTGATAGAAATAAAACATATCTCTGTCACAGAATTTTTTTTGAATGTCATAATGGATTAATCGAAGACGGATTTGTGATTGATCACATAAATGGCGTGAAGACTGATAATTGTCTTGAGAATCTTCAAGCCGTTTCACAAAGTCTGAATGCAAAATTAGGTGGAACTGGCAAATACGCAAAACGCCCTAGGGGAGTTAAATCGTTTGATTTAGAAAATAATGAAGAGAGAAGCTTTCATTCGATAAACGAAGCCAGTAGATACTTTGACATTTGTGGGACTTCAATTCGATTTGTTGCAGAAAATTTAATTAAAACATCTCTGTCTAAAAAAAATGGTCATAAAATTAAATTCGTATACACTGAAACTATTTAAGGGAGATAAATCCTTTATGGATAAATCCGCCGCATTTACACTCCACCTACTAAGTTCCCTTGTATTATGACGTCAAAGGAATTTGTCGCCTGCTATATTACCTGTATACCTTGACTAGGCGCGCCCACGTGACTGTAATGGAGATATAATACATGAGTTTCGCTAGAGAATAAAACTTTTTATTGTCGCTTGTGGGCTAAAACTGCATTATTTAAATAGTTGTATTTTTATTTATCTTCATGTTTCATGTGGGGGGTGGGTGGACTAGCAGTAAAGCAGACAGCTAACTCGTTCTTTCAGTACAAAAATTCTTTGTAATCTAACGCATTACCTATGTTCGCTCGGCCGGAACGCGAGTGTTTCCTATTCATTGAAGTAGGTGGGCGTGGTTAAACTTTCAGTACAGACGTTCTTTATAATCGAGCGCAATACCTATGTTAGCTCAGCCGGAACGCGAGTGTTTTCTATTCATTGAAGTAGGTGGGCGTGGTTAAAATTCCTTGTATACAGCTCTTTGTGATCTAATCGATAATGCATTTTGTCTAGAGAATTAGAACAGGGAAAATATACGCTGTTTTTTTAACATACTGTAATATTTTGTTTAATGTTTCATTTAAAATATTTGTCTCATTTAAATGTTGTGAAACAGCATTAATAAGTAATAAGGAAATAAAATAACACACTCGTGAATCAACGCTGCTGGATTAGTCGCCTTATATAGCATATGAAAGGTAGAAAGCTGGGGCTTTCGAAGGCCAATGCGACCGATCAAAACTAACTCACGCCATTTAACTTGGGCGTGTGGTTGTCTTTTGTTCACAATCATGCAACCGGGTTAATTTAATTGGGTTGCTTTTGATTGGTTGGTTGGCCGTAGAAAATCCGCCCCGTCGTTTCATGTTTGTGCTGTCTTGTGCCGTCCCCACATCATATATGTATGCCTAAAATTTGCCACAACACTCGAGTGGAGATATATATGGCATTGTGACGTCACCCCAAGCATATCTTCTGGGCGGTCTAAGATGGCGTTTGCCACCTTAGGCCTCCCTTCCGGAGATATATGTTTCGGGTCCCCTTGGGCTTACTTGGATGCGAAGGCAACCAAGGAGTTCCAAAGATGTGTTATTTTTTTTTTTTTTAATAATTAGAGATACAGTATACTATATTTATATAAAACTATAAATAATGGATATCAAAGATGTAAATGCTATAATTGCCGAAATCTCAAAGTTAAAAAATAACGGGGTAGTATTATCTGAAGATCTCGACTGTGACAGGATTGCCTCGGAATATGCAGACATAGAGTATCAGTCTAGTAAAGGTCGTTATGTTTTACCCAAGATGTACAGGCTCGTGAAAGGAATTCAAAAGTCCATCAATGCTTGTTTGTACGGTAACGACATTAATTTATTTATAAAGCTATTTAACACCGTTGAAGCAATACGTCAAAAGCTCGGCCAAGAATATCAAAAACGAGCTGAAATTAGTTCTAAGGTTCGTGATCTTAGAAAAATGTTAAACGAGGAAAAACCCGTATCTTAACCACGTGAGTGATAGGCTTTTCAGTAATTTTTATTAAAAATAAATTTTTTTTAGCGTTTTTTGTAACTACATTGGATTTTCTCCTGAAAGGATACTCAGCAGTCTGGACTTGCCCATGCAGCTATGTGCATAATGGATGATCTGGTCGTAGTAGCAAGTAATCACCGCGACGCCTCCATTTTCACGTAGTTGTTGTTGTTGCCGCGTCGTTAACACAAATCGTTCATCACCGTTCTCAGATATTACAATTCTGAAACCCCCAGCGATGTTATTTCTGAAACATTCACGGATAGCGTCGTACAGTTTAACCCTGTTGAAGATGGATACGTTAGCTTGATGGTACATTATTTAATAACTTATCTTTCAAATGTGATAGTTTCACATTTGAAAAATTAGTTCACAAACAATATATGGTAGGTGAATCGCTTACAACTAGATTAGCCCGAGAGCGGTTAGCAGCAATTAAAAAGTTTATACCGGTTCGAGACAGACTTCGCGAGAAACTTCAACAACGACAACAAGCGCAGACTGACTTTTCTGTGTCAAGTGAACAACTGTTTACTCCGATAACAAGTGCGACCAAAGATGTGAAAACAGCAACTTAACGAGCAATATACGGAGATATTCCTAAGGAAGGCAAGCGACGAGAAGTGCCTGTTCTTGGTGTGCTTGAAAAGATAGCAGCAGAGACCGGACAAACACGCGCAGGAATACAACAGCTATCCAGTGATATAAAAACTCAACAAGAGTATGAACGACTAGCTGATATTGATGATTCTGCGCCTGAACCACAACCTGTTGATGTCGTCACCCCAAGAGGTGTTTCCTTTATAGACAAACTCACCAAAGGAGCTATAGCAGAAATCAAACGACCTCAATTAATAAAACCCGAACATTATAAGATTTTTGGTAATTTTGCCGCCCAAAGCTTTCATTCCAGAAAAGACTTTTTAAAAGACGAGTATAAAAACAGTAGAATAAGCCGAGATGAATGGGCTGATTGGTTGTATAAAACGAATAGGGGGGTTGGCCGTTTAAATAAAAGAGAATTGGGATATAAAGAATTTAGAAGGGGAATTGAAGAGTATGATGAAACTGGTACAACTGAGAAAACAAGCGGAAAAGGATATTCGATTAAAAATCCAAAGGATTTCAACGCTGGAGTCTTTGACTCTACCGTGACACGCCCTGGTAACATTCTCAGTGATATATCACGGTTAGAGGTCCTCATCGGAGGGAAACGAGCCGGAAATAACTCACCGGAAGTAATTAATGAAGCAGCTGATATCTGTAGACGATTATTTGCCGGTGGTATCATGGACATTAATGTATATAGAGAACTCATTGCTGAATTAGTTGAAAATCACAGAGACGCCCTACGTTATGATGAAAATCTTATGGATGTAAGCGATTGATCATTAATTGAAAAACTACTAGTTTTATAACAAGATGATTATACACTACAACCATGATAAACCCGTAAGCGTCTACGTGGTGAACTCACGATTGCCTGTTTATAGAGCATATTACGGAGATGGTTTCGGCAATACCATTGCGGGGTTATTTACAAGAATGGCTCCCAAGGTGGCGCCGTTAGCTAAACAATTATCAATGAAAGCCATTGATGTTATTCGTGATAAGGGAATCAATTTCGTTGGAAATCTTGCAGGAAAGGCATTTTCTGCCGCGAAAGATAAAATAGCATCATTGGTGCGAAAGAAACCAGGAATGACTTCGTCAGTGGTGAAACCAGGAATGACTTCGTCATTAGTGCTGCCATCAACTACAGTGATGCCTGCAAAAATAAGCAAAGCAATAAATAGCGCAGTGGAAGAAAAACTAGCGCAATTGACTTCGTCAATAGTGGCTGCTTCGGTGACTCCGGCTTCACCGGTAACAGATAGCGCTATCATGAACGCGATAGCAGGAAGTGGTTTGAAACAAAAAAGAAATTCGAAGAATTTTCAACGACGATGATTACAAAGAGTTAAAACGCTAGCGTTAAACTCTTCGAGTTTCACAATTGAAAACGCTAGTAATGTTATAAATGTTTAAACGAACAGCTGATCCCGCGTTAGATATGGAAGCCCCAGTGCGCAAGGACGATTCCGTCCGCGATTATCAATACTATTCCTATCATGCAATACAACCCTACCTACGATCGCGAATTGAACTTCAAGTTCAAGATACCAGTAAATACTTTTTGCCATGTGAAGCATTTATTGAAATTGAGGGAAAACTTGTAACAAATGTTGCAGCTGATACCCCATATGCAAATGATTCAAATATCCGAGTTGGTTTTGTTAATAATGGCATAATGGCATTATTTGAAAGTGCAAGATATCTCATAGATGGAAAGAAATTGAATCAATAGACCGCGAGGTTGATGTTGCAACAACAATAATCGGGCTAGCAAGATACTCCGATGATTATACAAGATCGGCTGGTCCATCTATGATGTTTGCAAAGGATACTACAGATAACGCTGACCACCTTCAATACATTAAAGTGTTAACACCGCAAGACACTTCAGTTGATAATCAACGAGAAGCAACTAATCCAGAACGTCGAGCTAGACCCGGAGCTGCGTTTGATATTCTCGGAGGCGTTAATGGTAATTTCAATTTAGGATTTGCAACACGAAAATTAGCATTGCAAGAACAGCAGCGATATTTTTCATGTGCGATTCCACTCCATCATATATTTGGATTCTGCAGAAATGTAAGAAAAGTCATCTATGGAGCCAAACACACAATCGCGTTAGTGCGAAAAGGCAATGACAATGATGCAATTTGGCGTACTGGTGCCGATGAAGGTAAAGTTGTTTTGAGTAAAATAGTATTATGGATGCCAGTAATGACCCCATCAATTACCACGGAAGAGCGGCTACTTCATTTATGGAAACAGGTGGTAAATCATTGCTAAGTTGGCTAACAACAACGACTGATGCTAAAGAGGATAATGTTAATGGTACATTTACATGGCACCTGGCATCAAAACAAGGCGTTTCAGCTCCACGTCATATATTTATAGCGCTGCAGAATAGGAATCGATTAGGTTCCCAAGAACGCAGTCATATGATATTTGATCGGTTAGGGGTAAGTGAGGTTTCACTGAGAATAAACGGACAACAAGAACCATCTGAGGATATACAGCTTAATTACGGAAACAACCAGATAGCACGTGTGTATCATCGGATGCTGTCATATATGGGTCGTGATCAAAATGTTGATACTGGTTTGCAAATATCGCAACTCGATTTTAAGAACTTTTATCCAATTTATTACTTTTCGCAGGAACATCTTGATTTAACAAGGCAATCCGTTGTTGACATACATTTTAGGGCTCGTATAGATCCTGATGGTGTTGACTATAGAGCGGTTGCTGTTATTCTCAGCGACAAATCAATGTTGTTAGAAGGGGCTGGCGGACGAATGAGAGTAGTTGATGCACCAGTGGAAAATATGTAAATGAAACTTGAAAAGTTTCCAATTAGATCAATTGAAAGCATAAATGTGTTTTACAATAAAATGACATATAGTGTTGTTAGTGTCAAGCTGACTGATGGTCAGGTCAAGAAATTGCGATCAAAATCCGCTAAAGAATGTGGAACAACAATAACGTTAAAACCAGCTCAGATGTCCGGCGGCACACATAAAATATCATTAACGGATCGTCAAATAAAACATTTCAATGATGCAATGAAAAATAAGCGAGGAGTTCAAATAGAATTTTCGAAGGCTGCAGTCGCCAACATGATAAAATCAGGTGGTATATTTCCATTGTTAGCTGCAATACCAGCATTGATTGCAGCGGCTGCCCCAGCGGTGGCGAAAGCGGCAGCGTTGGGAGCCGTTGGTACCGCGACAGGGATGGCGTTGAAAAAGGCAACTGGGAAAGGATATAAAAAAAAGGGAAAGGGGTTGTACCTACCAGGAACCCCGTATTCATGGTACAGCGGAAATGGTCTAAGAAGAATACCAGGAACGGTTTATTAGTTGAAAGCCCAATTCTCCCTATGTCCAATTTTGATTTAATTGATACTGCTAAAAAAAATAGCGATAAAAAACTTCAGAGGGGTTTTTATGAGAGATCAATTACCGAGAAAACCTAAACACGTTGAAACCGGAATCATCAATCTTGATAACAGCAGCGGATCGGGAACTCACTGGGTTGCATACGCGATCGATCCGCGTGGGATTGTCTATTTCGATTCATATGGGTTAGCTCCGCCAAGCGAGTTTATGCGGTATATAAATTCTTCGATGAAACTCAAAGAGTTTCCGATTTTTTATTCCACGCTGCCAACACAACAATTAAATGATCCACCGATATGCGGCCGTGAAGTATTAAATGTCCTCGCGGAGATTTCATTAAAATCCTTTGGATCTCCGTGGAAACCACCTCATATTTTTGCAAACGAATACACGAGTGGGAAATTACAAGGTAATTTTAGAGAATCAATAAATTGAAAATACTAGAGTCTTTATAATAATGATCGATATTTGGGGACAATCTCTGTCAATGTCGGAACCCACCGCGGAAACATCTGCGGGTTCTATCGAAGAAGTAAAAAAAATAATAGAAGATGAAATCGCTGAGACGTTAAATTTAACAAGTGTTGACCCGAACGAAATAGTTGTATTTCAAGATAGCCAGGGTAAATTGAAAAGCAGTAATATATCCGTGAATGACATTTTGATACGTCATCGCGCTGCCGCTGAAAACTCTATTGCACTGTATTCCAACGATGGACAACTTAAACCAGGCGCACTTGTGTCTACGATCACCGACTCGATTGCTACCAAAGAACGTGAGCTGAATGATCTTATACGAGGTTATAATAGTTTTCGCAAAAATGTCGTACATAAATTCTTTGGAACCCCGCTTGTGGTTGGCATGACTCTCGCTGAAATCAAAAACTATCTATCGCTATTTTTTGCTAACAAGGACGCGGGAAGGATGATGAATGAAAATGAAATCAAGGCAAATTATCTCGATATTTACAACGATATTTCTAAACTAATAGAAAATCTTGAAAAGGTACAAAAACCTACTAACGACGTCATTGTTAAGTTTTTTGGAACCCCGCTTGTGGCTGGCATGACTCTCGCTGAAATTAGCGAGTTTATCGGCAAGCATACTCACAATGCCTACATCGCTAATAGTTTCTTTGGTGTCCCAGCTACATCTACAATGACTCTCAAAGATATTAATATGTTTATGGTGAGACAAACAACACTTAATACCATCGTGGATAAATTTTTAGGGAGAACACCTGTTTCTGAAACCACATCGTTGACAGGCATGACTCTCGCGGAAATTAAAAGCGCTATTGACGAACAAAAACCCACCAGTGAAATGGCTAAAAATTTCTTTAGAGGACCTGAAGGTTACGATACCACTACGACATATTTTGACCTCACTAGTGATTATAAACTCCGAGTAGATATGGAATTTAGCTCCTTTTTGATTTTATTTTTTAAACGCCGCAATAAAACGTTGATGAAATATACCGAAATCGATAAAACCTATTCCGACGTCATTGACGATATTCTTAAACTAAAAGAAGATTTTAAAAAGGTACAAAACCCCACCAACGACGTCGTTAGTAAGTTTTTTGGAACCCCACTTGTGGCAGTCATGACTCTCGCTGAGATTAGCGCGGCTATCAATAAGATAAAAATTCCACATAGTGTAAGCGCCGTTAATAACATCGTATACACAGTTGATAGTGGGACCTTTGATTGGATCCGAGGAAATGAAAATTATCTACGTGTTGGACACAGACATACTGGTGTACCAGGTTGCTACCGACTTACAATAATACATCACCGTAAATTTGATTTGGGATTCAGCAACACAGGTATCAGCGGTGTTAACACGCTGACATATATGCTAGAGAAAATACCAAAACCTCCACCCTATATACCAATCCCGCTTACGATTACTATAAACAATTCCAACGAGTCTGTGATTAGGGAGTCGCTACCCTGGATAATATAATTTTTATACGGTATCCCCTCATCAGATCCTAAAACCGTTTCAATAATAGGATAATTGAAAACACTATCAGGTTTAAAATAACAACAATGACTTAGTCATCAACAATGACAGCGTCATCACAATATCGATTCGACACCGTGAAAGAGTTTTCCGCGAATTTGAAATCACTTTCTGAGCACTATCGTGAAAAAATAAAGAAATACCGCAGAAGAATTACCGCCATCGATGTAACTGTGTACTCGGTGTCTGGTGTGATGGCCAGCGCCGGGGTTATTTTGTCGACGGTGACCATGATGGCTCCGATTGCAGTTCCAATTGCTATCTCCGCGGCAACAACTATTGCAGCAGTCGCCAACGCGATAACTAAAAAATTATCATCGTGTTCTCAGAAAAAAACTCGCCGATTATACAGCTCGGTACCGGGTGGTATTTGACACGTACTCGAAATTATCCGAGTTGATCTCACTGTCAATAGATAATTCGTTCATATCCGATGTTGAATTTTCCACTATGACCCAGTTGTATAACTCCGCGATGTTGAAATTGGAAATTGAAGACAGCGTTAACAATAATGTCACTACAATTCAACGAACTGCAACTGCTTCAACGAATCGCGGAGAATACCACTCCGATACAAACAAGCATGATATCAATAACATCAACGAAACCCGAGTTTAGTGTGAACTTTCCTTCTCCGATTCCAGTGCGTGAGATCGCGCTGGCAAAATTACGAGTATATCATAGCTGGCCTAATATCAGATCGGTTGCATTTGGTGGTCAGCAACCCAATAACGCACTGGTGTTCTCGTATAAGAATAATTCCGATGGTACTCCAGAGTGGGAAACTGTTTCGTTATGGTCACTCTATTCGTATCAAATTAAGCAAATCAATGCTGAAATTCAGCGTAGAATAAAATCAATCACTGGAAAAGAATCAAAAATAGCTATTAATCTTCATCAACCGACGCTCTCGTCGTCGATCGAAATAAGCACAGAGGGATACATTGTAGATATCTATAACAGCTCGTTAAGAACAGTGTTAGGATGGCCTGAAAAGCCACCGGAAAAATCCACCGCCAACTTAACCACAGACGTACAATCATATCATGAAATAAATCCCAGTTATCGAGATAATTTATCTGATATAAGAAAAGGAAGAATCGGCGATAGATTTATATTTACCAACAAAGACACATTGCAATGGGATTTTATCATTAAAAGAACAACCGACTCATCTGTTACTATTTCATTTACGCTAAATGACATCCGTGGTTATTTTAATGAAATTAAACAATTATATGAAACACAACTTGAACAACTACGGCAAACAAGATCGCAGAAACACGTTGAAATAATAAATCAACTTATATCTGACATGGAATATATCTATGAACTAATTATTCAAACAATAATTAATGACAACAGCGACAGTAAACAACGATTCCTAACCGATTACAATATCACAGAAGACAATCTACGTAATTTCAAGTTTCCCAAATACAACGCTGATGAACTAGCAAGAATTGTTAGAACCGATATCAAGGCGCTACAAAAACCAGATTCAACTGTCCTCCTCAGGTATAATAATGATCCAGATGGTGGTGGTAGGCATATTGCACCGCACAATGTAAATATTTCAGCGGTGATTGCTCTCAATTTAGTATGTGATGTTATCGAAGGAAGCTATCAAATAAATTTAGAACGATCAAATCAAGCTCAGCAGGGATATATTCTTTATTCGTTTGCACCAACAGCTCATCCAGGATTCCTAATTATTGAAAACCCAATTAATCCTGTCTACATGCGATGCCATAATAATTCGTTAACGAGAATTAATTTCCGACTCACCGACCAGTCAAATAATCTAATTGATCTACAAGAGGAGGTGTTAGCGATTAGTTTGTTTGTAAAGTCCTAAGGACTTCCATCATAAAGACTCGATCAAATATTTGGTTGAACTCGTAAATGACTTTTGTTAACCAGAACTGAAAGTTCCAGCAGCAGAGAGGGTTGATGACCACATCGTTGCGACCAAAATTGACTGAAAAATCGTAAAGTCTCCGTTTGCTAAATGGAGACTTATTTTTTTTGGTTAAAATAAAGTTTCGTAGGAAGCATTATTTTTGCTTGAAAACGTGGTCTGTTCACCCTCTCTGCTGCTCGGAATCAAACTTTATTTTTTGCTGAATCAGACTAATAAAATCAATACATATTTCATTATCTTGGACAATCTCATTCAAATGGTTATGGTCACTCTATTCATATTGGGTAGAACGCTGCTTTGTGATTTCAACTCTAGACAGATTTGAATCTGACGTCATCAAACACTGGACCCATCATGTACAAAACCTTTCTGACGTCATTGAAACGCTGGACACATCATGTACAAAACCTTTTTGACGTCATTGAAACGCTGGACACATCATGTGCAAAACCTATCTGAGCTTCATATCATTTTAAAAAGCTGGACATTATTCAACAAGTTTGATAAATGTAGTATTACATCATTACCAATTAATTTGAGATTCTTTTTATTACATTTTTTATTTCAGTGGAAATTATTTAGATAAAAACAAGAACGAATCATTTCGTTCATTCTGACAGATGGTGCACCTTTCATTTGTTGTGCATAAAATATAGTCCCGAACAAAGTTGAACTAGGAAAATTAGATTGTACTTATTACAAACTATAAATCAAAGAAAACGCTTCCATCCTAATAAACATAATAATAATAAACAGAACATTCATAACGACAAAATCATTTTTCAAAACAGAATGATCAATACAATTCCATGCCACATTCTTTGAGACGGTAAACAGTAGGCCTAGATTTTGCTAATTTTTTGGTGAATTAGGAATACTGGATGCAGACATTCCCACATTTACTGCAATGCATTTGAGACCGGATTTGCATTTTTTCCCTGGAACAAGAAACTGTACAGATGACGTAAACAAATTTGTTTCAGAGTCTGATTTGCATCCCATATATACTGCGCAATGATGCTATGGATGGATTAAGTTCTGTCAGTTAGCAGTCCTAATTACGTCTAAATTCTTCTGTGAACAGAAGTACATGTATTTACTTATGTAAATTAACATTTAAACCATGCATGTATACACAGTGGATTCTATGTTACAGACCGACCACTCCCCCCTCCCGCCACCAAGTAAGCGATACCCATAGTTTAACTTCTTATTGTTTTTCATGTCTTGTAGTTTTACGCTATTTTTCTCATTATGATATCGCTATACATGACATTACAAACCCCTGTCGGGGTAACTTGTCCATATTCAGACAGCCGAGATAATTTTATCTCAATTGTCTTTCGCAAGTCGGGTTCAAAAATGGCCGCCAATTTTTTTTTTTTCTTCAAAACCAATCACTCCAGAAGGCGTGGCTAAAAAGGTTGTCCCACAATTCAGCCAATCAGTAAAGAGGATACTGCACAATCATATCATAGGCTTATCTGGACCAATCAGAATCACACAAAAATGATATATTAACATATGGTAATATAAAAAATATGTAACTGCATATAATTTAGGAAACCTATTCCTACTATGTGATAAAAATGTATATCAGTTGATAGAATAGTATTCCGTCGATCGATTGGCATTAGATTTAGTCGCAGTTTCAAAGAAACGAAAAATGTACCAAAATATTTATAACTTTTCTCAATATCCCATCGTAGGCATGGGTACTTGCCTCCAGTGTGTGTGTGTGTGTGTGTGTGTGTGTGTGTGTGTGTGTAAATGTGCCTGCATATATCTACATATGTAGATGTATATGAGTGGCTGTCAATACATAATTATATATTACCTGACTAGAACACCTAGAGGATAATCTCTTTCTTCCCTATACACACGGAGATGCTTGAAATCAATATGGTGAGGACATCTACCCTCCGCCTTCATCAAAAGGTGTACATCTCGGGTGTCGAACAGAAAAGCAATTGTTTGACCCAGGGCTTTGAAAAAAAACATCCTTCCATTTTGTTCAAACTTCTGTATTAAAATGTGATGAGCTTTTGGTCCAAAAACCTGTATGAAATCCTTGATGCAACCTGTAATTTGTTAAACATAGTACTGATTAATTTCATACGTTTTCACGATTTTCCTCATGGAAAATATCGACACGGACTTATAAGTGACTGGAGAAAGAATTTGCTTACCTGTAAATTTGCTATGGAAGAATGATTGTTCCCTAGTGTGCACACTGGCTGCATGATGGCTTCCCCTTCTAACGTGAGTCCAGCGGCGTGTCGCATGATAGTCCACAGCTATCACGCTCAATTGACGTTTCCTTGACGTTAGACCAATTGATCTTTTTTTGTGGACTGTATACTCAACGTTGACCTTCCTGATTCCAATACATCTTCGTAAATTATTATGGAGATGTGATACTATTGCATGCACTCTGTGCGTTATGTTACCGCAAAACCATGCCTTTGCATCTGCATACTTTTCTCTGGCCAGTGATATACTTCTCGTAAGTACCTGCTGACCATAATTCGATGACGAAATGCAAACTTTGCTCTGACTATGGTCTGTTTTATTTGGGAATTCGTTCTCATTCTTATCCTGAAACTGCATATACAATGACTTTAGTATTTTTGAAGCCAAACATTTGCTTGCTGTCAAAACCTGTCTCAGCATTGTAAAGAACTCTGTTACAAATGTGCCCTGTTTCATATTCATTGAACCATGTTGGTTTAGATTTTCCTTAGCTTTGTCTTGATTTACATTACAATTCATGTTGAAGCGATTTTTATGCATTACATAGAAATTTTCCTTGTCTTGATGTTTTCCCAGGCAAGCTGATGCACGAAATTTGCCCCAACTATATCGCGTTTTTAAGTTCTTGTCAAATTTTATGTATCTACATAAATATTTAATTTTCTTGTGAAACAATTTGCTCCGATTGTTTGATTTTACAATGCCACAGAGTCTTCGTACTCGATAATTCTTGCTATTTTTCTTAATAAGATACTTCGTGTTAATCCTTGCTGCTGTTAAAGACTCGTATGTATCCATGGAGGTTCCAAGTGGAGCTCCATTCGTCAATTTCAAGAATGTTCCCAGAAACTTCCCATCGCAATGATGACAATCCTTCCAATTGATAAAAAACCACCTGAGGATCAGATATAAACTAATGCAGACAGCGTTTATAAAGGACAGTATCAAAATAAATCCGATGTTGCAGTTCATGAAAATGTCATCCATGGTGGTCTCCAAACAAAACGAAAAAACTGTTATATGATAGCAGTATCACATAAATTATAGGATATTTAATTTACTGGTGCAAACGAAACTAAAGGACAATATTGCCTGCAACTTTTTTTATCTTTCAGCGGATTATTTCTTTAGTGATCTTTTAAAAAAAAACATCATTGCTGAACTCCAGAAATGGAATACACATGATAACGTCAAAAGCTATGTTTGCACCTGGGTGACCTGTTATTGTTCTTGCCTAGCTTCCCTGTTGTATGTGGAGTATTGACCGTTTGCTGACGCTTGACCTGGCAAACCACTTTATTTCTTGGGTCAGTTGAGAGCCGAAAGGACTTAGATTTCAGGAACTGAGTATTAAGTATTCAGTAAACATGCCTGTTGAGTTAATTTTAATAACAGTACGGGTCATTAATTTATCTAGCCTGTGTACAGATCAGCTTTTGCGGCTTTTGTTGTTTGTTTCTTTGTTTGTAAACTGATCAAACGTGACAGTGACACAGATTGTTCACAACGACAACCAACCTCATCTCTGTAAGGTTCCAGTTTAATAAAATCAAAATTTAAGACGTTAATCAAAAAGCAAAATTTAATCAGCCTTTAATGTTTTGTAACAGATTTAAACAGCGTGTAATGGGTTTTAAAAGCTTCTATTGGTGGATCTTTTCGCATGAAGTGATGGTCCAACGGAAGCAATATTTTCCACCAAACCCATATGTAAAAGATGGAAGGAATGCATTATCATAGTATTTCAACGTAACTTTTCAAAGTCTGACGTCTACTGTAATCCAGCTTCTCGTGTATCCCGATCTTCGGCAAATGAGCAATTTATTTTATTTGGTATAAAAATTGAATATCAGGAAGACAGACGGAAAGATGTCAAACAAAGACACTGCCTGCGGGCGAGTAGGACACAGCTGAAAGTTTATCTACCTACAAGGAAATATTATCAACTGTCAGAATTAGACCTAGGTGAAAAGTCACTGTTTCAGTTCTTAGTTTGAATGGAATAACTGTCATTTACTTACAAGAGCTTTAATTGAAAGTGTGTTAAATGCATCCATAGTTGATTTTTTGAACGTAAACGTAGAAATGAACTGCATTCTGAAAGCAAATGATCTACCGTCTGTACAGGTTGATTTCTTGAAACCGGTGATAGCAAATTATAACATCTAAATTTTATTAACTTTTGGAAAAATAAAAATATACTATGCAACATTAACTTCATCACGATGAAATATTGACACTAGATGTCTGATATACACAACTTTTAAAAAGCATACGCTGACAAATGAATAGCTGCTATTAAAATCTAATGATAAAACAATTTACCTAAATTGATTAATCTCTTGTGTTTATAGCTACTGCACGTTTTGTTGAAACACAAAACGACTAGTCGGTAAAACCAGTTCATGAATTAAACCTAAATATAATATTTTCATGTGGGTTGAATCGATATTGTAATTACGCATTAGATTTAGTGTGTAATAAAAGATCCAACAAGGGCGCATAATTAGAAATGCAGTATTACTGAGAGATTGGGTTACAGTATTCGCCTAAAATAGGAAATTGTACGTACACCTTTGAAACTCAACTAATTTTAATTCGTTCTCATATTTTACCACAATATCATTGTTAACCTTATTTTTATCGCTACAAAGTTCCAATATTGACCACTTGATTTTCATTTATTACAAGTTCAAATTTGTTATTCCTTCACATCTGCGTGGGGGGGGGGGCATAACGAGCAAATGATGCAGGTAAAGAGGATAAACGCAGTAGGAAATCGTAATTGAGGCAAATTGAATTGAATAATACTTCAAAGACAATGTGACAACAATCCGCATTTAGCCTTTAGTTTTTCGTTGAAGTTTAACTTTGGTGCTTTTTCTAACATAGATTTTACTTTCAAGATTTTCGAGGGGCATGTTCTATAGAGATCATGTATGTTTTGCAAACATCTGCCGGACGAAGAGTCAAACGTTTCAGCCCCGTGGATTCCAAGACTTTAACTAAGTCTTTCTGCAAACGATTGCACAGAGAAAATCGTGTATAGTTGTTTATACTTGAAAAAATACGAGATAAATAAAGTATAAATCACTTAATCACAACGAGAAATTTCAACGTTAAAACAAATACACATGTATTCAAACTTACATCCATTATGATGGATCGCTCCTATCGCATAGTGGTTAGAGCCTCCGCCTCGAAATCTGGAAGTTGCGTGTTCGAACCCTGGCTGAGTCATAAGAAAGACTTACAAAAATGGTACTAACAGTTGCCTCGCTTGGCGTTCACCATTAAGAGGTTAGTATTGGGACTGGTCGGCCTGGTGTTAGGATAATGTGACTGGGTGGGACATCATGCTACATGTCTGCGGCATGATACATCAGTGCTAGATATCATTATAAACTGTCACACTGCAGACATTGTATAACTGAAATTTTTTTAGAGCTACGTTAACCATCCAAATCACACACACACACACACACACACACACACACACACACACAAATTAGATGTGTGAAAAAAGGCTGACATCACGATAGCTAAACTAAACTCGCAAATGCTGGTCTAATCATGCAATATTTGTACTCCTTTTGATGTTATCGTGTTAAATATCACCATAATGACTACCATTTTGTATGGGCTACGTGGTTAATTCTTACCAAATTCAGTATGGAAATTACAATCATAACAAGAAAATGCTGAATATAAAGAATTCGTATCAATTTGATTCTTGCAAAATGATGTGCTTTTTGTAAATGCAAACCCAGCGAAAATCCTCGGAGTGGTGTTAGGCGATGTTGCCAAATTATGAACATGTTACAAAGGATACCTCTCTAGGTAGTAGACTGTATATCAAATTAAAACTCTGTGTGTGTGTGTGTGTGTGTGTGTGTGTGTGTGTGTGATTTGGATTTGTAACGTACCTTTACAATATTTCAGTCATATCGCTACTATGTGTGGCAGTTTATAATGACGTTTAACTCTGGGGAATCATGCCGCAGACATGCAGTATTATGTCCCACCCATTCACATTATGCTGACACTAGGCCGATCAGTCCTAATACAAATTTGTTAATGCTAAGCACCAAGCAAGGCAGCTGCAAGTACCATTTTTATGTCTTTGGTATGACACAGCCACATCAGAGGGGGACTCTTTTTAGGCCCCATTAGGCCACCGGAGCGGTCCATTAAAGTAAACCAAGGATATAACTCCAAGTAGATATGAATTGGAAATTTGCCTCAGCATGTCTTCCTGTACGTTAGGAGTTTTAACCCCACCCCCACCCGCCGGTGTGGTTGGGGCAAACATATATTTATCATGAAACCTTTAAAGTGTTCTTCGATTCCATACAGTACACATGGGATGACCCAAAAATCTCTATGCCAGACATGTCGAGACCACATCCGTCGCCTCTTTGATTAGAAAGGCCGATAATATACCATAGGCAAATGTGTCATATGTTTCTTGTTTAATGTTGCCGTGACCATACAGGTGGGCATACTGATGAATTCAGTTGAATATACGTAAATATTCCTGAAAGCCATCCAAGATATATGTCTGATGCTTTTAAGGTTCGATCTCTTGCTACAATTGACAAAGACATCATATAATCGCTATAGCTAGAAGATGGTGGGAAAAGACATTATTGTTTGTCGGGAGAATCGGCCATCAGGTTGATGGGTCAAAGAAAAAATTGTCTTACCTTATGATAATTGAGTCCCCTCTTGTGCTGTACTTGCTGTAACTTTCGATCAATATTTTTCACGCTTGTTACACAACGGCTGAATTTTCAACAAGTAAAAAAAATAACAGAGATTGATAAGAAAAACAGGCTATATCCACCGGATAGTGTTTCACTCCTTAATTAAACAATACCCATTTTAACCAAATAAAACTCTCCCACAGCTAAACCACAATATATGCTGCGAAGAATATAAACATCTCTCTAGCCTAGATGTGTCGTTATAAGAATGTATTTTTTGCTAGCGGCGCATATACTTCATTCTTAAGTAGGGATTAAATGGAGATTTTAGACCCTCGAGCCCTGAACAGACTGGAGACACTAGATATTCAGTTAATTTAAGTGACAGCATTACCGTATTATACCTGCTAGTTCTAATGATGCATTCGCACCTTTAAACTTTTGGCTGCAGTAGACTTGGATATGCTTACATTTGGTATATACGTAAAAAGCTGGAACAAAACTGTGAACGGAAATAGTAATAGTTGATGGATTACTATTGCAAATCTGAAGGCGATATTGAATATCGATAGCGCTTGAGGCTGCTACGTTTCTTTCAAAAGTGCTAAAACTGCAGACAAGAACAAGAGTGATGGCGTGTTTTTATGGCCAACCTCTGTAATGCGACAGAACATTTTTTTCAAAGATCGCATGGTTTACTGATTTTGTGATATTATTGATATTGGTCCTTTAATTCCCCAAAGGAAATGTTACTCCCGATGCCGTTCCACCAAATATCACGTCGGCATTCTAGCAGCATTAATGCCCACAACCACCGATGGGCAGTTCGTTTTGTTTCAACAACAGCGGAGATATTACAGTTAGCTGATTGCTGGTTGGCTCAGGGTGGTTTGTGCACCCCATATTCCTCTGTGTCAATTTGCTTTGAATCCTCCTCCTTTCATCATATCACAGTTCGCGTTGATTCTCTTCCACCATTAGATTGCACTCCTTGTAGATGTCAACTCTTTTTGCAAGCTCCGTCGATGCTCCATAGTCATCCGCTATTGTGAAATCGTTAGATGTCACTGTGATTTGTACTCATTGCCTATTGCCTCCCCTACGGCTTGCTCGTGATCATGTTTCCTCTAAACAAGTTGCACATATGTCAAACTGTACAATCTAAAGATAATTATAATAGCTTACATTAGGGTCGGCTCTGTGTCGACATTGTGGACCTAGTGGTAATGGCGGCCTTGGAGGCAATCTAGGCACAAATCTTTTGCCCGAGACGTTAAGTGAAACGGTAGTAGTGTTATCATGTCTCGTTATGGCTTTTGTATGCGTATTAAGTGAGATGCCAGCGTTCTATCGCCGCGTCGACCGTCTATGCCAGTGAAGTAATATCCGGCTCCAAGAAGTTAATAATTTCGTTGTCGCTGCTGGTTGTAAAGATATGATACCATTATCCTGCTACAAGTTATTCCTGAGAGTGAAAGCCCTGGCCTTATGCCTTTAGGCCATACGGCATATAGCTGGTTGTCTTGTGCTGAATCCATACGATGATAACAAGATACTTGCATTGCTGTAACCTCATCAAGTGACTTGATTGTGTGGGCCGTAAAGTAAAATATACTTAAGTCGGTTCTAGCCATGCTAACAACCTGAGGCAATGTATTGTAGAAAACGAAGGCAAACATTGCGATGCGGGGACTAAACAAATAAATGTCATGCAGACTCTAACGTGTTCATCGTTGTGCGAGTAATAGTGTTAGTTTGTTTCAATGGTGATAGTGAACTCCATCATGTTAGCTGATGTGTATTTTTCTTCTAACATCTGTACTGAGAGCTCGTGGGTGTCCTCCTCATTTAATATGCGCCAATATGTGTTTCAAGGAGAGAATATACATATATCCCCTTAAGGCTATATGCCGTATGGCCTAAAGGCATAAGGCCAGGGCTTTCACTCTCAGAAATAACTTGTAGCAGGATAATGGTATCATATCATGAATATTCCCATTTGTGTTAATCTAATTATTGTGAACATAAATCAACGTGATGTTGATATATGTCAAGGGATTATCAGTTACGTACCTTCCTGGGGTTAAGTCATCGATGCTAAAGAGCGGTCATAGAAAGATCAACTTCAAATTTGGAGCAGCGATGGTGATGTCGACCCGCCCGATATTGCATGAGGATACTCTAATATTTCTGGAACAGAAACCTGTATTACTCTTTTGATTTTGTTTGTTTGTTTGTTTGTTTGTTGTAATACTCATCAGGAATACAGTGGTTTATCCATAAACTAGCGCTGACATGCATTGTTACAGACCCCAGAAGAAGTGTTGCGTCATGCTCAGATGCGCTGATTTGGTCGATCCTTAACATCTTTTCTAAAACCACAGGCACAGCGAGATAATTGGTCAATATAGCATAGATCGTGCTAGTATTAGTGCAGAATAAATATTTTGTCGGAAATATAGCATCGGCAATGAGCACATATCCGGCAACAGTTGTTCAACATGAACGTATATGCGGGATAAAGACTCAGTCAGAAACGATACTTTTCTCGACGACTTCGAATGTGCGCGTTGATCCGATAATTATGGGCAGAGCTTTATCTGGCAGCGATTTTGATTTTCTTTTATCCATTATGGAGTTTGGTTTATGTCTCGGGGATGGAGCGGTGAGAATGGAGGCTACAGTGGTTACATGTTCGTCGCAGTGAAGGCAGTGTCCTCGCAGATGACACGGTTTATCATCCCGAGCCGCTCTAAGTCGGCTGTGGAGCCTTCCTCGTAACGCACTGGCGTCCTGAGAAATTATTGAGTAGCTCATCCTTGGCAGCACGATGGTTTTAGTTCCACATGGTCTCTAATACTGGGATCGTTTTAAAGCATTTCATTTACGCGTCTGTCTTTCATTATTTTTTCGGATATGGCGGCAGTTTTGTCAGCGCGCGTGCGCACACACACACACACACAAGCACACACACACACACACACACACACAGAGCCACGCTGAATTATTGGCTGCGGCACATGTATGTTTCCATGCGAACCTGAAGTTCCTAGTTTTGTGATCTGGCTATTATGTTGGAAGAAACCAGCATACTGCTTATGTTTACTTATTGGTAAAACAAATTATTATCGCTTAAACGTATTGCATTTATTCCCTTTTGTTATTATAATAGGATAAAACTTGAAACGATTTGGTACGAATATAAGAATAAAGGAATGGAGACAGAACCACACGTTTGTCTGAATGAAGGCAGGATCGAAGAACAAGAATATATGAAGAATAGGATACACGGAGGTCTGAACGATTGAACAGTTAAAGGGATGATGCACTATCTATTAGGGATGAGAGATGAAGAAAAAAAGAAAGAAGAACGAAGGGAGAATGATAAAGGAATGAACGAACTTTGAATAAGGACAACAACAAAACAAGAGAGTTAGAAAGAAGAGGAAAGAAAGGAATAAAGATGACATGCATGGCTACGCTCTACAAATTCATGCGTTGCTTATGATTTGGGGTTTTAAAAAGGGTCTTCCAGGATTTCACTGGTTATCCTATTTTTTTAAAACTTGTGTATATTAGGTATTGTTAAAAGGCCTCTTAATATCATTCATTTTGGTCTACGGCTGTAATTTTGTGTCATAGTGTATACCTTATTTAGATGTGCACCTATTTAAAAACGACTTGCTCCACTTTTGTTCGTATTTCCTTCTTCGTCCTCAATTTAAGTTGTAAAAAGAAATCAGCCAATATTTTAAATGACGTTTCAAAAAGCTATATTTTGTTCTTCACTCCTTGTACTTTCATGGGTTGGTTGTTTTCATCGCATTGAAGCAGCATTGTTGATCAGCTTTGTTCTTAGATCGTGAACGATTTCCACGATTTCCACAACTAAAACACATAAAGAATGTGCATGATGAAAGGCCAACATTCTCTCTACTGTGCATGTTGCTAATGCAAATAACTTCACTTTATGCATATCTCCCTATCAGAAGTACACAATATGTGTTGTGTGCCAAAATATACAATACTTCCCATCCTCATCAAAAAAGAATCTTGATGGGTTACATATCACGATGTTTGGGGATTTTTACAGCTTATGTGAAAGGTGTTTGGACTATTCTAAAGACATAATCCTAGACGGATCTCCACGGTGCATGTAGCAGATGCAAACAACCGGTCACTGTCAGAAGTGCTTAATATTTGTAGAACGCAACATATGAAACGAGATGAATTGCCATGTTATCTTCGTTTTTCAGACACCACGTAAATCTTCTCCGATACGTGATTTTTGTGGGAAAGCAAGTGCCATTTTAACACCATTGCTGGGCTATTTCATCTACGATTCCGATTTCACCTGTGATCCCTAGAATCCAGCACCTTGCATAGCCTGTTCTGTTGGGCCACTCTAACTAACCGCATGACAATTGTTAATAATCCATAGGTTTCTCATTACCAACCGGAACTTCTCGCAGGGTTGTAATCTGTACCTAAAACGTTTGTACTTGATCCTTTAGGATTCGACCTATTGGACCTACGCATTAGATTAGACAACCTAAACGGATGCTAATCGCCTGAAATCTCATTTAGGCTTCGGAAACATGAACGCACCTACTAATGAGATCACTTATTCTCACCCATGCAACATATAAATTAGGTTGTTTTGTTCTGGTTGTCTGATTGACTTAGTCATGTCATGTCAATCGTAATGTCAACGCACTAGGAACTACCTTCAACAACAGATCAACCTCTTCCAGGCACACATGCTATACACATCACTTGCAAGGAAAACCAAACTCTATCCAGAAATGTGTTATAACAGAGATGTGTTCTTCAAATTTTGTCATAATGCTCCAAACAGCCCCATTTGAACCAAACACGGTAAACAAATTAATATCCATACACTTACCAGTCAGAGGGGTTTATTCATCAGTCAACATGCATTGCCACAAGATTTCGCTGTAAACTGTCATTTCACTGGTAATATAACACTTGCCATACATCCACAAAAGGCAATATTATTTTTAATTATATCACGAATTAGTTACCTACCACATAACGTTTCCTAAATTGGGTCTGATGTTGAAAGTAACCAGGTTAAACATATGAAGTACTTATTGTTTTTTTTTTCATAAGACATCCGTTAAATGTTATAACACAGTATTAATATCAAATGATTTTGTACTCTATTTTTCCTGCATAGAGCTCGTTTATGAAGGGGCGATATATCGATCCATCACCCTCATTAATATATTCGTATAAATGAGCAGTATTCTAATCAATAGCAGCATTTGGCAGGAGACGCTCATTATGCAATACGTAAAGAAAGCTTAAAAAGTAGAAATTTTGTTCTCGGTTTGGTTGTCCTTGTCTAAGAGCGGCATATATTGCTTGATTCCACTTAGATAATTATTCTAATTTTCATGAAAGAGTACAAAACCTGATGACCTTATACAGAGAGAGAAACAATAATAGTACCTGATGAATTATGTTTTGAATCTGCTAAGTAAATTGCAAAAGTGCTGGTTTTTTACAATTTAATTGGAGACAAAATGTAATTAAAATATTCTGTGTCTGTGTTTGTAGCAAGACAAAGAAATCAAAGTTGTTGGGTTACATTATTTGTCTCCCCATTCGGCATAGCTACGTGGGGAGACAAAATAATGTATCCCCTTGATTGTATTTCACTGTCTCGGTACAAACCCCAGTATGGATTATCTTATTCTCAGCTCGTACCCATCGTTCTTAATCGTATAGGCCCTAGACTTCTAACTAGACCTATAGTCGCTGGATCACTAATTTAACCCCAGTAACACCTTATATCAAGCCCATGCAAAATATATATCAATTCGATCACCTCTGTAAAGCTTATGCAACCGGCCAAAGGAATGGGGTCAATATCCATTCCCCACCCCCACCAGACAGTTATCAGATGGCTATTATTCATTACATACTGGAACACTGATGACTCCTTTTCATTTATAAGGAAGTAACGTGGGGGGGGGGTATCTTGAGGAAATTCTTGCCGACCAGAATTATGAAATACTTTTCAAATCTAATCTAAAACATACTCATAATTGACAAGCTTACCAAAGTACACATGGTCATATATTACTTCATTACATCTTCATAAGTCATCACATTTTCACAGAGTAATTACATCTCCATATAAATATGTAAAGTCATTACATATTGACAGTAATTGCAACTCTATTTAATGATATAAAATCATTGCATATTGACAGATTAATTACAACTCTATTTAATGATGTAAAGTTATTGCATATTAACAGTAATTACAACTACATTTAATGATATAAAGTCATCACATCTTCACAGAGGAGCGCAACCAATGGGTAGTACTCTGTCACCGAAATCATGCACCATTTGGTTGGATGTTGTTATTAAACGCTACAGATAATTCAAAACAATCATTAAACAGTACTTAAACAGTTGTTTGAGTAGATTGTCAAATGTACATTGAGTACATTAATATACAGAGTATTTGAATATGACGGATTTTATTGCGACACAGCTTGTATCTTTGCTTTATAAATTAAATGCATATATATCCCTAAAAAAAGTAATATTGAACCTTAAATCTTACATTGAAAATGTATCATTACTGCAGTGTAAGGCAAACACTGAATTCCCATGTATTCAATAATCTCGGCGATAATTAGTAGAAAATGCAAACCAGTGAAAACACCTTTGACTTTTTTAAAGTCAATTAGAGGAAACCACGAAGTTTAAGATACAGCAGGATATGTAATTGTTTCCTAGTAGTTGACATGGTTAAAGTAGCTGAAAGACTGAAGTATTATTCTAACTGAGTCTGAAGAATCAATTAAATAGGTACGAAATGTTGTGTGAAGTTGTACAGTAGTTTAATGTATCCAGTGCCGGATTACAAAACAAGCAGAGTTAGCACCGGCATATGGACCCTAATCTGGGCCCAACGCTTTTAGAGGCCCCGCGACAACGGATGAAAATAATATTGATAGGGAAAAGTTTGCTAGGAGGCCCTGAAGATTTCAACTGCCTTAAGGCATCCACAAGGTTTACTTCGGCACTGAATATACCGTGTAACACTTACTGAGCCAATATATCTATATTTTATTATTAAATTACAAAAATAAAATGCGTTGCCTAAGAAAAATAAAAATCGGCTTCTATGTATATCTAGTGGCAGAAAAAGAATTAGGTGTATCTACTTGTTCTAAAATCCATTACGTACAGCAGTGTTAGTACACTGAAATCCATTATGTACAGCAACGTTAGTACACCGAAATCCATTACGTACAATAGTGTTAGTACACTGAAATCCATTACGTACAGTAGCATTAGTACACCGAAATCTATTACGTACAGCAGTGTTAGTACACTGAAATCCACTATGTGCAGATGCGTTAGTACACCGAAATCTATTACATACAATAGTGTTAGTACACTGAAATCCATTACGTACAGCAGTTAATATTCTGAAATCCATTACTTACAGCAGTGTTAATCCAATTAAATCCATTATGTTAAGAAGTGTTAGTTCAATGAAATCCATAACGCACAGCAGTGTTAGTACACTGAAATCCATTACTTACAGCAGTGCTAATCCAATTAAATCCATTATGTTAAGAAGTGTTAGTTCAATGAAATCCATAATGCACAGAAGTGTTAGTACACTGAAATCCATTACTTACAGTAGTGTTAGTACACTGAAATCCATTATGTACAGTAGTGTTAATACAAATTAAACTCATTCAAATATATTCTTCATCATCAAAGTGTAGCGGCAGAGTAAATTAGAAATGACGGTATTTATATTATAGTGGTTCGCTTTACAGTGCATTCATAATTTCAAGTTATATACCACTATGAAGTTATTTGCTGCAAGGATTCGATACATGAAAGCATTGCCATGCAATAATGAGGTGAATTCCAAAGAAGCTAGTTACACTTTCCGCGTATCCAATTTATGAATTTAACATCAAGTTGGGTTTTTGAAATCGGGAATACCTGCAAACTGAACGACATGATATTTCACCTTTGTTTGTCTGTATCAGTTGCAACATTTGTTTACATAAACTTAGTCGGATGTTACTACTCAGGGCAGTTTATGTAAATATTTAGTACAAACAAGAAATAACGTCAATCTAGCTAATGAAAACAAAATTGGATAAATCCATTTCGTAATGACACTTATCAAATGGACGGAAAAATATTGACCTAATTGTCGTAGGTCACGAACCTTGACAATCTTACGGCTCTTAGCTTCTACGGAAATTGCGAATATATATGGTGGAAGCTTCAACATTTCACAGATAACAGGCCTAAAGTGTTCTCTAGAACTGAAAAGTGAGAAAATTATCTTGACATCAATCAGTTCTTCTACACTAACACCCTGTAACAATTTGTCAAAATTATATTTTAAAAATTCCAAAGATTACTACCATTTATTTCCTAAGGGTTAAAGTTTTTAGTCTGAGAGAAGTGGAGCAGGTGCATAAGGAAAAAAAAACTGATATAACTTTTATACATATATATATATATATATATATATATATATATATATATTTACATGCAAAAATTTCCCAACCTCCACACTCCAGCCACAAGGGATGAAGTGAAATTCTAATACTGTTGTGTTGTATATGTCACCCAAAAAACATTGTAATTAATTTTTTCACCGTGTAAGAATACCAAAACATTTATGTTTCACTTCACCTATGTCACAAAACCATGAAAAATTCACAACACAAAAATCAGAAATAAAAGCAGAATATTAATTGGCTAATTACATGAGACTTGATGAAAACAGTAAAAAAAATCTTTTCATTATTTAAAAACTCAATTTCACAATATGTAACAAGATATTGCAGTTTAACAACCATATTTTTGCATTTAGATCATCATCATTCATACAAAATGTTTAGAAGGATGACACTGTAACATCTATGATTAAAATGTTTATATAACTTTTCTATGGATGAAAATAAGATGTAATACTCACAATTAAATTTTTTGCGGTGAATAATAAAGGACAAGGAATTTTAGTCATTATTCCTGCAGAAGCTGAGTTGAGATGCAAGCAGCAAAGACAAGATCTGCCATTGTATAATGCAACAACAGCCAAGATATGTGTTTCTTGTTCAAGTGATCACATATAACAAACTGCCTGGATATCATGCTTTTGTGGATCTTGGTCTATAAAGATTGTAGTTAGAATAGACTTATAAATGAGTAAATATGGTAGTTATTTTTCTATTTATTATGTCTACCCTGCATATTACCTACTTAACATATCTGATATATTTCTTACTTAACATATCTGATATATTTCCTACTTAACATATCTGATATATTTCTTACTTAACATATCTGATATATTTCCTACTTAACATATCTGATATATTTCTTACTGAACATATCTGATATATTTCTTACTTAACATATCTGCTATATTTCCTACTTAACATATCTGATATATTTCCTACTTAACATATCTGATATATTTCTTACTTAACATATCTGATATATTTCTTACTTAACATATCTGATATATTTCTTACTTAACATATCTGATATATTACCTACTTAACATATCTGATATATTTCTTACTTAACATATCTGATATATTACCTACTTAACATATCTGATATATTACCTACTTAACATATCTGATATATTTCTTACTTAACATATCTGATATATTTCTTACTTAACATATCTGATATATTTCTTACTTAACATATCTGATATATTACCTACTTAACATATCTGATATTTTTCTTACTTAACATATCTGATATATTACCTACTTAACATATCTGATATATTTCTTACTTAACATATCTGATATATTTCTTACTTAACATATCTGATATATTTCTTACTTAACATATCTGATATATTTCTTACTTAACATATCTGATATATTTCTTACTTAACATATCTGATATATTTCTTACTTAACATATCTGATATATTTCCTACTTAACATATCTGATATATTTCTTACTTAACATAACTGATATATTTCCTACTTAACATATCTGATATATTTCTTACTTAACATATCTGATATATTTCCTACTTAACATATCTGATATATTTCTTACTTAACATAACTGATATATTTCTTACTTAACATATCTGATATATTTCGCACAATTCCCTATGAAGTCCCATGATATTTGGTCATTTCCATTGATAATTTCAGTCAATTCTTGTCCTATCAGATTGTCTCCATGACAACTTAATGTAATTCTTCAAGCGCCTTTGTGAACTTGAGAATTTTTATTAAGGACATTTTTAACTTCTTCTCCAAACACTGGTAGTAGAATTCCGGAGCCTGAAAAAGAAAATTTTCAATTAAATTTGACACAAGTTTATATGTTTCAAGAAATTACTACATTCAAACTTTGTGATAAAGTAATGGTTAACTTACTGGTACTAAAATATTATCTGGGTATACCTCTATATTAGTTTCATGTACTGTCACTTAAATTTGTATTTGTGGAACATGTACATGATCTAAGCAAACCGCTAACTAAAATGACTGGTCCCTTGTGCTAAATCATCAGCCTAAATTAGTCTAAAGTACACTATCTTTAGCAGCTATTAAAATATTGAAAAGGAAATTTGCCAGCCAAGATAATACTAAGTTCTGAAAGTCCAATGAATGAATTACCAAATATAAAATGCAAACAAGTTATTGGCTCTAGGCAGTTAAAAGACCAAGCAGAGCTAGCAGTTATTTTTAATGATGTGTATCTGAAGTAAGGGCAGGCTGTATACTCTATAACCCATATTACACACATCAGTCATACATCAAAATAAATGGAATTAAAAGTTCTTTGAAAAAATATTTAAGATGTACAAGGTCTTTTTTAAATAGCTAAAGTAATTAGTGAAGAAAACCAAGGGAAATTATTTTCCTTTCAAATTCTAACTTCATGTGAAATGCAAAACTAGAAAGCAATCTCTCTCTCTCTCTCTCTCTCTCTCTCTCTCTCTCTCTCTCTCTCTCTCTGTCTCTCTCTCTCTCTCTCTCTCTGTAGTCATATTTAAAACAAGATTAGTGATCAGTATTCAAAGTTTAATCACATATAAATCACATGGTAGACAGATCTAAATAATCAGGAAGCTCAAGGTAGGTTTTTATAATGACACAACAAATATGTATATGTCAGTAATAGCTAAAATAATCAAGAATCTCTAGAAGATAATCAGGAATCTATAGGTAGGTTTATACGGAGACATAATGATCTCAAGATGTGTGCGAAGCAAAAGGTATTTTATGCAATTTGTAACCGAAATTATAGGCATACACGAATTAAGGAATGTCCAAGTATTTCAAGGTTATCCCCATATAACAAGTTTTAATATAACAAAGTCATATCAAAAATGTTTCAGAAAAGGTTAATTCTTATCTTTGGCTACTGAGGAAAATCAAAACATACTCTGTTTCAGTATTGGGTATTTTGTTATAAAAGTTATACTCAGCCACACCTTGATTATTACTATGTAATGGGGGTTAATGCCTCTAAATTCAAACATGACAAAACTTTTAAGACTCCAAAGAAAAGCATGTCAGTTTTAATTCCAGATCAATTTATAGACAGATTTCAGGACACAATGATACAAACATTTTAACAATACAGGAAAGAATATTTCTTAAAAAGGTTAAATAGATGTATCCAGAGAAGTAATTCCAGCATGCTTACCTTATCTTTCACCAAGGAGATTATATTATGCCAAAGAAAGATTTGTTTAAAATGCTTTCAATATACTGATCCACTGGTATAGAAAATAATTCCCAGTGACATAAGGCAGGTTCCTAGTATTTGTTCTTTTCAGAATAGATGAAATTGTAACACAGTTGAACAGTTCTAGTAATATAAAAATTGCATTCTTTGCTATACTCATGCATCATTTACATAAGTTTTCAATACAGGATGAGAATTATATTTTATTCATGTTTATGTATTCCCCCAATGCTTGTCCATGCATATGTTCACTTAAAATTCTTTAGTGTCAAGCTAAATTGAATAAATTATGTTGTATATACTGTATTTATTTTATGCTCAGCAGTTATTATTATTATTATTATTAGTATTATTATTATTATTATTATTATTATAGAAATATATAATAAAATTGCTAATCTCTCACTCTGCAAAATTTGAGGCTACCTGGGTATATGTTTTTCGTCTCAAGAAAGTGTATCACAATGACATGCTATCCATGAAAATGTAGAAGAATGATTATATATTATATCTGCTTGCTAATATTAGTTATATTATGTAATATCTTGTTTTGAATCTTACCTCTTGTCTCATATCCCTTAGCTGCAGCAGAAGTTTCCCATCAAACTGATTAAAGGTAGGGATGCATCTAATGAAAAAAAAGACAGAAATTAAAATAAGGAAAATCTATAATGCTCTTCATGGCAGCCACATAAAAGTGCAACACGCTATAAATGAGGTCACCAAAACTATAATCATCTCAAAATGGCATCAACTTTCATGGGAACATGGTATACTGTAGTGTTTTTCAGTGAGAGACCATTTTACAGCTAAGAAAAATTGAAGTGAGGGGCTATTATATACTTAAGTCAGGAACTACTTTAAAGTGAGGGTCCATAATATGGTCAGTAAATACTTTAAAGTGAGGGAACATTATATAGTTAGGGAATGCTTTATAGAGAGGGGACATTATATAGTCAGGAACTTCTTTACAGTGAGGGATTATAATACAGTGATGGACCAATTTACTCTAAGAAACCAATCAACAGTGTGTGATCATTTTTATAATATGGGCAATGTTACAATAAGGGACCACTTGACAGTAAGGGGTCATTTTGCAGGGAGGAACAACTGATTGTCAGGGACTATTTTACAATGAGAGACCATTTTTACAATGAAGGAGTTGTTTATATTGAGGGACTACTTTATAGTATATTAACATTTTACAACGAGGGATAACATTATAGAGAGGGACAATTTCACAATAAGGAACCATTCTATAGTGAGGGACCATTTTATAGGAAGGGACCACTTATAATAAGAGACCATGCTATAGTAACAAACAACTATATATTGAGGGATGATTTTATAGTAAGGAACACTTTTGAATGAACCAGCTTATAGCAAGGTATAACATTTAGTGAGGGTCTACATTATAAGTGACTAATATAGCGTGATGTACCTCTGTGTTATGTACTTAATTACATTTCTAAAAAGAAATAATTACAGCTAATCAGCAATTAAATGTCATTTTCTAGATTGATTCTGGACAGCCAATATTCTAGACAACAATTATAATATGCAAGAAACACTAATGAGGAGAAAATTACTCATTGAGTTTGATAGCATAGATTTCATGTGCGAGGAACACGAATGAGGATAAACTTAATGAGATTGATAGCATAGATTCATATGGAAATAAACACTAATGAGGAGAAACTTACTCATTGAGTTTGATAGCATAGATTTCATATGCGAGGAACACGAATGAGGATAAACTTAATGAGATTGATAGCATAGATTTCATATGCGAGAAACACGAATGAGGATAAACCTAATGAGATTGATAGCATAGATTCATATGGAAAGAAACACTAATGAGGAGAAACTTACTCATTGAGTTTGATAGCATAGATTTCATATGCGAGGAACACGAATGAGGATAAACTTAATGAGATTGATAGCATAGATTCATATGGAAAGAAACACTAATGAGTATAAACTTACTCATTGAGTTTAATAGCATAGATTTCATATGCGAGGAACACGAATGAGAATAAACTTAATGAGATTGATAGCATAGATTCATATGGAAAGAAACACTAATGTGTATAAACTTACTCAATGAGTTTGATAGCATCCATTTTATATGCATGGAACACTTATGTGTATAAACTTACTCAGTGAGTTTATAGCATAAATTTTATATGGAAAAAACACTAATGAGGATAAACTTACTCATTGAGTTTGATAGTACGCAACCACTTGACCACCTCTTTCTGACCCATTTTGAGAATATTGTTGTTGACAGTGTGATGGTGGGAGGGGGTACTAGGGCCATCAGTTGAGTCTATAAGGAAAAGGATAAAAGCTTGTTATAAACAGTCTGACTTGGTAACAAAGTATCCTCTTGGCAGCAACTCAAACTGGAAAATATCAACCCATTTTAAGATTAAGCAACTCAAACTGAAAAATATCAACCCATTTTAAGATTAAGCAACTCAAACTGAAAAATATCAACCCATTTTAAGATTAAGCAACTCAAACTGAAAAATATCAACCCATTTTAAGATTTACATCATTTGCAAAATTAACATTAACAGCACGGTTCAAAATGACAAAAGCATGGCATAAATACATCATTAATAGGTTGTCACTTGTAACCCAATTGTGTAATAGCATTCTGAACTTGGCAAAATTGTGATATAAGATAAGTTGTTCTGTCTTGTGCAATAATAATAACAAAGATTTTATTTTAAAAAATTAGTAATTATAATAGCAGTGCTGAATAAAGAGATTTATAATTCAAGCGAAATGTATACAGGAACTTGTGAAACTATTAATGATTTACGATTTGTCCTAATCAGTTTTGTTGGCTCTCTGTGACTGAAATTCTGATGTGATCTCAGCAACTGTATTATATGAAAACAACTCATGCACCAGCATATTGTTATGTGCTTAGGCTCGAATAAACAGTAACATAGAAAGAGTGAAAATAACAAGCTTGTAAAAACTTAATAAACAATTTATTGAGTACAAATATTTTTCAGAAAAAAAAAAAAAATTTCGGTTTTAAGAATCAATTCCAAAATTAATCCTAAATAATTCAAAATATTATCCACTAGAGAAATCACAAAAGTCCTGGTAATAAAATGTCCAAATAGTTCTAAGTTCGAATTCCAGCGAAGTATCCAAGATGGATAACGATGTCACTTGATTTAGTCAGTTCTTGTTAAAAAAAATCTCTATGAGTACAATTCTTTTCCAGATAAATAATAAAATAATTCCTCTTGATCCAAACGAATTGACACAATTTCCAGTACAAGGTAATTTATAATAACTCAAAAAGACACAACTTAATATTCTGAAAGCCCAAGTTCATCTACTGAATAGCTCGCTCCCAAAACATGGTTTATATCTCTGTTTCTTACGTAAACAAGGGGTCTCGTGATCTTCTAGAAAGTATCAGAACAAATTTACGTTCAAAGAATCACGTACACATCTTATGACCCAACTAAAATAGAAAGATGTTTATACAAAAGCTCCATTTTGTCCTTGGAACCAACCAATCATTTTAAAAGCTTGTTTACAACTCTGAAGCCAGGTCAGAAATGAGGTCAACACCTGGTGTTTACTCTGTAAAGTAAAGGTCACCCCCCCCCCTTCAATGAACAAATCTTACAACTTAAAATGCCCAATTTAATACTAACAAACAAACAAAAATAAAAATAAATATAAATGACATATCAAATATATGTAACACCTTCCCCCATAAAATAAAAAGAAAGGTTTATATGATAAAACTTTCTTTTTACCACAAACCAATTTACAGTTGAGGTTAAAAAGAACTCCTATAAATTACACAATGTATATAATATAAGATATTGTTATACACGGGAAAGAGCGTCTGCTATTATATTATCTTTTCCCTTGATGTGCTGAATGTCAAGATTATATTCCTGCAATAACAAACTCCACCTTAGTTATCTTTGATATTTATTTTTCATCTTGCCGATGAAAGTAAGTGGGGTGTGGTCACTATAAACTATAATCGAAGAAGGAGCTGAACTTAGATAAACTTCAATATGTTGTAAAGCCAAAATCCTTTCAGAAGGTCTAATTTGGTTAGATACTTGGCATTCCTGATTTTATCAATAAAATCGTCAATTCTTGGTAATGGGAATGAATCTGTTTTTGTCACACTGTTCACCTTCCTATAATCAGTGCACATACGGAAAGTTTTATCTGGTTTTGGAACAAGTATGCATGGTGAACTCCAATCACTTTTACTGGGCTCAATAAAATCATTTTCCAGCAAATATTGAATTTCTTTTTTTTAAGTATTCCTGTTTGAGTAGATTCATCCTGTATGGATGTTGTTTGACAGGTTTGGAATTTACAATTTCAACGTCATGAAAAATTTTGTTTGTCCATGTAGGAACATCTGGAAATAAGTGCTTATATTCAAATAATAACTGTTTCAGTTCATTTCTTTCTTGCACTTGTAAATGTGAAAGTTTCTGGTCTAGATCTTTCATAATTTCTGAATTACAAAGATTCGTCATTCCAATATCAATAGAATCTGATGATATTTCTTCACTGAGTGGGACAGGTACAACTAAATTAATTACAGGTTTAACATGGCTATCTCTTTCAATATACTCTTTTAGCATGTTTATATGGCAGACTTGTTTTTGTTTGCGCCTCCCAGGAGTATTTATAATGTAATTTAAGTCAATAATTTTCCTGTCTACTGTGTAGGGACCATAATATTTGGCCTGAAGAGGATTTTGTGGCATTGGTAAGAGAGCCAGGACTCTATCACCAGGCTGAAAACTCCTTTCCTTCGATTTTCTTATCATATCTTGATTTCATTTTAGATTGAGCAGAGTGCAGATTTGCTCTTGCGACCTCACAAGCCTTTGACAACTTGTATCTAAAATCAGAAACATAATCAAGAAGATTAATCTCAGTATCTTCATTAGAGAGAAGTTTCTCTTTCAATAACTTCAATGGTCCCCGCACAGTGTGTCCAAAAACCAGTTCAACGGGACTGAAGCCTAAAGGTTCTTGAACTGATTCTCTAACAGCAAACAATAGTAAATGAATGCCTTCATCCCAATCTTTATTCGTATCAAAACAATATGATTGGATCATATTTTTCAAAGTCTGATGGAATCTTTCTAATGCCCCTTGGCTCTCAGGGTGATAAGCAGAAGATTTCAATTGCTGAATGCCCAATTCATACATAACTTGTTGGAAAATTCCAGACATGAAATTTGAACCTTGATCAGACTGAATAGATTTGGGAAGGTCATACTGAGTAAAAAACTTTATCAAAGCTTTTACTATTGTTTTAGATTTTCTATTCCTCAACGGAATTGCCTCTGGAAACCTTGTTGATGCACACATAATGGTCAACAGGTATTGGTTACCTGATTTGGTCTTGGGTAAGGGACCTACACAATCTACCATAATTCTACTAAATGGTTCGTCAAAGGCAGGAATCGGTTGTAGATGAGCCTTAGGTATCTTCTGATTGGGGTTTCCTACCATGTGACAAGTATGACAAGATCTACAGTATTTGGCAACATTACTTTTGATTTTTGGCCAATAGAAGTGAGTCAAGATCTTGTGATAAGTTTTATTAATCCCGAAATGACCAGCCAAAAGAGTTTCATGGGCCAAATTAAGTATTTCCTGTCTGTAAGGTTTTGGAACTACTATTTGATAGTTCACCGACCACTCATCACCAGCAGGTACCTCGGGAGGTCTCCATTTTCTCATAAGAATTCCATTTTTAATGGAATAACAGACAGGAACTTCAGTGGCTTCAGTCTCACTTATGGCCCTTTGAAACAAACAGGAGATCTCAGGATCTTTTTCCTATTCAACGACAAGTGACTGTCGTTTATCACCCTGATTAGAATAAAGAGAAAGAGTTGTTAAATGGGGATCACTATGATCAATACCTTCTGATTGATCCAATCAAGGAGTAAAAGTGACCTCATCAAAAGCCTGACCTATACACGTCTCAGCTAAAGGAATACTGCCTTCATCAACATCATTCTCAAGAGCGTTCTTTGCCATAGCTCTGGTAACTGCACAAGCTTGAAATAAATCAGGGAATTCTTTTTCAATTGGATCAACTTTCTGATCCAAATCAGGCTTGTCAGTTACAAGTGGATTAACCACAACCTTATCTCCAGCTAAGTCATTCCCTAGCAATAAATGAATGCCGTCAACGGGTAAAACCGAAACTGTTCCAACTGTCAGAGGTCCTGACACTAAGTATGATGACAAATTTACACAATGGAGAGGAACATTAACAAAGCCTCACACTACTCCCTGAATAAGAACACTTTCATTAGAAGAAGACTTCTCAGAAAAAGGCAAAGTACCTGACAATAAAAGACTCTGAGAAGCTCCTGTGTCCCTTAAAATTTTAATAGGGGTGGGATTGGCTGAATCACTCAAGAGTGATATAGAACCCTTCGATATGAATGGTTGATAATTCTGCATAATAAAATCAGACTGGGATTTATTAGACCCAACAAATGTATTGCTTTCAATACATGACCGTGGTCTTGACCTCTTAGAAATAAGAGCATTTGGAACAGGTCTGTCTTGATTCTGATGCCTATTTTTTAATTTGTAGCAATCAGAAATAACGTGTCCTTTTTTCTTGCAATAGGTACACGTCGGAAGAGACAAGGATCTAGAATCAAGCTTCTCTGAAGTTTGAGTTTTAAAAGTTGTGCTAGTTTGAGTTTTTAAAGGGCTGGTATTAGGCTGAAATACTTTTCTGCCAGATGACTGTTGAGTAGAAGTTTTATTAAGAAAATTAACTTTATGTGTCAATGAATATTTGTCAGCAGCTGGAGCAGCATTCTCCAAGGTTTCAATTCTATGCTCATCGAGATAAGTTTTAATGTCACTATGGACACAGTTTTTGAACTCTTTTATTAATATCATTTGCTTGAGATTTTGATAATCTTGTTCGACTTTCTTGGCTAAGCACCATCTATCAAACAACTGTTCTTTTTCTCTAGCAAATTTCACATGAGTTTGTCCAGCTTCTTTTCTGTAATTTCTGAATTTTTGCAGATAAGCTTCAGGGACTAACTCATAACCCCTTAGAATGCATTCTTTAACCACATCATAGTCACCACTTTGGTGAACAGACAGTGAAGTGTAAATCTCACTAGCCTTACCAGTGAGTACACATTGCAATAACTGAGTCCAATGCTCCCTTGGCCACTTTAAATTTTCTGCAACTTTTTCAAAATGAATGAAGTATTTGTCTACTTCTTTTTCTGTGAAAGGGGGCACTAATCTAATATTCCTTGCTAAATCAAAACTTAAATATGGATTTGAAGTATGATGGTGTTTTTCACTTGCCAGCTAGATTTCTTTCATTTTACATTGATATTCCCTTTCTTCCTTCTCTCTATCTTTATCAATCTGTTTTTCTTGTAACCGAATGTGCATCTGCTCTTTTTCATATTGTAATTGTCTTTCTTTCTCCTCTTTGTCATATTGTAATTTTCTTTCTTTCTCCCTTTCCTGTCTCTCTCTCTCCTCTTTTTCATACTGTAATTGTCTTTCTTTCTCCCTTTCCTGTCTCTCTCTCCTCTTTTTCATATTGTAATCGTCTTTCTTTCTCCCTTTCCTGAAATTCCAGCTTCTTCAACTCTAATTCCATCTTGAATTTTAATTCTAATTCCTTTAGTTTAATGTCAGAGTCTGATGCAGACTTACTGACCGAAATCGAAGCACTATTTTCCAAAACATTCTTTTTTACCAAATATTAGACCAAAATCTTTTTGATATCTTGTTTCGTTAAGGAAGCCTTGACTTCAGAAAGATCATATTTTCTGGCAACTTGAATCAACTCATCTTTTTTGAAAAGATCTAATTGCTCCTGAGTAGGATTAGAACGAAATATTTCTACTTTAGATGTCATTTTAATACAAGCCTGTCAATCTGACTAAAGATTTTTTAAAAACTCAAAAACTAGAGGTATTCAAATTTAAAACAAAAGTTTTCTGAAAAAATTCTAGCCAAATTCCAATTTATCTCAATCCCAGACGAGCCCCCAATTTCTATGTTACGTGCTTAGGCTCGAATAAACAGTAACATAGAAAGAGTGAAAATAACAAGCTTGTAAAAACTTAATAAACAATTTATTGAGTACAAATATTTTTCAGAAAAGAAAAATAAACTTTCGGTTTTAAGAATCAATTCCAAAATTAATCCTAAATAATTCAAAATATTATCCACTAGAGAAATGGCAAAAGTCCTGGTAATAAAATGTCCAAATAGTTCTAAGTTCGAATTCCAGCGAAGTATCCAAGATGGAAGACAATGTCACTTGATTTAGTCAGTTCTTGTTAATAAAAATCTCTATGAGTACAATTCTTTTCCAGATAAATAATAAAATAATTCCTCTTGATCCAAACGAATTGACACAATTTCCAGTACAAGGTAATTTATAATAACTCAAAAAGACACAACTTAATATTCTAAACGCCCAAGTTCTTCTACTGAATAGCTCACTCCAAAAACATGGTTTATATCTCTGTTTTCTACGTAAACAAGGGGTCACGTGATCTTCTAGAAACTATCAGAACAAATTTACTTTCAAAGAATCACGTACACATCTTATGACCCAACTAAAATAGAAAGATGTTTATACAAAAGCTTAATTTTGTCCTTGGAACCAACCAATCATTTTAAAAGCTTTTTTACAACTCTGAAGCCAGGTCAGAAATGAGGTCAACACCTGGTGTTTACTCTGTAAAGTAAAGGTCCCCCCCCCCTTCAATTGCTTGAATCATTAACTACCATTCAAAATACATTTCTATGTAAACAAATACACAAAAATAACTATTTTACAAAATTCAATCATCCAACATTTCAACAGCAATCATCTTTAAGCAGTCACATGTTATGTACACCTTCACTGATACTATTTTGTACTCTTTATTTATTGTCTCTACAAGTGGACAAACAGTTAGAGAAAAACAGTCATCATCTTATTAGGTAACAATTAATTAAATTAGCATTTTATTAGGTACCAATTTAATAAATTAGCATTTTATCAGATACCAATTTATTAAATTAGCATTTTATCAGATACCAATTTATTAAATAAGCATTTTATTAGGTACCAATTTATTAAATAAGCATTTTATTAGGTACCAATTTAATAAATTAGCATTTTATTAGGTACATATTTAACAAATTAGCATTTTATTAGTTACCAATTTAACAAATTAGCATTTTATTAGGTACCAATTTAATAAATTAGCATTATATTAGGTACTTGGTTTCAAGAAGAAAAGTAGAGAGCAAATATAATTTAATTTGAGATACCAAAGATATAGCATTACACAAATGTACAGTAGTGTTAAATATACTGTCAGTGTTACATTAATGTATAATACCAGTAATGCTAAATATACTGTGTTACATGAGTCTAGGACATCTCCCCCCCGGACATTTCCCCCCCGGACTTTTCCCCCCGACATATCCCCTCCGGACATCTCCCCCCTGGACTTTTCCCCCCCATCAAATAGGACTTTTCCCCCCAGTCATTTCCCCTCCCCCCCATTATCTTTATACTACTTTATTTATATATAGTAACATTTAGCTTTTGCATCACTGTTAGTGCATAGGTATGACTGTTGTCACCTGAAATAAATGATTATCAAATGTAAAATATCTACTTTCCTGACCTCTCTCTCTCTCTCTCTCTCTCTCTCTCTCTCTCTCTCTCTCATACAATCATGCTTTTACTCACTGTAGAACAGGTTTCTTTGAAGTATGAAGAGGCTTCAGTATAACCTTTATTTATTGTGCATATTTGGTATATTTAAGATAAACAACAGAAGGATTACTCAGGCCAGATGTCAACATAAGCGGATTATGATGTAACAATGCAATGTAAAGATGGGTTTGTCTTACTTGTTCTGTATCTATATAATCTCCAAACAATTTAAACCAATACATTTTTTGAAAAACCCATAAGATGGAGTTGGCAACTGTTGCGAGTATTCGAGGAAAAAATAAAGTTGTGTTAAATGGTTTTGTTTATGTTAAACAAAAAAGCTTAGCAAACAATGTTATAAGTTATGAGTGTGAGCATCGTCGAGGTGCAGGAAAAAATACAAGTGAATGTAGGGCAAAAGTTAAATTAAATGAAGATCTGTCAGTAGTTAGTTACCTGCACGAGCACACTCATACTGCTGATTCGGTTCATTGTGAGGTTTTGACTGTCCGTGCAAGTATCAAACGAAAAGCAGAGGAAACTGAAGAAACACCGCAACAAATTCTGGGTCAAGAATTGCAGCAACTAAGCCAGCAAGCTGCTGTTCAGATGGTGCCAATTCGACATCTACGGAGAAACATCAGAAGAGTTAAACAGAAGAAGAATGCAGTTCACCCTCTTCCAGTCGACCGCACATTTGAAATTCCAGAAGAATACAAGAGTTTGGCTGATGGAGAAAATTTTCTACTCTACGACAGCGGATGTGATGACCCCAACTGAATCTTGATTTTTGGAACAGAACGCACACTAAATTTGATTAAAGATTCACAGCATTGGTTCATGGATGGAACTTTCAAGGTGGTACCTGAACTGTTTTTTCAATTATATACAGTACAAGCT
Organism: Unio pictorum; assembly: GCA_030141615.1. Taxonomy (NCBI): domain Eukaryota; kingdom Metazoa; phylum Mollusca; class Bivalvia; order Unionida; family Unionidae; genus Unio; species Unio pictorum. The sequence goes on from JARLTB010000076.1 coordinate 3,362,939, forward strand.
CTTGTAACTGGATCAATTGTTCCGTGCTTGTATGTTCTCCTACCAAACAAAACACAGGTTACTTACTGTCGTTTATTTGAAGAAATCAAAGTGCTGCAGCCTCAAGTTCTTCCAACAACAATTACGATGGATTTCGAAAAGGCTGCAATTAATGCAGCCACCGAGTGTTTTGCAAACGTTGAAATACATGGCTGCTTCTTCCATCTTGCACAAAATATATTCAGAAAAGTTCAATCTGTTGGACTGCAGGATCGATACCAGAATGATGAAGATTTTGCCTTGTCAATTCGGATGATTGCTGCGTTAGCATTCGTTTCAAGCGAAAAGGTAATCGAATCGTTTGAAACACTTCAGGAATCGTTGTCAGAGGAGTTTGCCACTGTCATGGATTATTTTGAGGACTACTACATTGGTCGTCTCCGTCGTAATCGCCGTGTAGTAGCGGTGTTCGATAAAAGCATTTGGAGTGTGCATTCACGTGTTGCCAACAGTTTGCCCAGGACAAACATGCTGTGGAAGGTTGGCATAGAAAAATGCAGTCCGCAGTTTCCTGTCATCATCCAAATATCTGGAGCTTCCTTCGGATTCTTAAACGTGAACAGAGCTTAAATAATGTCAACCTAAATCAGATCTTCGGTGGACATTTGCCTGAACAACCAAAGAAGAAGTACAAAGACTGTTCTTCGAGAATTGCAAACATAGTTGCCGACTTCGACAATCGTGACACCATAGAATACTTAAAAGCAATTGCTTACAACATTAACTTTTAAACAATACATTTTTTTACTGCGTGTGCAGTGCTGTGCTGTGCTGTGAGTGTGTGTGTATTTTCAAGGCGAAGAGATATCTTGAGATATCTGCTTTGTTGATATCAGTTCACTATTTTGAATGAATGAAATGTCAGTTCACTATTTTGAGTGAGTAAACTATCAATTCGCTATTTTGAGTGAATACATCATTTGTTTTGCTATTGTGAAAATCGTATTTTCATTTTGTGCTATACCATGAATCGTTCGTTTGTTTTTGTCCTGGTACCGTATATGACAATGTGTTTGCATTTGTATTTGTTGCATTAGTAGGATCGTGCTAATTATGTTAATTCGCCCAATATTTGGACCCATACACGCACGTATCAGTCATACTTATTTCCTTATTTTCATATATCATTAAATATTGTATTTGCATTACCATCAATAGTGTTTTGTTGTTAATCCGGAAATACCAAACTCGGTTTTCTTGTTACAAATCTTGTTATCTTTATTTCAAATAACCTTTTTCTTTTAACATAACTTAATATAAGTTTTTATAATTAAATATGAATTAAGTTTTCCTCGAATACTCGCAACAGTTGCCAACTACATCTTATGGGTTTTTCAAAAAATGTATTGGTTTAAATTGTTTGGAGATTATATAGATACAAAACAAGTAAGACAAACCCATCATTACAGTGCATTGTTACATCATAATCCGCTTATGTTGACATCTGGCCTGAATACTGTAATGAAACAACTACAATTAATTGAACGATGGCTAATCCTTCTGTTGTTTATCTTAAATATACCAAATATGCACAATAAATAAAGGTTGGACTGAAGCCTCTTCATACTTCAAAGAAACCTGTTCTACAGTGAGTAAAAGCATGATTGTATGTGTGTGTGTGAGAGAGAGAGAGAGAGAGAGAGAGAGAGAGAGAGAGAGAGAGAGAGAGAGAGGTCAGGAAAGTAGATATTTTACATTTGATAATGCATTTATTTCAGGTGACAACAGTCATACCTATGCACTAACGGTGATGCGAGGTGCGAGTATACATCAAAGCTAAATGTTACTATATATAAATTAAGTAGTATAAAGATAATGGGGGGGGAAATGACTTGGGGGGAAAAGTCCTATTTGATGGGGGGGGGGAAAGTCCAGGGGGGAGATGTCCGGGGGGGATATGTCGGGGGGGAAAAGTCCGGGGGGGAAATGTCCAGGGGGGAGATGTCCTGATACCGTGTTACATTAATGTACAGTACCAGTGGTGCTAAATATACAGTCAAAGTGTTACATTAATGTACAATGCCATTAATGCTAAATATACTGTGTTACATTAATGTACAATACCAGTAGTGCTACATATACTGTGTTACATTAGTGCACACTACCAGTATTGCTAAATATAGTGTGTGACATTAAAGTACAGTTCTGGTAGTGCTAAATATAAAACATTACACACATGTACAATACCAGCATTGCTAAATATAGTGTTACATTAATGTACAATACCAATAGTGCTAAATATGATATAATATATTTATTACAATACCAGTATTGCCAAATATTCTGTGTTACATTAATATACAATACCAGTATTGCTAAATATACTGTGTAACATTAATGTACAATACTGGTAGTGCTAAATATAAATACATTACACAAATGTACAATACCAGTAGTGTTAAATATACAGCATTATACAAATGTACAATACCAGTAGTGTTAAACATATAGCAGTATACAAATGTACAATGCCAGCAGTGTTAAACATATAGCATTATACAAATGTACAATACCAGTAGTGTTAAACATATAGCATTAAACAAATGTACAATACCAGTAGTGTTAAACATATGGCATTAAACAAATGTACAATACCAGTAGTGTTAAACATATAGCATTAAACAAATGTACAATACCAGTAGTGTTAAACATATAGGATTAGACAAATGTACAATACCAGTAGTGTTAAACATATAGCATTACACAAATGTACCATACCAGTAGTGTTAAACATATAGCATTAAACAAATGTACAATGCCAGTAGTGTTAAACATATAGCATTATACAAATGTACAATACCAGTAGTGTTAAATACATGGCATTAGACAAATGTACCATAACAGCAGTGTTAAACATATAGCATTAAACAAATGTACAATACCAGTAGTGTTAAACATATGGCATTATACAAAATTACAATACCAGTAGTGTTAAACATATAGCAGTATACAAATGTACAATGCCAGCAGTGTTAAACATATAGCATTATACAAATGTACAATACCAGTAGTGTTAAACATATAGCATTAAACAAATGTACAATACCAGTAGTGTTAAACATATGGCATTAAACAAATGTACAATACCAGTAGTGTTAAACATATAGCATTAAACAAATGTACAATACCAGTAGTGTTAAACATATAGGATTAGACAAATGTACAATACCAGTAGTGTTAAACATATAGCATTACACAAATGTACCATACCAGTAGTGTTAAACATATAGCATTAAACAAATGTACAATGCCAGTAGTGTTAAACATATAGCATTATACAAATGTACAATACCAGTAGTGTTAAATACATGGCATTAGACAAATGTACCATAACAGCAGTGTTAAACATATAGCATTAAACAAATGTACAATACCAGTAGTGTTAAACATATAGCATTAAACAAATGTACAATACCAGTAGTGTTAAACATATGGCATTAAACAAATGTACAATACCAGTAGTGTTAAACATATAGCATTATACAAATGTACAATACCAGTAGTGTTAAACATATAGCATTATACAAATGTACAATACCAGTAGTGTTAAACATATAGCATTATACAAATGTACAATGCCAGCAGTGTTAAACATATAGCATTAAACAAATGTACAATACCAGTAGTGTTAAAAATATAGCATTAAACAAATGTACAATACCAGTAGTGTTAAAAATATAGCATTATATAAATGTACAATACCAGTGGTGTTAAACATATAAATGTAGCATTATACAAATGTACAATGCCAGTAGTGTTAAACATATAGCATTAAACAAATGTACAATACCAGTAGTGTTAAAAATATAGCATTATATAAATGTACAATACCGGTAGTGTTAAACATATAAATGTAGCATTATACAAATGTACAATGCCAGTAGTGTTAAACATATAGCATTAAACAAATGTACAATGCCAGTAGTGTTAAACATATAGCATTAGACAAATGTACAATGCCAGTAGTGTTAAACATACAGCATTAAACAAATGTACAATACCAGTAGTGTTAAACATACAGCATTAAACAAATGTACAATGCCAGTAGTGTTAAACATACAGCATTAAACAAATGTACAATACCAGTAGTGTTAAACATATAGGATTAAACAAATGTACAATGCCAGAAGTGTTAAACATACAGCATTAAACAAATGTACAATACCAGCAGTGTTAAACATATAGCATTAAACAAATGTACAATACCAGTAGTGTTAAACATATAGCATTAAACAAATGTACAATACCAGTAGTGTTAAACATATGGCATTAAACAAATGTACAATACCAGTAGTGTTAAACATATAGCATTAGACAAATGTATAATACCAGCAGTGTTAAACATATAGCATTAAACAAATGTACAATACCAGCAGTGTTAAACATATAGCATTAAACAAATGTACAATACCAGCAGTGTTAAACATATAGCATTAAACAAATGTACAATACCAGTAGTGTTAAACATATAGCATTAAACAAATGTACAATACCAGTAGTGTTAAACATATAGCATTAAACAAATGTACAATACCAGTAGTGTTAAACATATAGCATTAAACAAATGTACAATAATACCAGTAGTGTTAAACATATAGCATTATACAAATGTACAATACCAGTAGTATTAAACATATAGCATTATACAAATGTACAATGCCAGTAGTATTAAACATATAGCATTATACAAATGTACAATACCAGTAGTGTTAACCATATAGCATTATACAAATGTACAATACCAGTAGTGTTAAACATATAGCATTAGACAAATGTACAATACCACCAGTGTTAAACATATAGCATTAGACAAATGTACAATACCAGTAGTGTTAAACATATAGCATTAAACAAATGTACAATACCAGTAGTGTTAAACACATAGCATTAAACAAATGTACAATGCCAGTAGTGTTAAACATACAGCATTAAACAAATGTACAATGCCAGTAATGTTAAACATACAGCATTAAACAAATGTACAATGCCAGTAGTGTTAAACATACAGCATTAAACAAATGTACAATGCCAGTAGTGTTAAACATACGGCATTAAACAAATGTACAATGCCAGTAGTGTTAAACATACGGCATTAAACAAATGTACAATGCCAATAGTGTTAAACATATAGCATTAAACAAATGTACAATACCAGTAGTGTTAAACATATAGCATTAAACAAATGTACAATACCAGTAGTGTTAGCATTAAACAAATGTACAATACCAGTAGTGTGAAACATATAGGATTAGACAAATGTACAATACCAGTAGTGTTAAACATATAGCATTAAACAAATGAACAATGCCAGCAGTGTTAAACATATAGGATTAGACAAATGTACAATACCAGTAGTGTTAAACATATAGCATTATACAAATGCACAATACCAGTAGTGTTAAACATATAGCATTAAACAAATGTACAATACCAGTAGTGTTAAACATATGGCATTATAGAAATGTACAATACCAGTAGTGTTAAACATATGGCATTAAACAAATGTACAATACCATTAGTGTTAAACATATAGCATTAAACAAATGCACAATACCAGTAGTGTTAAACATATAGCATTATACAAATGTACAATACCAGTAGTGTTAAACATATGGCATTAAACAAATGTACAATACCAGTAGTGTTAAACATATAGCATTAAACAAATGTACAATACCAGTAGTGTTAAACATATAGCATTAAACAAATGTACAATACCAGTAGTGTTAAACATATAGCATTAAACAAATGTACAATACCAGTAGTGTTAAATACATGGCATTAGACAAATGTACCATAACAGCAGTGTTAAACATATAGCATTAAACAAATGTACAATACCAGTAGTGTTAAACATATAGCATTAAACAAATGTACAATACCAGTAGTGTTAAACATATGGCATTAAACAAATGTACAATACCAGTAGTGTTAAACATATAGCATTATACAAATGTACAATACCAGTAGTGTTAAACATATAGCATTATACAAATGTACAATACCAGTAGTGTTAAACATATAGCATTATACAAATGTACAATGCCAGCAGTGTTAAACATATAGCATTAAACAAATGTACAATACCAGTAGTGTTAAAAATATAGCATTAAACAAATGTACAATACCAGTAGTGTTAAAAATATAGCATTATATAAATGTACAATACCAGTGGTGTTAAACATATAAATGTAGCATTATACAAATGTACAATGCCAGTAGTGTTAAACATATAGCATTAAACAAATGTACAATACCAGTAGTGTTAAAAATATAGCATTATATAAATGTACAATACCGGTAGTGTTAAACATATAAATGTAGCATTATACAAATGTACAATGCCAGTAGTGTTAAACATATAGCATTAAACAAATGTACAATGCCAGTAGTGTTAAACATATAGCATTAGACAAATGTACAATGCCAGTAGTGTTAAACATACAGCATTAAACAAATGTACAATACCAGTAGTGTTAAACATACAGCATTAAACAAATGTACAATGCCAGTAGTGTTAAACATACAGCATTAAACAAATGTACAATACCAGTAGTGTTAAACATATAGGATTAAACAAATGTACAATGCCAGAAGTGTTAAACATACAGCATTAAACAAATGTACAATACCAGCAGTGTTAAACATATAGCATTAAACAAATGTACAATACCAGTAGTGTTAAACATATAGCATTAAACAAATGTACAATACCAGTAGTGTTAAACATATGGCATTAAACAAATGTACAATACCAGTAGTGTTAAACATATAGCATTAGACAAATGTACAATACCAGCAGTGTTAAACATATAGCATTAAACAAATGTACAATACCAGCAGTGTTAAACATATAGCATTAAACAAATGTACAATACCAACAGTGTTAAACATATAGCATTAAACAAATGTACAATACCAGTAGTGTTAAACATATAGCATTAAACAAATGTACAATACCAGTAGTGTTAAACATATAGCATTAAACAAATGTACAATACCAGTAGTGTTAAACATATAGCATTAAACAAATGTACAATAATACCAGTAGTGTTAAACATATAGCATTATACAAATGTACAATAATACCAGTAGTATTAAACATATAGCATTAAACAAATGTACAATGCCAGTAGTATTAAACATATAGCATTATACAAATGTACAATACCAGTAGTGTTAACCATATAGCATTATACAAATGTACAATACCAGTAGTGTTAAACATATAGCATTAGACAAATGTACAATACCACCAGTGTTAAACATATAGCATTAGACAAATGTACAATACCAGTAGTGTTAAACATATAGCATTAAACAAATGTACAATACCAGTAGTGTTAAACATATAGCATTAAACAAATGTACAATGCCAGTAGTGTTAAACATACAGCATTAAACAAATGTACAATGCCAGTAATGTTAAACATACAGCATTAAACAAATGTACAATGCCAGTAGTGTTAAACATACAGCATTAAACAAATGTACAATGCCAGTAGTGTTAAACATACAGCATTAAACAAATGTACAATGCCAGTAGTGTTAAACATACGGCATTAAACAAATGTACAATGCCAATAGTGTTAAACATATAGCATTAAACAAATGTACAATACCAGTAGTGTTAAACATATAGCATTAAACAAATGTACAATACCAGTAGTGTTAGCATTAAACAAATGTACAATACCAGTAGTGTGAAACATATAGGATTAGACAAATGTACAATACCAGTAGTGTTAAACATATAGCATTAAACAAATGAACAATGACAGCAGTGTTAAACATATAGGATTAGACAAATGTACAATACCAGTAGTGTTAAACATATAGCATTATACAAATGCACAATACCAGTAGTGTTAAACATATAGCATTAAACAAATGTACAATACCAGTAGTGTTAAACATATGGCATTATAGAAATGTACAATACCAGTAGTGTTAAACATATGGCATTAAACAAATGTACAATACCATTAGTGTTAAACATATAGCATTAAACAAATGCACAATACCAGTAGTGTTAAACATATAGCATTATACAAATGTACAATACCAGTAGTGTTAAACATATGGCATTAAACAAATGTACAATACCAGTAGTGTTAAACATATAGCATTAAACAAATGTACAATACCAGTAGTGTTAAACATATAGCATTAAACAAATGTACAATACCAGTAGTGTTAAACATATAGCATTAAACAAATGTACAATACCAGTAGTGTTAAGCATACAGCATTAAACAAATGTACAATACCAGTAGTGTTAAACATATAGCATTAAACAAATGTACAATACCAGTAGTGTTAAACATATGGCATTATAGAAATGTACAATACCAGTAGTGTTAAACATATGGCATTAAACAAATGTACAATGCCAGTAGTGTTAAACATATAGCATTAAACAAATGTACAATACCAGTAGTGTTAAATACATGGCATTATACAAATGTACCATACCAGTAGTGTTAAACATTTAGCATTAAACAAATAAACAATACCAGTAGTGTTAAACATATAGCATTAAACAAATGTACAATACCAGTAGTGTTAAACATATAGCATTAAACAAATGTACAATACCAGTAGTGTTAAACATATAGTATTATACAAATGTACAATACCAGTAGTGTTTAATATAAGATCTACTGTGATGTGATAAAGCTATATTAAACGTCCTTCACAAATCAGTTCTTAAATGAGATAACAAATGTGTCATTTATAGCTCCTACCCAATAAAATGATTCATTATCTAGATTGGCCCATTTGGTTGCTAGAAAATTCAGTTATATTACATTAGCAAAAATTACTATTGTTCATGTAGTTTCCTAACTGTATACATCCATGCTGTTTTCATATAATTGTTCTTGGTTTTTGGCTGTGTCCATTACAATTAAAGATGGAAAAGACTTGATGTCCATCTCAGTATTCATGTCATCAAACACCCTGTAAATCATTTCATAGTGACAATGGATGGTGACATCACACACCCAGTAAATCATTTGATAGTGACAATGGATGGTGACATCGCACACCCTGTAAATCATTTGATAGTGACAATGGATGGTGACATCATAACCCTGTAAATCACTCTTTAGGGACTAAAGATGGTGAGGGTGTGATATGTTTGCAGGAATGTCAATGAATTGGAAATGTCAATCGTTTTTATTTGTAAGCTAACCCATCTAACCAATGGTTAAAAGCAGTTTGAGAACTCAGACCTCATGACATGTTGGTGCAATGACAGAGTATTGTCTAGAGTAACACCGAGGTTTCATACTGACTGTGTGAATTTAATGTAGGAGTTGCTGATATTAATTGTTTGAGGACAATGATGTAAAGGAGAAAGTCTTTGTATTGTGATCAGAATAACCTGAGTTATCATCATTCATCTGCAGCTTGTTACATGTCATCCATGATTTCACATCAGAAATGCACCTCTCTACTTCATGGATGGTAGCATCAACTTCAATTGGTTGGCTAGACTTGTATATTTGGGTGTCATCAGAGTACAATTGGTGAGATACTGGGTGATGATCTATGACACTTGAGAGCAGCTGAGTGTATAGAATTAAGAGAACAGGTCCAAGAACAGACCCCTACACACATAGATCAACTGGGCAGGAGTGTATTCCATTAGCAGATACAATTTGTGTCCTGTAAACAAAGTAGGACTTGAACCACTGTAAGGCTATATTCTGAATGCCAAAAACATACTGGAGATGATGAAGTAATATATTATGGTCTATTGTGTCAAATGCTGCAAACAAATCAAGGAGAGTGAGGACTGTAATCTTTCCTTTATCCAAATCTGAGAGAACATTATTAAATACATGTACTTTCAGAAGTGTAGTTTCAGTACTGTGGTAAGGACGATATGCAGAATGTACATTGCTAAAAAGACTTTGAAATCAAATGTGATACTAGTTGGGTTAGAACAACTTTTTGTAAGACTTTTTATATGAATTAGAGATTAGAAACTGGGCAGTAGTTCTTTAAATCATTATGGTCAAGTGTTGGTTTCTTCAGCAGAGGCTTTATTATGGCAGTTTTGAAAAGTAATGGGAATTTGCCGAATGAGAGAGAGATATTAATAACATCAGTTAGCGAAGGCAATATTGGGTCTAAGCACTCAAGCAGCAGTGATGTTGGAATTCACATGACTTTGATGCACACTTCATCACAATTTTCCGTACAAAATCCATAGAGACAGGATCAAATGCTCCTAATGGTTGTCGCTGAAATTCTGTATTGTAACTGTATGGTGATGACGAGTCAATTTAAATTGTGTTGTCAAGCTTATCTCTAATGGTTTGTACTCTATCATGGAAGAAATATGCAAATAGATCCGGAAGATCAACTGGAGAGAAGGTTGTTGGAAGTGGTGTACATTTGTTCCTTGATATTAGTTTATTAGTTATCTCGAAGAGCTCTTTGCAGCTGGAACTCTCCGTGATCTTAGTACTGTAGTGGGATAGTTTGGCTAAATGGACTATGTTTGTGAGGTTGTTCTTAGCGGCTTCATCTATTTATTTATAAATAGTGAGTCTGGTAGAAAGCCAAAGCCTCTCTGCTTTTCGGCGATGTCTTTTAGCTGGTCCCTATACCGCAGAGACCACATTTTAATTGATACTCTGCGCTTGGTGGCTGGGGCATCTTTTTCAAGCAATGAATGCAGGCAGTTATCGAGTTATTCTGCTGTAGGAGGTAAGCAAGTTGTTAGGTTTTCTTGAATGTCATGCATTAGTTTGATTCTATTTATCATATGGAGGTTTCTCTAAGTAGCAAATAAAGGTGGAGGGTTAGTGGCTGATTATTCGAGATGGAATATAATGCAAGGATGATCTGATGCAAGTTCATGGGAAGAAGACATCGAATGTCTGGTTGTTGATAAAATTAACTAATGTTGTGTACTTTTCTGGTGGTCCTACTGATTGGGCATTGAATAATGCAATACACAGTGGTATCTCTGGGTCAGTTGACATAATGGTTGACTATTAAAGATGGTTGCTGTATAAGTAGCCTCAAAACATTGTGTAATAGTCCTGTAAAATAACTGATTTAATACACTTTAAACTTGGTACATGTACATTAGCCTCAAAACAGACTGCTCCGGTGGCCTAGTGGTTAGAGCGTCCACAGCAGAAGCAGTAGGTCGTGGGTTCAATCCCCAGCCAAGTCATACCAATGAATTACAAAAATGGTACTAACAACTGCCTTGATTGGTGCTTAGCATGAAGAGGTTAGTGTTAGGACTGGTTGGCCTGGTGTAAGAATAATGTAACTGGGTGGGACATCAAGCTACATGTCTATGGCATGATACCCCAGTGCTAGACATCACTATAAACTGCCACACTGCAGACATCGTAGCGATATGATTGAAAAATTGTTAAAGCTACATTAAAAATCCTAATCTCAAACACACTCAAAACACAGTGTAAATCTGTGAAACAGGAATTGATTTAATACACAGTAGTTTCAAAACACTGTAAGCCTATAAATATTGTGAAACTGTTGTACAGTAGCTGAATTCCTTCACAGTAAACCTGGTGCAATGGCCTCCAAACATTGTGTAATGCTGCTGTAAGTAAATGATTTCATGCACATTAAATCAGGTGCAGTATCTTCTAAACATTCAAGTCCAAGCCCAAAAGCCCAAATCAAATATGGTACTTGCAAAACTAACATACTTGTAGAAATATCTAAGAAAAATGCAAACATTCTGTGATTCAAGCCATATTCTAATTAAAATTATAGACTGTGTTGATTCTAGCCTAATTCTAATTCAATTTATAAATTATCAAGATTCTAGGTAGATTCTAATTAAAACTATAAATGATCAAGATTCTAGGTAAATTCTAATTAGAAATTATGAAGATTCTAGGTACTGGTAAATTCTAATTCAATTTATAAATTATCAAGATTCTAGCCATATTCTGGTTCAAAATATAAATGATCATGATTCTCATCATCATCATCATCGGTCTCTTGACCTAGTGTGGTCATCAAGGCACTGTGCTGCTGAACATCTGACCAGTTCCCTCCACTTGTCTCGATCATTTGCCAATGCCTGTGTCTCTGAAAAACTTTTCCTGGTCCATTCTGTGATGTTGTCAGTCCACTTTTTTCTCTGTCTACCTCTCCTTCTGCCACTGTGATCACTGCCTTGTAATACTGTTGTGGATAGACTATTGTCAATAGTGATATGGCCATAACATTTTAACTTTATCTACCTGATGATAGTGAGGTCTTCATATCGGCCTATTTGCTCCCAATGGTGCTATGCACTTCTTCATTTGTGATGTGGTCCATGTAAGAGATGCCAAGGATGGTTCTGTAGCACCTCATTTCAAGTACCTGGATTAATCATTGTAATTCTGCTGTCAGGCTTCAGGCCTCAAAAGAATACAAAAAGATGACTAGTGCTCTCAATAGTCTGATTTTACTTTTCAGACAGAGATGGGTCTTAGCTTTGACAAAGCTGCTGTTGTTTGTGCTGCTCATGACAAAATTTCTGCTCTTGACCCCTCTTTGGTGATTATGAAACCAAGATATTTGAATTGGCTCACTGTTAAAGTTCCTGTCCTCTGACTTTAATCTTGGCTGAAATTTACTTGCCACTATTTGTCATCAGCTTTGTCTTCTCAGCGCTTATCTCCATGTCATATCTGGAAGATGTTTCATCCAGGTTCTTCACTACGGTGGCATAAGCTCATCTTCACTGCCTGTCAGTTCATCAATGTCATCTGCAAAGTGGAGGTTGTTGATGTTACGCCCTCCAATGCTAACTGTTTCACAGTGGTTTTCCAGGACTTCACTCATGTTGCACTCTAAGTAGATGCTGAAAACCATGGGTGACAGATGACAGCATTGACATACTCTGATTGTTGTCTGGAACCAGTCCCCCTACCACAGAACCTTGAGCAATTACTGCACTTGTAGCCTATTGTACAGCTGCTTGATGGTATTGGTCAACTTTTTTGATCCATGTTGTACTTCTTCATTGTGGCCCACAATGCCTCATACCCCACTCTGTCAAATGCCTTTTTGAATCTATAAACACATGATAGTTGTCTTGTTGACGTTGCGAGTACTTTTCACACAGAACCCCGAGATTGAATATTTTTCCTGTTTTGCTTCTTCCACTCAGGAACCCTGCCTGTTCTTCAGCGATTATTTATTCTGCTTCTGGTTTCAATCTGTTAAAGATGATCTTCAGCATCACCTTACTAGAATGGTGGATTAAATTGATAGTTCTGTAATCAGTCTAGTCATTTTCTTATTTAATGAATAGACTATAACCAGTCTAGCCATATTCTAATTTAATGCATATACTATAATGAATCTAGATATATATAGCTTTTTTTTAGTTTCCTTTTAAAAAAACATAACATACAGTCTAGCAGAAAGCATAATATGGTGAAAAAAATGAGTAATGATTACACCAAAATGCAACAGCTGGCATGTTTGCTATTTCTATGATTGACTATGAACAACCATCCCAACATCAAAAAGTTTCTAACATTCTGTTAAATGATTTTTCTCTCACACATGGAAGACATGCATAATGAAAATTGTTAGGAATCTGAGCCTGTCCAAAATATTCCTGAGAAACCAACACAGGCGTATATAAACATTATTATAAGCTAACAATAAAAATCATGTGACCTGAGGAGAAAATGATAGAGAGCTATATTTAACTAATTTGATGGTATCTATGAACGACCTTACCTGCACTATACGAGACATGGACAAAATGAGAGGATTTAAAGAAAGGAAACACAGTAATTTCTCAATTACAAAGAATCCTACTAGCCACCCCCAAAACCCTTTTAAATTTCTAAAGATAACACAACCACAGCAATTTCACCAAAAAAAAAATACATATATATCTGCAACAAGTTAACACCTATATAACTTTATAGTATTTTGCATTTGTCTGTGGCTCCAAATATGATGTTGTCATAGGAATACCATTCATGTCTCCTTGATGATAATGAGAATAACAAAGAAGATGATTTTATATAATAATAATAATAATAATAATAATAATAATAATAATAATAATAATATTGATAATAATGAAAGAGTCTGCATCAAATTACTTGTGCCATGTTTGATCTGCATGAATGATTAATAATTACATTAGAATCCTACCGTGGGAGGAACAACAACTTTACAAATGGGCATGCATGTGAAAGATGGGTAAATATTACACAAATGAACTAATACAACCTTGAAAAATATGGTACACTATTTATAGATATTATTCCAACTTATTTTATTTAATGCGAAATAATGCCAATCATCAAGCATATGGAACACTTGAAGAAAGGTAATTAATGTGACACAAATAAAGTAATGGTGTTTATAAACTTGCCAAAATTTAGGTCCAAAGTCAACTACAACATGCCATTAATTATGCCATTGTAGTTGACCATTATTCATGTCAGTGTAGTTGACCATTAATTATGTCAGTGCAGTTGATCATTAATTATGCCAGTGTAGTTTATGCCAGTGTAGTTTACCATTATTAATGCCAGTGTAGTTAACCATTAATTATGCCAGTGTAGTTGACCATTATTCATGTCAGTGTAGTTGACCTTTAATTATGCCAGTGTAGTTGACCATTATTCATGTCAGTGTAGTTGACTATTAATTATGTCAGTGTAATTTACCATTATTCATGCCAGTGTAGTTAACCATTAATTATGCCAGTGTAGTTGACCATTATTCATGTCAGTGTAGTTGATGATTAATTATGCCAGTGTAGTTGACCATTAATTATGTCAGTATAGCTAACCATTAATTATGCCAGTGTAGTTGACCATTATTCATGCCAGTGTAGTCACCACAAGATCACATCTTGCTACAATATACAATATAAAAGTCGTAACATGGGGATGCATGTAATATTACAGAGTAATTGACTCTATTCAGATGATTTTGACTCCTTATTATTCCATACAGGAATATCCCCATTGCATTTATTTACCTGAATCATACGGTGGAAAATAAACTATATATATATATATATATATATATATATATATATATATATATATATATATATATATATATATATATATATATATATATATATATAATCAGATTAAAATTGGAAGAAGGTTCTTGCATATAACAAGATATATGCTAAAAGGAGTCAATCCCTCACCAGAATGAAGGTACCTTAAACCATACACTACAAAAACAAAGTAGGGAATCAAAATGAGACATGTTCAGCTGCCATTTTTGCAGAGATCCTTGAGGCAGAATCGTACACACAGGATAATCCACTAACTAAGATGAAGAACTACTAGAATGTATCTGTAATGTTCAGCAAAATTCAACATTGATATGGTGAGTGTAGTACAAACCCAAGACATAATTACAATAGATGATATGGCATTGACCTACACACTGAAACAGAGTCAAATATGAAAGGTGATCCAGAAAGAAACAGTCACATATGAAAGGTGATCCAGAAAGAAACAGTCAAACATGAAAAATGATCCAGAAAGAAACAGTCAAATATGAAAGGTGATCCAGAAAGAAACAGAGTCAAATATAAAAGGTGATCCAGAAACTGACTTGACAAGAATACTATGAAAATGTGCCTGTGACCTGTGATGATCTGTGGTCTTTAGCCATGTGCATTTATCTATGAGTGTCCTATAGGCACTATGAATGTAAGAATTACACTGGATGTTATTACACTGAACTACACTCACTGAGAGACTGAATCAAATGTACAATGTAATCTACAAACCTATAGTGATGTGGTACTCAAAAACATTTTGTCATATGTATTCACCTGGTAAATGCAGTATAAATTAGTGCCAAGAGCACTAACAGAGCATTATAATGAATCACACTCAACAAATTGTGATACCATCATAAATGTAACATAGTTGATACATTTGTTTGTGTCATGATCAGAACCAAATAGCATCAATACATACCTCCAGTTGGGGTATTTCCAGGTGTTCCTTTACCCCGACCCCTTAGCTCTTTAGACAGACCCTGGAATGACTCCTCCACTGAGTGCCCTCCACTAAAATCAAAATGCAGCCTGGTTCCATGCATTGCTCCTAGCCAGCCATCAGGCTTATACTCTTTTTGCATTATGAGAGGAATGTACGCTTTCCGCAGCTGAAATGTGTACTCTCCCTCTGGAAAATAATTAAACCAGATTACTTACATACAGGATCTACAATGAATGTGTAAATTTAAAACTGAATAAATTACAGGCACCTCAAAATGATACAACTGGACTCAAACTGTGCAGTAATAACACACTCAGTAATAACACACTCATTTTACAGCACCTATGCTTTTATTTGGTTCTGTCAAATGCAAGTAAAAGAGGTTAAGGATTTAAACAAGGTTGGTTTCTTCCAGTTTTTGAATATTAACTCTCAGCCAAATGAAAGAGATTTACAAAGTAGTCTTTTATCAATGGAAATAGTTAATTCAAGTTTCAGTTTGAGATTGAATTTTCACTCTCAGCCAAATGAAAGAGATTTACAAAGTAGTCTTTTATCAATGGAAATAGTTAATTCAAGTTTCAATTTGAGATTGAATTTTAATTCTCAGCCAAATGAAAGAGATTTACAAAGTAGTCTTTTATCAATGGAAATAGTTAATTCACTGAGTTTCAGTTTGAGGTTGAATTTTCACTTTCAGCCATGTCAAAAGAGATCTTACAAAAGCAAATATTTGTTCACTGGCTTAACAAAGAAAATTTCCAGATTAATTCTCTGGTTTTCTCCAACTCCATGACTGTTTCAAAACTACCTCAGATTTATCGAATCAGAGTAAATCAGAACATGTTACATATAGAAGTACAAACTATTATCTCTTCTATTTAATTATGGAATAAATCAAACTGGCTGATTAAATTTATCAGGTGTTTCTGCTGCTAATGCAAAAAATTTAAGCCCTATTTTCTCATAGTAAAGTCATAGCACTATGGAGTTGCACTGTTTGGTATCCAGAACTAGTATCTACGAATATTTACCGACCTGTTCTACAGTTTGGGCTCTGCTTGTACTTTTCGGACATACAAACAAGTACTACAGCTGAGTTTTCAATGCCATCAGCCATGGCTTCTAGTGTTGACCCACCCATTCTCTCCACATCAATCCATATGGCATACCCTTCAGTCTGAAAGGGGAGACAACCATTAGTTGGCTTTGTCCCATAACACCATATTTAGATCTTACATTTGAATGGTATTTATACCTTTATTTATCATAACAATGAAAAATAATATTTCTATCTTATCACATATAGCACTGCAATTTGGGACTTACACATTATGTCCATGTCAATCCATGTTACTTAAATCACAGAAAGAAAATAAGTGGAGACAAATTGTACTAGCATAGATCTCCTATCACTTGGCATTAAAACAATGTTGTTCTTAGAATTTCAAATATAGTATTTAAACTCATTCTAACAACTGCTTCACCAGCATAAAAAACAAGAGAAAGCATAAGTAACAAATATTACTGTCAGATATACAGGATTTTATGCAAGTGTTCATTGAACATGGAATTTATGAAATAGGTGATTTACATTATACATGTAATATGCTGGTGGTTTCAATGATATCTTTAAGTGGGGATTATAAATTTCATTGGAAAAGGGCAATAACTCTGTCAAAACTGGACCTGAAGTAACAAATCTTTAAATTGTTCATGTACGTGTAATACAAAATTTACTTTCAAAAACAGCATTCAATTAATGTGTAAGGATTGCAGAGATATGGATATATGGTGGCTACAAGAAATGTAAGTGAACTGAAAGAATACAGGATCTTAATCTTAGGTCTTAATAAGTCTGTCAAGGTTTAATTTAAAGAAATACATTTGCTAAAAGAAAAAGTTACCTACCCTGAGACGATCTCGAATTTGATAAACTATTTTCTTGTCAGACCATGAGTAACTCAAAAATATATGACCTTTTGTCCTTGAAGCTGCTGCTGACTTGGCCCCTGGAAGAGTTGTATTTATCATGAAAAAAAACTAGAAAGTAACTTAAACTGGCTAATTAGTGAACACACAGAATAGTAGCTTAAATTGGCTAAATAGTGAACACACAGGAAAGTAGCTTAAATTGGCTAAATAGTGAACACACAGGAAAGTAGCTTAAATTGGCTAAATAGTGAACACACAGGAAAGTAGCTTAAATTGGCTAAATAGTGAACACACAGGACAGTAGCTTAAATTCTCTAAATAGTGAACACACAGGAAAGTAGCTTAAATTGGCTAAATAGTGAACACACAGGAAAGTAGCTTAAATTGGCTAAATAGTGAACACACAGGAAAGTAGCTTAAATTGGCTAAATAGTGAACACACAGGAAAGTAGCTTAAATTGGCTAAATAGTGAACACACAGGACAGTAGCTTAAATTAGCTAAATAGTGAACACACAGGAAAGTAGCTTAAATTGGCTAAATAGTGAACACACAGGAAAGTAGCTTAAATTAGCTAAATAGTGAACACACAGGAAAGTAGCTTAAATTGGCTAAATAGTGAACACACAGGACAGTAGCTTAAATTGGCTAAATAGTGAACACACAGGAAAGTAGCTTAAATTGGCTAAATAGTGAACACACAGGAAAATAGCTTAAATTGGCTAAATAGTGAACACACAGGAAAGTAGCTTAAATTGGCTAAATAGTGAACACACAGGAAAGTAGCTTAAATTGGCTAAATAGTGAACACACAGGAAAGTAGCTTAAATTGGCTAAATAATGAACACACAGGAAAGTAGCTTAAATTGGCTAAATAGTGAACACACAGGAAAGTAGCTTAAATTGGCTAAATAGTGAACACACAGGACAGTAGCTTAAATTAGCTAAATAGTGAACACACAGGAAAGTAGCTTAAATTGGCTAAATAGTGAACACACAGGAAAGTAGCTTAAATTGGCTAAATAATGAACACACAGGAAAGTAGCTTAAATTAGCTAAATAATGAACACACAGGAAAGTAGCTTAAATTGGCTAAATAGTCAACACACAGGAAAGTAGCTTAAATTGGCTAAATAGTGAACACACAGGAAAGTAGCTTAAATTAGCTAAATAGTGAACACACAGGAAAGTAGCTTAAATTGGCTAAATAGTGAACACACAGGAAAGTAGCTTAAATTAGCTAAATAATGAACACACAGGAAAGCAGCTTAAATTGGCTAAATAGTGAACACACAGGACAGTAGCTCAAATTGGCTAAATAGTGAACACACAGGACAGTAGCTTCAATTGGCTAAATAGTGAACACACAGAAAAGTAGCTTAAATTGGCTAAATAGTGAACACACAGGAAAGTAGCTTAAATTAGCTAAATAATGAACACACAGGAAAGTAGCTTAAATTGGCTAACTAGTGAACACACAGGACAATAGCTTAAATTGGCTAAATAGTGAACACACAGGAAAGTAGATTAAATTGGCTAAATAGTGAACACACAGGAAGTAGCTTAAATTGGCTAAATAGTGAACACACAGGAAAGTAGCTTACATTGGCTAAATAGTGAACACACAGGACAGTAGCTTAAATTAGCTAAATAGTGAACACACAGGAAAGTAGCTTAAATTGGCTAAATAGTGAACACACAGGAAAGTAGCTTAAATTAGCTAAATAATGAACACACAGGACAGTAGCTTAAATTGGCTAAATAGTGAACACACAGGACAGTAGCTTAAATTGGCTAAATAGTGAACACACAGGAAAGTAGCTTAAATTGGCTAAAGAGTGAACACACAGGAAAATAGCTTAAATTGGCTAAATAGTGAACACATAGGAAAGTAGCTTAAATTGGCTAAATAGTGAACACACAGGAAAGTAGCTTAAATTGGCTAAATAGTGAACACACAGGAAAGTAGCTTAAATTGGCTAAATAGTGAACACACAGGAAAGTAGCTTAAATTGGCTAAATAGTGAACACACAGGAAAGTAGCTTAAATTGGCTAAATAGTGAACACACAGGACAGTAGCTTAAATTGGCTAAATAGTGAACACACAGAAAAGTAGCTTAAATTGGCTAAATAGTGAACACACAGGAAAGTAGCTTAAATTAGCTAAATAAAGATCACACAGGAAAGTAGCTTAAATTGGCTAAATAGTGAACACACAGGTCAGTAGCTTAAATTGGCTAAATAATGAACACACAGGAAAGTAGCTTAAATTGGCTAAATAGTGAACACACAGGACAGTAGCTTAAATTGGCTAAATAGTGAACACACAGGAAAGTAGCTTAAATTGGCTAAATAGTGAGCACACAGGACAGTAGCTTAAATTGGCTAAATAGTGAACACACAGGAAAGTAGCTTAAATTGGCTAAATAGTGAACACACAGGACAGTAGCTTAAATTGGCTAAATAGTGAACACACAGGAAAGTAGCTTAAATTAGCTAAATAATGAACACACAGGAAAGTAGCTTAAATTGGCTAAATAGTGAACACACAGGACAGTAGCTTAAATTGGCTAAATAGTGAACACACAGGAAAGTAGCTTAAATTGGCTAAATAGTGAACACACAGGACAGTAGCTTAAATTGGCTAAATAGTGAACACACAGGAAAGTAGCTTAAATTGGCTAAAAAGTGAACACACAGGACAGTAGATTAAATTGGCTAAATAGTGAACACACAGGAAAGTAGCTTAAATTGGCTAAATAGTGAACACACAGGAAAGTAGCTTAAATTGGCTAAATAGTGAACACACAGGAAAGTAGCTTAAATTGGCTAAGTAATGAACACACAGGAAAGTAGCTTAAATTTGCTAAATAGTGAACACACAGGAAAGTAGCTTAAATTGGCTAAATAGTGAACACACAGGAAAGTAGCTTAAATTGGCTAAATAGTGAACACACAGGACAGTAGCTTAAATTGGCTAAATAGTGAACATGCAGGAAAGTAGCTTAAATTGGCTAAATAGTGAACACACAGGAAAGTAGCTTAAATTAGCTAAATAATGAACACACAGGAAAGTAGCTTAAATTGGCTAAATAGTGAACACACAGGACAGTTGCTTAAATTTGCTAAATAGTGAACACACAGGAAAGTAGCTTAAATTGGTTAAATAGTGAACACACAGGAAAGTATCTTAAATTAGCTAAATAATGAACACACAGGAAAGTAGCTTAAATTGGCTAAATAGTGAACACACAGGAAAGTAGCTTAAATTGGCTAAATAGTGAACACACAGGAAAGTAGCTTAAATTAGCTAAATAATGAACACACAGGAAAGTAGCTTAAATTGGCTAAATAATGAACACACAGGAAAGTAGCTTAAATTGGCTAAATAGTGAACACACAGGAAAGTAGCTTAAATTGGCTAAATAGTGAACACACAGGAAAGTAGCTTAAATTGGCTGAATAGTAAACACACAGGACAGTAGCTTAAATTGGCTAAATAGTGAACACACAGGAAAGTAGCTTAAATTGGCTAAATAGTGAACACACAGGAAAGTAGCTTAAATTAGCTAAATAATGAACACACAGGAAAGTAGCTTAAATTGGCTAAAGAGTGAACACACAGGAAAGTAGCTTAAATTAGCTAAATAATGAACACACAGGAAAGTAGCTTAAATTGGCTAAATAGTGAACACACAGGACAGTAGCTTAAATTGGCTAAATAGTGAACACACAGGAAAGTAGCTTAAATTGGTTAAATAGTGAACACACAGGAAAGTAGCTTAAATTAGCTAAATAATGAACACACAGGAAAGTGGCTTAAATTGGCTAAATAGTGAACACACAGGACAGTAGCTTAAATTGGCTAAATAGTGAACACACAGGAAAGTAGCTTAAATTGGCTAAATAGTGAACACACAGGAAAGTAGCTTAAATTAGCTAAATAATGAACACACAGGAAAGTAGCTTAAATTGGCTAAATAGTGAACACACAGGACAGTAGCTTAAATTGGCTAAATAGTGAACACTTAGGACAGTAGCTTAAATTGGCTAAATAGTGAACACACAGGGAAGTAGCTTAAATTGGCTAAATAGTGAACACACAGGAAAGTAGCTTAAATTGGCTAAATAGTGAACACACAGGAAAGTAGCTTAAATTGGCTAAATAGTGAACACACAGGACAGTAGCTTAAATTAGCTAAATAGTGAACACACAGGAAAGTAGCTTAAATTGGCTAAATAGTGAACACAAAGGAAAGTAGCTTAAATTGGCTTAATAGTGAACACACAGGAAAGTAGCTTAAATTGGCTAAATAGTGAACACACAGGAAAGTAGCTTAAATTAGCTAAATAATGAACACACAGGAAAGTAGCTTAAATTGGCTGAATATAGGACACACAGGACAGTAGCTTCAATTGGCTTAATAGTGAACACACAGGAAAGTAGCTTTAATTGGCTTAATAGTGAACACACAGGAAAGTAGCTTAAATTAGCTAAATAGTGAACACACAGGAAAGTAGCTTAAATTGGCTAAATAGTGAACACAAAGGAAAGTAGCTTAAATTGGCTTAATAGTGAACACACAGGAAAGTAGCTTAAATTGGCTAAATAGTGATCACACAGGAAAGTAGCTTAAATTAGCTAAATAATGAACAGACAGGAAGGTAGCTTAAATTGGCTAAATATTGGACACACAGGACAGTAGCTTAAATTAGCTAAATAATGAACACACAGGAAAGTAGCCCTAAATTGGCTAAATAGTGAACACACAGGAAAGTAGCTTAAATTGGCTAAATAGTGAACACACAGGAAAGTAGCTTAAATTGGCTTAATAGTGAACACACAGGAAAGTAGCTTAAATTGGCTAAATAGTGAACACACAGGAAAGTAGCTTAAATTAGCTAAATAATGAACACACAGGAAAGTAGCTTAAATTGGCTAAATACTGGACACACAGGACAGTAGCTTCAAATGGCTAAATAGTGAACACACAGGAAAGTAGCTTAAATTGGCTTAATAGTGACCACACAGGAAAGTAGCTTAAATTGGCTAAATAATGAACACACAGGAAAGTAGCTTAAATTAGCTAAATAATGAACACACAGGAAAGTAGCTTAAATTGGCTAAATAGTGAACACACAGGACAGTAGCTTAAATTGGCTAAATAGTGAACACATAGGAAAGTAGCTTAAATTGGCTAAATAGTGAACACACAGGAAAGTAGCTTAAATTGGCTAAATAATGAACACACAGGAAAGTAGCTGAAATTGGCTAAATAGTGAACACACAGGAAAGTAGCTTAAATTGGCTAAATAGTGAACACACAGGAAAGTAGCTTAAATTGGCTAAATAGTGAACACACAGGAAAGTAGCTTAAATTGGCTAAATATTGGACACACAGGACAGTAGCTTCAATTGGCTAAATAGTGAACACACAGGAAAGTAGCTTAAATTGGCTTAATAGTGAACACCCAGAAAAGTAGCTTCAATTGGCTAAATAGTGAACACACAGGAAAGTAGCTTCAATTGGCTAAATAGTGAACACACAGGAAAGTAGCTTAAATTGGCTAAATAGTGAACACACAGGAAAGTAGCTTAAATTGGCTAAATAGTGAACACACAGGAAAGTAGCTTAAATTGGCTAAATATTGGACACACAGGACAGTAGCTTCAATTGGCTAAATAGTGAACACACAGGAAAGTAGCTTAAATTGGCTTAATAGTGAACACACAGGAAAGTAGCTTAAATTGGCTAAATAGTGAACACACAGGAAAGTAGCTTAAATTGGCTAAATAGTGAACACACAGGAAAGTAGCTTAAATTGGCTAAATAGTGAACACACAGGAAAGTAGCTTAAATTGGCTAAATAGTGAACACACAGGAAAGTAGCTTAAATTGGCTAAATATTGGACACACAGGACAGTAGCTTCAATTGGCTAAATAGTGAACACACAGGAAAGTAGCTAAAATTGGCTAAATAGTGAACACACAGGAAAGTAGCTTAAATTGGCTAAATAGTGAACACACAGGAAAGTAGCTTCAATAGGCTAAATAATGAACACACAGGAAAGTAGCTTAAATTGGCTTAATAGTGAACACACAGGAAAGTAGCTTCAATTGGCTAAATAGTGAACACACAGGACAGTAGCTTAAATTGGCTTAATAGTGAACACACAGGAAAGTAGCTTAAATTGGCTAAATAGTGAACACACAGGAAAGTAGCTTAAATTGGCTAAATATTGGACACACAGGACAGTAGCTTCAATTGGCTAAATAGTGAACACACAAGAAAGTAGCTTAAATTGGCTTAATAGTGAACACACAGGAAAGTAGCTTAAATTGGCTAAATAGTGAACACACAGGAAAGTAGCTTAAATTGGCTAAATAGTGAACACACAGGAAAGTAGCTTAAATTGGCTAAATAGTGAACACACAGGAAAGTAGCTTAAATTGGCTAAATAGTGAACACACAGGAAAGTAGCTTAAATTGGCTAAATATTGGACACACAGGACAGTAGCTTCAATTGGCTAAATAGTGAACACACAGGAAAGTAGCTAAAATTGGCTAAATAGTGAACACACAGGAAAGTAGCTTAAATTGGCTAAATAGTGAACACACAGGAAAGTAGCTTCAATTGGCTAAATAATGAACACACAGGAAAGTAGCTTAAATTGGCTTAATAGTGAACACACAGGAAAGTAGCTTCAATTGGCTAAATAGTGAACACACAGGACAGTAGCTTAAATTGGCTTAATAGTGAACACACAGGAAAGTAGCTTAAATTGGCTAAATAGTGAACACACAGGAAAGTAGCTTAAATTGGCTAAATATTGGACACACAGGACAGTAGCTTCAATTGGCTAAATAGTGAACACACAAGAAAGTAGCTTAAATTGGCTTAATAGTGAACACACAGGAAAGTAGCTTAAATTGGCTAAATAGTGAACACACAGGAAAGTAGCTTAAATTGGCTAAATAGTGAACACACAGGAAAGTAGCTTAAATTGGCTTAATAGTGAACACACAGGAAAGTAGCTTAAATTGGCTAAATAGTGAACACACAGGAAAGTAGCTTAAATTGGCTAAATAGTGAACACACAGGAAAGTAGCTTAAATTAGCTAAATAGTGATCACACAGGAAAGTAGCTTAAATTAGCTAAATAATGAACTCACAGGAAAGTAGCTTAAATTGGCTAAATAGTGAACACACAGGAAAGTAGCTTAAATTGGCTAAATAGTGAACACACAGGAAAGTAGCTTAAATTTGCTAAATATTGGACATCTGTTTCTGTGCATTACAGCTGACTTTTCATTTCAAACATGTGCAATATATATCATGCAAAAATAATCTAACTATGAAGCTTTATTACAAAGGGAAAGCACTAGGTTCCAAATATCTGACAAAGAAAATGGAAAAAGTTTACAACTCATAATAGCAGTCTTATATCCCTTAAAAGATAATAAAAGCTAATTGCAGATGTTTTTCCAAACAGTTAATGTGTGCAGTGGATACACAACAAAATCCTATGTGTTCTTATATCCTGCATAACAAGTTACAACTTCTGCAATTAGAAAAGCAACAGCTATTTCTAGGAGCCAAAATCATTCCATTGCAAACAGTATTTAAAAAGTCTCATAGAATCAAATAATTTGCCTCAAATTGGGGTGATGCAAATAGAGTTAATTTGTTTCAGCTTAAATGAAAAACCTGTACAAGAAATCTCCAGCATTGTGTGGTTACACTTGGTTTTATGTCAAGCAATGCATTAAGATATCTGTTACCTTATGACTTGATTGAAATATCAGCTCCAGTCATGTGTTTGACACCCAACAATGCACAAAGACATCTACCTTGCCACTTGAATGAACTATCTGTGTCAGTCAAGTGCATTCTGTGATATTGTGAGCAGTTGTGTTGGGGCTGTTGAGAAATATCATGTGACTAATGTCTAATAAATAAATTGTAATCTTGCTGCTTTTGAAATGTTGGCAATCTTTTCATGATACACTCAAAACAAGATATCAAATTTATGAAGTAGATCTTCATGAATTGTCTCCCTTTGTGAAATTGATTTGTTAAATAAAACAAATTACAAATTGACAGCATCATGTTGCATTATCAATTCAGTAAACAAAGATGTAACAAATATGCCTCTTTATTGAATGTCTATGACAAACTGTGCTTATGTGCTTAAATAACTGTACTTTATAAAAGTTCCTAAATATTTACATAAATTGACATGTGTACAGTCCAAGCCAATGTGCATCATTACTATTGCTTTGCTGCTAAAACAAAATAAAGAAAATAATAACTCACATGTCTTCAACCCAGAGTGCCAATATCCAAACAGTATGATCAATAAAGCAATTGATTGGTCAAAATAAAACCAGACTTAAATTTTGACCAATTGGATTGCAAGGTTCAAGATAAATATTTAAGTTGAGGCAAAAATGCTTTAGTAAATTTCCAGCCATATAAACCTTAAAATGTTGCATTGTTTTGGAATCTTTACCTTGTCTTATACATGGAAAGCATTAATCCATGTGGAATAATGATAAATAATGATTTCAAAGCAAGTGATAATTACTCAACAGAATATAGTAGGAATGATTTTATCTATATGGAATAATAATAAATACTGATATCTCAACAGTACATACTTGTTGTAGCTTTTGATGCCTCATTTTCTCCATTCAGAATCCAGAGGGCACCACTAACATTTTTCTGAAAGTTCTTGATGGCAGAATCAGTGAATTTCTCTAGTGTTTGCACAAGTTTGGGAAACTCAATAATTTTTTCACGTGCATCCTTGTCAAATGAAAGTGTCCAAATACACTGAGCACATGCACTCTGCTCATGTACATCACCACTCTGGAGCATTTTGATAAATAAAGCTATGGCACCTTCTTCTATAATCTACAAATAAACAGCCATAATACATGTAATTACATGACAAAAACATGTGTAACAGCCATAATACATGTAATTACATGACAAAAACATGTGTAACAGCCATAATACATGTAATTACATGACAAAAACATGTGTAACAGCCATAATACATGTAATTACATGACAAAAACATGTGTAACAACCATAATACATGTAATTACATGACAAAAACATGTGTAACAGCCATAATACATGTAATTACATGACAAAAACATGTGTAACAGCCATAATACATGTAATTAACATGACAAAAACATGTGTAACAACCATAACACATGTAATTACATGACAAAAACATGTGTAACAGCCATAATACATGTAATTAACATGAGAAAAACATGTGTAACAGCCATAATACATGTAATTACATGACAAAAACATGTGTAACAGCCATAATACATGTAATTAACATGAAAAAACATGTGTAACAACCATAACACATGTAATTAACATGACAAAAACATGTGTAACAGCCATAATACATGTAATTACATGACAAAAACATGTGTAACAACCATAACACATGTAATTACATGACAAAAACATGTGTAACAGCCATAATACATGTAATTACATGACAAAAACATGTGTAACAGCCATAATACATTCAAATTACATGACAGACATATGTAACAGTATTAATAAATAACTGTAAACAGACATAATACATTCAAAATACAGGACATATATCTGTAACAGCCATAATACATTGAAATTACATGACAGATATCTGTAACAGCCATAATACATGTACTTATGTGACAGACATGTGTAACAGCCATAATACATGTAATTACATGACAAAAACATGTGTAACAACCATAACACATGTAATTACATGACAAAAACATGTGTAACAGCCATAATACATGTAATTACATGACAAAAACATGTGTAATAGCCATAATACATGTAATTACATGACAAAAACATGTGTAACAGCCATAATACATGTAATTACATGACAAAAACATGTGTAACAACCATAATACATGTAATTACATGACAAAAACATGTGTAACAGCCATAATACATTCAAATTACATGACAGACATATGTAACAGTATTAATAAATAACTGTAAACAGACATAATACATTCAAAATACAGGACATATATCTGTAACAGCCATAATACATTGAAATTACATGACAGATATCTGTAACAGCCATAATACATGTACTTATGTGACAGACATGTGTAACAGCCATAATACATTCAAATTACATGACAAAATTCTGTAACAGCATTAATAAATAACTTTAAACAGCCATAATACATTCAAAATACATGACAGATATGTATGACAGCCATAAACATTCAAATCACATGACATATGAAACAGTCAAAATACAAAAAAATCACAGAACATATATCTGTAGCAAACTTACATTCAAACCACATGACAGATGTATCTGACAGCTATTCCCCAACCTGGCTTTCAAGTGTCACTTAACCTCCCTACTCTACTCCCAGGGAGTAGGTCAAAAGTCTAAAACCATTGTACACATGTACAGACCATTCCTTAATCATAACCCAAAGTTTAAAGTCTCTAAATTGTATAGTGTAATGTCTCCATCCCCAAGCTCCACTCCTAGAGAACAAAGTAAATATCTAAAACCTTGTATACATGTATAGACCACCCATAATCATAGCTAAAAGTTTTGAGTCTGTCTTAAATTGTGCAGGAGCAGTTATGTGATATTATACATGCAGGTACAAATACAATATCCTGCTTTTCTTCAGGTAGAAGGTGAAGGTTTCCATGTCAAGTACATGACTTAAGCATTGTTATAACACACATGACCTTGACCTTAAGAACATAAACCAAGTAAGGATGTCACATAATTTATTAATCCTAGTTTCAAAATGATTCATCATACATCATCACATGAACAAAATTCACGAAGAGGTTTAGAAAATAGCAGAAAATAAAGCAAACTTTAATTAAAAATACTTAATGATACTTTTTTTTGTCTGTGACCTTGACCCTAAAGTTAAAGGGGCAAATGAGACTGTTGCAGAATTAATTGTCTAGGCTTTGTAATTACTAATCCCATGCATAAAGAAAATCCAATAAAGGTTTTAGGAAATATAAGGAGCTAAAAATAGGTAAACCCCAAATTAATGCCAATTTTCTGTAACTGGTTATCCTGACCCCAAGGAGTTTCCTTACTTTCATAATGATGTTTACCAAGTATGATGAAAAGCTGTAATAGGGGTTTATGAAATATATGTAAATGGAAAACTTAAAACAAAAAATCAACAAACTGTTGGTGATAGTGGTGATACCACTGCTGAAAAAGTGTCTTGATTTTCCACTTAGCAAATCAAAAACCATGCCTTAAAGTATTCCATTAAAGTTTGATACAGCTAAGAGATGAATTATCTTCAGTTAATTGTTCCCATTTTAGCACAATTTAAATTTGCTTGTCAAACAGATGCTGAATTATCAATGATAGATTGTATGTTAGTTTCAATGTAATTTTCTGTTAAAAATTAAGACTGTGTACAGACCTTCATTTTATTTTTGTCATTGACAGCTAGTTTATCCAATCCCGCTGTCAGCTCAGTGGGTGTGAAGCCCCTGTAACGACGTTCCTGCTCGTCAAGAGCTTTGTCAATCCAATTAACCACACACCTAATAACGCCTGAAACAGAAGACATCCAATTAACCACACACCTAATAACGCCTGAAACAGAAGACATCCAATTAACCACACACCTAATAACACCTGAAACAGAAGACATCCAATTAACCACACACCTAATAACGCCTGAAACAGAAGACATCCAATTAACCACACACCTAATAACACCTGAAACAGAAGACATCCAATTAACCACACACCTAATAACGCCTGAAACAGAAGACATCCAATTAACCACACACCTAATAACGCCTGAAACAGAAGACATCCAATTAACCACACACCTAATAACGCCTGAAACAGAAGACATTTGCTTCAAAAATCATAAAAGAGTTGTGAAAAGTAACACAATTATTCTGAGGAATCTTCAGAATATGCTATCACTCTAAGATACCTCCCAAAAATATTGAGACAAGAATGTCGCATATTTGGGTAGAAAATATTTTGATAAATAGATGAACCAAAGTTTTACTTGAATATCACACCTGATGCAGAAGTTTTGGGACTTTGAGAACTTTAATATAAATTTCTGACAACAACTCTGTCAATGCCAGGAATGTGATATTTTATACTGTCTCACTGTTCCAAACTGTTATAGCACCATTAACACAAGACACCATATTTATACACTTATAAGTAAGGTCAACATGAAAACAACGTAATGTATTGTAGATCAGGGTTTATGTTGTTTGTTCTACTTATCACTTCTAACAAGCTACATGGACCCAGATATGCTGGCTCATCAATAATGGCAGATCTAGGTCTGTGCAGTTTGCAGTTGGACTCATCATGTCAGTGAGCATATAAGGTATGTGATTTTATTATACTGCCCAGAACTGTGATTTTATTATACTGCCCAGAACTGTGATTTTATTATACTGCCCAGAACTGTGATTTTATTATACTGCCCAGAACTGTGATTTTATTATACAGCCCAGAACTGTGATATGTTATACTGCCCAGAACTGTGATATGTTACACTGCCCAGAACTGTGATATGTTATACTGCCCAGAACTGTGATATGTTATACTGGCCACAACTGTGGTATATTATACTGCCCAGAACTGTGATATGGTATACTGCCCAGAACTGTGATATGTTACACTGCCCAGAACTGTGATATGTTATACTGTCCTGAACTGTGATATGTTATACTGTCCAGAACTGTGATATATTATACTATCCAGAACTGTAATATATTATACTGTCCAGAACTGTGATATATTATACTGTCCTGAACTGTGATATTATACTGCCCAGAACTGTGATATGTTATACTATCCAGAACTGTAATATATTATACTGTCCAGAACTGTGATATATTATACTGTCCTGAACTGTGATATGTTATACTGCCCAGAACTGTGATATGTTATACTATCCAGAACTGTAATATATTATACTGTCCAGAACTGTGATATATTATACTGTCCTGAACTGTGATATGTTATACTGCCCAGAACTGTAATATGTTATACTGTCCAGAACTGTGATATGTTATACTGTCCAGAACTGTGATATGTTATACTGCCCAGAACTGTGATTTTATTATACTGCCCAGAACTGTGATTTTATTATACTGCCCAGAACTGTGATTTTATTATACTGCCCAGAACTGTGATTTTATTATACTGCCCAGAACTGTGATATGTTATACTGCCCAGAACTGTGATATGTTACACTGCCCAGAACTGTGATATGTTATACTGCCCAGAACTGTGATATGTTATACTGGCCACAACTGTGATATATTATACTGCCCAGAACTGTGATATGGTATACTGCCCAGAACTGTGATATGTTACACTGCCCAGAACTGTGATATGTTATACTGTCCTGAACTGTGATATGTTATACTGTCCAGAACTGTGATATATTATACTATCCAGAACTGTAATATATTATACTGTCCAGAACTGTGATATATTATACTGTCCTGAACTGTGATGTTATACTGCCCAGAGCTGTGATATGTTATACTATCCAGAACTGTTATATATTATACTGTCCAGAACTGTGATATATTATACTGTCCTGAACTGTGATATGTTATACTGCCCAGAACTGTGATATGTTATACTATCCAGAACTGTAATATATTATACTGTCCAGAACTGTGATATATTATACTGTCCTGAACTGTGATATGTTATACTGCCCAGAACTGTAATATGTTATACTGTCCAGAACTGTGATATGTTATACTGTCCAGAACTGTGATATGTTATACTGCCCAGAACTGTGATTTTATTATACTGCCCAGAACTGTGATATGTTACACTGCCCAGAACTGTGATATGTTATACTGTCCTGAACTGTGATATGTTATACTGTCCAGAACTGTGATATATTATACTATCCAGAACTGTAATATATTATACTGTCCAGAACTGTGATATATTATACTGTCCTGAACTGTGATGTTATACTGCCCAGAACTGTGATATGTTATACTATCCAGAACTGTAATATATTATACTGTCCAGAACTGTGATATATTATACTGTCCTGAACTGTGATATGTTATACTGCCCAGAACTGTGATATGTTATACTATCCAGAACTGTAATATATTATACTGTCCAGAACTGTGATATATTATACTGTCCTGAACTGTGATATGTTATACTGCCCAGAACTGTGATATGTTATACTGTCCAGAACTGTGATATGTTATACTGTCCAGAACTGTGATATGTTATACTGCCCAGAACTGTAATATGTTATACTGTCCAGAACTGTGATATGTTATACTGTCCAGAACTGTGATATGTTATACTGCCCAGAACTGTGATTTTATTATACTGCCCAGAACTGTGATTTTATTATACTGCCCAGAACTGTGATTTTATTATACTGCCCAGAACTGTGATTTTATTATACTGCCCAGAACTGTGATATGTTATACTGCCCAGAACTGTGATATGTTACACTGCCCAGAACTGTGATATGTTATACTGCCCAGAACTGTGATATGTTATACTGGCCACAACTGTGATATATTATACTGCCCAGAACTGTGATATGGTATACTGCCCAGAAATGTGATATGTTACACTGCCCAGAACTGTGATATGTTATACTGTCCTGAACTGTGATATGTTATACTGTCCAGAACTGTGATATATTATACTATCCAGAACTGTAATATATTATACTGTCCAGAACTGTGATATATTATACTGTCCTGAACTGTGATGTTATACTGCCCAGAGCTGTGATATGTTATACTATCCAGAACTGTTATATATTATACTGTCCAGAACTGTGATATATTATACTGTCCTGAACTGTGATATGTTATACTGCCCAGAACTGTGATATGTTATACTATCCAGAACTGTAATATATTATACTGTCCAGAACTGTGATATATTATACTGTCCTGAACTGTGATATGTTATACTGCCCAGAACTGTAATATGATATACTGTCCAGAACTGTGATATGTTATACTGTCCAGAACTGTGATATGTTATACTGCCCAGAACTGTGATTTTATTATACTGCCCAGAACTGTGATATGTTACACTGCCCAGAACTGTGATATGTTATACTGTCCTGAACTGTGATATGTTATACTGTCCAGAACTGTGATATATTATACTATCCAGAACTGTAATATATTATACTGTCCAGAACTGTGATATATTATACTGTCCTGAACTGTGATGTTATACTGCCCAGAACTGTGATATGTTATACTATCCAGAACTGTAATATATTATACTGTCCAGAACTGTGATATATTATACTGTCCTGAACTGTGATATGTTATACTGCCCAGAACTGTGATATGTTATACTATCCAGAACTGTAATATATTATACTGTCCAGAACTGTGATATATTATACTGTCCTGAACTGTGATATGTTATACTGCCCAGAACTGTGATATGTTATACTGTCCAGAACTGTGATATGTTATACTGTCCAGAACTGTGATATGTTATACTGCCCAGAACTGTGATTTTATTATACTGCCCAGAACTGTGATATGTTATACTGCCCAGAACTCTGATTTTATTATACTGCCCAGAACTGTGATTTTATTATACTGCCCAGAACTGTGATTTTATTATACTGCCCAGAACTGTGATTTTATTATACTGCCCAGAACTGTGATATGTTATACTGCCCAGAACTGTGATATGTTACACTGCCCAGAACTGTGATATGTTATACTGGCCACAACTGTGATATATTATACTGCCCAGAACTGTGATATGGTATACTGCCCAGAACTGTGATTTTATTATACTGCCCAGAACTGTGATTTTATTATACTGCCCAGAACTGTGATATGTTATACTGCCCAGAACTGTGATATGTTACACTGCCCAGAACTGTGATATGTTATACTGTCCTGAACTGTGATATGTTATACTGTCCAGAACTTTGATATATTATACTATCCAGAACTCTAATATATTATACTGTCCAGAACTGTGATATATTATACTGTCCTGAACTGTGATATGTTATACTGCCCAGAACTGTGATATGTTATACTATCCAGAACTGTAATATATTATACTGTCCAGAACTGTGATATATTATACTGTCCTGAACTGTGATATGTTATACTGTCCAGAACTGTGATATGTTATACTATCCAGAACTGTAATATATTATACTGTCCAGAACTGTGATATATTATACTGTCCTGAACTGTGATATGTTATACTACCCAGAACTGTGATATGTTATACTGTCCTGAACTGTGATATGTTACACTGTCCAGAACTGTGATATGTTACACTGCCCAGAACTGTGATATGTTATACTATCCAGAACTGTGATATGTTATACTGTCCAGAACTGTGATATGTTATATTGTCCAGAACTGTGATATGTTATACTATCCAGAACTGTGATTTTATTATACTGCCCAGAACTGTGATATATTATACTGTCCAGAACTGTAATATATTATACTGTCCAGAACTGTGATATATTATACTGTCCAGAACTGTGATATGGTATACTGTCCAGAATTGTGATATGTTATACTGTCCAGAACTGTGATATGTTATACTGTCCAGAACTGTGATATGTTATACTGTCCAGAATTGTGATATGTTATACTGTCCAGAACTGTGATATGTTATACTGTCCAGAACTGTGATATATTATACTGTCCAGAACTGTGATATGTTATACTATCCAAAACTGTAATATGTTATACTGTCCAGAACTGTGATATTTTATGCTGTCTCACTATCTGCTAAAAGGGACACTGAGTGGGTAGACCATTTTCATCCAATAAAGCTGAAAAACTATTTTATAGGTCATAGCTGGACTCATTAGTCGTAATCTACATTACCTGTATCGTCAATCAATTTGGAATTATCCTCTTCATCGACCAAGTAGGCAAGGGTTAGCATGGCCAAAATCTTCAGCATTTCATCTTCAGACTGGATGAATGGCATGATGGTCTGCAATAAACTTAGTATTATAATTACTCCTGCACTTAAAACTTTCCAAACCAAACTCCATTGGAACAAAATCATTTATTTTATTTTTTAAAAACTAACCCTGTCTATGACAGCACTTGCAAAATAGGACGATAAATAGATAGATTCATGTCCTGACTTGGAGACCATATCTGCCCAAAGTCAATTTTATAAACATTCTTCCATAATTTGGCAAATTGCAACTGGTTTGATGTCATGCACCTATTTGATGTCAGGTGTACTCAAGCATCACAATTGCATATACTGCCTGATAAAGAACTTGTATTTCCTTTATTTTGGTTATGATTGAAGGGCGAGATTTCCTTAAGTTATGTGCAAGCCAAGACTGTGATGTAAATCTAATGTTACTGTATGGAAACCATTCTTCTTCATCACTCTGACCTTGACATTTGACCCCAAATTAAATAGGCTTTTTAATTACACCAAGTGCATGCCATCAACAAAATCTGGCTGAAGGATGTGATGCAGAAATAATATGATTGTGCACAGCCATTTTGTTTTATTTCAGTCTTAGTGACCGTGACCACTGACCTTTCATATTCCAAGTGCAAGCATCCACACAATTTGGTAGCTGCTTATACAAATCAAGTTATGGTGTGGAAATAATACTGGTAACAGATGGATGGATAGACAGATAGACCACATCAAAACATAAATGACAGTCATATAAAACAATATCCTGCGATATGGACAAAATTACTGAATTATTGCTTATATCCATCACTAATTTATATGAACTTTCAATTGTGATGTTTTACAGTGGATAAGTTTTCTGTATTAAAAGGCACTAAATTTACTGAGATCAAAACTTATATTTTTCAAGTGAAAATCATATAATATAAATTTATCTGCATGTTTTCAGAATATTATTTAATAAAACGTTCCGAAGACACAATTCTTGATATCTTACCTCAGATGTTTTGTTTTTTTTAAAGTGATGCTTGACTGAGGGGTTTTTGGCAATGTTGTGTAGAATACTAAGTGATGCTTTGAGGACATAGTACACATTCTGCAACAAAACATGAAAAATTTCTAAGTTTATTTTCTTAAAGGTACATAATGCAAAAATTGATACTCAATATTGCTGAATGCATAAATGATGGCACTGAATGGGTCATCTTAATCAGTCTCATTTCTAACAAATATCTCAATCAGTCTCATTTCTAACAAATGTCTTAATCAGTCTCATTTCTAACAAATGTCTTAATCAGTCTCATTTCTAACAAATGCATAACAACAGTTAAATAATATCAATATCTTGCAAGACGAAATCAAACAAATTGTATCGAATAAAAAATCAGACAATAGATGGATGAACAACATATGCCACATTTGTCACAGAAGGATTCAATAAACTTTAACATTAGATTGAAGGCCACAGATCTACCAGGAATGTAATCTGATACCTAAGCTCAAAATCCAATGCAAGAAAGGCTACCAGGAACATAATGTGATATCCAAACTTAAATTCAGATGCCAAGAGAGATATCAGCAAAGTAATCTGATACTCCCAGTTTAAATTCAGAAAGCAAAAATAGCTACCAGGAATAGACTCTGATACCTCGGCTTAAAATCATCTTACCAGTAAAACTTTGATTTGAAAAACTACAAAAGGCAATAGCCAACCAAAGTCTGGTGAGAGACCAAATACAACTACTATGCAACTGGCCTTAATTGGAAGGCCCTTCCCAAAAAGACATTGGCCTCAATGACTGAAGATGTGGCATCAGGATATAAGATGCATAAAGAATGCATCACTGTAATGGTATGTCCTAATGCCAGCAGTAGTCTTAAATTCCCTTTGTTACAGAAAAATAAACAAATCCTAGATCATTTAAAAATATCAATTTAAATGCTTTGCCAGTTCAACATTTCTCACAAAATATGCGTGGATGAGTCAAGATATAATTCATGATTAGTTTCATAAATATTTGTACCAAGTTTCAGATCACATTTGGCATCGAAAGGTTTACCACAAGATGTAATGATACTGATAATCAGTATGCCTACTCATCCCATATGTGATTTAAAGAGTGATGATGGTAAAATATCATGCCACTTTCTGTCGGCAAACAGGACATCTCACATTCAATCAATGGACCAAAGCATGATTGAATGAATTCTTGTTTTAGCAAAATGTTCATTTAGAAACTTATGTTGGTAGAAAATGAATAGGGTGTGAAAGAGTTTTGAAAAAGTTACACTATAAGAGAAGTCATTTTCAATTGTTGCTCATGCCTGGAATGATCTTTCAGTTCAAATACTACAAAGAAGCACGGATAAGTTTTAGTCAGTATGAACACAAAAATAATCGGACAACTAAGCTAAAATTCAGTAGCCCAGAGAGCAACCAGGATAATAATCAGACAACTAAGCTTAAATTCTGTAGCCCAGACAGCTACCAGGAAAATAATCTGACAACCAAGCTTAAATTCAGTAGCCCAGACAACTACCTGGAAAATAATCTGACAACCAAGCTTAAATTCAGTAGCCCAGACAGCTACCAGGAAAATAACCAGACAACCAAGCTTAAATTCTGTAGCCCAGACAGCTACCAGGAAAATAATCTGACAACCAATCTTAAATTCAGTAGCCCAGACAACTACCTGGAAAATAATCTGACAACCAAGCTTAAATTCAGTAGCCCAGACAGCTACCAGGGAAATAATCAGACAACCAAGCTTAAATTCTGTAGCCCAGACAGTTACCAGGAAAATAATCTGACAACCAAGCTTAAATTCTGTAGCCCAGACAGCTACCAGGAAAATAATCTGACAACCAAGCTTAACGTCAGTACCCCAGACAGCTACCAGGAACATAATCTGACAACCAAGCTTAAATTCAGTACCCCAGACAGCTACCAGGAACATAATCTGACAACCAAGCTTAAATTCAGTAGCCCAGAGAGCAACCAGGAAAGGAATCTGATATACAGCTTCAATTCAATTTTTTTAATATAAAAAGCTACTTGAAAAGAATATGTTACCATGCAATAAATTCAGTAGTCCAGTGAGCTACCATGAAAAGAAAATATTACCAAAGTTTAACTTAAGGATCCCAGAAAGGCTTTGCATTATGAAAATGTTAGGTTTGTAACTTTCAATAAACATATAACAAATGCAGTCCTGATGTCATGCTTTTAACAATTGTGATACCTAAATTAAAAATATTGTTGCCTGAACACTACATTCTGATAGCCTGTTGGTCCCATTCACAAAATTTAAAAGACCCTTCAGAGACAAAATATCAACTTAGTACCTTGTTATGGATAGCACTGAGGTAAGGTTTCTGTCCACAGTTTTGTGTGAGTAACTGCACTGCATCATTTTCTGCCAGGGACTGAAAAAGGATCAATATCAATAATTTCTACAAGGCAGCCAAAGCATAAGATGGCTTAATTATGATGCAAAAGCAATGCTAGCTCATTATAATGTTGTTAATTGGTTGTCATAAAAGTGGACCACATTACAAGACAGGGAACATTATAATAGTGTATGCTGTATTATGTGAGATATATTATAAATAAACAGTGAATTGAATAATGTAAAACTACAGTATAATTGGTTAAAATCTGCCAATAGCTAATGAAAGGTATTTAATTACAATAATGAAATTGAACTCTTTTAATTGCATCCATAACCTTTCCCCATCATAATGGAACACAATTTAACCCTTATATGGCATCCACAACCATGCCCCCATCATAATGAAACACTGTTTAGCCCTTTAATGGTATCCATAACCATTTTCCCATTAAACTGAACACAGATTAACCCTTTTAATAGCATCTATAACCATGCCCCCATTATAATGGAACTCAACTTAACCCTTTTAATATCAAATTCCCCCATCAAAAAGGGTCTTATAGTCAGGGACAACATTGTTTTAAAATACTTCGCACATGAAATAATAGTCATGCTACCTATAACCATATGTATTATATATTTCTTTCTTATAAAAGTGGAATACAATAATTAGAGGGAACCAAAATGAATTGTTAGATCTGAGAAAAAAAAAACATTGCTTCTTTTTTACCGCTGAGTATTGTAATTATCTCTGATGATTTGAAATGATAGGGCTATCAAATTAATTACTGTGGCAGTCATATTCAACATAAGATAGGGCTATCAAATTAATTACTGTGGCAGTCATATTCAACATAAGATAGGGCTATCAAATTAATTACTGTGGCAGTCATATTCAACATAAGATTGGAACCATTTCAATTTAGACAAACTATAAATATTACAAGACTTCTGATACAAGTTCGTGTTGATATGACCATCCTTTTTGATGAATTAGGGACAAGATTTTCATGATTTCCATTGTGACAGCCATATTTGAGATCTGATTGGCTATTTTCATTCAGGACTAACTAGATCTCATAATTAGTCTTTCTATGTTGGATACGTAACAATACAAGTTTGGAACAAAGACTGTGATCCCTTTCAAGAGTGCTTGTAAAACTCACCTTTTTAGACTGCAAGAACAAACTTAAGGACCTAAAAATGTTTCCTGCCATAAATATTTTCAGCATATTTTTTGTTTTCCAAATTTCATGGTGTTTGTTTTTGTTTTTTTTGTTTTGTATTCATATCATTATAGATGTTATAAAGAGCTTAGCGCTTCTAAAGATTAGGCGCTATACAAAGTCCTCATTATTATTAGTAGTAGTAATGGCTATAATGGTAGTTAGACTTGATTTTAGACTGGCACTATTTTAATTTAGTATTAACAATGCCATCATAAGAACTGTTCTGTCAAAAACCCAGTGTTGATATGACTAAAAGGAGTAGCACTATTGAATATCTAATCAGAACATATTTTATTTAAGCCCAACCAGACATTCTTCTAATTAAAACCCAATACCAATATGCCATTCCTGTCAGATGGAAAAATAATACCAAAATTTTCTAAAATGGCTGCAGTGATGAGCATGACTGATGTGAGATCAGCATTATCTTCATTTAGGACCAACAGGGCGTCATAAGAAGTCTTTTAATGACTGATATGACCACACATTCAGGAAGAGTAGTAATAACAAGATTTACAAGAGGGTCATACTGACTGTCTGTGTTTTCATGTAGGACCAAATTTAAGAGATCTTAAGTCTATAGTACTTTCTATTCACAGGAATGATTCATTCAGGCATAATAGCAATTATCAACTGTTGTAATCAGATATATTGGATGTTAAATTGGAACCATTTTAATTTAACCAGACATCACAATAAGTCTTTTGGCAAATACCCATGTCAATATGACTTTCTGTTCTTCTGGAGAAGTGATAAAAGAATGTACAAGATGGCTGCTATAATGGCCATGTTGGATTTCAGATTGACAATCATCAACTCACCACTAGCCCAAATCTGCTATCAACTGAACAATACCCTTCATTGTATATGTTGTTCTTGTTCTTGTCTTGGG
Source organism: Unio pictorum (assembly GCA_030141615.1). Lineage (NCBI taxonomy): Eukaryota > Metazoa > Mollusca > Bivalvia > Unionida > Unionidae > Unio > Unio pictorum. Next base: position 3,403,424 of record JARLTB010000076.1, read on the forward strand.
GTTTTATGACATTTTTCATACAATGATAGGCTATGCATGACACAACAAACCCAAGTGGTAATAAATGGGCTATATTCAGACAGACATGACCCTTTATTACACAATTACCTTTGGGCAGTAATTTCAAAATATGGTGACCAACATGTTAGTACTAATCAAAGTAACAACAGTAGGTAGGGTAAAGATATTTTCCCATAATCACAGCCAATCAGTAAAGAGAATACTGCACAAGAATTTCATCAGCTTTTCTGGACCAATCAGAGTCGCATGAATTGACATTTAACATGTTGTCATCAAAATACCGCACATGCCGTATGTAAAGTGTAATTACGGAAATAATACAAGTTTCAGAATGGCTGCTGCAGCAATACTTTCATTTAAAACAAACTAGACATAATAAAACCTCTCATCCATTCATTAATGACAACAAGTGAAGCGATGTTGGATCTCTCAACAGCATTAGTTTAGATGATAACAAGCTTGAGTTAACAGACAGACAGTCATTTCATGTTGGATAACACAATAGATAACAGACCATCCCATACACTTGTCTGATTTATGACAACACAAGAAAAACATGCCACAAAAGTTGCAATGTGGTAGTTTTCATCATTTATAAAAGATACACTGATTTATGATTTGTTGATGTAGAACTTCCCTGTATTCAAATCAAATCAACTGAGTAAATGAAAAGCCATTCTAAGATAGAATGTTCATTGTTCCTTGTGAGCCCAGCAGCTCAACTGTTAAACTATCAAACTTTAAATCCAAGAATCTGGGGTTTGATTCCTGCCCTAGTCAGCAGAGGTCAGGTGTCCCTGTGTGTCTTGGGGAAAGGCACTTAGCTCCCATTTCCTAAACATGATATATCCCATAATGTATTAAAGACTTTATTAAAGCCATCAAAAGCAAAACATGATATATCCCATAATGTATTAAAGACTTTATTAAAGCCATCAAAAGCAAAACATGATATAGCCCATAATGTATTATAGACTTTATTAAAGCCATCAAAAGCAAAACATGATATATCCCATAATGTATTATAGACTTTATTAAAGCCATCAAAAGCAAAACATGATATAGCCCATAATGTATTATAGACTTTATTAAAGCCATCAAAAGCAAAACATGATATATCCCATAATGTATTATAGACTTTATTAAAGCCATCAAAAGCAAAACATGATATATCCCATAATGTATTAAAGACTTTATTAAAGCCATCAAAAGTAAAACATGATATATCCCATAATGTATTAAAGACTTTATTAAAGCCATCAAAAGTAAAACATGATATATCCCATAATGTATTAAAGACTTTATTAAAGCCATCAAAAGTAAAACATGATATATCCCATAATGTATTATAGACTTTATTAAAGCCATCAAAAGCAAAAGCAAACATTTGGTCCCTGGGTAGAAATATTCCAAATTTCCTTAATTTTTATTGTCATGCTTACCTGGGCCAGCTTAGAACTGGCATCAGAGAAATTCCAAAGTGTATGGTATGTATAAAAGGTAGGAAGCCAGACATCATCATTCTTGAAAATCCCTATTGAGTTCAAGGTCTTTAACATCTTCATTGAGGCACCTGGAATGAACAAAAAACAGGAGTCTCAATGTCATTATGCCTTTTCTTGAGTCTACAGTCGTGACTTTAGATGGAAATCACGTATATATATATATATATATATATATATATATATATATATATATATATATATATTCATGCCCAATAACTATGTTAACAAACAAAATGGTGCTCTAAGCTGTCAAAATTCTGGAACAATTGATCCAAAACTTATAATTATATCTCATAAAACCAAAAGTGTCAATTACTAGCACACAGAATGTCACATGTTTGTTGCACATCTCATACAATCATGCCTTGCATGACCATATCTCTGTCTTCCGATCTTCTCTGATTCAGTATAATAACAAATTTATTGCCTATTTTTAGGGGCCATATGAGATTTTCGTTACCTGCCACAAGTCATGTTCCACTTGACTTTCCTTCAAGCTTGTGGAACATGACTAGCTTTGTGTGAATAGATCTGGATATCTCCTGTCTCCAATGAGTGCAATCCCTGTCCATACTATACTTACTCGTGTGAAAACTTCATACACCAGTGCAACAGAGACTATGTTCATACAGCATATTATGGGATGGCAGATCTAATCTATGATGTTTGCTTGAAATCAAACATTTAATGAACAATGAAGACTATCTTCATACAGCATATTATGGGATGGCAGATCTAATCTATGATGTTTGCTTGAAATCAAACATTTAATGAACAATGAAGACTATCTTCATACAGCATATTATGGGATGGCAGATCTAAACTATACTGTTTGTTCTCTAGGTATCATAAGCTGAATAAAATAGCACAGACCCAGATAACCTAGCATATTGCCATATGGCAAATCTGATTTTATGGTGTTCAATATTGTAAGTAATTACATAGGAGTAAAATCAGTAATTCCTATTATTATAAGGCAATAGTGAACCAAATTTGTTAGTTTGAAATATCCAGTTAAATTTTGTGTTAATAAAGTTTAATGAGACAATCTGTAGACAGTTATGTCATACACTGTGCACATTCCTTTACTGAAAAAAAGCTTTTACAACAATCTCTGTTAAATTTTTTTAAACTAAAACACCTTTGTCATATTATCTAACATCTTCGTTAGCCAAGGTTTCAATATGTCAAAATTATCTCTGCACCTTGGCAGATTGAGTATATATTTTAGTGTTTTCGTCTGTCTGTCACACTTTTATCTATCCATTTTTTTAATAAATATAGCTATTTCTAAATTACTGGCTGGAATTTCATCAAACTCATTTACAAAATTGTCAGTATGGCAAATATATGTAATAGGGGAAAAGCTTTTTTTCACTTCTTTTCATTATGTTTTTTTATTTCTTGCTTAAATTACTACAAACATTTTTTCACACACTGAAAAGCTACAATAGTCAGAGATCATTTAGAGATAGAACTTGACAAAAACAATGTATATCGAGAGCACGTTTTCTAACACTCAAAGTAACCAATTCAATATGTTTTTTGTTTGTTTTTATGGTTTAACGCCATTTTTCAGCACAGTATAGGCTATACATGGCAGCCAGTATCAATGGTGGAGGAAGAACCCGGACAACCCCTGGAAAGAACCACCGACCCACGAGAAGCTACTGGCAAGCTTTCTCACATAACTACATTTGCCGAATCTTAGACTCAAACACACGCAGACAGAGGTGAGATGGCAGTGGTCCGTAACGGACAGCGCTTTAGACCACTCGGCCACTCGGGGCCCCCAATTCAATATGTATGTTGCACATGTGCATTTTAAGTATGCATTTGATCTAAAACTTCAAATGTACACATAATTAATTATTACTTGCCGTGAGAGAGAGACCCACACACCCAAAATACTCATCTGTCATTGAGACAGGGTCAATTTCACAATTTCATCATACATGTGTATAAGCTAACTACATTGCGAATTTGTTTGGCTATAACAGTCTTCATTTACAAGAGATTTTAGCAGCTATTTGTAAAATGAAATGGCTTACTTTGATGTTTATAACCATTTAGTATTTACTCCAAAATGTTACCAAAGGATAAAAAATTCAAATTAATTTTATAGTTATTTGTATATTTAAATTATCCTTCTCTACACAGCATACATGTAATTTACCTGAAACATCCTCCAAACTTGTAAAAAGGGATGCAACAAATGTCTATATTAATAAAATGATGTTATTCACATGGTAAATGGTGCTATTTAGCATGGAGAATGGTATTAATATTTAGCATGGAGAATAATTGTATTTAGCATGGAGAAGGGTTGTTTATAGCATGAAGAATGGTACTATTTAGAATGGAGAATATTATTATTTAGTATGGAGAATGGTATTATTTAGTATGGTGAATGGTATTACTTAGCATAGAGAATGGTATTATTTAGCATGGAGAATGGTATTACTTAGCATAGAGAATGATATTATTTAGCACAGAGAATGGTATTACTTAGCATAGAGAATGGTATTATTTAGCATGGAGAATGGTACATTATTTAGCAATTGTGAATGGTACTTTTTAGCATGGATAATGGAAATATTTAGTATGGTGAATGGTATTATTTAGCATAGAGAATGGTATTATTTAGCATGGAGAATAGTAAATTATTTAGTATTGTGAATGATATTATTTAGCATGGAGATTGGTACTATTTAGTATATTGAATGGTATTATTTAGCACAGAGAATGGTACTATTTAGTATCGTGAGTGGTACTATCTAGCATGGCATATATAATGGTATTTTTTAACATGGATAACGGTTATATTCAGCAAGGATAATGGTTGTATTTAGCATGTACAACGGTTGTATTTAGCATGCAGAATGGTAAAATTTAGTACCATCAATTAAACTATTTAGCATAGAGAATGGTATTATTTAGCATGGAGAATGGTACTATTTAGCATGGCAAATGGTATTAGTTAGTGAGGAGAATGGTTGTATTTTGCATGGAGAATGGTTGTATTTAGCATGGAAAAATGTTTGTATGTAGCATGGCGAAAGGCACTATTTAGCATGGAGAATGGTATTATTTAGCATTGTGAATGGTACTATTTATCATGGAGTATGATATTATTTAGCATGGAGAATGGTACTATTTAGCATTGAGATGGGTACCATTTTTGTATTGTGAATGGTACTAATTAGCATGGAGAATGGTATTATTTAGAATGGAAAATGATATTATTTAGCATGGTGAATCATACTATTTAGAATGAATATTGGTACCATTTAGTATTGTAAAAAGGTATTATTTAGCATAAGAATGGTAATATTAAGTATGGTGAATGGTATTAATTTGCATGGATAATGGTATTATTTAGCATGATGAACGGTACCATTTAGTATGTTGAATGGTACTATTTAGCATTGAGAATGGTACTGTTTAGTATGGAGAATGGTTGTTGTTGTTGTTATGGGGTTTAACACCATTTTTCAGTACACGATAGGCTATACATAGCATCCAGTATTAACGATGGAGGAAGAACCCATGAAAACTCCCCGGAAAGAACCACTGACCCACAAAGCTTTCTCACATACTCACATTGTCTGTAGAATGGTATTTTTTAGCATGGAGAATGGTACTTTTTAGTATGGTGAATGGTATTATTTATCATGGAGAATGGTATTATTTAGCATGGTGAATGGTACCATTTAGTATGGAGACTGGTATCATATAGTATCGTAAAAAGGTATTATCTAGCTTGAAGAATGGACTGATTTAGTATGGTGAAAGGTATTATTATGCATGACATCCAAGAAAACCTAACAACTTTCTTACATCCAACAGCGGAACAACTTGACAACTGCCTGCGTTCATATTGCTTGAAAAACATGCCCCAGCCACCAAATGCGGAGTATCAATAAAAAAAGTGTTCTCCATGGTATAGCAGTTAGGGACCAGCTTCGTACTGCTGAAAGACATCGCCGAAAAGCAAAGAGGCTTTGGCTTTGCAACAGACTCACTATTCATAAACAAATCTACGAAGAACGTCACAAACATACTCCATTTAGCCAAATCATCCCACTACAGTACTAAGATCATGGAGAGTTCCAGCTGCAAAAAGCTCTTTGAGATAACTAACAAACTAATGTCAAGGAACAAATGTATACCACTTCCAACAACCTTCTCTCCACTAGACCTACCAGACCAATTTGCAAATTTCTTTGATGACAAAGTATAAACCATTAGAGATTCGCTTGACAGCACAATTTCAACTGATTCATCACCATACAGTTATGATGCAGAATTTCAGCGACAATCGTTAGGAGCATTTGAACCTGTTTCTATTGATTTAGTACAGACAATCATGATGAAAAGTGCATCAAAGTGTTGTGAACTTGATCCAATTCCGACATCACTGCTGCCTGAGTGCTTAGACCCAATATTGCCTTCACTAACTGATGTTATTAATATCTCTCTCTCATCAGGGGAATTCCCATCATTTTTCAAAACTGCCATCGTAAAGCCACTGCTGAAGAAACCAACACTGGACCAAAAAAAATTTAAAGAACTACCGCCCAGTTTCTAATCTCCCATTCATATAAAAAATCTTAGAAAAGGTTGTTCTTACTCAACTTGTTATCTCATTTGAATTCAAACAGTCTTTTTAGCAATGTACAGGCTGCATATCACCCTTGCCACAGTATGGAAACTACTCTTTTGAAAGTATTTAGTGACATTCTCTCTGCTTTGGATAGTGGAAAGATTACAGTCCTCACTCTCCTGGATTTATCTGCAGCGTTTGACACAATAGACCATGATATATTACTTCACCGTCTCCAGCATGTATTTGGCATTCAGAATATAGCCTTACAGTGGTTCAAGTCCTACTTAGTTAACAGGACACAAATTATATTTGCAAATGGAATACACTCCAGCCCAGTTGAAGTATGTTGTGTTGTTCCACAGGGATGTGTTCTTGGACCTGTTCTCTTCATTCTGTATACTCAGCCACTTTCAAGTGTCATAGATCATCACCCAGTGTCACACCAATTGTATGCTGATGACACCCAAATATACAAGTCTGGCCACCCAACTGAAGTTGATGCTACCATCCCTGGAGTAGAGAAGTGCATTTCTGATGTGAAATCATGGATGACAAGTAACAAGCTGCAGATGAATGATGATAAAACTGAGGCTATGCTGATCACAACACAAAAACTTTCTCATTCACATCCTTTACCTCAGACAATAAATATTAGCAACACCAACATTAAATTCTCACAGTCAGTACGGAACCTAGGCGTTACTCTAGACAGTACTCTCTCATTGTACCAACATGTCATGAACATATGCAAGGCTGCATATCTTGAATTGAGACGCATCAGTTCCATTCGTAAATATCTTTCAGTTGATGCCACTAAAACACTTGTGTGTTCATTAGTACTTTCAAGACTGGACTATTGTAACTCAATTCTGTCTGGTTCATCACAATATTTACTCCAAAAACTTCAAAAAGTTCAAAACACAGCTGCACGGATCATCTTTAGGGTACCTCGATCAGAGCACACCTCACCACTGCTCTGTACCCTACATTGGCTATCAATTTGATACAGAGTCAAACACAAAATTTATTCTCTGTGCTATGTTTCAATGACAGACGCCAGTCCAACATACAGCCTCACCCATGTGTATACACCAGCTAGATCCTTAAGCTCTTATTCTGATAATCGTATACTCATTGTTCCCAAGGTGAAAACAAAGTCATATGGACAACGTTCGTCTGCACACCAGGGCCCAGTGACGTGGAACGAATTGCCCATTGAAATTAGACACAAAGACACAGTGGTCCCTTTTAAGAGTGCTCTTAAGACTCACCTGTTTCGACTGCAGGGACAAGCTTAGCAACCTAATCATGTTTTTTTTTGTTTTCAGCATGTTTTTATGTTTTCCAATTTCAATGTTTCTGTCATTTGTTGTTCTGTAGTGTAGTCATATAATTATTGATGGTGTAAAGCGCTTAGAGCTTCGTAAGATTATGAACGTGTTTATTAAGACTTTTGTTAAAACGTGTTAACACTGTAAAAACTCCAGCACATGTATATGCTTTCACATGAGTTTGGTTGAACTCATCTCCATTTATAAAAAAAAGAAGGAAACTGGTTGGCTATTTGGTAAATCTCATTTAAAAATGATATTTATGATTGTTTTGTAAACACAGATAATATATGAAATGTGAATTTCAAATTAGGATAATCATGACTTGAAATTGTCAGAAATTATAAATATTTGGGACTGATCCTTAAAAAAGAATGGTTGATATTTATTGGAAACTAAGAATCTAATTACTCAAGCCAGATCAACATAGATACCTGCCTTAAAAAAGAATAGTAAATTCTTAATTTGCCTATTGACTGTCAATTTAATGTTTTTAATACCACAATAGCTTTTACAAATGCAGCTGTGATCTGGTAATTCACAAAATTAGATATGACTGAACGTGTTTATTAAGACTTTTGTTAAAACATGTGTTGACATTGTAAAAACTCCAGCACATGTATATGCTTTCACATGAATTTGGTTGAACTCCTCTACATTTATAAAAAACAATGAAAATGTTTGGCTATTTGGTAAATCTCATAAAATCTCATATGGTAATAAAAGAAAAAACCTATCCTATATATCTGAGGCTATTGCAGGATAATAATAATGGCCATGACTGAAGGAAATGGATGCAGAGCGTTCATCACGTATTATCAGAAACCAGGTTTCAATTTAATTAGTTTTAATAAAACCTTCCCAAAAAATCCTGGTTAGATACAATCTTCCTGATTAGTTCATACAGACATGGCGGACATCCATTATTAATTGGACAAAAATTTATACATAAAGAATTTTTAGAAGACTAATAAAAAAAATTATAGAATGCAAAGATAAATAAATTTCAAGTATCTAACCATTGTTTACCTATAGAGAATGGAAAATAAGAAAATTGGCCTTTACATAGAATTGGCCTAGACATAGAATGCAAACTTTACATGCAAAACAAAATGATGATGAATTTCATCAACTCCTCGATTGTAATTATATCAGAGAGCAAAGAAAGTGAATACTATCAAAATACTTCTATACTACACCACAATTAAAATAATTACTGAATTAGGAGAAAGTTGGTGTTTATAGAAAATGTTTTAAAATGACATATTATTTATAAAATGTTTTTAAACATTTCTAATCATCTACACTCAACATACTTCTTTTCATTTTATCAGGATGAGAAAAGTGTCATTGGTTCATCATTGTACAGTAATATGCTTACTACAGATTAATTTGTGTTCCATTTATTGTAATTTTAATGACATCTTTCGAACTGTATACAATTTGATCTATTAAAGTTTGAATTTGTTCATATTCCTTTTGGAGTTTTGATTGTCATATTGCTGTCTATCTTAGTTAAATTACACTTACTGTGAGAAATAAATTATATCATCCATGGCTGATGTACATGCTTGCAAAGTGAGATACTAATATTTTACCTCGTCTGTTGCATATTGCAAACTGAGTGTAATAAAGAATGTTTCAGTGGCAAATAATAACACCAAAATACCTGCATAGCCTTCCTTGTCCAATGCATCTCCAATGGTCTCCTGGAGAGATATACATTTCTCGTATATGTATCCCAACATTTTCTGAACTCTCAAACCATCTCCACTGTGATATTCCTTCATCCGCTGCAAGTTAGCAGTTAACTCCTGTACCTTTAGCAGTAATGTTTCTTCTGGAAGATCCTTCAGATGCTCAAATTCCAGGTCACCATCCTCAATTTTACCATTGACCTCACCGGTGGCAGTGTAATCATGCTTGTTGAGAGACTGGGTGCTCATGGTGCGATTCTGTTGAGCTGCGTGTGGAAGTGGTGATGTATTTGGAGCCTTGTTTATTGTGGAGGCCTCTGAAATGTGACCTGAAATCTGGGACTGTGGACGAGACAAGAAAGTATTTTATATCCTGTCTATCGTCCCCCTGTATGAGTCTTGCAGACTCAATGGACCATCTACAAAAAAAAGAGAAAAAACAGACATGAATGTATGTGCACTCTGGTTAAATACAGGACAGCTGGGCAGGGTTAGAGACCGTAACTGAATACTCTTGTCTAACCAATGTATCATTGCCACAGTGGTTTTTTGTTTGACATGCCTGACTCACCAGAAGGGTGTGTGTTTAATTTTTACCTAAAATAGGCTAAGCCAGGGACCATGATGTGTTGTCTCAGGGCAAGTCACTAAAATCATGTATATTTTTTTGCAACACTATAATCACAAGTTCAACTCATTGAGAGGAAAAATAAAGAATTTAAATAAATAATAGAAGTCTTCAAGATGAAGAGAAAAACAAACTTCATATCAAAAATAAATACACATACAGTAAATATCTTTCTAAATAATAAAAGTTGGATTTTCTGAAACAGTTTAGAATGAGAAAAATTAGATATAATTTTCCATAACAGAAGATGCCAAATATACATGTGAAATAAAAGAAAAATTTCATCATTTGTCCTTTGTTTCCAAGTTTTAATGAAAAACAATTGACCATATGGAAAACTGTTTAAAATTATTCAGCCCATCATGTAATATGAAGTTAAACACCAGGGTGAAAACTGAGAATGCTTTCAAAGAATACAATCAGTGTTCAATTGGTACATGCTAAGGATACAAGATTTTATTCTTTTTGCCTCTATATAAATAAATATTTTCAGTTGCTGAAAATAAATGATTGTAAAGATATTGAAATTATTCCAAAATTTGCAACATATTTTTCCTGAAAATAAATGGTACAAAGATATCTAAATTATTCCATAATAAGGCAACATATTATCTATGCTGATTATATTTCTTAGATTGCTGACACTATTAAATCCTCTCAACTGAAAATCAAAGTCCTAAAGGAACTGCATCATAAAATGTTGTATATATAGTGATACTACAATACCTAACAAACATTTTAAGAATAATTTGTATTATTTTGGCAGTCCGAGAGAAATGGGTGCATTTCCTTGAGATATCTCGTCCTAATTTGATAGTTTGAAAGAACTGTGTGCATTTCCTTGAGAAATCTAGTGGTAATTTGATAGTCTGAGAGAACTAGGTGCATTTCCTTCAGACATCTAGTGCTAATTTGATAGTCTGAGAGAACTAGGTGCACTTCCTTGAGAAATCCAATATTAATTTGATAGTTTGAGAGAATCAGGAGCATTTCCTTGAGAAATCTAGTAATAGTGTGATAGTCTGAGAGAACTGGGTGCATTTCCTTGAGAAACCTAGTACTAATTTGATAGTTTGAGAGAACTGGGTGCATTTCCTTGAGAAATCCTGTAATAATTTGATAGTTTGAGAGAACTGGGTGCATTTCCTTGAGAAATCCAGTACTAATTTGATAGTTTGAGAGAATCAGGAGCATTTCCTTGAAAAATCCAGTAATAATTTGATAGTTTGAGAGAATCAGGAGCATTTCCTTTGATAAATATAGTACTAAGTTGATAGGTTATGAGGACTGAGTGCATTCCTCTAGAAATCAAGTTCTAATTTGACAGTATGAGAGAAATGGGTGCATTCTCTCAAGATATGTATAATATATAATTTGACAAACTGAAGTATTTCTTTCACTCCTTAGTATAACCACAGAACTCAAAATATGTATATATTATTTTACAAACTGAAGTTTTTATTTCACTCCTTGAGTATAACCACAGAACTCAAGATATGTATATATTATTTAACAAAAATAAAATATTGAATTTTCTTGGAACCCTGACCACCTAACAAAAGAACAACTGGTGCAAGGCCCACCAATAGAAATCAGCCCAGACATGATAGAAAAAGCGTTAAAGAAAATGAAAAATGGTAAGGCAGCAGGACCTTCTGGTATTGTGGCAGAAATGATGAAAGCAGCGGGAAATGAAGGCAGTCAGATTATGTCAGACCTAGCAAATGCCATCATAAGAGAAGAGCATGTGCCAGAGAGCTGGGGAGAGAGCTATATCATCAACTGCTATAAGGGCAAAGGTGACGCCTGAAACTTTTGGATCAAGCAATGAAGGTTATTGAGCGAGTGGCAGACAGTATCATCAGACAGCAAGTTGACATAAATGAAATGCAATTTGGATTCCTACCTGGAAGGGGCACAACTGATGCGATATTCATCTTGCGTCAGATGCAAGAGAAGTATGTTAGTGCAGACAGAAGACTCTACATGCCATTTGTGGACTTGGAGAAAGCTTTCGACAGGGTTCCCAGGGATGTGCTATGGTGGGCAATACGGAAACTTCGAGTAGAGGAATGGCTCATCCGACTGGTACAATGCATGTACACTAATGCCAGGAGCAGAGTACAGGTGAATTGACACATACAGTGATGACTTCAGTGTAAAAGTCAGAGTCCATCAGGGATCGGTTCTCAGCCTCCTGCTATTCATCATTGTCCTTGAAGCCCTCTCCAGAGAGTTCCGGACAGGATGCCCATGGGAGTTACTGTATGCAGATGATCTGGTCATCATAGCAGAGACTATGGAACTATTACTGGAGAAGCTGAAAATGTGGAACAGTGGTATGGAAGCCAAAGGATTGAGAGTGAATCTGTCAAAGACAAAAGTGACGGTCAGTGGCTCAGAATTACAACCATTGAAAGATTCTGGTCAGTACCCATGTGCTGTGTGCAGGAATGGTGTCAGGTCCAATGCCATACAATGCAGCCTATGTGCCCTATGGGTGCACAAAAAGTGTAGTGGCTTGTGTGGAAAACTGGTACCAGACCCCAGACCCCAACTACAAGTGTAAGAGGTGTCTGGGGCAGGCACGCCCACTTGAGGGCCGACCTTACAATGAGGTGAAAGTGGATGAATGCACTCTGGCGGTAGTAAACTCCTTCTGCTACCTGGGTGATATGTTGAGTGCTGGAGGTGGATGTGAACTCAGTTCAACCATAAGGGTAAAGTCAGCATGGGGTAAGTTTCGTGAACTATTACCTGTACTAACATCAAGAGTTGTCCCCCTCACCACCAGGGGAAAGGTGTATAGCAGCTGTGTTAGGAGCGTGATGCTATATGGCAGTGAGTGTTGGGCACTAACCCAGTCCTCACTCGCCCATCTACAACGCAATGACAGAGCCATGATCAGATGGATTTGTAATGTCAAGCCAGACCAGACCCAGAATATCAGGTCAGATACCCTACTGGAAAAGCTGCACCTACCAAAGATTGAGGAACTCCTAAGGGCCAACCGGTTACTCTGAATTGGCCATGTAGAGACAAGCAATGCTTGGATTAACAAGTGTAGAAATGTGGAGGTGGAAAGCCGAAGGAAAGCTGGCCGACCCAAGAAAACTTGGAAGCAAACAATCGATCATGACCGCAAGACATGGAAGATGACCAAAATTGATCCTCAAAACCGTGATGCCTGGAGACTGGGCTTGCTGACTGCCAGAAAACGTCGGACCCCTGACCAAGGAAACTAAGACAATAAAATTGGATAGAGAGAGAGAAACTGAAGTATTTCTTTCACTCATTAGTATAACCTTGGAACTCATGCATTAGCATATGTACATCCTGATGAAAGTCTTAATACTAAAATTTCCCAGTGGAGTAAATCTGATGAAAATATATTAAAATATCTTGGCTGCAACCATGCAGCGAAGGGGCCATGAGTGGCTGAGTGGTCTAAAAGCACTCTCTGTTACGGATCACTGCTATCTCACCTCTGTCTGTGTGGGTTTGAGTCTCAGATTCTGCCAATGTGGGTATATGAAAAAGCCTGCCAGTAGCTTCTCGTGGGTTGATGGTTCTTTCCAGGAGTTTTACCGGGTTCTACCTCCACCATTAATACTGGCTGCCATGTATAGCCTATACATATGCTGAAAAATGGCGTTAAACCCTACAATAACAACAATAATGTATAGAGAAAAAAAAACTATAATATGTAGTTGTACTTTATGGCTGTATGTGTATGTAGTTGTACTTTATGGCTATGTGTGTATGTAGTTGTACTTTATGGCTATGTGTGTATGTAGTTGTACTTTATGGCTATGTGTGTATGTAGTTGTACTTTATGGCTATGTGTGTATGTAGTTGTACTTTATGACACATCAGCATAATAGTACACTTGGTACCAACCAATGGTAAGCTTAGAAAAATGCAAACTCAACGCCACACAAATTTAGAAAGATAAACCTTTTCCAAAAAAATAGTTTAAACATAAAACTTAAAGAATTTACAATTCTGTAATATGTCTATAAAAATGATAAAGGAAACAAATGTAAAATCCTTAAAACATATGGTACTGCTTTTGGAGGTTTGGGACCAACAGTAATGCTATGCACAACATATTACAACAACATCAGTCGAGACTGCAGCCAGTATGTGAGTAGAAACCAGCAGATTGTAGTACTGGGTCAACTTGAGAGTTCAATTGATTTAAAAGAACTGAATTTCACTTATATGTTATTATATTCTTAGAACCGGTAATACAGGTAATGACTTGAAATAATGTATTTGTTTTCAAATCCATATATTTACATTGGAACTCTGAAAACAGTTTCTAATGAAATAGATGCCGTTTTCAAGTAAATTTCTAAGTACAGATGAAATGACAACATCACTTTCCCTCAGAATAATTAATAGTCCTTGTGAAAGTGATGCAAAATGTACCAGATTTAACATAACATGGCACATTCTTTTATAAATGCACACTCTTCCATTTAGTCAAAGTGCATGCGCTTGATTCTAGCATCTTCTTTTGTGGGAGGGGAGGCAGCTGTTATATCTGTCTAGAAAATCAGGATTTATTTTAACTATGCAACCATGCATGCATGATGCCTTGGTACCAATTCACTTTGTGGCTTTACTTAGTCTGAACAAATGATGCCTTGGTACCAATTCACTTTGTGGCTTTACTTAGTCTGAACAAATGTATCTTACATATGTTGTATTTGGGTAGAACTCATCAGTTTGTATTTTGCACAGGGTTAGAATTTTAAAGAAAAAGAATTTCCATGGCTTTGCTCAATGGTTATACTGGCTATTTAAAAACATTGTTGTATATCTTAGGTATAGTTTAAAGAATCATTAATTCTCTTTATTTTGGTATATGATTGATGGGTGTAATATGGGCTATAGAGTGTATAGCTTGGCCTGATTTCAGATGTGCACCTTTCAAAAAACAATGCTATATACACTTGGTCATTTTTACTTCCTGAACTTCAGAGGTAAATTGTATAAAAAAAAGAGCTGATAATTTTTTTTTACATTTTAATTATTTGCTAATTCATTCATTTCACTTTCAGAAGCTGTATTGTCCAGTCTGGCAAAATTAATTTTCCCTGTTTAATAGCTGCTAAGGATAATATATATTAGACAAATTCAGGCTGATTTTTGGTGCACCAGGGAGCAGTCATTTTAGTTAGCAGTGTGCTCAGATCATTTACAACTTCCAAAAGTACGATTTCTAAAGAACTTTCAGATTCATTACATTAAAGTAGCATAGAAGTATGCCAACATTCTCTCCAATGTGCATGTTTTAAATGCAAACTACTTTACCTTACATACATCACTCTCTCAAAGTACATTATAACTGGTGAATGCCCCTGTGGCAAGACCATTTTAGGAGATATCATGTCCCTTCAAAGAAGAGAGCTCCCCAAAATTATGGGATATAACCCTTATAGCATTAAAGATATGTGACGGGGAATTATTTCTGACATTACTGGCTTACATGATTCCTCAAGATTTCATTTTATAAAATTCACTCAAAAAAAACAACATTTTAAGCACACTGTAGATATTACATATAATATGCTATTCCATAGATTTTAATAAATGTCATCTTATCTTGAACTAGGAAAATATTGTGACTCACCATATTTCACAGTTTCATCTATTGAATCCCAGTGAGAAAGAACTAAGGATACTCTGTCCAATGTGCCACGTGTTCTATTTTTATTTCCCATTGCTATATTTTTCCCCAAGGCTTGCTTGCATGAAGAACCCTTATTTGGAAACACATCATTTTTGTTTAACTTCATAGTTTCTACCCCATTTGAAGTTGAGGAAGATGGTGATATTACTGTTGTCATGGTAATGAAAAAATATGATTCCTTTCTGAATAGGGTTATAAGTGTGCAGCTCATTCAAGAAACAACACAATATTTTTCTGGTTACTTGGCAAAATATTTATGAATTATAGTACAAAATTGGCTACAGTTTCAAGCCAGACAGGCTAAATTCTTAACCCTTTTACAAAGAAATCCAAATTCTACAGAAATGCTTATAAGTCCTGATGTTCTTCAGATTAAATTTTATTTAAATTTATTCGAATTTATTCATATTGTACTAAAAACTTCAATCAAAACATAATACAGGTCTGCAAAAAACTATCTACAGTTTCAAGCAATATTAGACTAAACCAAAGCTTATGTTTCTGCCTTAGTTTTCTGACCAGCACTGATAAAGATATTTAGATTAAAAACTGCATTTCTTACAATGTCACCAGATATATTGATGGAAAAAAGTCTGTCCACTTAAACCGATTGTGGCCAACAAAATGCATGTATTTTAATTATCTTCTTATCATAATATGAAATTCTTGCTCTGACAGATTCCTGCCTTGACAGATTTCTGCATTTGACAGATTCTTGCTGTAACAGATTCTTGATATGACAGCCCATTCGATTTAAATCTGTATAGTGGTTATGACACAATTATCACAAGAGTTATCAAAGATCCACTCTCATATAAAGATAATAAAATATGAAAGATGTGTCCATAATCCTTAAAGAATTTTCTTTCACAAAAAACACAGCTTTATCTCTGTATTGTTCTTTCTGCGCAAACAATCCATGTAAAATGCATAAAGTTAACTTATTTCTGCCACACATTTGCTTCTCTTCTATTTGTAATGCTATACCCAATCCTTTGTTACTCTCATTCTACAATTCAAGAAAGGGAAAGATGACAGAATCCATGGCAGGGTCACATTTACATATATTGAGCATTTATATCTCAAAGGATCCTAATTCCTTTAATATTAACCATTCCATGCATACAATTTGACAGTTCACCCTGGAGAATTAATAGCAAATATTACTGTACACTCTACATAGCAACAAGCAATGTCTTGTAATCATACAGTTAACTACTGAATTATAGATTGCTTATGAATACAATAACATAATGCACTTACAACAGTTCTGAGAATGTTAAAGAAATTCTTAGAAAATCTTTGATGCAAACCAGGGTCTCACACAAATGAGTGATCTATATGGTCAACAAATTTAACAGTAAATCACACAATCTTTGAAAAGGTCCATGTGGAAGAGAACCACATAAAATTCTTGGAGTGAATCCAAAGTCTGAAGACAAAAAAGATTAGTAATTGCTGAGGTTCTCTCTCGATCTGCAGAACCAATGTATACATTCCACCACTGCGGATAATATTATTTGACATCAGAACAACTTTCAGGAAAAGTTCAGAATGCCTTTTATATCTGCTTTGGAGATAGCATGTTTTTGAATATTGAATTTGGACAATATAGTGACCATTGAAATAATGTTCTTAACTATCAGAATTTCCCCAAATTCACAAATTTGTACTGGCAACTTAACATTACACAAGAGTCTTAAAAGCCAGAAGAAGAATTATTGGTATTTTGGAAAACTGATAAGCGAGTATGGTCCAGCTAAATTTTATGAAGCTAGCTATCTCTGTTCATGGAAGTAAGTGCAGACATCCAGAATGAAAAATAGTTCTCCATGGATATAAAAGTAAAATCATAATTCTAAAAAGAACTGCAAAATAATGAAATAACAAGCAGTCAAATTGATTCCAGAGTTGATGATATGAAAGAATGGCATCTTAAGAATCCATCTAAACTTAAGATCTGACATTAGGGAATCCATTATATTCTGAGATATTATGGAGATTTCTACCCCAAAATGATGCACAATATGGAATGATAGCCAGTCTGATTCTAAATTTGATACTTAACATAAAAGCATTATGTTTTGGGAATCAAACTGACATGTGACATAAAATGAAACTATAAGTCTAAGATATCCTGGAGTTGTGCTGAGCATGAGAACAGCTTTAATACAAAAAATAGCAAGAATTAAGAATATACTGTATCCATGACAACATATAATTCATATGTACAGTAATATAAAATTATTTAATATGCCATATCTTCTCTGTTTGAATGTCACTGTTGTTTTATTTGCCATTTCACCTCATGGTGTATTTTTGGAAGTACATTTCTGGAAAAGAAGTGGATGATTTGAAAGCATACTGTTTAAATAAACAGTTAATTGATTGATTCATATTTCCCTTTAGCGTAAATATATGGTTGCCAGACTCAAACAATTCTACCTTTAGCAAGAAGATTGGATAGAGACTTTGGCATGGTGTAGTGGAATTTTATGGCATATCAACACAATAGTGATTATATAATGCCACTCTACTGTAAATGTTCGAAAAATGTAACAACAATTGCCCAAATCTTAAGGGGTAAAATCCCTTCCAAATAAATGTAAAAATGAAGTACCGGTACATGATAAAATATAAATCTTAGAAGTTTTAACTGTCTGTAAACAAAAGAAAAAGATAACATAAGTCAACTGTTTTTTTTACATATACCACATTCAGTGCATTTGGCATCAAAATGCTTCTGTCTCAATGGGTGCAAGTTTGGACATTCAACAACAAAGCATTCCACTATCAGTGGACACTGGTAGAGTATATACTTTGGTCTAGGTTCAACCTTTAAGACTTATGCACAAGTATTTTAATGTGTCCAAAAAAGATATCTCCTCTTTGCCAGCTTCCTAGTATGTATAATACAATGATGTACAGAGACTTTGTTTCCCAACAAGATATGTTCTTGCAAGACATATCTCTGTCAATAGTGGGTTTCATGTGTTATAGTTTGTTTCTGGCATTTTCATTCCACATTTTTCCAGGTATGACACATATGTTTTGTTATTACATGTATAGGCTTATTTTTGTCTCCCTTAAATGGACATGGTCAGAATCATGCAGTAGTTTTCAATACTGAACATCTTCATACTGTACTTAGTGCATGCTTCATACTGCATGTAGTGCATGCTACGCATTCCTAATGATTAAAAGTATAGTGTATTAGGAACTACATGTACTTTTTAAACATTCATGTATCAGATACTTTAGGCTTGGGTTGATTAAATTTCTTTGCTAACAAACTAAAGCAGCTGCTTCATCCATTTAAAAGTACAGATGATAAAGTTAATGATGTCACTGCTTCATCCATTTAAAAGTACAGATGATAAAGTTAATGATGTCACTGCTTCATCCATTTAAAAGTACAGATGATAAAGTTAATGATGTCACTGCTTCATCCATTTAAAAGTACAGATGATAAAGTTAATGATGTCACTGTCTCAGAAATGGAACTTTCAAACAAGCGATAGAATGAATATCACATTTAAAAGTACAGATGATAAAGTTAATGATGTCACTGCCTCAGAAATGGAACTTTCAAACAAGCGATAGAATAAATATCACATTTAAAAGTACAGATGATAAAGATAATGATGTCACTGCCTCAGAAATGGAACTTTCAAACAAGCGATAGAATGAATATCACATTTAAAAGTACAGATGATAAAGTTAATGATGTCAATGCGTCAGAAATGGAACTTTCAAACAAGCGATAGAATGAATATCACATTCACAAAGTCAACAACAAACATGAGATACAGTAATTAAAACACTGTTCTGATCATCGAAAAAGTTATTTATGAGAAAATTCTTATTGCAAATATAATTGTTAAGTCTATGATAGCTCTCTAAACAAATACTACCGGGTACATCAAAAAAAACAATGCAACTGAAGTTTTTTGAAGGGAATGTAACAGAATTGTTACCGAGTGGATGGTGGATTAAATGAACAACACAAACACAAGTGTGAAAGATAATGTAAATTTATGAAATAAATTATTAATGAAAAATAATTATGTATCAACACAATAACTCATGCGTTCAACCCACAATTACACTCACAACCATTCACAATACATGAATAAATGAAATATTAATACAAAATAAAACACAGATACAAAGGAATCTCTTGGACTATACACAGATCCAAAGAACCTTTACAAAAGTTATATTAACGCAAGTATAAATCACGATAATAAACACAAACATCAAACTATACTATCGCATGTATGGATTGCGACAACTAGCACGAACATATACAGGTATTCAATCAAGTTGCTAGCTTTTATTGAGAATCATGCAATGCCTTGAAATACTATTGTGTTCTGAAATAACCATGTAAATACAACAATGTATTCAATTGTACTACAATTGCAACACACACATGTGTCTCGACCCTGTATAACCGTACGATTCACCCACAGTTGAATCGCCGCCCAGTTTCCCCGAAGACCTAGGGTTGACCAATACTTTTATCGGCCGTTTGCCCTTCACGGATCCACCACAGTTATACGTACAGACAGCATACAACATCTACTAGAACCAACGTTCCTCAATACCCTAGATGTCGCCCCGGATGTTTATAACTCTAGACAGCTCCGACACTCGGACTTCTAGCTTTCCGGATATTTACACGTCACGACAGATGTAGACGAACAGACAGTTCGACAGACAGAGAGTCAGATACTTCAATTCGATTGCACAATAAATCAGCAACAATTTCAGCTACGATAACAGATGTTATCAGAGATGTTCCGCAATAAATCAGCTATAATTCAGAGATGTTCTCAGTGATGTTATCAGCTACAATAAAGAAACCAGACTAATAACAGTTGTCTCAAAAAATAATCTAAACCTTAGATCACGCTATTGCATTTAAAGCCTAATAGTGACTAGTAATTCCAAATATTCCACGTTTAAATCTGCATTGTAATAAAGGCATCATTACATGAAATGATAAACGGAATAAGATTCACAATAAAACGAAATATAAATTTAACACTCACCCCTTTGGCTGGAGATTAATGACAGGCTATCTTTCCTACGATAAGATACTTTTGGTCCCGTAATATTTATCAGAAATATTCTGCATTATATACCCTCAAATAGGTGAGCAGAATTCACGGCAAAATTACCGTGCACCCCGTGATTCTTGGTGTTCCCTGACTTCAAGTGATACGAAGTCAGGCACATGCAAATCGTTACACGCCGCTTACCTTGGAGAAACCCACTTATTCACCCCAGGTAACGCATGTACGACGAAACAAAAAAAATGGTGAGATTAGTTTGTAATTTAAGAAAAAAAAAATAAATTCAATTTTCGCCTAATTCTGTGACAGGGAACTAAAGGCATCAGAGCCATTAATTGGAGATGATGAAAAAGTATTATTTCACTAGGTAAATGGAGTGATGAACATGATTTGGTAGGGGTTGGGGAGAAGGCATGCATCTAACATGCATACCTACAGTCATATATAGATACCAACCTACACACAAGCATGCACACATACACCCACCATATGTTGTTCCAAAGTAAGCTTTTGCTTGTCTTGAGGCTGAGGATAATGAGAAATAGATTAAATACAGATGACATAGATATTATATAATTCTGGATCAATCTATGCAGTAGTATGTATGACATATCATTCTGGATCAATCTATGCAGTAGTATGTATGACATATCATTCTGGATCAATCTATGTAGTAGTATTTATGACATATCATTCTGGATCAATCTATGTAGTATTATGTATGACATATCATTCTGGATCAATCTATATGTAGTATTATGTATGACATATCATTCTGGATCAATCTATGCAATAGTATGTATGACATATCATTCTGGATCAATCTATGTAGTATTATCTTAGACATGATATCATTCTGGATCAATCTATGTAGTATTATGTATGACAAATCATTCTGGATCAATCTATGTAGTATTATGTTAGTCATGATATCATTCTGGATCAATCTATGTAGTATTATGTTAGTCATGATATCATTCTAGATTAATGTATGTACAGTAGTATTATGTATGACATATCATTCTGGATCAAGCTATGTAATATTATGTATGACATATCATTCTGGATCAATCTATTTAGTATTATGTATTACATGATATCATTCTTGATAAATCTATGTAGTATATATGTAGATATGCTTTTATGATATGATATTCTGGAACATGTCAACATGACAAAAGAACAGAACAAAAAGTATTGGTCAACATGATATGAAAGCAAGTTCATGACAAAAGATAACGACCAGACATTGGTCAACATGATATGAAAGCAACATGACAAGACAATGAGCAGACATTGGTCAACATGATTTGAAAGCAACATGACAAGACAATGACCAGACATTGGTCAACATGATATGAAAGCAACATGACAAGACAATGACCAGACATTGGTCAAAATGATATGAAAGCAATATGACAAGACAATGACCAGACATTGGTCAATATAACATGAAAGCAACATGACAAAAGACAATGAGCAGAAAACAAAAATTTGGAGAGCACAAAGTTCTCATCTCCAATATTGTCATAGGCTTACACAGCAACTTCAATTTCCTGAAATACCAGTATTCATAATGTAAGACTTCTTTAGAAGTATCAGTATTCATAAAGTCATACTTATGTAAAAATATTAGTATTTATCATGTCAAATGTTGTGGAAATACAAGTATGTATTAATGTCACACTTGTGTAGAAAGAAGAGCCCTGGGTATTCACAATGTTACATTTCTGTAGAAATTAGATTATTCATCTTGTCAGACATGTGCAGCAATAACAGTATTCATAATGTTATACATCTGTACATCTGTAGAATATCAGTATTCATCTTGTCAGACTTGTGTAGAAATAACACCACTGGGTATTCATAATGTTACACTTCTGTAGAAGTATTAGTATTCATCTTGTCAGACTTGTGTAGAAATAACAGTATTCATAATGTTATACCCTTGTAGAATATCAGTATTGATGGGGTCCTGAGTGGTCGAGTGGTCTAAAGCACTCCATTACAGATCACTGCCATCTCACCTCTGTGTGCGTGGGTTTGAGTCTAAGATTCGGCCAATGTGGGTATGTCAGAAAGCTGGCCAGTAACTTCTCTTGGGTTGGTGGTTCTTTCCTGGGGTTTTCCCGGGTTTTTCATCCAACATTAATACTGGCCACCATTTATAGCCTATCATGTGCTAAAAAATTGCATAAAACCCCAAAACAACAACAACAATATTCATCTTGTTCGACTTGTGTAGAAATAACAGCACTGGGTATTCATAATGTTACACTTATGTAAAAATATCAGTATTCATTTTGTCAGACTTGTGTAGAAATAAGAGTATTCATAATGTTATATGTCTGTACAAATATCAATATTTATCTCGTCAGACTTGTGTAGAAATAACAGTATTCATAATGTTATACGTCTGTACAAAAATCAGTATTCATTTTGTCAGACTTGTATAGAAACAACAGCACTGGGTATTCATAATGTTACACTTATGTAGAAATATCAGTATTCATCTTGTCAGACTTGTGTAGAAATAACAATATTCATAATGTTATACATCTGTAGAAATATCAGTATTCATCTTGTCAGACTTGTGTAGAAATAACAGTATTCATAATGTTATATGTCTGTACAAATATCAGTATTCATTTTGTCAGACTTGTGTAGAAATAACAGCACTGGGTATTCATAAATGTTACACTTATGTAGAAATATCAGTATTCATCTTGTCAGACTTGTGTAGAAATAACAATATTCATAATGTCATATGGCTGTAGAAACAACAATATTCATCTTGTTAGACTTGTATAGAAAGAACAGCACTGGGTATTCATAATGTTACACTTATGTAGAAATATCAGCATTCATTTTGTCAGACTTGTGTAGAAATAACAGTATTTATAATGTTATATGTCTGTACAAATATCAGTATTTATCTTGTCAGACTTGTGTAGAAATAACAGTATTTATAATGTTATACATCTGTACAAAAATCAGTATTCATCTTGTCAGACTTGTGTAGAAATATCAGTATTCATCTTGTTAGACTTATGTAGAATTATCAGTATTCATCTTGTCAGACTTGTGTAGAAATATCAGTATTCATCTTGTCAGACTAATTCCAATATCCATAATATCAAACTTTTTCCAAACATTTATTCTTTATTGAAAGGAAAATGAGAAAGAGCGAATTCAAGTCTTAAAACAAAATCGGGATAATAAAATGTTCATTTATTCTTATTCAAAAAGAAAAATTAGAGTGTCTGAGAGAATTCAAGACTAAACAAACTTTTGGGATAATAAAATGTTAATTTATTTCTATTTGAAAGGAAAATAATAATGTCTGAGGGAATTTAAGTCTAAAAAAACTTTTGGGATAATAAAATGTTCATTTGTGAACCATAATACTTAGATCTTAATAACGCATGTAAAGTTGTGAAAAATAATCTGTATTGAAGTTTCCATATGTGCATATTCCTTTTTTGTGAAGACTGTATTCAGTTGTTATTACTGAAAATTTTAATACTAAACTAAAATGAATCTAACAGTTTATGCACATGGAACAACTTTCTCAAATGATGTAAATGATAATGCAAAGCCTCTAAATGAATGGTTTAAAAATTGGGAAGATATATAATGCCACATTATCAAATATCAGCATTAATCAATTTAAATGTTAAAAACCATCAATTTTATTCAAGAATCAGACGAGTGTACATCTTGCTCCCACCAAGCCCCCTAATTCATCATCAATCATATATTTACATTTTATTTTAGCACATGTATCTGTCACGTATTTACTGTACATTAGACTCCCAACAAACTTCCTATATTCACCATTAATAATGCAGGCATGCAAATGAACATATTAAAAAAGTGACAAGAAACCACAACATTCATTTTCTGATTATTTTATGACCTATATTTCTGTTCCTACTTTTTTCAAGGAATTTTGTGTTAATCTTACATCCTGTCAATCAAATTTATGCCATTACATTGATTAGTGTGGTTTTTCTTTTTTTTTATATCTGAAAATCTAGTCTGCAGTATGATTCTAGAAAACTTACCTTGCCATGCTGCCACATTGCGATTTATAGTTCTATAAAAACTTACCTTGCAATGCCGCCATATTACGAATTATAGTTCTATAAAAACTTACCTTGCAATGCCGCCATATTGCGATTTATAGCCTCTACACTAGTATGTTGGTACCATATATACTCACTTATAAGATGAGTCAACTGCAAATTGTACATGCTAAATGTCTGTGGCATAATGTCCTAGTGCTACTATAAGCTGCCACACTGTAGACATTGTATTGACATGGCTGAAAACATGCAATAGATATGTTAAAAATCCAAAACAACACACACACACACACACACACACACACACACACACACACACACACACATTGTACAGATTCAGATCTGCCATCGCAAAAAGCTCTGGAAAATCACCAATGACAATATGGACCCTAGTATCATTCTCCTGAATGACTGAACTGAGCATTTCTCAGCTAACAGTGAATAGCAATAATGATACCAGCATTTAACATAAAATCGCAAAAAATGTAACCAACAGACATGAAAAAACAAACAAATATTACCTGACCAGCCCATTCAACCTGCAGAATTTTTTTTTGACCAACAACTAGCTAGTGATGCATGTAAAAGATTTTTTTTAATGTTGTAATAAATCTTAATAAGAAATAAAAAGGCAAAGAAATATTTGTTTTACTTAGCTATTCAGGTTAATAATTAAAAAAGGTAACTTATACATGGGTAAAAATAAAACCGTTTGATCTGCTTTTGGATTCTAAATATTCTAGGGAATACACAACCCAATTAATCTGGCTGATGACAGAGTGCTCTGATGATATTTATCCATTAATAATTCCACTCCCACTTAAATCAAATTTGGCAAGTATTTGTTGGTGACAACTTTGATAAAAAAAAACCATCTACAACTTATATAACATTTGATGAAAATCTTTCCTCTGCCACAACAGTTGGAAATACATTCTTTTGTCTGGTTCTACCACACTGTTTTAAATAATGAAAATAATATGAAAAAATACACAAAAGCATGCTTTTAGTCCTATCAATCTTTATTATTTGTGCATTATCTCCCATTTAATCATTAATAAATAGAGTTAGGTCCCTTCATTCCATAGCAGATATTAAGACTACCGGTATGTGGGCATTTTGCAAGTACAGCACAATTGTGATATTAATGCAAATTCAAAAAGTGTGCACACCTTGATAGACCTGTTCTTGATCTTGGTGATGGCAAAACATAGTATCATATTTTACTCATTATCTACTCTTGCCTTGATAAGCACACATCATCAACCCCCCCCCCTCCTTTTCTTTGGTCAAAACTCTCATATAAACTACTCATCTAAAGGATACATGTCTCAATGCCATGTGGGAGGGAAGTAATTTCTAAAACTAACATAGAATCATGCATATCTTTCAGCTAAAACTGTTAGCTCCTTATACTTAAACTTATATCAATAATATCAATCATATCAAACAATATCAAACATGATGTTTTTTTAGCATGACATTGACAGTGTTGGGAGCAAGGTTAGCAGAGAATGAAAAAGTGAAGAGCATCATACATGTAGCCAAAGGGATTATAGTGTGTGTGTGTGTGTGTGTGTGTGTGTGTGTGTGTGTGTGCATGCATGCATGCCTCAAAAATAATTAACCTGAATAATAATTTCTTAAGTACACAGTGCAGCTATTTTGCTTAAGATGATGATATGTATTTTTAAAGACATAGAAAGTTCACAAATTAATTAAAAAATATGCACATTTGTGAACTAAAATATTTAGTATATTCAGAGTTGTAAAATGAAAAAAATTATCTACAAATGTAAAATCAAACATTTTAACATGAATTCATCATTTGCAAATTAAGCCATATCTGCCATAACAAAATGTGTCATGCAAAAAAATCCAATGAAGCAACTATCCTCATCACATTTCTTATAGCTTATATGAGTAGGCAACCTTTTCTCATCAGGTCAGATGCACTGACCCCCATGGGACCTCAAAACATTAATTTTGGTTTTAATACCCTCTCCCCAAGTGCCTTCTGGGAGGTTGACAAGTATGATTTAGCTTCTTCCCTAAAAACCTGCAAAGCCTGTATGCTAAAAATAAATTAGTGAATTACGATCTAAGAGAGTGCTCTTAACACATTAACCCCTGGAGATTTTTGCTGATTTCGCATGAAATGTGAGTAGGAAACACATTTTGGGGACTATTTCTGAATACATCCTAATACATCGACATCCAAGCAATTTTCCATTAGGCCAATGCCTAGTTGTGCTTAAAAAATGTTTTCCATTGGTTAGTTTGCTGGCACATGAGCAGACGGTGAAAAGTAGGAGTTCTTTTTTCTATTTTTTTTTGCTAAACGGACTCATAATGATTGCATCGAGAAGACTATTTATTCAAAATGTTCACCTAATCCTACTTTTTGCACAGGTTCACCTGTCTGTGTGCACTTCAGACTGATCTGCCTTAGATCTGAGGCTATAAAGTCTAAAATCTGGACACAAACTTGGATTCTGATCATGGGCGAATTTTAGGTGGAAATAAAACTGGTCCAAAAAATTAGGTTTTTTCCTCTGTATTTTGTAGTGCAACTAAAATGTCCAGATTCTTTGGTATCTTTGTAGAGCTAAATCTGTCTACCTTTCTACAAAACTACCCACTTTATTGTATCATGCATGACCTCATTGCTACAGACCTTGGAAGTAGGCTACTATCTCATGCCCCATAAACTTGGCGCTGTTAATGTATTAATGGTCTTACAATCCCAACAATAATAACACATAATATCCCTGTTTCTTCTCACATATGCAGTGTATCCCCTAGGGGTGCAAGACTGAGAGTCAAATATCTCCTTGGTGTCAAAACTGGGGGTCAGACTGAGTAAAAACCAAACTTTGGTATCAAAACTGGAGGTCAAATTAAAAATTGGGGGGTCTCTAAAGCGCAAATGAGGGTAAAGGGAAACACTGCATATGTATTAATAATTGTGGTATAAATTGTGTGATTCAAATGACAAACAATGACAAGAATCATGCATATTTATAATCTGTCACTTATAGCTGCTATCAACCATTTTAGTGGAATTAAATCTGGAGCACTTATATTAATGGACTAATAAAATTTAAATTCGAAATTCTAAAATAAATGTTTAAATAAATGTGTTGCAATAAATGGCATCTATTGAGACTTACTTGAAAAAAGGAAGGCACGTGAAATGAACAGGTGTCAGAAGTACATGTAATATTGGTGAACTTTGACAGCCTAGTTCTCTCCTTTGAATCAAGATTGATACTGTACAACTGTTTGTCTTCAACTGTCATAAAAATGAAGAAGAATTTGAATGTTATAAATAGTAAATATCAGTACAAGGAATATAAGACAATATATAATGGCTAGATATAAATAAACTAAAGGGAATAATTAAACTTAACTTTGGAAAGATACAATTCATAGTAAATTCTAATAAACTCAGATGCTAAAAATGAATTATTAGGTTTTGAGGGGCTAAGACCAATGCTGCTATTAATTATGCAATACTTACCTGTTGCTATTGCATAGCTAAGATTTCTGCATTGGAAACTAACCTCGTCCATATGCTGAAAATTCATCGTCTCATAACATGACTTTCTGAATGCTTCCTGAAATCTACCTTATTACCCTGCACATGCTCGTGTTGTTGGGTTTTTTTAAAGACAAAGACAAATACAGGGAGGGACATCAGCATGGAGTGGGAAGAGGTAATCTATAAATAGTGAGAGGCATGTATTGATTATTAAAATTGGTTTTACCCAAAACCCCAAAATCACATTATAATATCAGCAATACATTATCTTTTGCTAATGCATTGCTGAACTTCATCAGTCTGGTGGGAGGTAAATTACACCATACAACTGGAAAACAAAAACATGGAATACTCAACCTTACAGCATAAGTGTCCATCACAGTGTAATCCAATTAGGCCACTTTTGGTGTCATGACTATTGGCCCAACAGAAAATATTGACTTTGTTCTGGTGTACAAAGGAAAGGAGATGAAAAGAGGAGGAAACTTTTTTTTCTTAAAAGCCTGGTTGGCAAAGGAGGGGAACCAATTCATAATTGCCTACAAATGCAGACAACCTGATTCTAAGGAAATGTACTCCTATGTCTGATGGATGTCAAGGAGATCAACAAAACCATCTTCAGGGTAAAGTTTGAAAAAACATTTGAAAGAGGGTTTTGTTAAAAATCACAAGACACCCAAGAGATTCCATCTTGGCACTGAGCAAAACAATGGTTTCTATAGCTCTAAATGCATGATTAGGCTGAAAATATCAGATTCCATCTAATAGCTGGACCTTTAAAGAATATTTGAAAGAGCTGTAATATAGCCCTTGATGGTAGAAAGGAAGAAAAAGACATAATTTGCACTCACTGAGAGATGGCTAGAATTAACATGCTTCTCACTGCACCAATCACAAAAGATTATCCACTTAGCATCATGGACTTTGGATGTAAAGTGTCTCCTGGCTTGAATTTTTTTTAGCAACTCTTCTTAAGAACTTGTGATGGAAAGATCATTTGAAATAAGCCAAGTGTTATGTGTGTTTAATTTTCATTGTTTGTTAGTATTTTATGATTAGATGTTATGTATATCTGTAATAGAGGTTGACCAAAACTAAATTTCTGGTTTCAGCCAAAAACTAAACCAGACCGAAATTATAAATCGACTTTCGGCCAAAACCAAAGCCCAAACCGAAAGATTAAATACACCTTCGGCTGAAACCGAAAGATAAACTGAAGTTACCAAACACAAGATTTATTAAATAGGCCTGGGTCATGATGCAATGCTTTACTAATTAAAAACAAATCTAGAAGTAATCATTCAGAGCCTGAGGTAAGAGGACTTCGCTAAATGTCAAATTGCCTAACACCAATTGACCAGCCGAAAAACAGAAAATAATAGACAAAGCACTAGCGTTGCATTCTGAAAGTTAAAATAGATCTTCGGCTGATGACCAAAAGTCAATATCAGTTGCAGCCAAAACCGAAAACTAACTTTTTGGCTTTGGCTGAAATAGAAACTATGCAGAAAGAGATCATTTGCCAACTTTCGGTGCCAAAACCAAATTTTGGTTGGCCTCTAATTTGTAATTCTTATGTATATCTGTAATTGTACCTGACCTTTGTCCAATATCAAGTTAATGGTGTACCTCATCAGTGACATTTATCTTGTAAACACAATAATACATAGCTAATATTTCTCTACGAGTACAGATCAAATAGATCATTGTCATTGGAAGTAAATATGGTTACTTATATCTGAATGAAGGATATTACCATTCCAACTGGAAATTCCTAAACTTGTTGACAATTTTGAATGTAGAGTGGAGACTAACCTAAATCCTGGCTCTATTATTATGTCTTTGCTTTCTATATAATGTTGTTTACTTAAAATATTATTCATTCTGCCTTAACATCTGAGGCAGAATCAGTCTTGTTCTTGTGTTCAGTATTTGATTTGGGTGGATTAACTTATTAAAATTAGTATTCACTGGAATTACAACGTGCTCAATATTATTCCTGGACTAACATATCAATTTGGAATTATAGTGAATTCAGGCAAAGACATTTTTAAATATACTATTGTGATACTTTGAAAAACAGTTGTAAACACATCACCACATTCCAGGCCATAGCCACATGGCATGTTTGAGACTGAGGTTACATCAACGCATTCAATATTGCACTTTATTTGAAACACCACCAGAATTCAATTGGAGCATGATACATTCAGACATGTGATAGAACTTTAAAGACTATTTGGCACTTAATTCACACTATATAAGCTCTTTTTAAATATTCACTTTGTATTCTAAGGGAAAAAATATTTGTTGAATTTTACAAACTTGTTATTTTTCAATATCTTCTGTTACTAGGTTTAAGACAATAGAGTTGCAATGCAAGTGTGAATCAATGTGCCATTATGTAGTAAAGATCCCCTGTGCTGTCTGTCATAGTAGGTACTTCCTCTGGGGGTAATTTATTTGGCTGGTCTACCAGCAGGTCAAGAGGATCACAGAGGGGCTATCAAAGTATGCTGAGTAGTGGATTTCCTTACTTTGTGAAATACTGCGAATTATTCTAAAGGGTGGGAAGGCATAAGTGAACAGATGATCATACTTGAGGCTAAAAACATGCACTAGCCATGCTCACTAGACAGCAACTAGGGAAATGTAAATGGTGATCTCGTTGTTTTACCTTAATGTAAACAAATCCCGAAATTTTGAACATGGAATCTGCTATGGATTAGTATAGAAATCTTCAAGTCTCCAAAGAGACTGATTCAAGGGAACCAGCATCGGATCCTTTACCAACAGCCTAAGGGAGCAGTCTTATGAGTAACCCTTAAAACTGACCTAGTTCTGCTCTGAGGGGCATAGCGATGTGTACCTGACCAACTCTCTTGGGAAGGACCATATGGGCCTTAAGTGTCTCTGAAGAGACTGAACCAATCCTTCACTGAACCCACGGGTAATGACAGATGGTTGGCTGTTTTGTTGTCTCTAGTCAGATGAGAATTCATATATTGCCAAACACTGAGACCTGTGGGTTTCAGCAACAGAAAACCTTCAAGTTCTAAAGAAGAAGACAAAGGTTGATATTTCCTCTCTATTTATGTATGCCTATGTTTGGCAATGTTCCATGCCTCATCAGATCCAATATATATAAAATACAGACAGACATCTGCCATTACACAACAAATACATGCCAGGCACATGAGGTGCATATCCAGTAGGCTTTTCTTTTGCCCACATATGCTATCATTTTGATTCTTACATACTGCTGTAGAGAAAAACTCTGAAAACAGGCTAAATCTTGTATAATGAAAATAACATACATGAATTTACATGCAATCTAGGCTGAACACCAATTAAAACATCTAATATTTCACAGTGACACTCTAATTAATATGAATTAAAACAGCAACAAATGAAATGATTAAAGATATCAACAATGCTTCATTATCTGTGTATTAGAGATGAAGACGGCAAAAATATAGCAAGGAAAACTGACTAGACTTAAAAAAGAAAATTATCCTTAAAATACACAAAATAAAAAATGGGCAGATTAATTAATGCACACCAGATTATACAAGCTGGTGTTTGACATCCTTATATGAGTAGAAATCTGCAAAAATATACATAATATAATCTGAAATTATGGACATTCACATCTGAACAAAAGTAATGCAAAGGATGCCATAAACTAGACTGGTAGAGACAGTGAAACTAATACCTACCCATAAATGAGAAAACAAAAAGAAATAAAATGAATTAAATTGGAATAAGACAATTATAGGGCACAAATAAAAAACTAAAAATATTGAACTTCACCTTGAAACCGGGGGCAACAGTTCTGTGGTATACATGCCCTCTAGTAATAACATGTAAGTGTACCTTGTTTTATTTATATATCTCAAACAGTATCAAGCTACATAAATGTATGAGACACAGACAAATGGAAATGCAAATACCACATATGTCCCCATTTTTTCTCAAAAGGATGGAACAATAAATTGACTATACAGTAAAGATAAATAAAATCTATTTTGACCTACACATACTTATCCTGACCTTTATATCCCTAATCTGACTTGTACATACCAAATCTGACTTGTACATACCAAATCTGACTTGCATATGCCTAGTCTGACATATTCATACCTATAATGATGACTTATTCATGCCTACGACTTATACATATCAATTCTGCCTTTTTCATACCTATTCTGACTTTTACATACATATTCTGACTTATTCATACATATTCTCACTTGTACATACCTATTCTGGCTTATTCATAAATATTCTCACTTGTACATGCCTATTCTGACATGAATATTGCATATACATATTCTTATTTGTACATACCGTACCTGTTCAGACTTGTACATTTTTATTCTGACTTATTCATACCTATTCTGACTTGTATATACCTATTCTGATTTAAATATGTTTATGAGATTTAGGGGACCTTTTAAATTTGGAACTGCCCCTAGTGGCAAATAGGATTCACTGTTCAGTGTTCTTATATCATTTACATATCATCATTGACATTTCCATCTTTGAAAACATTTTTCATCCATGGAAATTCACTTTTTCACCCATCCTAACATATTTTTTTAACAACAGAGTTTCTTTCCTACTCCTCTAAGCTGACGCAAACTTTCTGTCTCTATGGAGTCTGTGGGTCACAAAATTCATTGCTAGTATGCCGTCTCTGACAGTGTGGCAGAAAAGAAATTACACTTCTTTGCACCATTGCAATTTAAATGTTCAAATGGTTTTACAGAACATAAAATATCCAATATTCTTTCACTCACTTTGCAAACGACCATATTTCTTACAGTTTTGCTGAATTCAGTACAATCTGAGGCACAATCAAATAAATCCTAATAGATGATCAATTAAGTCACAACTGCTTCTGAATTATTAAATAATTAAGCAAATTGACAGCTAATGTGTGTGTGTGTGTGTGTGTGTGTGTGTGTGTGTGTGTGATTTGGATTCTTAACATAGCTTTAACCATTTTTCAGCCATATCACTACAATGTCTGCAGTGAGGCAGT
Source organism: Unio pictorum (assembly GCA_030141615.1). Classification (NCBI taxonomy): domain Eukaryota; kingdom Metazoa; phylum Mollusca; class Bivalvia; order Unionida; family Unionidae; genus Unio; species Unio pictorum. The sequence goes on from JARLTB010000076.1 coordinate 3,436,676, forward strand.
TTATAGTGATGTCTAACACTGGGGTATCATGCCACAGACAGGTAGTATTATGTCCAACCCAGTCACATTATCCTGTCACCAGCTGTAAGTACCATTTTTATAACTCTTTGGTATGACTCAGTCAGGGATTGAACCCATGACCTCCCACATCCAAGACGGACTCTCTAACCACTAAGCTACTGGAGCAGTCAATAGCCAACATACTTTTTTCTTTGACAACTATCCTCACAAGTCACCTTATGTGACAGTTTTGGCTAATTAATTACAGCTTCATAGCTGATATTTGCATCTATTGAGAACCCTGATCATAATATTGCCTAACACTTAGATCATCAACCATTTACTCGTACAGACAATACAAGATATATGGGAACAAACTTTAAACATACAATAACACTCTCAAAGTTTCTGATGAACACAGTTGCTGATATTGAACTTGTGGCTTTCAAAAATGTCATTACCAGATCTATGGAGCTTTTAATGTATCAAAACCTCCATCTATATGATTCAAGTTATTTCTTTTAGACAAAAATTATTTATACTTAAATTGCCTGGCTTAAAAATTACATCCTAATTCAGTCTTACTAATTTATTAAAGTTACTGGACATGGCTAAAACTAATATTAGCATTCTCTTCATGGACAGGCTACTAACATGGACAGGGTACTAATGTGGACAGGGTACTAGTGTGGACAGGCTACTAACATGGACAGGGTACTAGTGTGAACAGGCTGCTAGTGTGGACAGGCTACTAACATGGACAAGTAGTAACATAGTCAGGGTACTAATGTGGACAGTGTACTAGTGTGGACAGGCTACTAACATAGACAGGGTACTCACATGGGCAGGGTACTGTGGACAGGGTACTAACATGAAACTATGCATATCAATCGATGTGTATTGTGTGGCTCACATCCTGCATTTCTTCTGCCAAATGTCAAAAGTTTGATAATGTTTCTTATATCTACTGAAACAAATTAAACTATCCTCTTATTTAATACAATAATTGTAGTATATCATTACTTACCTAGAAACATAAACAGATCACTGAAAAAGATATCACCGAATATCCCAATATAGCATAGAAAGCCTTATTTGGTAAACTAATTACCATAAGAATCGCGTTTCATCTGTCATGATGGGCAAAGTACAGTTAGCAAAAACATACTAATATAATTTACCTATCATGACAGACAAAAACGGTTGGTGTAAACATACCAACATATTTAACCCTAATAGGTTGGATCGGCATGACGTCACGAGCTTAGCGACCTACTTTCTGCCATATTGCGGAGGTGAAAACAATTGCTTAGTAACAGTACGGTAGCGTTAGTTATGTTCAATATTGCAAACCATGTTTGTTTACCTATATTTTATTTATTATTTCTGTTTTCTGTTCAGGAAAAAAAAAAGAGAAGCATAGTATCCGTATCCATAATTCACTAAACTGTACCATCAACCTCTCATTTTGTTAGGCCTACCCCTCGTCCTCCGCCAGAATAAGGGGGTAAATCCACTCAAGAACCCAAATGTTAACGCTTGCATTCATTTAGAATGCTTTAGGTACGACCATGTAAATATTCCCATGTTTACTGTCATTACACAATTTAAAAAAATACTTCCATATTTTTTTTACCTTTCCATAAATATGTAAAATGTACATTAAAAAAATGCAAAGAAGAACGGCAACAAAATCATTTCAATATAAAATGAATGTAGATTTTTTTCTTAACTTCGACTCAATCACCTTAGATTCTCCAAACTCTCAAGAATCTGTTTTTCGACCTCGACAAACTTGCCATCTCAGTTCATTTTTCTGCTTGCCTGTTGACTGGAATTTAACATGCACCAAAATACTTCTGTATAAAATTTTGAATTAGCATATTATGTTGTTAAACTTTCATGGCAATAATTTGAGAATCCCTTTTCTTCCTTCAGTGAAAATTGCGGGTCCAAGGCTGACTTTTACAAAATGTCTTAGCCCTAAGAACTCTTTTCAAATTTTGCGTGCTGTTTATTTTTTTAATTGGGTGGTTTGTTGGTTTGTTGGATGGATGAACGGACGGATATACAGACAGGCAGATAGATAGATATATAGACAGACAGACAGGCAGACAGATTGACAGATAAGAGCTCACTAGATCAAAAGTGTGCTGCAAGAAATCTTTAATTCTAATCAATAAATAAATGCTGTTACTGATATATCTTGCGAGTGTTTCGACTTTCAGTGAGAATAAAATAATGTTGATTATTATTTAACATACAATAGGTTTGTGAAATAAACTGTCATTAAATACACTAAATTTCCGTTTGTATGTGTATGTGAATTTAATAAAAACATGCTAATTACAGTAATCGTTCTCATGATTAAAGAAATTAAAGGAATGACACACAATCAGAGTAGTCAGTCAATTTAGGGTGGGCACATATAATTGGCTCAATTTTTTTTTGCATACTAATACACCAGCGGTTCTCAACCTGTGGGTCACGACCCAGTCAGGTGTCGAACAACGATTTGCCAGGGGTCGCTTACGACCATCGGAAATATACATTTTTACAGTTATGAACGAAAATAATTTTACGGTTGGGTCGCCACAACATTTGGAATTGCATTATAAGGGTCGCGGCACTAGAAAGGTTGAGAACCGCTGTAATACACCCAGTCTATGTGTCATATATGTACTATGTAGTTTGTAGTTTGCATTATAAAGGCAAATATGAACGATGGAGTGTCAAGGAAATAAGATTTATAATTTGGGGAAAGTTTAAACGACGGAAAAGCTGAGAGGTTAATAGTAGAACTTGTAGTTTATTTTTAAACCTATTTGTACCTATAAAATAGTATAATAGAAACTTGTATATTTGTGTAGTTGTTGGCGAAAGAGATAAAACGTATTTAGTAAGTTAGGAAGAGTTTATAATTATTTTAATTTTCCTTTTGCATATGATGGTTTGTGCACCCACCAACACTGCAAATCTTAGGCATATCTTAAAATGTGTAAATGTCCCCCACACGTTACGCAAGTCGCTAGAACAATGGCGGTTGTTTTCACCTCGGCGGCCGTAACCATGCACTGAAAATGCCCGGATGTGAACAAGTGCCCGGATACCTGACCCAACCTATTAGGCTTAATAACTTTATTATTAATATACATCCTGAAAACATAACTCTAATTAAGTAGTAAGAGTTTAACTACAGTTGTCTTTTTTTGTTTGAAAATATTGTTTTTTATTTGCATCTTTGTGAGGTGCAATATCGAATCGTAGCCTCAACCACGCTAAGGCCATGGCATCGTTATACATGTCCCTTGGCAACGTCACACCTTCTTGTTTTAAGCTCTAGGAATCACTAGACAAAAGACCATCGGTCTGGGAGGCGGGTACCCAGTTTTCAGTTTGTTATATCATGTCTCAGGATATCTCGAAATGTAGAGCCCTTTTAGCACGTTGACCGCTAATTCGCTGTATACAGGAATGTTTGGGCAGTCATGTGTGGAGCAAGGAAAATCCCTGAATTTGTTATAAAACTAGCACTTTAAATCAAATATAAATACCTGAAAATAGTATATCTTTGTCTGCTTAACTGGTATCTACCATTCACTAAAAGTACTTTAGTTACAATTTTCATTTACTCACACTTTCCTTGAGCAAAAGTTAGTTGTCAACGAAATTGTTTTGACGTACATGGTTACTATAACGGTACAAATTGCGCAAGTCCACAATTAATTTTACTATATGTTCTCTACATATATTTCTCAGTACTGACCTTTCAACTTTGTGACAATCGGTACAAATCATATGTTAATTTAAAATACATCCAAAGATGACTTCACGGTGAAGTTTTTGTCAGGGGTTGGTCGCCATTTTTTTTGAGCGGCTGCACTGTAAAAAGAACAGCATGTACACAGAACACAGATTTCACTTCCTGATCATCACCAAGGCCTTTTTACTCCATGTGCACTGTCGCCAAATTACACACTGACAACCACTCTCTCAGCTCATATTCTCAAGAACAAACGATTACCTTTATATCCCTACCAAAAAATGCATCAATATAACTCTTCTATCACCACCAAAATGAGAGAGGAACAAATGTTCTAATAATAGACTAGAACTACTTTCGTAGGTACTTATTTATTTATTTTTTTAGGTTTAACGCCGTTTTTAAGCACAATATAGGCTATACATGGCGGCCAGTATTAATGGTGGAGGAAGAAACCGGAAAAACCCCGGAAAGAACCACCGACCCACGAGAAGCTACTAGCAAGCTTTCTCATCGTAGGGTACTGAACTGGAAATAATAATTGTGATGTGATTCCTGACAGGCCAAACTTTTGGGGGCAAAATTTAGTCAAACTTGTATATTTGCAAGCCAAACCTATCTGAACTTTACACATGAAGTCTTTTTGAATTTCCTTGCAAACAATACATGTGACACCTGTTGGAAAGTGTGTAGTGCTGGTGTTCCACAGGTTGCACATGCTGATCCAAGTGCTCTTGAGAAGCAGCAGAGGGGGTAAATCGGACAAACGTTTTAGGCAAATATTTGTTAAGCAAAAACCTCTTACGAAAACGAAAAAAAAAATTCTTACCAACCTAGGTGCACATATTTTTGTCGCACCCCCTCTGCAAGCTATGAGTTAACACTAACAATTTACGATGAAAATCATTTAAGACTTTACAAACAGACTAATTTGTAAAACCTCACCTCGTAAATCAATCAGATTATTGGACTGATCATTGAGTCTGAAATTAATTCTCGTTAATTAATTATTATGACACCGCATATAGACTGGATTAGTTGGATCCTCAATGATTAGAAACCCAGGAGGATCTGTTGGTGCAAAAGAATATAAAATATATCCCTGCTGGGCTTGATTTGATTGTTCGAGATTTATTTGATAGCTGCCTTCGATAACATCACATAATAAATTCAAGCCAATCACCGAAGATATATTTACGTTGAGCGGAGCAATATGCCTACCACCGCCGTCTGGGTCGTTATTTTATTTGAGAATTGTTGTTTGTGGTTGTGGCATTTTTTTCCATGCGTCGTGGATTCTTTTGAAACCAACGTCGATGGCATCATTGAGAGATCTTTTTTAGTTCTAAGATATTATATCCGTGTAGTATGAATGTGGAAATATCTTCTACGCGTATATTATATATTGTCGCAAATTCTGTTATCGTTTTAGGATTACTGTCACCTAATACCATTGAATAATTTGCAAATGAAATGTTTCCATGTCATTGATGATTTTGTTACATGTTTCTACGACGCTGATAAATTCATCTCGGGTGAGAGTACCGGATTTAAGAGATATTAACAACAGTGAAAAATCATTATTCATCGCTGTGAAATTTTTAGTGATTTTATCTTGTCGAGTTGTGTAGTATCTTCTATTAACGCGATCTTCTATCATTCCAGTGAAATTCGTTATAACTTTTTACTGGATTATCAGGTTTTATGTAGTCGGTAATATAATCAGACTTTTTAGGTTCGGGTATATTAACAGTTTCTTCTTGTCGAGGTGGATTTTCAGGCCAACCCAGTATTGTTCTTATAGAACTCTGATTGATATCTACGGCATACCCGGGCGAGTTTATTTCAATGGTAGATGATAATGTTGGTTCATGAACCGCTATAGCGATTTTCGATTCTTTTCCAGTAATGGATTTTATTCTATGCTGTAATTCATTATTGATTTGTTCCATTTGGTAACACCAAGTTGGTATCCAAACGATGTTCCAGTCTGGAGTCCCGTCTTCTTTATTCTTACTCGAAAACACCAAGGAATTATTCGGTTGTTGACCGCCAAATGCTACCGACCTAATGTTAGGCCAACTATGGTATACTCGTAGTTTTGCTAACGCGATTTCCTTCACGGGAATCGGAGTAGGGAAATTCACACTGAATTCAGGATTCGTTGATGTTATTGAGATCATGCTGGTTTTCACCGGTGTGGTATTTTCCGCTATTTGTTGAAGTAGTTCTTGCGGTGTTGTCATTAATATTATAATATCATTCTCTAATTTTGACATCGCGGAATCATAAATACGCATCATCGCGTAAAACTCGCTATCGGATATTAATGTGTCATCCAGTGACGACGATATCATCGATGATAATTGTTAGTATGTAGTGGACACAATATGGAATTTAACTATGCAATCTTGTCGTTTGCGCTGGCTGCATGATGCAATTTTGTTTTATTATTGAAATAATTTCCGCGATTGTTGTCGCCGCTGATATTCAAATTGGAACAGCTATCGGAGCAATCATTGTCACCGAGGAAAGTATAATACCAGCTCCGGTGATTACACCACTCACCGAGTATACAGTAACATCAACTGCGGTGATTCTTTGTCGGTATTTATTTATTTTTGTTTGGTTTTGAGTTTAGTTTGAAATTCTCTGACCTTATCATAGCGATATTGCTGTGATGACATCTTATTTATTACAACAGAATTCAATATAGTTGTTTATTTCAATCCGCTACGATGTTACTGAAACCCTAGCCAAATTATTATCCGTGGTTGTTATCGTAAATCGTTCAGTTGTATCCTTATCGACGATTGTTGATATTATATTGTTGACCCCAGATAAACTCGTTGACGAAATATTAAATTGAGTCAGTGTCACTAATGTTACCTTTGACGGTTGCGGTGATACTTAATATATTGTCTGTAGTAGTCAACGAAAATGATCCCCATTGAATCGTGTATACTACGTTATTGGTTTTCTCATGAGGAATTTTTGTTTTTTCAAGTATTTCTATCATCTTTGGCAGGTCGCCCTTGATGACATCGTTGGTCTTTTTAATATCTTCTCGAATAGTTTCTATTTGTCGATTAATTGCGGGTATTTCATCGATGGATTCTTTAATATCAGGGAGTTTTATGTCGAGTTTATCCAGCGTGGTTGCAAAAAATTTATCAATGCTATTTTTACGAAATGATGAAAACTTTTCAACGTGTTCTTCATATTTGGATTGAAGTGTTGCAAATTCTAACAAAGACGATTTTATCTTTGCGAGTTTCGGTGTGGTCACTAGTGGATTTCCAAGGAAATCTAATAGAGGCTTGTCAATATTGTCAATTATATTTCTTTGTAATTTAGAAAACTGATCGAATTTAGTTATATGGTCGTCATATTCATCGCGTAGTTTTTTTAATAATTCTATCGTTGATGAATAATTTTCACCAAGTGCTGTTAATTTATCTATGAGCGTTGAAACAAGTACACCTGGTTTGAGTTTACCCTGATCAGAAAACAACGCAATAGCATTTTCTGTTACACCGTGATGTTTAACTAAAATATCATGTATGGAAACATCACTAGTTTTCAATTTACCCTGATGATCTTGAAATACAACTATTTCATTGGGGTCCACATTTGCTAAGTTCAACATCTCAGCTATTTCATCTTCGATTATTTTTTTTATATCACCGGTTGCAGTGCCATCTGCATCGGGATCTCCCCCAAATATCAATCATGTTATTCTATATAATCTCTCCCTAAAATCTTCGTTTTCCAGCGACTGCTGGTATATTCATTTACGACCTGATGAGGTGGTATTCCAGATGTTGAAATAGCGTCAAGGACATTTAATACTTCGTTGCCGCATATTGGTGGGTCATTCATTTGTTGTGTTGGTAGCGTAGAATACCAACGAGGGGTGTTTAAGCGGTTTATATAACGCATACATTCTTTAGGTGGCGCTAATCCATATGAATCGAAATAAATAATCACACGCGGATCAATCGCGTATGCAACGAATTGGGTTCCAGGTCAGGTGCTGTTATCAAGATTAATGATACCAGTTTCAACGCTGTTTGGTTGTGCCGGCAATTGATCTTTCATAAAGACTCCTCTGAAGTTTTTAATCGCTAGTGCTTTAGCAGCATCGAGTAAATCAAAATTGGACATTTGAGTCAAAGACTCTACAACCAAAGATTTCCGAGTTAATAAGCCGTTCCTGGGATTCTCAGGCCCTTTCCGCTGTACTATGAATACCGCTGGGGCCGCTGTTGCAATCAACGCTGGAATCGCAGCTAACAGCGGAAATATACCGCCTGATTTTATCATGTTTTTTATCGCGGCTGCATAGAGTGTGATTTGAACGCCTTTTTTTATCTTTGAAAGCATCATTGAAGTGTTTTATCTGACGAGTTCTCAGTGACAACTTATTCTGACCACCAGACATCTGATTGTGTTTCAGCGTTATTTTGGTTCCACATTTTTTAGCTGAATCCGATTGCAAATTTTTAATCTGACCGGGCGTTAATGTAACACTAATATGACTATATGACATTTTATTAATAACAGATTGATCTAATTGTTACATGTTTTCCACTGGTGCATCGACGATTCTCATTTTTCCACCAACACCTTCGAGTAGCATTGATTTGTCGATAAGAATGACAGCAACCACTCTGTATTCGAGGATAACACCACGAAGTACATGTCGCTTATAAAAGCAGCAATCTGCAACACAGACATCTCGCAGATGTAAAATTGATTCACGCGTTGAATTCTATCACTGATAAATCCTTCAAAGAAAAATTGGCTTCATGGTTAGTAAAATCAGCGATGAAGGGTAAATTGATGTTAGGTGCTTGTAATTAATAACAACATGGAATTTATTTACTATTCTCCAAGCGGATACTGGCGGGGTAAAGCAGCAATTGGTAAACTCGCTAGCGCCGTGAAGGTGAAATATACCACTGCGGCTAATTGGTTATCCAAACAAGCGATATGGCAAATTTATCTACCGCCGCCTAAACAAATTAACTACTCGCATTTTGATGTGACCGTTCCCAATGAAGTTCATCAAGCTGATATATTATTTCTGCCGCATGATGGTGGTTACAAATACGCGCTAACCATAGTTGATGTTGCGAGTCGATACAAACAAGCAGAACCGTTAAAAACAAAATCATCAACTGAATCTGCGTTTGAAAGGATTTATCGAAGAGGTCCTCTGCGCTGATCAAATCTATTACAAGTTGATCCTGGCAAGGAATTTCGAAGTGCTGTTCTATCAACGTTGAAGAATCATAATACCGCGTTACGACGAGGACATACTGCACTACATCGCGATCAGGCAATTGTTGAACGATTTAATCGGACGCTTGCTGAGCGGTTATTTGGATATCAATACGCGAAAGAATTTATTCAACATAAACGATCTCGTGAATGGGTCAAGAGATTACCAGCTGTGATTACTGCGTTGAATAACGAGATTACTCGAACAATCAACATGAAACCTAACAACGCCATTAAAAAGAAGTATATATCCGTACAACCGCTAAAAGGTTTTTCAAAAGAACCAATTCTCGGTAATGTCACTGTGAGGTATTTATATGAACCAGGAGAGCTCGAAGGTGGCAAAAAAAGGGCTACTGATCCTATTTGGAGTGTCACCGCGCATAAAATATCCGGTATAACACGATCCACGGGTAGACCAGCAATCTATAGATTGGATTCAACTTCTCCTCAGCGAGGGTTTACTCGACAACAACTACAAGTGATACCCGAGGATACTCAATTACCGCCGCGTGGTCTTAACTAGCACCTCTTCGTCTATTGCATTCAAGACAGGTCAGCATCAGATTGTTTCTAGTATGACCTACGCTGCTATTTTTTCTGTCTACGGTAAATTGTCGAGGATCTGACTAGCAACAGCGCATTACATAATTGCAGCTCGCGCAGTGATTATTCTGTTATTGCTTCAGCGTAATTATTAATTCAGCATCAATATCAAATTCTCTATTATTTTTTTTGTCTTGCTGTTTATAACCAGAGAGTTTTTTTCTGATTATATCCTTAGTGATGAAATCACCAGTGACAGTATCATTGATTGTAGTGTCATTATCATCTCCTGACTCTGTCAGGGCAACTCTTCGAAGTTGATTTATTCTTCGTACTCTGGACACTGCGAGATAAACTAAATTTGACCACTCGATGTGATTATCCACTATCCAAACAATTGTGTCTGTGATAGTCAATCCCTGTGAAGAATGTATCGTCGCTGCGTATCCTAGCGTCCACGGGGATTTATCAGCGCGTAATGCATCTTCGACGACGCTGATATCAAACAGCACAATATCATTTAACACTAAATTCTGCTTTTCTGTCAAGCCTGGAATATCGACTTCAATATTTTGTTTTCGTGTATCCGAAGGCCTATAACACAACGGCACTTGAAGCGTTGCAAATTTTTCTTGATGTGTTTCAAATAACTTCATCTGAAGTGTGTCCCTGAGTATCTTTCTACTTGCGATTATCAAATCGTTTGGTCTCCACGCCTCCCAAAAATCATTCATGGGAGATTCTGAAATTATTTCACGCGCTATCTCACATTGGATTCTATCCGTTTGTAATCTAATTAGTTGTTTGAACTCTCGTAATTGTTCATCAAGTGCTCTATGATCGGTGTTAATTTCTTCATAATAGTCTACGAAATTCTTTAGCCAAACATGTGGGGATAAACCGACAAATGGTGGTGGTTGGCCATGATCGCCGCACATGACGACTTTTGTGTTCGCGTGCAATAACCACTCGAGAAATCTTTGTAATACATCTAATGACACCGTGCATATCTCATCCTAAATTATGACGCCGGAGATAGATTTTTCACCCATTCGATCAGGAGTCCATTCGTCGCCTTTCCATCGAAAGAAACTATGATAAGTACAAGCATTAACCTCTCGTTGTTTCATCTCTCTGGCAAGTCTGTGTGTCGGTGTTAACACAATAATGTTTGATTTGCCACGAAATAATTCAATCGCGCGAGTCGTTTTTCCTGTCCCGCCACAACCGTTTAAATGAACTGTTTTATATCTACATACAGGATCAGATATCTGCGGTGCATTAGATAGTTCTGATACTTTATCGCCGCTCAAATATTTATCCTCAATCGTAACATCTGCTGATTTTGAATAATCACAAAGTATTTCCCGCTTAATTCTCCATGATCCCCAACTCTCGTCGGAATTAATGAATTCAGCTACTGCATTGCTGTGTTTCGCGTCTATGTAAAGTGAATCAGTGGTGACTCTAACTGTGGTGTCAGGAAATTTATTTATCATCGAAAATAAATTGATAGAAGCATAAGCTAGCATAGATGCTCTCAAATGTGTATACCGAAGACTGTGTCCATCGCTGTAAGTAACAATTGTACCTAATTTGGTTCCATCGGAGAAGAAAGCGTCTTTACGATCGACATATATACCCTTAGATGTTACATCCGCGATTACAAAATCATATTCAGCGTTGTCTATAATCAACCGTGAAGAATATCTTGTATTGTCGTATTTATCACCTTGAGTGAACTTACCAATTATTCTTCTACCGAGATCTTTTGCATCTTTGTTTCTGATTTCATATAACAGTTTGGACCAATTCATGATATATTCTTCGTCGAGATCCGGGAATTGTTTTCGTTGTTCGCTGATTATACTATCTATATCAGGTTGTGGTGGTAACCAGACTTCAGTCTGTGCTCGATATGATATAATTGCTTCACTGACAATCAGCGATATCAGCATGCTACAATCGGTCATATAACGCAACAGCACTATTGGCATCCAATGTTTTTCCGACATATGTCTACCAATCCAGACATAACAACACGGATGAAGTCCTTTAGCCAATTCCAGTGATACCACACGAGCGAATCCGGTTAAATCAAAATGTGGCAGTGGTCCATTAATCGCAGCATGTGCCATCTCATGGGTGGGATGTCCAAATTGCTTGAAGTATTTAGCGCATTCTCCGTACCCGAGAAAACTCCCGGGATAGCACGCGACTATATCAACCGAAATAATGGTTTTGGGGTCGTATTTTGTATTCCATAATCCACCGTGATTACATTCAATGCAACTTGATTTGATGTCCGTGAGAAATTCAGCTCGTGTTGGTTTCCACGAGTTTCTCTTTCTCGCAAAATGAGCTGCAACCGACGGAATTGTAAAGCAATTTGTTAGTAATTGTTCATCGTCGAAACTCTTCACGAAACTACTAGCTAGTTTTTTCATCTTGTCATGGAGGGCTTCGGTACGGTATAATTCTCCATTGGGTCTTACAAACTGATCGAATCCACCCTCAGGGTTTTCAGCACTGTGAAGTAACCACACTGACACCGGATCGTTTTTACTCAACTGGTAAATAGCATCGAACAATTTTTTCTGGAGTGGAAAATTCCTCGGGTATATATTTTATTGTTCGTTCCCGAGGGAATATTGTTACCGCAGGTGTCCATGCGTGTTCGTTATGATCAATAATTTTGATTGGAGCTCCATTTGATTTATACTTAGGTTCGTGTAATATCTCGCCGGTTATCGTCGCTACAGTTATTGGGAATCTTAATGATTTTTCTAATTTGGCTATATCCTGAATTGATTCTTCGTTCTTGTTAACTGTTAATTCCCATTTATTTATTTTTTGGCGTCTTAGATCAGTCAATTTGTTCCCCCGGGATGCATTTTTGAAGTGTTCTAATATTCGTTCTACTACACAATTCACCCTTGACAAAGTCGATGACCAAGTCAACAATGATAGTTTCATGGTTTTTAGTTTTTCAATACTCGGTTTATCATTTAACGGATATATCCCATAAACAACTGCTGTTACAGGATAAGATCTTTCGTAGTACGGTCTGTCAATTCCAGTCAGAATCCCTGGTTCGGAATCTTGACTCACAGTGACAGTTCTTTTATCCTTCAAGAAGGGTTCAAATTTATCCCTGATAATTCAATCTCCCGTGTCTGAACGAATAATGAATTTCACTCTAAAAAAAATACTTTTTCCGTGTAAGATGTTAAATTATCTCGGATTGATTGAAGATGGTTTTGTTATCGATCACATTGATTCCAGTCCTCAGAATAACAAATTGGATAATCTAGAAGTTGTTACACAGATTGAGAATACCAAACGAGAAGGAACTGGCACTTGTAAAACAGTTGGGAAGAGACCTGTAAAATCATTTAATACAGCAACTAACAAGGAAATAGTATTCCAATCAATGACTGAAGCCTGTAGATATTTTGATATTTGTATACCCTCAGTACGAAAAGTAGCAGAAGGAATGTATGGATCAGCTTTTTCAAAAAGTATTGGACAAAAAATACAGATCGTTTATGTCTAATCATGTTTTATATAACACCAAGGGAGATAACTCGTGTGGTATATTTACGGCCTATGAAAGAGTTACAGATCTCAATCGGTTTTTCCGATTATTTCTCAGTGGAAATGTAATATATTTTATAAGAAAACGAATAAAATATGTAGTGTTTTACAAATAATTGTATTTTTAGGGTTTTTTTTAGTTTTTTTTCTTTCAAGTATTCGGTTTTGTTTCATACACGAAAGGTATATGGTGCTGTTATATGAATTCCAAGAACTGTTATGATATAAATTCCAAGAACTGTTATGATATGAATTCCAAGAACTGTTATGATATGAATTCCAAGAACTGTTATGTTATGAATTCCAAGAACTGTTATGATATAAATTCCAAGAACTGTTATGATATAAATTCCAAGAACTGTTATGATATAAATTCCAAGAACTGTTATGATATAAATTCCAAGAACTGTTATGATATAAATTCCAGGAACTGCTATGATATGAATTCAAAGAACTGTTATATAAAATTCCAAGATCTGTTATATAAAATGCCAAGAACTGCTATGGTATGAATTCCACGAACTGTTATGATATGAATTCCAAGAACTGTTATGATATGAATTCCAAGAATTGTTATGATATGAATTCCAAGAACTGTTATGATATGAATTCCAAGAACTGTTATGATCTGAATTCCAAGAACTGTTATGATATGAATTCAAAGAACTGATGTTATATGAATTCCAAGAGCTGTTATGATATAAATTCCAAGAACTGTTATGATATAAATTCCACTGTTATGATATAAATTCCAAGAACTGTTATGATATAAATTCCAAGAACTGTTATGATATAAATTTCAAGAACTGTTATGATAAAAATTCCAAGAACTGTTATGATATAAATTCCAGAAACTGCTATGATATGAAGAACTGTTATATAAAATTCCAAGAACTGTTATATAAAATTCCAAGAACTGTTATGATATGAATTCAAAGAACTGTTATGATATGAATTCCAAGAACTGTTATGATATGAATTCCAAGAACTGTTATGATATGAATTCCAAGAACTGTTATGATATGAATTCCAACAACTGTTATAATATGAATTCCAATAACTGTTATGATATGAATTCCAAGAACTGATATGATATGAATTCCAAGAACCGTTATGATATAAATTCCAAGAACTGTTATGATATAAATTCGAAGAACTGTTATGATATGAATTCCAAGAATTGTTATGATATGAATTCCAAGAACTGTTATGATATCAATTCCAAGAACTGTTATGATATGAATTCCAAGAACTGTTATGATTTGAATTCCAAAAACTGATGTTATATGAATTCCAAGAACTGTTATGATATAAATTCCAAGAACTGTTATGATATAAATTCCAAGAACTGTTATGATATAAATTCCAGGAACTGCTATGATATGAATTCCAAGAACTGTTATATAAAATTCCAAGAACTGTTATATAAAATCCCAAGAACTGCTATGATATGAATTCCAAGAACTGTTATGATATGAATTCCAAGAACTGTTATGATATGAATTCCAAGAACTGTTATGATATGAATTCCAAGAACTGTTATGCCATGAATTCCAAGAACTGTTATGATATGAATTCCAGGAACTGATGTTGTATGAATTCCAAGAACTGTTATGATATAAATTCCAAGAACTGTTATGATATAAATTCCAAGAACCGTTATGACATAAATTCCAAGAAATGTTATGATATGAATTCCAGGAACTGTTATGATATGAATTCCAAGAACTACTGCGATATGAATTCCAAGAACTGTTATGATATGAATTTCAAGAACTGTTATATAAAATTCCAAGAACTGTTATGATATGAATTCCGAGAACTGATGTTTTATGAATTCCAAGAACTGTTATGATATAAATTCCAAGAACTGTTATGATATAAATTCCAAGAACTGTTATGATATAAATTCCAAGAACTGTTATGATATAAATTCGATGAACTGCTATGATATGAATTCCAAGACCTGTTATATAAAAATCCAAGAACTGTTATATAAAATTCCAAGAACTGCTATGATATAAATTCCAAGAAACTGTTATGATATAAATTCCAGTTACTGCTATGATATTAATTCCAAAAACTGTTATATAAAATTCCAAGAACTGTTATATAAAATTCCAAGAACTGCTATGATATGAATTCCAAGAACTGTTATGATATGAATTCCAAGAACTGTTATGATATGAATTCCAAGAACTGTTATGATATAAATTCCAAGAACTGTTATGATATGAATTCCAAGAACTGTTATGATATGCATTCCAAGAAATGTTATAATATGAATTCCAAGAACTGTTATAATATGAATTCCAAGAACTTATATGATATGAATTCCAAGAACTGTTATGATATGAATTCCAAGAACTGTTATGATAAGAATTCCAAGAACTGCTGTGATATGATCCTTCAAAATAGACCCCATTTTTTGTATTCTTTTTTTGTGTTAGAAATATGTATTATCATATATAAATTCTGAAAATATGAATAGGATTATAGCTGAAATTTCAAAATTGAAAAGCCAAGAGATTAAATTTTCTGACAATTTGAACCCTGACCAAATTATGTCTGATTATCAGGATATAGAATACGGTATAATTATGAACAAATACATGCTACCAAAGAAGTATGCGCTGATAAAAAAAATTCAGAATTGTATTCGCGATTCTCTTGCGTTTTGTAGCGATGTAAGTGTATTTGTCCCGTTATTTACTATCGTGGAAGACATACGGAAAGAATTGGTTCGAGATTATGAATTGAAAAAAGAGGTCAATTCCAAGATTAGAAATATACGAGCATTAATTCAAGGAAATGAAAAATCCCTTTCATACCCCCGCTATAAGCTTGTAACTGCAAGGTAAAATTTGTATATAAATACCATGGACTGCAATACAATGGAACAGATGTTACCATGGAAAGGCATGTACGCTCATTCAATACCAGCTTGATTAAACAACACGGAAGTAAATTGTCATGGTGAAAAACATTTCAGCGAGTGTTTTTTTTTTTGTTGTTGTTATTTTTCATTGAAGCTTGTCTATCTGAGTCGGGTTAAGTAGTCAATTCTTTTTAAATGAATCAATTAGACTCTTTCCATTTGAAATCCTTTGGATTTTCATGTATGATGACAAAATCACTATATGAAAATCTCTTCGAGATTCAAATTGGAAGATTGTTTACGACTTCAATAATGGTAAATGAAGCATTAACCACTCGATTAGCGAGAGAGAGAGAGAGAGACTGGCACCTATCAAAAAATATATACCCGTCCGTGATTCTGTCAGGGTAAATTACAAAATCGGCAGAGTCTTCAGACTGACCTCTCCGTGGGATCTGAACAGTTATTTCAACCGATTACTATAGCAACAAAGGAAGCAGCAAAAGAGGTAGTATCAGCTACTGAGCGAGCTATATGGGGGGATGTTCCCAAGGACAAACCAAGAGAAGAAAAGCCTCTTATTGGTGAACTTGAAAAAATAGCAACGGGAACTGAAAAAACATCAGCGTTGTTAACAAAACAACAAATGATTACTCCTTTAGTGGGTAAATTTACTGAGGAGGCTATAACACGAATACGACAACAAAAGCAATACCGGTTAAGCGACTTTGTTATTAACAGATATAATTCAAGAAATGAATATTTAACAGACGTGTATAAAGACGAGCCAATATCACTCGATAATTGGGCTGATGAGTTGTATGAAATAAAAACGGGGAAGTTAGATTATAGGAGGAAGGAGTATAAAACCTTTAAAAGAGAAATTGATGATTATAAAAGAGAAGAAAGAAAAACCCAAATAACACCAACACGAAGACGAAAAAGACAAGAAGACTTTCAAGGGGATGATGATGATAATTTAGAAGAAATGGATACATCACTGTATGAATTATCTAGTAAGCAAGGTACGACTGGTAAAAGCGGAGATGGATATCAAAAGGCTTTTTCAGGTAGTGGTTTAGTTAGTTGTCCTGGTAATATTATAGGTGATATAGCACGATTAGAGGTTCTCATCGGAGGGAAACGAGCCGGAAATAACTCACCGGAAATAATCAATGAAGTAGCTGATATCTGCATGCGGTTATTTCAGGGTGGCATCATGGATATCAAAACATATCGAGATTTCATTGACGAGTTAGTGGAAAATCCTGCGGATCACCATGGTGGTTATCATAGTGATTAATCACCATGGCTGAAAATCCAAAGGATTTTTCATTAGATAAATATCATTTAAATAAGATGATCATACACTACAACCATGATAAACCAACCAGCGTCTATGTAGTAAACTCACGATTACCGGTTTATCGCGCGTACTATGGTGATGGTCTCGGTAATACCATTGCAGGGTTATTTGCAAGAATGGCTCCAAAAGTGGCGCCGCTAGCAAAACAGTTATCGATGAAAGCCATTGATGTTATTCGTGATAAGGGTATAAGCGCCGTTGGAGATGTTGTCGGAAAAGCATTTTTGGCCGCTCGGGATAAACTAAGATTGCTAGTTCGGCGGCGAAAGAAACCGGGACCACTGCCATCTACAGCAGAAATACCCGCGAGTTTTAGTAAAATCATAAATAACGCAGTGGATCAGAAACTATCGTCGTTGATGACTAACACCCAAGATAACATAACCGCAAATATGATGGCGGGAAGTGGCTTAAAAAAACCACGACGACGTCGATGATTTACACGCTGATAAATATAATAAAATGTTCAAACAGTCACCTGATACAGTGTTTGATATGGCAGCCCCAGTGCGTAAAGATGATTCTGTACGCGATTATCAATTTTATGCCTATCACGCAATACAATCAGATCTTCGATCAAGAATTGAACTTCAAGTTCATGATACAAGTAAATACTTTCTACCGTGAGAAGCGTTTATCAAAGTAGAAGGAGAACTTGTAACAAATGTTGCAGATAATGCACCATACGCAGATGACCCACTTATCCGAGTGGGATTTGTCAATAATGGGATCATGGCGTTATTTACTAGCGCTAGATATCTCATTGATGGAAAAGAAATTGAAACAATTGAGAATGATGTTGATGTTGCCACAACAATAATAGGGTTAGCAAGATATTCTGACGATTATACAAGAGCGGCAGGTCGATTTATGATGTTCGCTAAGGATATTACTGATCACCCTAATCACTCTCCGTATATTAAAATACGAACACCACAAGATACTGCAATTGATCCAAATTACCCCAATACTTATGAACACCGTGCAAGACCAGGAGCTGCGTTTGATATTGTAGGAAGCGCTAATCCCGATTACAATTTAGGATATGCAACACGCAAAGCAATGCTACAAGGAGCGCGTCGACAATTCTCATGCGCGATTCCACTGCATCATATATTTTGGATTCTGCAGAAATGTCCGAAAAGTCATCTATGGAGCAAAGCATACGGTAGTACTCGTGCGAAAGGGTACTGATAATGATGCAATCTGGCGTGGTGCTGATGTTGCTGTCGGTAAAGTTAGATTACCAAAACTATCGCTGTGGATGCCAGTGTTGACTCCATCAATTACCAAGGAAGAGCGATTACTATCATTTATGGACCGAGGAGGAAAGTCGTTGATGAGTTGGTTATCGGTGTCTACAGATACTATATATTCTAATATTAATGATACATTTACATGGCACCTGGCAGCGCGACAAGGTGTTTAAAGTCCACGTCATATATTTGTTGCGCTACAGGATAAAACGCGATTAGACAATCAAGAACGTAGTCATATGATATTTGATAAATTAGGTGTTAGAGAAGTCTCGCTGAGAATAAACGGTCAACAGGAACCATCCGAGGATATACAACTTGATTACAACAACAATCATATTGCACGCGTGTATCATCGGTTGTTGACATATATGGCGCGCGATCAAAACGTTGATACTGGTCTGCAAATATCACAATATGATTTTAAAAATCTATATCCGATTTATTACTTTTCGCTGGAACATCTTGATTTAACAAGACAATCCGTCGTTGATATACACTTTAGAGCTCGTATAGATCTTGGTGATATTGCAAATTATAGAGCGGTTGCTGTCATTCTCAGCGATAAATCAATGCTACTCGAAGGTGTTGGCAGAAGAATGAGAGTGATAGATGCGCCAGTGGAAAACATGTAACAATTAGATCAATCTGTTATTGTATAATGAAATACAGTTATATTAGTGTTGCGTTAACTCCCGGTCAACTCAAAAAATTGCAATCGGAATCGGCTAAAAAATGCGGAACTACAATAACACTGAAACCCAATCAGATGACTGGTGGTCAGAATAAATTATCACTGACAACTCGTCAAGTAAAACACTTCAATGATGCTTTCAAAGATAAAAAAGGCGTTCAGATCACTCTCTCTGCAGCTGCGATCAGTGACATGAAAACATCAGGTGGTATATTCCCGTTGTTAGCTGCGTTACCAGCATTGATTGCAGCAGCGGCCCCAGCGGTGGCTAAAGCGGCGGCGTTAGTAGCCGTTGGTACCGCGGCAGGAATGGCACTAAAGAAAGCAACTGGGCGAGGATATAAAAAAGAGAAAGGGTCTAAGACTACCAGGAACCCCGTATTTATGGTACAGCGGAAAGGGTCTAAGACTAGGACCGGTTTACTAGTTGAGGAACCTTCGATTGAAGAATCTTTGACTCCAATGTCCAATTTGATTTACTTGATGCTGCTAAAAAAAACTCGCGATTAAAAACTTCAGAGGTGTCTTTATGAAAGATCAGTTGCCGGAACAACCAAACAGCGTTGAAACAGGTATCATTAATCTCGCTAACAGCACCGGACCGGGAACCCAATGGGCTGCATACGCGATTGATCCACGTGCAATTGTTTATTTCGATTCATATAGATTAGCACCACCGAATGAATTTAACAGATATATAAACCGCTTAAAAAATCCTCGTTGGTATTCTACGCTACCAACATAACAAATGAATGACCCACCAATATGTGGCAGCGAAGTATTAAATGTCCTTGACGCTATTTCAACATCTGGAAAACCACCACATGTTGTCGTAAATGAATATACCAGCAGTCGCTGGCGGCATCGATGATTTTGCAACGAAGAGATTTTAGAGAGAGATTATATAGAATAACATGATTGATATTTGGGGACGACCTCTATTACCGTCAAAGAAACCCGATGGCGTTGCAACCGGTGATATAAAAAAAATAATCGAAGATGAAATAGCTGAGACGTTGAACTTGGCAAGTGTTGATCCTAATGAAATAGTTGTATTTCAAGATCGTCAGGGTAAATTGAAATCTACTAATGTTTCCCTGGATGATATTTTAGTTAAACAAAATGGCGTAACCGAAGGCACTATCGCGTTGTTTTCCGATCAGGGTAAATTGAAATCAAGTAATATTTCCCTGGATGATATTTTAGTTAAACAAAGTGGCGTACCCGAAGGCACTATCGCATTGTTTTCCAATCAGGGTAAATTCAAACCGGGTGTACTTGTATCAACTATCTTGGAACGAATTAACAATATTGACAACCCGTTATTAGATTTCCTTGGAAATCCACCTGTGACCACACCGAAACTCACAACGATAAAAGATTCTATGTTGGAACTAGCAACACTTCAAAGCAAATATGCAGATCACGTTGAAAAATTTACATCATTTCGTAAAAATATCATTGAGAAATTTTTTCAACCACGCTGGATAAAATTGATAAAAAACTTCTTGATATTAAAAAATCCATCGATGAGATGAAAAACACCATCGAGGCAATCAGGGAAGATGCAACGAGGTTGATAACAATCGTTGAAAAAACAAAAATCCCTCATGCGAAAACCAACAACGTAGTATACACGATCCAACACGGATCATTTGCGTGGACACCCACAAACAACAAATTAGATATCACTGCAACCGTCAAAGGCATTTATCGATTAACACTAGTGACACCAACTCAGTTTAATATATCATCGTCGAGTTCATCTGGGGTCAACAATATGATATCAACGATCATCGACAAGGATACAACTGAACAGTTCACGATAGCATCCACTGATAAAAATTTGGTTATAATTTCGGTATCATGATATGTGGAATTTGTAGCGGATTTAAGCAGACAATTAAACCGCTAGAGGTTTCAATTGAAATCGTAAACTGATTTGGAAATAAAATGTCGTCATCAACGGTACCTTCGGTATCTCAATATCGCTATAATCAGGTCAGAGAATTTCAAACTAGACTCAAAACCCTCGCCGAGGAGTATCAAATAAAAAAAAAAAAGTACCGACGAAGAATCACCGCAATTGATGTTACCGTGTACTCGGTGAGTGGTGTAATCGCCAGAGCTGGTATAATACTATCTTCGGTGACAATGATTGCCCCGATAGCTGTATAATTTGTATATCCGCGGCGACAACAATCGTGGGAATTATTTTGATTATAACAAAAAAAATATCATCATGCAGCAATAGCAAACTGCAAGATTACACGGTTAAATTTCATGTTGTATCAACCGCGTACTCGCAATTGTCCTCGTTGATATCGTCGTCGCTCGATGATACATTTATATCCGATAGTGAGTTCTCAGCGATGGTAAGTATTTATAATTCCGCGATATCAACATGAATATAATGACAACACTGCAAGAACTACTTCAACGAATAGTGGAGAACACAAACCCGAAAACCAGCATAATCTCAATAACCTCAACGATATCAGATAGTAAGTTCTCAGTGATGGTAATTATTTATGATTCCGCGATATCAAAATTAGAAATACAACATGAATATAATAACGATGACAACACCGCAGGAACTACTTCAACGAATAGCGGAGAACACAGCCCGGATAGTGGAGAACACAAACCCGAAAACCAGCATCATCTCAATAGCATCAACGAATCCTGAATTCAGTGTAAATTTCCCTATCCCAATCCCGTGAAGGAAATCGCGTTAGCAAAATTACGAGTGTATCACAGTTGGCCTAATATTAGGTCGGTAGCATTTGGCGGTCAACAACCGAATAATTCCTTGGTATTTGCGAATAAGAATAAACCCGATGGAACTCCAGACTGAAACATTGTTTCGATACCATCTGGGTCGTACCAAATTGAACAAATCAATGCTGATTTCCAGCGTAGAATAAAATCAATTACTGGAACAGAAGAATCGAAAATCGCTATAACGGTTCACGAGCCGACGTTATCATCTGCCATCGAGATAAATTCACCTGATTATGTCGTAGATATCTATCAGAGTTGTATAAGGACAATACTAGGATGGCCTGAAATCCCACCTCGACAAGTTAACATACCACCTGAACCACAAAAATCTGATTATATCACCGACAGGATAAAATCTGATAATCCAGTAAAAAGCTCTAGAGAATACAATAAGTGGGATTTTTTCGCTGGAATATGGGAAAATCGCGTTGATAGAATTGCAACCCGACAGGATGAAATCACTCAAAATTTCACAGCGTTCAATAACGATTTTTCGCTGTTGTTAATATCTCTTAAATCCGGTACTCTCACCCGAGATGAATTTATCAGCGTCGTAGAAACATGTAACAAAATCATCGATGACATGGAAATATTTCATTTGAAAATTATTCAAGAGGTATTAGGTGACGATAATCCTAAAACGAGAACAGAGTTTGCGATGGAAAGTAATATACGCATAGAAGATATTCCTGGGTTTAAAATACCAGGATATAATATCTCAGAATTACAAAAATCTCTCAATGCTGCCATCGATGAAGGTTTCAAAAAAATCCATGACGCATGGAAAAAATTAACAGAACCACAAACAATCCTCAGACATAATAGTGACCCAGACGGAGGCGGCAGACATATCGCTCCGTTCAACGTGAATATAACCTCGGTGATAGCATTAAATTTAGTATGTGATGTTATCGAAGGAAGCTATCAAATAAATCTTGAGCGATCAAATCAAGCTCAGCAGGGATATATTTTGTATTCATTTGCACCAATAGTTCCTCCAGGATTTTAACAATCGAAGATCCAACTAATCCAGTCTATATGTGATGTCATAATGATTCACTAACGAGAATTAATTTCAGACTCACTGACCAGTCTAATAATCTAATTGATTTACAAGGTGAGGTTCTACAAATTAGTCTGTTTGTGAAGTCCTAAATGATTTTCATTGTTAACTCATAGCAGCAGAGGGGGCGGCGACAACGACCATGGCATCTCAAGCATGCCTTCTTTTTACGATTTCGAGGAAGCCTTAGTTTGCCGAATCGACGCCTGTCCGATTCACTTTTCGAGGAAGCCTCAGTTTGCCAAACAGATGCCTATAAAAAGTTGTCGGATTCGCCCCCTCTGTTGCTTATTGTGATATTTGCAGACCAGTATCTACATTTTGATCGCGTCCCATATATAACAACATACGATGATACACGCGTTCAATATGGTTTTGACCGTAATGAACTTGTATATCCTCGGATGGTTCTTGCTGGCCGTTTATTCTCAGCGAAACGTCAGTAACGCCTAATTGATCAAATATCATATTGCTGTGTAACTGTGAACCAACTCTCGTCATATCCTGGAGTGCAATAAATATATGACGTGGAGCTGAAACGCATCGTTGTGATGCCAGGTTCCATGTAAATGTACCGTTAACAGTTGATTTTGCAATATCTGTTGTTGTTGTTAGCTAACTTATCAATGATTTTCCTCCTGTATCCATAAATGATAGTAATCGTTCTTCTGCGCCGAGTACTGGAGTCATTACTTTGCATCATTATCATTACCCTTTCGCACGAGTACAACCGTGTGTTTCGCTCCATAGATAACTTTTCGGACATTTCTGCAGAATCCAAATATATGATGTAGTGGAATCGCGCATGAAAATGATTTACGCCGCCCTTCCAACATTGACATGCGTGTTGCAGCTCCTAGATTAAAATTGGGATCATTGTTTATAATCATATTCCCAGCATCTATATTAGCAGCACCAGCATTATTCCTTGGTCGTCTTACAATAAATTGATTTCCTTCAGCAACATTTTCACCATCCTTTGCAAACATCATAGAAGGGCCTGCTGATCTTGTATAATCGTCGGAATATCTTGCTACCCCAATTATTGTTGTGGCCAGATCAACATCACATTCTATCGACTCAGTCAATCTTCCGTCAATGAGATATCTTGCACTTTCAAATAACGCCATGATACCATTATTGACAAAACCAACTTGAGTACCAACTGGATACGGTGCCGGTAAAGCAGGAGTATTAGCAGCTGTTACAATTTCTCCTTCTAGTTCGATATATACTTCACACGGTAGAAAGTATTTACTGGTATCGTGAACTTGAAGTTCGATTCTTGATCGAAGATCAGGTTGTACTGCGTGATAAGAATAAAATTGATAATCGCGTACAGAATCATCCTTGCACACTGGGGCGTCCATATCAAACGCTGGACCAGGTGACCATTTGAACATTTTATTATATATTCGTTGATCTAAATCGTCGTCGTCGTCGTGGTTTAAGCCACTTCCCGCTATCATATTTGCGATGCTGCTTTGGTCGTTGGTTACCAGTGATGCTAGTTTTTGATCTACAGCGTTATTTATTATTTTACTAACACTTGCAGGCATCACTGTTGTAGATGGTAGTGGTCCCAATGATGAAGTCGCTGGTGGTTTCCTTCGCCACCGAACTAACGCTGTTAGTTTATCCTTCCCGGCAAGATCTCCAACAGCGCTAATACCCTTATCACGAATAACATCAATGGCTTTCATTGATAATTGTTTTGCTAGCGGCGCCACTTTTGCAACCATTCTTGCAAATAACCCTGCAATGGTATCATCGAGACCATCACCATAGTACGCTCTATAAACAGGCAATCTTGAGCTTACTACATAGACACTTGTTGGTTTATCGTGGTTGTAGTGAATGATCATCTTATTGAATTATTATTTACCTAATCGAATGACGAAGTCATCAAATGAAAAATCCTAAGGATTTTTAGTCACTGTGATAACCATGATACTCGGCTAACTCATCAATGAAATCTCGATATGTTTAGATATCCATGATGCCACCTTGAAATAACCGCCTACAGATATCAGCTGCTTCATTAATTATTTCCGGTGAGTTATTTCCAGATCGTTTCCCTCCGATGAGTACTTCTAATCGTGTTATATCGCTGAGAATATTACCAGGACAACTAACTAAACCACCACTTGGACCACTGGAAAATCCCTTTCCGGTTGGATTTTTAGTGATACCAGTTACACCTTTTTCAGAATCAGCTTCTGCCATGATTTGTATTTCACCTGGGATTGGGTCTGCTGTATACCCTGGTGGTGGATGTGTCACACCTCTTACCATATCTATATAATTATTATAATTAAGGTGTTTTGTTTTTGAGATTTTAGTTCCGCCGTGTCTCGCCAAATATAATTTTGTTGCCCAGGTGTCCCTGTCTTTTATAGCTTCTTCAAATTCATCATTTAAATACTGTTTCCTTATTTTTTTTTAAAACTGTTTCGGGCAAATCCAGCTAATTCAGAGTCTGTTTTGATTCCTCTAATTCTATTTAATGCATCAGCCGTAAATATATTTTCAGGTGAATAGTCTTCTCTTGCAATAGCGCCTTGTTGTTAAAGTGGTTCAGGTGGTGCGCTAACATCAGTATCGCGTATTCGTTGAACTTCTTCCTGAAGTTGTCGTTCTTGTTGTTTTTGTTGTCTTGCAGAAGTTATTATATCACCTGGAAGTGTTTTTAAAGATTTTTTTGTTTGCTTGGATCTTTCTGCTATTTTTTCAAGTACATTAATCAGAGGTGTTTCTTTTCTTGATCCTTCTTTGGGACATCTCCATATATTGCTCGCTCAGTGGCTGATATTACCCCTTTGGTTGCCGTGGATATCGGTTTAAACAGGTCTTCAGATCCTGCGGCAAAATTGGTCTGAAGACTGTCTAGCTTGTAGTTTATTTCTGACAGAGTCGCGTACAGGTATAAACTTTTTAATTGACGCTAATCTTTCACGAGCCAATCAAGTCGTTAATGATTCGTTTACCATTATTGAAACAGTAAAGCAATTTACAATTAGTGTACGATGCAGTGATTTTGTCATCATAAAATGATTTCTAATGAGAAATCGACCATTTGACTCGACTCAGGTAGGCAAAAATTAATAAAACATAGACAAGCATCGATGAAAAATAACCAAAAAATGACCAAAAAGACCCTCAAAACAGTTTACTAAAATATTTTCGGTGATAATAAATTTCACTATAATGTTTTATTGTATAATAAATTTCACTATAGTGTTTTATTGTCCTTCCTTGTAGCAACGCGTTCATTGATAAACACCAGTAATATAATTTCAAAACCAGTATTGATTAAAGAGCCTTTACAGTTGAGCGCACATACCTGACCATGGTATTGTATACAAAACATTGAAGTATTTATAGGGAGAATTTTACTAACACTGTATACATGTCAAATCGTTAGTTACAACTTATATACAGCAGGAGTATCCGAAGGGGAATTTTCGTTTTGTTCAATTAGCATTTTAATATTTCTGATTTTTTAATTCACTGTTCGTTTCACTTCGTATTCCTGTCTCAGTTCCTTTCTTATTTTTTCCACGATAGTAAATAACGGGACAAACTTACTGACGTCGTTACAGAATACAAGAGAGTCGCGAATAGAATTCTGGATTCTTTTTATAAATGCATACTTTTTTGGTAGGACGTATTTGTTGTTCATAGCACCGTTTTCAATATCCTGGAAATCTGAAATAATTTGATCACAATTTAATCGATCTGATAATTGTATTTTTTGAGATTTCAAATTTGATATTTCATTTATGATTTCATTGATATTTTCAGAATTCATATTATATGATAATTATATATTTCTAATACAAAAAATACATTAATATATTTTTCAAAAATGAACTCTGTCCGTGGCAGGGTGTATTATTACATCTTGGCACATCCAGATATTTTATGCGATTATATATGATGATATTTGTGAACCCCGTCCGTGGTAAGGTGTATTATTACATGTTCGCACGTCCAGATATATTATGCGATGATATATGATGATATGTGAACCCTGTCCGTAGCAAGTTGTATTATTACATCTTGGCACGTCCAGAGACATTATGCGATTATATACGATGATGAACCCTATCCGTGGCAAGGTGTATTATTACATCTTGGCACGTCCAGAGATATTATGCGATTATATATGATGAACCCCATTTGGTTGCCTCAGGTGCCATCCACATTGGAGACGCCCAGAGGTTACATATACATCACATCTGACCGGACCCAGAGGTATCACGAAGCATATTCCCCTGAGAGTGGATTTAATTCGTCAAATAACGGGCTAAAACCACAAGAGGATATGTCTAGTGATTCGACAGCACATTTACATATATATATATATATATATATATATATATATATATATATATATATATATATATATATATATATATATATATATATATATATCCAACACAACTCCAACTATATACAATACAACTCCAATCGAATGTTATGGCAATTGTACAATGAATGACGTCAATGGCGTGGTATTATATACACAATGAATGAATGGATGATATATAGAATGAATGGATGATATATACAATGAATGAATGAATGGATGATAAGGGACAGTACAAGACAATACGACATATAACAATGAATGAATGGTATGGTATATACAATGACAATGGATGATAGTACACTCCTAGATTCAAACTGAAACCACTATACCCACCCCCAACAAAATCACCCCGGGTTCAATGAAAAACATTCACACCGTATGACGCGGTGTAGCTGGTATAGTGTTTTCACGATTTGAATTTAGGAGGTAACCCCCCAATTAAAACCATCTGTCGGTACCGTCGACAATATGGGAATTGAACCATGGGCTTCGGGACGAAACCGCAACGCGTTACGAATACACTAACTGTTCTTATATACAGGTATACGTTTTTGAATATAATATATATGTAAGTTAATACAGATAGCCGGAAGTCAATAGCGAACAGGTGCGAATGTACAATAAATGGATTATATACAATGAATGACGTCAATGGCGTGGTATTATATATACACAATGAATGAATGAATGCGTATTATATAGGACAGCACAGGACAATTAATGAATCTATATACCTTTCGTGTACTTAATATTGACAACATTGAAACAGAATCGAATACTTACAAAAAAATACAAAAAAGAATTCAATTGTTTGTAAACACTGCGTATTTGATTCGTTTTCTTACAAAAACAGATAATTTATTATCCTGTTGTGAATTGTGATAATTATAATCAGCCAATGAAAACCATTGAGATCAGATGACGTGTAGCCATTGAGGGTAACTCTTTGCTAAGCCGACGTACCCGTACGAACTATTCCCCTTAGTGTTATATACACATAGTGCAAAATGGAATTCAGACATACGAAAAGTGAATTTTTTTGTCTGGTTCTCTTTAAAATCGCAGATCGGGTTATCCCCTCTGCTACTTTTCGTACTGAGGGTTCACAAATATCAAAATATCTACCGGCTTCATTCATATATTGGAATATGTTTTCTTCGTTAGTTACTATATTAAATGATTTTACGGGTCATTTCCCAATTGATTTACAAGGACCAGTTTTCCCAGATGTAGTATTCTCACTCTGTGTAACAGTTCGTAAATTATTCAATTTGTTATTCTGAGGATTGGAATCAATGTGATCAACTACAAATACATCCCTGATCAATCCATTAAACACCTCGAAGACAAAACTGTGACAGTAATATTTCTTCTTACCAGCGCCAAACTTCAAATACCCCATACCATTATCAAAACCAACTGATTTCTTAAGTCTACCGTTTCTGATAATACCATCACGGGACGCCTCATAATCGCTAATCACGGGATGTGGTTGAAATTCATGGTTCATTTGTATACTATAATATTATTTGTCTAATTTATTTATTTGGTTTAATGATTACATTACTTTGGAATCTATGAATATAATCTTGAGGAGTTCTTATAATTTTGTCATTGATGCTGACACAGTCAGAGGTAGAGTCATTGATGGAATTCTTAATTCGTTTATCATAATAGTGCTTCAACTCTCTGTATCGCTTACCACCACAATTGAGACACAATTGCGATTTTCCTCTCACCCCTACCCCACACCGTACGCAAGGGGAGGGGCCAAGACTTCCACGTCGTACGCTTTGTAAATGATAACCACAGAACTCCTTTTTGCATGATGTGTTACACGGGGCTACTGATTCAATCAAAAGCCATGTGCAATGATTCATTATATATAAATTCTCTATTTAAATACTTGTTTTAATTATAATATGAAGGAGTTCGAGAGATTATCGAAAATTAAGCCCTGGAAAAATGTTAAATTCAATCTCGATAGAGTCTCCGTAGATGTACCAAAGGGTATAATAAGTCATAGAACCTTGTTGGGTAAAATCCGCGATGACAAGGTAAAGAGAAAGAGAGAGAGAGAGAATTCAAACACGAATTCAAACACGATGGAGCATCTCACTCTTGGTCAACATTTCGAATTGATGGTAGTGTTGATGCTACCATGAATGACGAAAGCGCAGCAGTGATCATTCCACATCTTGGCAAGAAAAAGTATTTTTTTAGTGAAATTCATTATCCGTTCGAAAAACCGAGATTGGATTATCAGAGATAAATTTGATCCCATCCTGAAAGATAAAAAAAATATCACTGTGAGTCGAGATTCCAAACCAGGAATTCTGGCTGGAATTGACAAACCATACTACGAGAGATCTTATCCCGTAACAACAGTTGTTTATGGGATATATCAGTTAAATGATAAACCAAGTATTGAAAAACTAAAACCAATGAAATATTCGTAAAGAATAAATTGTGTAGCAGAACGAATAATAGAACACTTCACAAATGCGTTGCGTGGAAACAAATTGACTGATCTAAGACGCAGAAAAATAAATGAATGGGGTCTAACAGTGAAGGAGCGCGGAGCAACAATTCAAGATATAACCAAATTAGAAAAATCATTAAGACTTCCAATAACCGTAATGACGATAACAGGCGAGATATTACGCGAATCGAAATATAAATCAAATGGAGCTCCAATCAAAATTATTGACCATAACGAACACGCGTGGACACCTGCAATAACAATATTTCCTCGAGATAGAACAATAAAATATCGACCCCCGGAAATTTCCGAGGGAGTTCACCCCGGAAGAGAAACTATTTGATTTTATTTACCAATTAAGTAAAAACAACCCCGTGTCAGTGTGGTTACTTCACAGTTTTGAAAACGAAGAGGGCAAATTCGATCAATTTGTAAGACCCAATGGAGAATTATACCGTACTGAAGCCCTCCATGACAGGATGAAAAAAACTAGCTAGTAGTTTTTCAACAGAACACGACAAAAGAATTATCAACAAACTGTTTTACAATTCCGTCGGTTGCAGCTCATTTTGCGAGAAAGAAAAACACGTGGAAACCAACAAGAACTGAATTTCTATCAGATATCAAATCAAGTTGTATCGAATATAACCACGGTGGATTATGGAATACAAAATATGACCCTGAAAGTATTATTTCGGTTGATATGGTTGCGTGTTATCCCAGGAGTTTTCTCGGGTACGGAGAATGCGTTGAGTACTTCAAGCGATTTGGACAACCCACACATGAAATGACCCGTGTTGCGATTAAAGGACCATTGCCCGCTTTTGATTTAACTGGATTCGCTCGTGTGGTATCATTTGAATTGGCTACAGGACTTCATCCGTGTTGTTATGTTTGGATTGATAGACATATATCTGAAAAACACTGGATGCCAATAGTGCTATTACGGTATATGATTGATTCTAACATGTTGATATCGCTAATTGTCAGTGAAGCGATTATATCATATCGAGCGCAGACTGAGATTTGGTTACCACAACCCCATGGTCTAGATAGTATAATTAGCGACAATAGAAAACAATTTCCATATCCCGACGAAGAATATATCATGAATTGGTCCAAAAAGCTATTTGAAATTAGAAAAAAGACACCACTTTGATCCCCACGGCGATAATTATAACTCTGCAAATACCTTTCGTAAAGAAATTTATCATCAACGATGCTAACATCTTCATCGGTTTCCCTCAGTATCGTGATTTTATTTTTTGTGGTACGGAAACAACCGATTACAAGTCTATCTGAATAAACGCATTCAAATGCGTCAATGGCTTTTTCCTCAATGAATCCAGTAAACTCATTAATACCATGCCGGCGCTGGCAAATGTTACAGAATGACCCTGTAACTCTACCCAGCGAGATCATATTGTTGGTTTGATTTGTAATTCCAGTGATTTGGTCGGATTGTCCAGTCAGCGCTGTTGAAATCTGTTGAATTTGTTCACTGGTGATAAAATCACCAGTGAGATTATCATCATTATCGCACTCTTCAAAAATACTATCGTCGCCAGTGAGTTTTTCGTAACACAGTTGTACAGCAACAGGACAAGACAATAACGAACTAGTAAATCCAACAGGATGAATTAATCGTTTATCAATGCTGTTTGGTTTTGCTGATCTTGTCCCGGGTAACTTTATACTATGAAGTCCAGCTTGTGTATCAGCGTTCCATGTTGGTCCGTCTGAGGCAATTTTCTTCAACAACGATCGATGACTTTCAAAATCAATTGTTATGGTTTTCAACAAAATGTGATAACCACCGCGAGTTTCAAAAACAATGACGTCATTGACGCTATCGACTAAGTCGTTGAAATACAATAATAACTCTGCCAGTGATGGTATTTTAGAATCAATGTCGACAGTTGGATATCTCAATCGTTGTTTCGGAATTATTTCATTGACAACAGAACACCCCTGAAATTCTGTTATATCCGGATCATCCACAAAAACATAAAATTTCCCCATCTGTTGGATAATCACGCCACGGCGTAGATAACTATCCACGACGAGAAGATTAATTGCAGATCTTTTACTACAAGTGTAAATTGGACTACCTAGTGCTCGCTTGTAATACTCGCGAAGACTGTGCCAGTCTGTGGGATTTTCAAAAAATTCATCTGGGTTGGTTTCATAGTAGTGTTTTCCACGCCCAAACATGTAATCAGAGTAATCACTAGTCATTATACAATACACATTTTAATGTTTAATTGAATATCTATTAACAATTAATAATAATGGTTAATCCAGCACTTGCGACTAATAAATGCTCGTGGTTGTTTTTAGGATCTACAGCGCGATTTGGAAAAAACTCATGCGGGAAATTCTGCGGGGTATATAATTGTACTGCGAAACAAGGATGTCCCGATGGCCCAAAACCCTGTCTTGGTTGTGGAAAAGGCGTCAGAGGAAAATATCAAATTTGTATATCGTGTGGAAGTCCACAGTTTCGCTCTGCAATAGAGTATCTTCGACGAAAGAATAAACCAATACCGACTCCAGAGGAGTTTTTAGCGACTCACCGTAAGAAACATGCATCTGATGCGGTTGCGTCGATGGAAAAGCAAAACTGAGAAAACTGAAACATAAAAATCACTTTAAAAAATGGTTGAGAGATTTTATACACAGGGTGGAGAGTATTTCACGATTAAAGAACTCAACGATAAAAAATTAGCTTATAATTTAAAACGAAGAAGAATTGCGGTGTTTCCATCCGATGTTATCAAATGCTTATTATTTAATTCATCTATGGAAATGGTGATCATGACGCGGATAATGAGTATTTTAAAAAAAATGATCCGGATGATTATTATGATTGTGTACAACACGGCAAAACTATGGTTAGCATAGACGCAGTTTGGTGCTTTCTCAATCGTCGGTGTGATTATTTTGCTCATAACCTTGAACAGCTATTATATCATCACGGCAGAAATCTTTTCGATGAGATCATTGATGATTGTTTGACGTATGATGACAAAAAACGCAACTGAGACATAATTGTGATTTTCCCCTTACCCCCACCCCACATGGGAGGCACGGGAGGGGGCCAAGGGAACCGTTGCGAACGCTCTGTAAATGATACCCACAGAATTCGCTTCTGCATGATTTGTTACACGGGGTCGCGGATCCAATCATAAGCCACTTGCAGTGATTCATTATACTATATTTTTCTATTTAAATACTTGTTTTAATTATATGATTGAGGAATTCGAGAGATTATCAGCAATTAAGCCTTTCAAAAATGTTAAATTCAATCTCGATAGAACCCTCGAAAATGTGCCAAAACGGGCAATAACGTATAGAGCCCTGATGAATAAAATACGCGATTGTATTAATGAAATTCAAGCACGATGGTGCATCTCATAGCTGGTCAACATTTCGAATTGATGGCGTTGTTGATGCCACCATGAACGACAGCAACGCGGCCACGATGCTATCACAACTTGGCAACAAAAAGTATATTTTTAGAGTAAAATTCATTATCCGTGTAGAATCAGGAGGTTGGATTATACGAGACAACTTTGAACCGATTCTCAAAGACAAGAAAACAGTCGTTGTTAGCCGTGATTCTAAGCCGGGTCTGTTAACTGGAATTGACAAACCATACTATGAACGAGCATACCCTGAAACAGCAGTTGTGTATGGGATTTATCTATTAAATGAAAAACCCGATATAGAAAAACAAAAACCAATGAAATACTCGTCAGTGTCTTTGCCACTCAATTGTGTAGCAGAACGAATAATAGAACACTTCACAAATGCGTTGCGTGGAAATAAATTGACCGATCTACGACGCAAAAAAATTAATGACTGGGAATTAACAGTTAGGAAGAACGGGGCAACTATTAGCGATACAGCAAAATTAGAAACGCCGCTGAGATTTCCAATAACCGTTTCAACGATAACCGGAGAAGTTTTATACGAATCAAACTATAAATCAAAGGGAGCTCCAATCAAAATTATTGATCATAACGAACACGCATGGACGTCCGCAGTCACAATATTTCCACGAAACAGAACAATAAAGTATATACCCACGGAATTCTTGGGAGAAGATTTCTCCAGGGACGGTTTTCTCGTTGAAGAGAAACTATTCGATGCTATTGCGTATTTGAGTAAAAACGACCCCGTGTCGGTGTGGTTACTTCGCAGCACTGAAAACAACACGGATACGTTTGATCAGTTTGTAAGACCAAACGGTGAATTATACCGCACTGAAGAATTTCACAATAAAATGAAAAAAACAGCTAGTGGGTTTTTAACATGTGGCGAAGCCACCAGTGATGAAACTATCAACGACGAACAATTATTGACAAACTGTTTTACAATCCCGTCGGTTGCAGATCATTTTGCGAGAATCAAAAACGCATGGAAACCAACACGCGTAGAACTCTTGCCAGACATTGAGGCTAGTTGTTTAGAATTTAATCATGGTGGTTTATGGAATAACAAATACGACAGTGATAATATCATTTCAGTTGATATGTTTGCTTGTTATCCAGCGAGTTTTCTTGGTTATGGAGAGTGTACTGAGTATTTTAAACGATTTGGACACCCCGTACATGAAATGACTCGTGTTGCAATTAATGAGCCGCTGCCTGATTTTGATTTAACTGGATTCGCTCGTGTAGTATCAATTGAATTCGCAGCAGGAC
Source organism: Unio pictorum (assembly GCA_030141615.1). Lineage (NCBI taxonomy): Eukaryota > Metazoa > Mollusca > Bivalvia > Unionida > Unionidae > Unio > Unio pictorum. The sequence goes on from JARLTB010000076.1 coordinate 3,471,475, forward strand.
TTCATCGCGCTTGTTATATTTGGATTGGTAGACACATGTCTGAAAAGAAGTGGCTGCCAATAGCGCTATTACGATTCATGATTGATACAAAAATGTTAATTTCGCTGACGGTCAGTGAAGCAATTATATCATATCGGCAACAAACCAATGTCTGGTTACCAACACCGGAACGTCTTGATAGTATAATTGAGGAATCCAGAAAACATATTGATGCCGACGAAAAATATATCATTGAGTGGTCCAAACGGGTATTTAATCAACGAAACAACAAAGCAAAAGATCTCGGTAGAAGAATAATCGGAAAATTCACTCAGGGAGGGAAAAAATGTGACTACAAAAGATATTCTTCACGGTTGATTATATATAGCACCGAATATGACTTTGTAATCGCGGATGCAGTATCTAAAAACATATATGTTGATCGTAAGGATGCTTTCTTGCCCGATGGAACAAAATTGGGTACAATTGTTACTTACAACGATGGACCCAGTTCTCCGTATACACATTTGAGGTCGTCGATGCTGGGTTATGCTTGTATTCATTTATTTTCAATGATAAATAGATTTCCTGACACTGCGGTTAGAGTTGCCGTTGATTCATTTTACATTAACAGCAAGTACAGTTGCGCAGTTGCTGAATTCACTAATTCGGATGAAAGTTGGGGATCATGGAGAATTAAAAAAGAAATGCTGCGTGATTATTCTAAATCAGCAGACGTTGAAATTAAAAGTAATTACTTACACGGTGATAATTTATCAGAACGTTGTAATGCACCGCCGATATCCGATCCAATTTGTAGATATAAAACAGTTTATTTTTAAACGGCTGTGGCGGGTCAGGAAAAACGACTCGGGCGATTGAATTATATCGCGGGAAAAATATGATTGTGCTGACACCAACCCATAATTAGCGCGACAGATAAAACAACGAAACGTTACAGCTTGCACTTATCACAGTTTTTTTCGATACAACGGCGACAAATGGACCCCTGAAAGAATGGGTGAAAAATTCATCCCTGCGATTATTATTTGGGATGAGATATGTACGGTTTCGTTAGATGTATTAAAAATGTTTCTTGATTGGTTGCTGCAAAAGAATACAGCGGTAATAATGTGTGGAGATCATGGCCAACCACCACCATTTGTCGGCGCGGGTCCACATGATTGGTTAAAAGGGTTTGTTGACTATTATGAAGAAATCGATACTGACTATAGAGCACTTGATGAACAATTACGCGAGGTCAAGAAATTAATTAGATTACAACCGGATAGAATTCAATGTGAAATAATTAGAGAAATTATTCCTGAAACTCCCATGGAGGAATTTTGGGAAGCATGGAAACCAAATGATTTTGTAGTGGCGAGTAGAAAGATAGTCAGAGATACACTTCAGAGAAGGTTGTTTGAGCTTCACAAAGAAAAATTCCCAACGCGCTCAGTGCCGCTGTGTTATAGGCCCTAGTATACACGGCGACAAAATATTGAAGTTGAAATTCCAGGACGTGTGACTCGTCAGGACCCGAAAGACAAACACTAGTGTTAAATGATGTTGTGCTGGTTGATATCAGTGTTGTCGAAGACGCATTGCGTGCTGATAAATCGCCATGGACACTGGGTTATGTAACGACGATACATTCTTCGCAGGGATTAACCATCACATATACAATTGTTTGGATAGTTGATAATCGCATTGAGTGGTCAAATTTAGTTTATCTTGCAGTGTCTAGAGTACCGCGAGTAAATCAACTTCGAAGAATTGTCCTGACAGAGTCAGGCGATGATCACACCACAATGGATGATATTGATGTTAGCATCATTAATAAAAAAAACTCTCCGGTTACAAACAACAAGACAAAAAAAAAACAACGAGAATTTGACATTGATGCTGAATTAATAATCACTTTGAAGCAACAACAGAATAATCACTGCGCGAGTTGCAATTGTATAATGCGTTGGCAGTATTCGGATAAAGATCCTCGCCAAATTACCGTAGACAGAAACAATAACAGTCTCGGTCATGTCAGAAACAATGTGATGTTGACTTGTCTTGAGTGCAATAGACGCAACGGCGCTAGTTAAGACCATGCGGCGGCAATTGAGTATCGTCAGGAATCACTTGTAGTTGTTCGCGTGTAAAACCCCGCTGAGGGGCACTTGAATCCAATTTATAGATTGGAGGTCTACCAGTTGATCGTGTTATAGTAGATATGCTATGCGAAGTGACACTCCAAATAGAATCAGTAGCCCTTTTTTTACCACCTTCGAGTTCTCCTGGTTCATATAAATATCTCACGGTGACATTGCTGAGAATTGGCTGAGAAACACTATCCCGCTGTGGTTGTGGTATATACTTTTTTTTTATTGCGTTGTTAGGTTTCATATTGATTGATCTGGTAATCTCGTTATTTAGCGCTACAACTACCCCTGGTAACCTTTTGACCCATTCACGAGATCTTTTTTCTTGGATGAATTCTTTTGCGTATTGATATCCAAATAACCGCTCAGCAAGAGTCCGATTGAATCGTTCAACAATTGCCTGATCGCGATGTAGTGCAGTATGTCCTCGTCGTATTGTGACATTGTGATGTTTAATTGTAGATGCAACCACACCCTGAAATTGCTTGCCAGGATCATCTTGTAATAGATTTGGCCAGCGTAGAGGGCCTCGTCGATAAATTCTTTCAAATGCAGAAGCTACTTCAGTGGCCGACTTTGTTTCTAACGGCTCTGCTTGTTTGTATCGACTCGCAACATCAACTATGGTTAGCGTGTATTTATAGCCGTCGTCATGTGGTAAAAATAATAAATCAGCTTGATGAAGTACATTGAGTACAGTAACATCAAAATGCGAGAAATTGATTTGTTTAGGACGCGGTAGATAAATTTGCCATATAGCCTGTTTGGATAACCAATTAGCCGCAGTGGCCTTTTTCACTTTTGCGGCGTTGGCGAGTTTATTGATAGCAGCGTTACCCCTCCAGTATCCTCTCGGAGAATAATAAATAGATTCCATATTATTAATTACCAGCGCCCATCATCAATTTGCCATTCATAGCTGATTTTACCAACCACGAAGACAACTTTTCTTTGAAAGATTTATCAGGAATAGCATTTAACGCATGAATTAATTTCACATCAGCTAGATGCCTGTGTTGCAAATTGCTGCTTTTATATGCAACATCATGAGCATGACACGCCTTATCAATAGCGTTTATCGGATACTCACCGGGTCGGGGCTGATTTTGATCATCAAGTCTGATATCTATACGTGTTCCTGGGCCACAGTAGCTATATCCTGGAAGGTGCTTTTCTCCTGGATACTTTACCCATGGGGTTCCAGGGAGTTTTGCTAACTTGGCTGCAATGTCACCTCCTCGTTTTTTTAAAAACATCTCCGGATTTCATAGAAACAAATCTAAACTTTTTTATACCACATGTTGCGCATCTACCAGTATGTGCTGATCTGTTATTGCTAGTTGTAATCGTCGTCACATCATTTGTGCTAGTACGCGTTTTACACTTCACACAATATAGATCCATAATTTATGTATAGAGATATGAATATAATTTGTTTTTCAGCGACTAAAACAAGAGAACCAGTTAAACATCATGCAGCGCTACCAAACTCTATCCGCGCAATTATAATCGGGCCATCTGGATCCGGCAAGACTCAATTGTTGCTCAATTTAATAATGAGATGGATGAAGTGGGATAAGTTGTATTTAATTGCTCCTAGCGTAGATGATCAACGATGCTATGAAGTGTTAAAAGAGTTTAACGAGAATGCATCAGAAATTAAAGGTGAGAACGTCGTTGATTTTATAACTGATATTGACGAGGCACCATCCGTGGATGACCTTGATGGGAGCATTAACAATTTAGTCGTATACGACGATGTGATGTTATACAATCAAAAAAACCCAGCTAGAATATTTTCCCGAGGCAGGCATAAAAACACTGATGTGATATATGTCACTCAGCGATACACTCAGATTCCAAAAGTGATCAGAGATAACTGTAATATTCTTGTTGTATTCAACTGCGTTGATACACATACGCTACGTAATATTTGGCAGACATGGTGTTCTGATATGGACTTCAATCAATTTAGAAATTTCTTTAGCCGCGCTCAGTCGATCCCACACGGATTTATAACAATAAATTTACATGATCCTCGGACACGATATCGTATCGGACTCGATCAAATATTCGGTTAAAATCATTTATTATTTTTGTTAACCTGTAGCAGCAGAGGGGGCGATGACAACATCGTTGCGACCAAAATTGATTGAAAAATCGCAAAGTCTCCGTTTGCTAAATGGAGACTTATTTTTTTTTTGGTTAAAATATGAGATTCGCAGGAAGGCTCTATTTTCCGTTTTGAGGCTTCAATCAATTTTGTCGGAAAAAGTTGTCCGATTTGCCCCCTCTGCTGCTTGGGCATTGTACGAAACTCTAGTTCATTTTTAGATTACCTGTGTTATTGAGTCTGGGTTTGTAATAAATATGTTGATCTCATATTGAATCGTGAACTTTATAAATCCCTTTTAAATGGTCGAGTTTATTACTCACCCGTAGTTTATTATGCATTTTATACTACATGTACGTGACTTCCAATTATAACAAAGGTTTTATCTTTCAAGCATTATATACCGTCTAGATGGTTATTTTCCATTAGGTAAGGAATTTTTAGACCTGTGGTTAGGTGGTAGACTAAATAATTTGTGATAGGAAAAAATTATTCATTTCGCTGTTTAACATCTTGCAGAATCAAAAATACTATGCCGTGTCCAATTATACATTTGGGCTAGAATTTATTTTTTCAAATTCATTAATTTCAAGTGATTCTGCTCTGGAAATGCAAAGGCCTTTAAAAACAAAAATTCTTGGAATTAGAAACTTGAATTTATTTAGAAGTTAATGACCTAATTCTTGGATTGTTTTATTTTGATCCAACAAAATACTTGGCATAGAACATTATACAGGCGACCAGGAACATATCAACACCTTTATCCTTGGATATAATTAGGATTTCTACAAAAGTTTGTGTATGACTTTAATTATTAGGAAAGGTATCTGTAATTCTAGAAAAATTTGCGATTTAATGCACAATGTCATATCTTCCTTATTGTACATTTTCATTTTGTATTCTAGGGAGATACATTATTTCATTAAAATTTACCAAGCCTGTAGCTCCTCACTCTTTTCTATTAGATATTTTAAGACTACAATTGTTCTATAATTGATTGAGTACATACAATAGGGGGCACTCACCAGCTATTTTTTTTACTTTTCAGTGAGTGATGTATGTGAGGTGAAGTTGTTTGCATTTGTTAAATGCACAATGGAGATAATGTTGGCATATCTCAATGCTACTTTGATGTAAAGTGGCTGACATTTCTTTGGATATTGCACTTGTGGAAATTTTACAGGATCTAAAAATTAGCCAGAATTAATCAAAAGTACACTATCTTTAGCAGTTATTAAACTAGGGAAAACGAATTTTGCTGAAGTCGGCAATAGCAGCTTCTGAAAGTGCAATGAATGAATTACAAAATATCTGAAAAGTAAAGACATATGTTGGATTATGTTTCTACAAATTACCTCTGAAGTCTAGGAAGTGAAAATGACCATGTGAAGCTAGCAGTTTTTTTTATGCGAGCACATCTTAAGTTAGCCTAAGATCTATAGTCTACAACCTAAAGTACACCCAACATAAATCATACATCAAAATAAAGGGAATTGAAAGTTCTTCTAACAACACGTAAGATATACAAAGTCTTTATTATATAGCCAGTATAACCAGTGAAGAAATCCTGGAAAATTATTTTCTTTAAAATTCTAACCCATGCAAAGAACGAAACTGTACAGCGCCACCATAAAGATGTCACAACACAAGGGCGAATTTTTGTTGACAGGTTGTGGGGATTGGATGCGTAAAGACGTTTGCGAGAGGTTTGTTGAGCTAGCTCCCAATTCCCAAATACACCAATCCCCTAATCCCCCAATTCCCATAATGACCTGCATTTTAGTTATTTCCAGAGATAAATACAAGTGTTAGAAGAGTCAAAAGTAACCTTCCAGTTGTTCGTTCAAACTTTATTGTTTGCAATATATCACAGTTTTGAATTAGGTGAGTTTAAACCGGCGGTGTCTGTAGAAAGTAACATGTATGTTTCAGTCAGAACTAGTTCTAGATCCAATGTGGCTTTGGTTTATTCATAGCCGCATGAATGTGTCGTGTCGTATCGATTACTAGGCCCACAGGGTCATATGTTTAATATCTGCAAGCCGTTCACTTGCATTGAATCTCACATCAGAGTCTTATCTAGATCACTTATCTTATTTGCTACTTCTTGCCCCCCCCCCCCCCCCGACCTCCTCCAAATGTGTATCTAGTTTGTTTAGATGAAACCTTTGGTAGTACATCTGGCTGATGAATTTCCAGGTAATTTGCAGTCTGATTAATATCAGATATCCATTGTTATACATGAAGATCTGACAGCGACTAATTATTTGTCATGTTTTGGTAACCTATGTTATTACCATAATCGCTCATTTAATCATGCAGTCATGTGACGTCTTATAGCTTCGCGTTTCGAGACTCCGCAGTGTGGCTGAATAACCGGGTACTCTGGCCTCCTATATGTTTCGCACACGAAACACCATGGGAGACCAGGGTACCCGGTTCTTTGGATGAAGAGGGTGAATATGTACCGAACGATTTGATACTGATTTTTGAAAGCTATATTTCTATTGGCTATTTCAAATGTCACCAAAACACGATCCTTAAGCGGCCGTCGTCAGATCTTCACGTAGGGCCGCGGAGAACTGACTTTAATTCCAGATGGGCGGAGTTTACGTTATAGGGAGCAATGTATTCAGAAATAAAGAACAACACTAGCTGTGATGTGTGCATTATGGAATCACCTCACTATTAATACTTGCAGTTCAGTACCCAACAACAACACTAGCTGTGATGTGTGCATTATGCAATCACCTCACAATTGATACTTCCAGTTCAATACCCAACAACAACACTAGCTGTGATGTGTGCATTATGGAATCACCTCAGCAGCAGAGAGGGTGAACCCTGCAACCTTTTTAGACAAAATAAGGCTTCCTACGAAATCTCATTTTAACCAAAAAAAATAAGTCTCCATTTAGCAAACGGAGACTTTACGATTTTTTAATCAATTTTGGTCGCAACTTTGTTGTCATCCACCCTCTCTGCTGCTATGGGTTTATAATTCTTTTACGATTTCAACCAAATATTTGATCGAGTCCGAAACGATATCGTGTCCGAGGATCATGTAAATTTATTGTTATAAATCCGTGCGGGGTCGACTGAGCGTTACTAAAGAAGTTTTTTAATTGATTGAAATCCATATCAGAACACCATGTCTGCCATATATTTCTAAGAGTATGAGTATCAACGCCGTTAAACACAGCAAGAATATTACAGTTATCTCTGATCACTTTTGGAATCTGAGTGTACGTTGAGTGACATATATCACATCAGTGTTTTTATGCCTTCCTCGGGAAAAGATCCTGGCTGGGTTTTTTTGATTGTCTAACATCACATCGTCGTATACGACTAAATTGTTAATGCTCCCATCGAGGTCATCCACGGATGGTGCCTCGTCAATATCAGTTATAAAATCAATAGCGTTCTCACCTTCAATTTCTGATGCATTCTCGTTAAAATCCTTTAACACTTCATAGCATCGTTGATCATCTACGCTAGGAGCAATTAAATACAACTTATCCCACTTCATCCATCTCATTACTAAATTGTGCAACAATTGAGTCTTGCCGGATCCAGATGGCCCGATTATAATTGCACGGATAGAGTTTGGTAGCGCTGCATGATGCTTAACTGGTTCTCTTATTTTTAGTCGCTGAAAATCAATTATATTCATATCTCTATACATAAATTATGGATCTATATTGTATGAAGTGTAAAACGCGTACTGGCACAAATGATGTGACGACGATTCCAACTAAAAATAACAGATCAGCACTTACTGGTAGATGTGCAACATGTGGTATTAAAAAGTTTAGATTTATTTCTACAAAATCAAAGATTTTACAATCCGGAGATGTTTTTAAAAAAAACGAGGAGATGATATCGCAGCCAAATTTGCAAAACTCCCTGGAATCCCATGGGCAAAGTACCCCGGAGAAAAGTACCTTCCAGGATATAGCTACTGTGGCCCCGGAACACGATTAGATATCAGACTTGATGATCAAAATCAACCCAGATCCGGCGAGTATCTGATAAACGCCATTGATAAGGCGTGTCATGCTCATGATGTCGCATATAAAAGCAGCAATCTGCAAAACAGGCATCTCGCGGATGTGAAATTAATTCATGCGTTAAATGCTATTCCTGATAAATCTTTGAAAGAAAAATTGGTTTCGTGGTTGGTAAAATCGGCTATGAAAGGCAAATTGATGTTAGGTGCCGGTAATTAATAACAACATGGAATCTATTTACTATTCTCCAAAAGGATGCTGGCGGGGTAAAGCAGCAATCAATAAACTCGCTAGCGCCGCAAAAGTGAAAAAGGCCACTGCGGCTAATTGGTTACCCAAACAGGCTATATGGCAAATTTATCTACCGCGCCCTAAACAAATCAATTTCTCGCATTTTGATGTGACTGTCCCTAATGAAGTTCATCAGGCTGATTTATTGTTTTTACCACATGACAACGGTTACAAATACGCGCTAACCGTAGTTGACGTTGCGAGTCGATACAAAAAGGCAGAACCGCTAAAAACAAAATCGTCACCTGAAGTTGCTTCTGCATTTGAAAAGATTTATCGACGAGGCCCACTACGCTGGCCAAATCTGTTATAATATGATCCTGGCAAGGAATTTCAAGGCGCTGTTTTATCTGCGATGAAACATCACAATGTCACCATCAGACGAGGGCATACTGCGTTACATCGCGATCAGGCAATTGTTGAACGATTTAATCGGACTCTTGCTGAACGGTTATTTGGATATCACTACGCGAAGGAGTTTATTCAGGATAAAAGATCCCGTGAATGGGTTAAGAGATTACCAGCTGTGATTACCGCGCTCAATAACGAGATTACTCGAACAATTAACATGAAACCTGTCAACGCGATTAAGAAAGCGTCTATACCAAAAATGGAAATCCAAGGAATTTCACAAAAAGATTTCAAAGAACCAATTCTTGGTAGTAATGTCACCGTGAGATATTTATACGAACCAGGAGAGCTTGAAGGTGGCAGAAAAAGGGCTACCGATCCTATTTGGAGTGTTACTGCACACAAGATATCCACTATAACACGATCAACTGGTAGACCAGCAATCTATAAACTGGATTCAACTGCTCCTCAGCGAGGATTTACTCGACAACAACTACAGGTAATTCCTGACGATACTCAATTACCACCGCGGGGTCTTAATTAGCGCCGTTGCGTCTGTTGCACTCAAGACAAGTCAACATCACATTGTTTCTGACATGACCGAGACTGTTATTTTTTCTGTCTACGGTAAATTGGCGAGGATCTTTATCCGAATACTGCCAACGCATTATACAATTGCAACTCGCGCAGTGATTATTCTGTTGTTGTTTCAGCATAATTATTAATTCAGCATCAATGTCAAATTCTCGTTGTTTATTTTTTTGTCTTGTTGTTTGTAACCGGAAAGTTTTTTATTAATGATGCTAACATCAATATCATCCATTGTGGTGTGATCATCGTCACTGGCTTCGCCAACGACAATTCTTCGAAGTTGATTTATTTTTCGTACTCTGGATACTGCGAGATAGACTAAATTCGACCATTCGATGCGATTATCTACCATCCAAACAATTGTATCTGATATAGTTAATCCCTGTGAAGAATGTATCGTCGCTGCGTATCCTAGCGTCCACGGGGATTTATTAGCACGCAATGCATCTTCAACGACGCTGATATCAACCAGCACAATATCATTTAATACGAGAATTTGTTTTTCACGCTGTCCTGGAATATCAACTTCTATATTCTGTTTTCGTGTATCCAAAGGCCTATAACACAACGGTACTGGAAGTGTTGCAAATCTTTTTTTATGCGTTTCAAATAACTTCATCTGAAGTGTGTCTCTGACTATTTTTCTACTTGCAATTATCAAATCGTTTGGTCTCCATGTTTCCCAAAAATCATTCATGGGAGTTTCTGAAATTATTTCACGCGCTATTTCGCATTGGATTCTCTCCGGTTGTAATCTAATTAGTTTCTTAAATTCTCGTAATTTTTCATCAAGTGATCTATAATCAGTGGTAATTTCTTCATAGTAGTCTACAAAACCCTTTAGCCATTCATGTGGAGATGCACCGACAAATGGTGGTGGTTGGGCGTGATCATCGCACATGACGACTTTTGTGTTTTTGTTTAACAACCACTCGAGAAATGTTTGTAATACATCTAATGACACTGTGCATATTTCATCCCAAATTATGATTTCAGGAATGAATTTATCACCCATACGCTCAGGAGTCCATTTGTCACCCTTCCATCGAAAAAAACTGTGATAAGTACAGGCATTTACCCCTCGCTGTAGCATCTCTCTGGCGAGTCTGTGAGTCGGTGTTAACACAATCATGTTTGACCGACGATATAATTCAATTGCACGAGTTGTCTTTCCTGACCCACCACAACCGTTTAAATAAACTGTCTTGTATCTACATATTGGATCAGATACCGGTGGTGCATTAGAAAATTCTGATTGAATCTCATCACACTTTAAGAACTTTTCATCCATGGTAACATCTGCCGATTCACAATACTCATGTAGCGTCTCCTTTTTAAATCTCCAACATCCCCAATTTGCCTCTGGATCTGTGAATTTAGCTACATCTGATTTGCATTTCTCGTGGATATAAATAGAATCAGTGGCTACTCTGACTGCGGTATTAGGAAATCTATTTATCATCGAAAATAAATTGATAGAAGCATAAGCTAGCATAGAACTTCTCAAATGCGTATATTATTTAATATATCCATCACAATAGGTAACAATTGTACCTAATCGTCTTCCATCGGATAGGAAAGCATCCTTACGGGATACAAGTTTTCCCTGTTTCGTTAAATCCGTTACAATAAAATCGTATTCAGCGACGTCTATGATCAACCACGAGGAATATTTTGCATTGTCGTATCTTCCACCCTGGGTAAATTTACCGATTATTCTTCGTCCAAAATCTTTTGCTTGTTCTTTTTTAATTTCAAATAACTTCTTAGACCAATTCATGATTTGTTCTTCATTGAAATCTGGAAACTGTTTTCGCAGTTCGCTAATTATACGATCTAGATCGGGTTGTGGTAGCCAAACCTCTTTCTGAGCTCGATAGCATATAATAGCTTCGGAAACAATCAACGATATTAGCAAACCACAATCAATCATATATCGTAGTAACACTATTGGCATCCAGGCCTTTTCAGATATATGTCTACCAAGCCAAACATAACTACACGGATGTAACCCTGTAGCGAGTTCAAATGATATCACACGAGCGAATCCGGTTAAATCAAAATCAGGTAATGGCCCATTAATCGCAACACGAGTCATTTCATGCGTGGGGTGTCCAAATCGCTTAAAATAGTTACTACATTCTCCATACCCGAGAAAACTTCCAGGATAACACGCGGATATATCAATTGAAATCATACCGCCGCGATGGTATTTTGTATTCCACAGTCCTCCATAACTAAATTCAACGCAACTCAATTTAACGTCCTCGAGAAAATCACTTCGTGTTGGACGCCATGAGTTTTTTTTCTCTTGCGAAGTGAGCTACCACTGATGGAATAGTAAAACTATCCGTTAATAGTTTTTCATGGGAACTCTCCGGTGAAAAATCACTAGCGATTTTTCTCATTCTGTTATCTAATTCTTCAACGCGATATAATTCATCATTTGGTCTTACAAATTAATCAAATCCTATTTCGGGATCTTCATCACTTCTAAGTAACCACACTGACACAGTATCATCTTTACACAACGCATGAATAGCATCAAATAATTTCTCTTCATTGAAAACATCCCCGACGAATTCCGGGGGGATATATCTCACGGTTCGTTCTCGTGGAAATATTGTTACTGCAGGTGTCCACGCGTGCTTGTTATGATCAATAATTTGTATTGGCGCTCCATTTTTGTTATATTTCGGTTCGTATAATACTTCTCCGGTTATCGTCATAACGGTTATTGGGAATCTTAATGATGTTTCTAATTTAGCTATATCAGAAATCTTTGCACCGTGCTGTTTCACTGTCAGTTCCCATTCGGTTATTTTCCTACGTCGCAGATCAGTTAGTTTATTTCCTCGGGATGCATTTGTGAAGTGTTCCATTACCCGTGTTGCTACACAATTCAGTGAACTAGAATATTTCATAGGAGCTAGTTTTGCAATATCGGATTTATCATTTAACGGATATATCCCATAAACAATGGCTGTTACAGGATAAGATCTTTCGTAGTATGGTTTGTCCATTCCAGTTAGAATTCCTGGTTTGGAATCTCTACTTACAATGACAGCTTTTTTATCCTTGAGGATTGGTTCAAATTTATCCCTGATAATCCATTTGCCTTCGACTTCGATAATGAATTTTATTCTGAAAAAATACTTCTGTTGGGAATTGCTTTGTTGAAAATCTTTGATTGGAAATTGCTTGGATGAAAATCCTTGGATTTTCCATCTTCGAGTTTTATTTTCACCTTTGGATTTCCAGTCCCTTGGCGGGCCAAGGTGTGAAATTATCTCAGCTGCTCTTTCATCGTTCATAGTAGCATCGATGATGGGCACATTGACATCTTCATCAATAATTCGAAATGTCGACCAACATTATACTGCACCGTCTCGGTAGAATTCATTAAAACACTCCCTGATTTTACCCAGTATAGTTCTATCACCGATTAGACGTTTTGGTGTATCAGAGACTCTATCGAGATTAAATTTAGTATTTTTCCAAGGCTTAATTTTTGATAATCTTTGGAACTCCTTATCAAGATTGAATTTAGTATTTTTCCAAGGCTTAATTTTTGATAATCTTTGGAACTCCCTATCAAGATTGAATTTAGTATTTTTCCAGGGTTTAATTTTCGATAATCTCTTGAACTCCTCGATGTTATAATTAAAACAAGTATTTAAATAGAAAAATATAGTATAATGAATCACTGCAAGTGGCTTATGATTGGGTCAACATCCCCGTGTAACAAATCATGCAGGAGCGAATTCTGTGGGTATCATATGCAAAGCGTGAGAAACGGTTCAAAAGGTCCTCTCCCATTCCTCCGATGTGGGGTGGGCGTTAGAGGAAAATCACAATTATGCCTCAGTTGCGGCGGCAAACGACACAGAGAACTAAAACGCTATTATGACAAACGAATCATTGATCCTACCGATGACTCCGTCCTTGATAAAATCAAGGACAAAATCATAAAAAAACCCTCAAGATTATATCAAGAAATTTATAACAAATTAGACAAATAGTATTATTATACAAATGAGCCAAGATTTCAGACCTCACCCAGTGCTTGTCAATTACGAAGCATCCCTTGATGGTGTTGTCAGGCTCCGCAGACTAAAATAACCGGTTGGATATCTGAATAATATGGGGTATTTGTTGTTTAGTGCTAGAAATAAAACATATCTCTGTCACAGAATTATTTTTGAATGTCATAACGGATTAATCGAAGACGGATTTGTGATTGATCACATAAATGGCGTGAAGACTGATAATTGTCTTGTGAATCTTCAAGCCGTCTCACAAAGTCTGAATGCAAAATTAGGTGGAACTGGCAAACATGCAAAGCGCCCTAGGGGAGTTAAATCGTTTGATTTAGAAAATAATGAAGAGAGAAGCTTTCAGTCGATAAATGAAGCCAGTAGATACTTTTAAATTTGTATGTCTTCAATACGATTTGTTGCAGAAAATATAATTAAAACTGCTCTGTCTAAAAAAAATGGTCATAAAATAAAATTCGTATACACCTGAAACTATTCAAGGGAGATAAATCCTTTATGAATAAATCCGCCGCAATTCACACTCTACCTACTAAGTTCCCTTGTATTATGACGTCAAAGGAATTTGTCGTCTGCTAATTGTTCCCATTCATTGCAGTAGGGCGGCGTGGTTAAAATTCCTTGTATACAGCTCTTTGTGATTTAATCGATAATGCATTTTGTCTAGAAAATTAGAACAGGGAACATGTTATTTAACAACTGTATTATTTTGTTTAATGTTTCATTTAAAATATTTGTCTCATTTAACTGTTGTGAAACAGCATTAATAAGTAATAAGGAAATAAAATAACATACCCATGAATCAACGCTGCTGTATTAGTCGCCTTATATAGCATATCAAAGGTATAAAGCTTGGGGCTTTCGAAGGCCAATGCGACCGATCAAAACTAACCAACGCCATTAACCCGGGCGTGTGGGTGTCTTTTGTTCACAATCATGCAACCGGGTTAATTTAATTAGGTTGCTTTCGATTGGTTGGTTGGCCGTAGAAAATCCGCCCCGTCGTTTCATGTTTGTGCTGTCTTGTGCCGTCCCACGTCCCCCAAGCATATCTTCTGGGCGGTCTAAGATGACGTTTGTCACCTTAGGCCTCCCGCCGGAGATGTATGTTTCGGGTCTCCTTGGGCTTACTTGGATGTGAAGGCAACCAAGGAGTTCCAAAGATGTGCTGTCCTAACCTCTGGGTCTCTTTCACGTTATTTGACGCGAAAGGGGTTTCCAAATGGGGTTTAACCTCTGGGTCTCTCTGACGTCATAGGGCGCCAGCGAGATTGCCAAATGAGTGTTATTTTTTTTTTTTTTAATAATCAGAGATACAGTATACTATAAAAATATGGATATCAAAGATGTAAATTCTATAATTGCTGAAATCTCAGATTTAAAAAATAGAGGGGTAATATTATCTGAAGATCTCGACTGTGACAGGATTGCCTCGGAATATGAAGAAATTGAGTATCAGTCTAGTAAGGGTCGTTATGTTTTACCCAAGATGTACAGGCTCGTGAAAGGAATTCAAAAGTCCATCAATGCTTGTTTGTACGGTAACGACATTAATTTATTTATAACGCTATTTAACACCGTTGAAGCAATACGTCACAAGCTCGGCCAAGAGTATCAAAAACGAGCTGAAATTAGTTCTAAGGTTCGTGATCTTAGAAAAATGTTAAACGAGGAAAAACCAGTATCTTAACCACGTGAGTGTTAGGCTTTCAGTAATTTTTATTAAAAAATTTATTTTTATTTAAAAAAAATTTTTTTTGCGTTTTTTGTAACACTCACATAGGATTTTCTCCTGAAAGAATACTCATCAGTTTGGACTTGCCAATGCAGTTATGTGCATAATGGATGATCTGGTCGTAGTAGCAAGTAATCACCGCGACGCCTCTATTTTCACGTAGTTGTTGTTGTTGCCGCGTCGTTAACACAAATCGTTCATCACCGTTCTCAGATACTACAATTCTGAAACCCCCAGCGATGTTATTTCTGAAACACTCGCGGATAGCGTCGTACAGTTTAACCCTGTCGAAGATGGATACGTTAGCTTGATGGTACATTATTTAATAACTCATCTTTTAATTGTGATAGTTTCACATTTGAAAAATTAGTTCACAAACAATATAGTAGTATATGGTAGGTGAATCGCTTACAACTAGATTAGCCCGAGAGCGGTTATCAGCAATTAAAAAGTTTATACCGGTTCGAGACAGACTTCGCGAGAAACTTCAACAACGACAACAAGCGCAGACTGACTTTTCTGTGTCAAGTGAACAACTGTTTACTCCGATAACAAGTGCGACCAAAGATGTGAAAAAGTTAACTGAAGCTGCGATATACGGAGATATTCCTGAGCGAGAACGAGCAACGAAGGCGCCGCTGCTTGATACACTTGAAAAAATTTCAGCAGAGACCGAACAAACACGCGCAGGGATACAACAGCTATCCAGTGATAAAAAAACTCAACGCGAGTATGAACGATTAGCTGATATTGATGATTCTGCGCCTGAACCACAACCTGTTGATGTCGTCACCCCAAGAGGTGTTCCCTTTATAGACAAACTCACCGAAGAAGCTATAACAGAAATCAAACGACCTGAATTAATAAAACTCAAAGATTATACGACTTTTGGTGATTTTGCCGCCAAAAGCTTTCATTATAGAAAGGACTTTTTAAAAGACGAGTATAAAAACAGTAGAATAAGCCGAGATGAATGGGTTAATTGTTTGTATAAAACGAATAAGTGGATTACTGGCAATTTGAAAAAGGATACAGTTGAGTATAGATCTTTTAAGGTAGGAGTTGATAGTTATGGTATACAAAAACAACAAGAACGAGAAAAACAAAGTCGAGGCCGACAAAGGCAATTACTTGATGATAGTCAGGGCGCAACTGGTACAACTGAGGAAACAAGCGGAAAAGGATATTCGATTAAAAATCCAAATGATTTCAACGCTGGAGTCTTTGACTCTACCGTGACATGCCCTGGTAACATTCTCAGTGATATATCACGGTTAGAGGTTCTCATCGGAGGGAAACGAGCCGGAAACAACTCCGTCGAGATAATTAATGAAGCAGCTGATATCTGTAGACGATTATTTGCCGGCGGTATCATGGACATTGATGTATATCGAGAACTCATTGCTGAATTAGTTGAAAATCACAGAGACGCCCATGGTTATGATGAAAATCCTATGGATGTAAGCGATTGATCATTAATTGAAAAACTACTAGTTTTATAACAAGATGATTATACACTACAACCATGATAAACCCGTAAGCGTCTACGTGGTGAACTCACGATTGCCTGTTTATAGAGCATATTACGGAGATGGTTTCGGCAATACCATTGCGGGGTTATTTACAAGAATGGCTCTCAAGGTGGCGCCGTTAGCTAAGCAATTATCAATGAAAGCCATTGATATTATTCGTGATAAGGGAACCAGCAAAATCGGAGATTTCGTTGAAAATCTTGCCGGAAAGGCATTTTCTGCCGCGAAAGATAAAATAGCATCATTGGTGCGAACACGAAAAAATCAACCAGTTGGACTGCCATCAACTACATTGATGCCTGCAAAAATCAGCAAAGCAATCAATAGCGCAGTGAAAGAAAAACTAGCGTCGTTGGCGAACAGTAACCAAGATGATATCGCAAACATGATAGCAGGACGTGGTTTGAAACAAAAAAGAAATTCGAAGAATTTTCAACGACGATGATTACAAAGAATTAAAACGCTAGCGTTTCCAATTGAAAACACTAGTATTTTAATAAAATGTTTAAACGACAAGCTGATCCCGCGTTTGATATGGAAGCCCCAGTACCCAAGGACAATTCCGTCCGCGATTATCAATTTTATTCCTATCATGCAATACAAGCAGATATTCGATCGCGAATTGAACTTCAGGTCCATGATACCAGCAAATACTTTTGCCGTGTGAAGCGTTTATCGAAGTAGAAGGAGAACTTGTGCAACTTACTGATACTTCTGCTGTACCCGCACCGTATCCAGATGGCACCAGAGTCGGCTTAGTCAATAATGGTATCATGGCGCTATTTGAATCCGCGAGATATCTCATTGACGGAAAAGAGATTGAGTCTATAGAACGTGATGTTGATATGGCTACAACAATAATTGGGTTAGCAAGATATTCCGACGATTATACAAGATCAGCAGGTCCGTCTATAATGTTTGCAAAGGATAATAAAAACACTGCTGGACCCACTCAATTTATTGTACGACGACCAAATAATAATGCTGGCACTGCTAATGTTGATGTCGAAAATATGATCATAAATACTGACCCCCAGTACAATCTAGGAGCTGCAACACGAATAGCAATGTTGGTAGGACAGCGTAAATCGTTTTCATGTGCGATTCCGTTGCATCATATATTTGGATTCTGTAGAAATGTACGAAAAGTTATTTATGGAGCGAAGCATACAGTAGTACTCGTGCGAAAGGGTAGTGACAATGATGCAATCTGGAGAATTTCAGCGGATCCTGCAAATCCAGATGCTGACGCTGGTAAAGTCAAATTAACTAAATTGGTCTTGTGGATGCCAGTAATGACCCCATCAATTACCACGGAAGAGCGGCTACTTTCATTTATGGACACAGGTGGCAAATCATTGCTAAGTTGGCTAACAACAACAACGGATGTTAAGCAATCAGATATCAATGGTACATTTACTTGGAACTTGGCATCACAACAAGGCGTTTCAGCTCCACGTCATATATTTATCGCTTTGCAGGATATGACAAGAGTGGAATCACAATTGCACAGTCATATGATATTTGATCAATTAGGAGTTACTGAGGTCTCGTTGAGAATAAATGGCCAGCAGGAACCATCCGAAGACATACAACTTAATTTCGGTCAAAACCATATTGCGCGCGTGTACCATCGTATGCTGTCATATATGGGCCGTGATCAAAATGTAGATACTGGTTTGCAAATATCGAAACATGATTTTAAGAACTTGTATCCGATCTACTACTTTTCGCTGGAACATCTTGATTTAACAAGGCAATCCGTTGTTGACATACACTTCAGAGCCAATGTCCTTCGTGGAGCTATTACTAATTATAGAGCGGTTGCTGTCATTCTCAGTGATAAATCAATGTTGTTAGAAGGGGTTGGCGGACGAATGAGTCTTATTGATGCACCAGTGGAAAATCTATGATTTTCAAAAATATGTAAATGAAACTTGAAGAGTTTCCAATTAGATCAATTGAAAGCATAAATGTGTTTTACAATAAAATGACATATAGTGGTGTTAGTGTCAAGCTGACTGATGGTCAGGTCAAGAAATTACGATCAAAATCCGCTAAAGAATGTGGAACAACAATAACGTTGAAACCTGCGCAGATGTCCGGCGGTACACATAAAATATCATTGACGGATCGTCAAATAAAACATTTCAATGATGCAATGAAAAATAAGCGAGGAGTTCAAATAGAATTTTCGAAAGCTGCAGTCGCCAACATGATAAAATCAGGTGGTATATTTCCATTGTTAGCTGCAATACCAGGATTGATTGCAGCGGCTGCTCCAGCAGTGGCGAAAGCGGCTGCGTTGGGAGCCGTTGGGACTGCGGCAGGGATGGCGTTGAAAAAGGCAACTGGGAAAGGATATAAAAAAGGGAAAGGGGTGGTACCTATCAGGAACCCCGTATTCATGGTACAGCGGAAATGGTCTAAGAAGAATACCAGGAACGGTTTATTAGTTGAAAGCCCAATTCTCCCTATGTCCAATTTTGATTTAATTGATGCTGCTAAAAAAACTAGCGATAAAAAACTTTAGAGGGGTTTTTATGAGAGATCAATTACCGAGAAAACCAAACAGCATTGAAACCGGTATCATCAATCTTCATAACAGTAACGGATCGGGAACTCACTGGGTTGCATACGCGATTGATCCACGTGGAATTGTCTATTTTGATTCATATGGGTTAGCCCCACCGAACGAGTTTATGCGGTATATAAATTCTTCGATGAAACTCAAAGAGTTTCCGATTTTTTATTCCACGCTGACAACACAACAATTAAATGATCCACCGATATGCGGCCGTGAAGTATTAAATGTCCTCGCGGAGATTTCATTAAAATCCTTTGGATTTCCGTGGAAACCACCTCATCTTGTTGTAAACGATTATACCAGTGGGAAATTACAAGGTAATTTTAGAGAATCAATAAATTGAAAATAATAGAGTCTTTACAATAATGATTGATATTTGGGGACTATCTCTGTCAATGTCGGAACCCACCCCGGAAACATCTGCGGGTTCTATCGAGGATGTAAAAAAAATAATTGAAGATGAAATCGCTGAGACGTTAAATTTAACAAGTGTTGACCCGAATGAAATAGTTGTATTTCAAGATAGCCAGGGTAAATTGAAAAGCAGTAATATATCCGTGAATGACATTTTGATACGGCATCGCGCTGCCGCTGAAAACTCTATTGCGCTATATTCCAACGATGGGCAACTTAAACCAGGCGCACTTGTGTCTACGATCACCGACGCGATTGCTACCAACGAACGTGAGCTGAATGATCTTATACGATGTTAAAATAGTTTTCGCAAAAATGTCGTACATAAATTCTTTGGAACCCCGCTTGTGGTTGGCATGACTCTCGCTGAAATTAAAAACTATCTATCGCTATTCTTTTTTAACAAGGACGCGGGAAGGATGATGAATGAAAATGAAATCAAGGCAAATTATCTCGATATTTCTAAACTAATAGAAAATCTTGAAAAGGTACAAAAACCCATTAACGACGTCGTTGGTAAATTTTTTGGAACCGCACTTGTGGCAGGAATGACTCTCGCTGAAATTAGCGAGTTTATCGGCAAGCATACTCACAATGCCTACATCGCTAATAGTTTCTTTGGTGTCCCGGCTACATCTACGATGACTCTTAAAGATATTAATATGTTTATGGTGAGACAAACAACACTTAATACCATCGTGAATAAATTTTTAGGGAGAACACCTGTGTCTGAAACCACATCGTTGACAGGCCCAACCCTCGCTGAAATTAAAAGCGCGTTTGACGAACAAAAGCCCATCAGCGAAATTGTTAATAAGTTCTTTGAGGGTTCTAAAAGTTACAATATCACGACGACATATTCTGAACTCAACCTTGATTATCAAAGCAAAAAAAAAATATTAGACTTGACGTCCTTTTGTATAAATTTCTTGAAGACCGCGATCATAGGATATTGAAACATGAAAAAATCAAAAAAACCTATCTCGATATTTACGACGATATTCTTAAACTAAAAGAAGATTTTGAAAAGGTACAAAAACCCACCAACGACGTCGTCAGTAAGTTTTTTGGAACCCCACTTGTGGCAGTCATGACTCTCGCTGAAATTAAAACGGCTATCGATGAAAGTAAAACAACAGTTAATGCCGTCAAAGATGATTTTACAAAAATGATCGAACGACTCGATAAGGTAAAAATTCCACATAGTGTAAGCGCCGTTAATAACATCGTGTACACGGTTGATAGTGGGACCTTTGATTGGATCCGAGGAAAAGAAAATTATCTTCGTGTTGACCACAAACATACTAGTGTACCAGGTTGCTACCGACTTACAATAATACATCGCCATAAATTTGATTTGGGATTCAGCAACACAGGTATCAGCGGTGTTAACACGCTGACATATATTCTAGAGAAAATACCAAAACCTCCACCCTCTATACCAATCCCGTTTACGATTACTATAAACAATTCCGACGAGTCTGTGATTAGGGAGTCGCTACCCTGGATAATAGAATTTTTATACGGTATCCCCGCGTCCGATCCTAAAGCCATTTCAATAATAGGATAATTGAAAACGCAAGTGGGTTTAAAATAACAACAACAATGACTTTGTCATCGACAATGATTTCATCATCGACTTTGTCATCGTCGTTGCAATATCGATTCGACACGTAAAAGAATTTTCCACAACGTTGAAATCACTTTCTGAGCGCTATCGTGAAAAAATAAAGAAATACCGCAGAAGAATTACCGCCATCGATGTAACTGTGTAATCGGTGTCCGGTGTGATGGCCAGCGCCGGGGTTATTTTGTCGACGGTGACCATGATGGCTCCGATTGCAGTTCCAATTGCTATCTCCGCGGCAACAACAATTGCGGCAGTCGCCAACGCGATAACTAAAAAATTATCATCGTGTTCTCAGAAAAAAATCAGTGATTATACAGCTCGGTACCGGGTGGTATTTGACACGTACTCGAAATTATCCGAGTTGATCTCACTGTCAATAGATAATTCGTTCATATCCGATGTTGAATTTTCCACGATGACCCAGTTGTATAACTCCGCGATGTTGAAATTGGAAATTGAAGACAGCGTTAACAATAATGTCACTACAATTCAACGAATTGCAACTGCTTCAACGAATCGCGGAGAATACCACTCCGATACGAACAAGCATGATATCAATAACATCAACGAGCCCTGAATTTAGTGTGAACTTCCCTTCTCCGATTCCAGTGCGTGAGATCGCGCTGGCAAAATTACGAGTATATCATAGCTGGCCTAATATCAGATCGGTTGCATTTGGCGGTCAGCAACCCAATAACGCACTGGTGTTCTCGTATAAGAATAAACCCGATGGTACTCCAGAGTGGGAAACTGTTTCGTTACCAACTGGGTCGTACCAAATTAAGCAAATCAATGCTGAAATTCAGCGTAGAATAAAATCAATCACTGGAAAAGAATCAAAAATAGCTATTAATCTTCATCAACCGACGCTCTCGTCGTCGATCGAAATAAGCACAGAGGGATACATTGTAGATATCTATAACAGCTCGTTAAGAACAGTGTTAGGATGGCCTGAAAAACCAACGGAAAAATCCACCGCCGACTTAACCACGGACGTACAATCATATCATGAAATCAATCCCAGTTATCGAGATAATTTATCTGATATAAGAAAAGGAAGAATCGGCGATAGATTTATATTTGTCAACAAAGACACATTGCAATGGGATTTTATCATTAAAAGAACAGCCGACTCATCTGTTACTATTTCATTTACGCTAACTGACATCCGTGGTTATTTTAATGAAATTAAACAATTATATGAAGCACAACTAGAACAACTACGGAAAACAAAATCGCAAAAACACGTTGAAATAATAAATCAACTTATATCTGACATGGAATATATCTATGAACTAATTATTCAAACAATAATTAATGACAACAGCAACAATAAACAACGATTCCTAACCGATTACAATATCACAGAAGACAATCTGCGTAATTTCAAGTTTCCCAAATACAACGCTGATGAACTAGCAAGAATTGTTAGAACCGATATCAAGGCGCTACAAAAACCAGATTCAACTGTCCTCAAGTATAATAATGACCCAGATGGCGGTGGTAGGCATATTGCACCGCACAATGTGAATATTTCAACGGTGATTTCGCTAAATTTAGTATGTGATGCAATTGAAGGAAGCTATCAAATTAATCTAGAGCAATCAAATCAAGCTCAGCAAGGATATATTCTTTATTCGTTTGCACCAACAGCTCCTCCAGGATTCCTAATTATTGAAAACCCAATTAATCCTGTCTACATGCAATGCCATAATAATTCGTTAACGAGAATTAATTTCCGACTCACCGACCAGTCAAATAATTTAATTGATCTACAAGATGAAGTGTTAGCGATTGGTTTGTTTGTGAAATCATAAATGATTTTCGTCCTAAGGACTCGATCAAATATTTGGTTGAAATCGTAAAAGAATTATTAACCCATAGCAGCAGAGAGGGTGGATGACAACATAGTTGCGACCAAAATTGATTAAAAAATCGTAAAGTCTCCGTTTGCTAAATGGAGACTTATTTTTTTTTTGGTTAAAATGAGATTTCGTAGGAAGCCTTATTTTGTCTAAAAAGGTTGTAGGGTTCACCCTCTCTGCTGCTACCTCACAATCCATACTTCCAGTTCAGTACCCAACAACAACACTAGCTGTGATGTGTGCATTATGGAATCACCTCACAATTCATACTTCCAGTTCAGTACCCAACAACAACACTAGCTGTGATGTGTGCATTATGGAATCACCTCACAATTCATACTTCCAGTTCAGTACCCAACAACAACACTAGCTGTGATGTGTGCATTATGGAATCACCTCACAATTCATACTTCCAGTTCAGTACCCACGAATGTAGTTCTAGTCTATTTTTAGAACATTTTTTCCTCTCTCATTTTGGTGGTGATAGAAGAGTTATATTGATGCATTTTTGGTAGGGATTTAAAGGTAATTGTTTATTCATGAGAATACGAGCTGAGAGAGTGGTTGTCAGTGTGTAATTTGGCAACAGTGCACATAAGGCCTTGGTAATGATCCGGAAATGAAATATATGTTCTGTGTACATGCTGTTCTGTTTACAGTGCAGCCGCTCAAAAAAATGCCGATGAGACCCTGACAAGAACTTCACCGTGAATTCATCTTTGGATGTATTTTAGATTAACATATGATTTGTATTGATTGTCACACAGTTGAAAGGTCAGTACTGAGAAATGTATGTAGAGAACATATAGTAAAATTACTTGTGTTCTATGTCCTGTCATGTAAGATTTATACTTTCTGTTAGGCTTACAAAAGTTAAGCTTCTTGGCAACATGTGAGATATTAACACCCTCGCTAGTCCCAGCAGAGTTATCTCACTTCAATGCACCTGTTTTTGCCCTTGCAAATAGACAGTCTAACAGTGTTCTCTATGACAGTGTGTGACGTACATGCTAATGTAGTATAGTAAGTACATGTATATTTATTTCACCAAAAATTAGCATTGAGGTCTATGAAAAAACAATTGGTACCGTGATACCACGTGATTCAACGGTACACGAGTTACTCATACGCATAATAATGTAAACTATTTATAAATGTTATTGTTTAATTTTGTGCTAGAGTTCGGATAAGCATTGGATTTTCAGGCAAGATTTATGTATTCTTAACTCAATATTTTTTTAGAAAAATAAAACCTACTACTACTACTACTACTACTACTAGTACTACTACTACTACTACTACTACTACTACTACTACTACGAAGAAGAAGAAGAAGAAGAAGAAGAAGAATATTTGTATTATTATTATTATTATTATTATTATTAACCACAACAAGAATATTTTCTTCAGTTTCTTAGGCGGTGTAAAATTATTTCGCAAAGAATTCCCGCCCAACTTTCCCAGTCGGGTTAATTAAGTGTTCAGTCCATTATTCTGCTGTTTAACATGTAAGGATACAGCATACATAATGGGCTGACCAATCTAAATGTGTTGTGTGGGTGCCATGGACCTTCTTTACGACTAGAATATTGGTTTTCTGTTGCCATAAGATAATATATTGTTTAGCTAATGCAATGGAAATAACCAATTCTTTTTATTGATCTCGAAAATGAATATTTGTTCAGGCTTTGTGGCCCTTACCCCAGTTGTACAGCTATAAGGTGTCCTTGTACATTAGGATTACCATCAAGATGCATATCACTAGTTAGATATTACTCTGGGACGGCAAGTCTGCATAGCACATTGACTTCTTCAATGTTGAGTCTGCATGGCACATTGACTACCTGAATGTTGAGTCTGCATGGCACATTGACTACTTGGATGTTGAGTCTGCATGACACATTGACTTTTTCAATGTTGAGTCTGCATGGCACATTGACGACTAGACTGGTGAGTCTGCATAACACATTGACGACTAGTGTGTCGAGTCTGTATGGCACATTGACGATTTGAGTGTTCAGTCTGCATGGCAGATTGACGACTATAGTGTTGAGTCTGCATGACACATTGACGACTAGAGTGTCGAGTCTGCATGGCACATTGACGACTGGAGTGTCGAGCCTGCATGCCACATTGACGACTAGATTGTCGAGTCTGCATGGCACATTGACGACTAAAGTACCGGGCTACACTGTCAAATTTTTATGTATAGATACAATATCATGCCACAATTCCTGCAATACATAAAATGTTCGCCCTTGTGATGTCTCATGATACAAAATTAAACACCGGTAAATTAGTAATGCTTTATAGCGGTTTAAAAAATTATAGCGGGTTTAGAATGGCATTAAGAGCTGTTGTGTTTGCTGCCTTCCAAGAATACAGTAAATTGATATTTTTTTTTACCGCGATCCGACTACGATTTAAAAAGAAAAATAGATACAAGTTCAATTACGTTTACTTGAAGAGTTAAATTTATATCTATGGTATTTATACACCGTTACACTTGCTTTGACCTTCTTGCTGTAACGCTTTTAATTTTCTCTCCAAAATATAGGACAGTTTGGGAGACTTGAATGTGTACACGGTAGAAGAGTTAGTCATACGTATAAATAAAGTACACTATTTATATATCGTGTTGTTTAATTTTCTACTGGAGTTGGGTTAATATCGGGACTTTCTTTCAACATTTGTGTTCTCCTACCTCAATATTATGCAGTTTTTCAAATAATAATGATAATAATAATAACAATAATAACAATAATTGTGGTATTTTTAATTACTATTATTATTATTGTTATTATTATTAGCCTCAACATGAACATTTTCTTCAGTTTATTTTGTGGCGGAAAATTATTTCGCTAAAAATTCCAGCCCAACTTCTCCAATCGTTTATTTTTAGTGGGCTGACCAATCTAAATGTGTTGGGTGGGTGCCATGGGTCTCCTTTCGAACTAGAATATATTTTCTGTATGTATGTATGTACGTACGTACGTACGTACGTAAGTATGTATGTCTACGTCTCTATTCATGTTTCTATGTGTTGTCGCTAAAGTCACACCATATACAAGGCAGTCTCAGATATTTTTGCCCGATTTAGGCCAGTCCATGCAACATGATTGCCAATCTTCAACACCATGACGTCACTTCACCTGTTCCATTACTATGGTCCCTATACAGTTCTATGACGCTATACAGTCAAAATATTCCCTTTGTTCAAATCCCCTTGAGGCTAAACGTTCCCATGGTGTTTTTTAAAACCTTGAGGCTAGACTTTCCCCGGTGTGTGTATTTGTCCGTAATGTATTTTTCCATTTAGGTTAATGTTCCCATTTTGGTTAATGTGTTCCATTATTCTTCTTATATTTGTGACATTTTCTTTTCTTTGTTTCTTTATATATTCACGCTATTAACTTCTGATGCAGCTAGTTCATATTTTATTCTCTGAATCTGCGTTTTGAATTCGTCGCCTGCTCTGTAGATAGCCAGTAAATTAGTCTCATAGACAATTTAATCTTTATTCATTTCATCCTGTACATTTTCAATTTTTCCGTTTTTAGCAACCAATCTAAGTTCAGTTACAAATTGGTCAATGGTGTCATTCTTTTGTTGGATTCATGCATTGCCTCTTTGCCTTTGTAACATATGTTTCTGCTTGAGATTGCAATTATCCTCAAACGTCTTGATAAGTGGATCAATGTTTTCAGCTTCATTTGCCTCAAATGTAAATGTGTTATGTATGTCTCTACCAACCTGACCTATACTGTACAGGAAAGCACTGAATTGTTCTTTGTCTTCTTTATCCGCAAGCGCAATATCTAAGTAAAATTGTAACGCCTGCTTCATCTTTCTCTACGTGATGGTAGGAATTAAGAGTCCTTTTTTTCTTAACACAAACACTTTTGTTTTCAAATTTTACTATCGTTATGGAGATATGCATCTTAATAAAATCAATACGAGTTATTCCAAAATTTTCACTTCTGACACCATGTTTGTTATGTTAGCTAAATAACACAAACAAAGGTTTGGTATAGCTATTTTAATGGCTAGATTAAAACTGACTAAAACAAAGAAATCACACGCACACTACTTTCTAGCGTTATTGTTATCATAAGGCAGATGGGATTACAACCGAGTGTGGATCCTAAAGCTAACGTTATGAGACCTATAACTGTCAGAACATTTGTAACAATATAATGTGAGAATCCTATATTACCACAACACAAAGGTGACTTGCCACGATTTAACATCCGGCATGAATAACCGACACCTACGTGACTTCCTATTACCAATCAAGACTCCACATCATGACACCTAGATGACATGCCACTATTGAATATCGGGACATGAATTCAGATCCTATGTGACTTGCCAGTATTTGGACATATCAATATTCAATTAATTATAGCTTCAGGAAGTTTTATTCGATCTTAAGGGAATTTTTAATTTCGCGGCATATGCATTTAGTTCAATGAAAACAATGTATCAAGAAAACTATATTTTTTAAGAAAACTCGATCAAAATAAAAAATCAGTGCTACTAGTTGGAAATTGACCGATTCACATACCTCGGATTTTTTTAGACGCTTCCTACACTTTTATTTAGATGTTGTTCTATATTTTTAGAAAATAAAACTTCTATTAATGTTCTTTAATTAAAATCGACCAGACGCCGTACGGTTGTAATCGAGATATTCTTGTTATATTCATGGTATGACCGATAAGTAATTGTCCAAGACAAAATGAACAACATAGGCAGTAAGTGAAGTATTCTTGTTTATATTATTTAGATCCAAGATCTGCCGTGGCGTTTGAAATTGAAAACTTACTAACACGAAAAATGAATGACATGAACATGACAAACCTGAAAACTGACATAGAAATGGTGAATGAATACACGTTTAGTTATGTTCATTTAGGGTATGTTCCGTTTTAGTCAGCGTTAACAGCTTCAATTCTGCCCAACTCACTTCATAAATGGCATGAAGTGGGTTTCTGGACATTTTCTTGCTTCGTAAAGTCTCTTTAACTGAAGAAACGCTACATGTTGCCACACCTAGAAAACAAAAGAAACATTTCCGCAAAACATTCAAGTGAATATCATGTATGTAGCAAACACAAAACATGAAAAGGAAAACAAAATATGCTACCATTCCACACTATTGAGTATTTATCAAGTCGACACACGGAGTTCTTATCGTCGCACAGCTCTGATCAGAAAGGGTACTGGGGAGTAAGTTATTCCCAGAATTCCCTTCAGTTCTGGAACCTGATCGCGCTCTACCGGAAAAAATACGAACTTCTGAACTAGTGTGGCAATAAAGAGAAATAACTCCATGTGAGCAACACTTTCTCCGAGACACACACGCCTTCCGATGGAGAAAGGAATGTGTTCCTCAGGCTTTGTTATGTGACCATCTGCATCTAAATACCTTTCTGGTCGGAACACGTCTGGATCTCTAAAAGTACAAGGATCCCGAAGTACAGAATCAAGATTTACAAGGACTGTTGTTCCTTCGGGAATACGGTAACCCCGAAATATGATTTCCTTTGATACGGCGTGAGGCAATGCCAGGGGAGCCACGGGATAGACTCTCAATATTTCCATGATTGTGGCATCCAAATATGAGAGATGTTCTTTATCTTTTAATTGCGGAAATCTGTCTCTACCAACTACTTCATCTATCTCCTTGAAACACTTTTTTTGAATCTCTGGAAAGCAAAGAAACTGTAATAAAATCCATCTTATACTCGTCGCTGTGGTTTCACTTCCAGCACCGAATATATCCCCTAGCGACATGTATAGTTGCAAGTCAGTGAAAGTGGAAATTTCGTCTGCTTTTTCTCTTTCATTAGCCTCAGATATAAAGAGATCGATGAAGTCACGCGCAGTCCCTTTTTGGTAAGTGTTCATGTGTTCTTGAACCATACTTTCAAACCACCTCTTAAATATTGCTGAGTTGTCATTCAGAAATCTCATTTTTAAAGGATCTCCAGGAAAATATTGAAGGAAAGGAAAACAATTCACCAAAACACTAGTATTGCCAAGAAGTGTCGATGCTAGATCCAATATATCCAGAAAATATCTGAAGTTGGTGTCTGTATGCTTGAATCTTTTTCCAAATACGATCTAGGAGATAACATTGGCAACGCATGTATTTACTATGCCCTTAGGTTGGAAAGGATGTCCAGTTTGTTCTTCGAAGATTTTATGTATTTTTTTTAAATGTGGTATACACAATGTTGAAAATGGGTATGTTGTGACTAGATAACTCTCACCCTGTCTAGTCCCAGCAGAATTATGTCCCATAAATACAGTAAGATACCAGGTTTTGACCTTGCCAATTTGTCAGTCTAACAGTGTTATATATGACAGTGTGTGACATGCATGCTGAGGTAGTATTATAAGTATATTTATTTCACAAAGAGTAGCATTGACATATATGGAAAAAAATTAATTGCTACCGTGATAACACATGATTCAAGGGTACAAGAGTTACTCATGATAACACATGATTCAAGCGTACAAGAGTTACTCATGCGCATAATAATGTTCACTATTTATACATGTTATTGTTTAATTTGATGCTGAGGTTGGGGTGCTGGAGTTCGGGTAAGCGTTGGATTTTCAGGCAAGATTTATGTAATCTTAACTCAATAATTTTTTTATAAAAAATTCTATTACTACTACTACTACTACTAATAATAATAATAATAATAATAATAATAATAATAATAATAATAATAATGAGAAGAAGAAGAAGAAGAATAGGAAGAAGAAGAAGAAGTTTATTATTATTATTATTATTATTATTATTATTATTATTATTATTATTAACCACAACAAAAGAATATTTTCTTCAGTTTGTTAAGTGGGGTAACATTATTTCGCAAAACATTCCAGACAAACTTCTCCAATCTGGCTAACTAAGTGTTCAGTCCCTTATTATGCTTTTAAACATTAAGGATATAGCATACCTAATGTGCTGACTGATATGAATGTTTTAAGTGGGTGCCATGGACCTGCATTCGGACTAGAATATATTGTTTAGCTAATGAAATGGAAATAATCAGTTCCTTTTATTGAAGTCGAAAAGAGCACTTGTTTAGGCTATGTGCCCCCTACCCCTATTGTATAGCTGTAAGGTCTGTCCTTTATGATGTCCTTATACGTTAGGGTTACCATTAAGAGGCATATAACTCGTTAGATGTTACTCTGGGAATGCTGAGTCTGCATAGCACATTGACTACTTGGATACTGAGTCTGCATGGCACATTGACTACTTGGATACTGAGTCTGCATGGCACATTGACTTGATCTCCGCATAAGATTATTCAGAATTTTAATTTTAATTATTGGGACTTTTACTTTTAATTCTATGAAAATTTGAGATTTAATTCGTAATGCCATACGTTTCTGGCTTTTACATTTTCACTTTGTATTATAGGGAAATCAATTATTTGTTGAATTTTACCAAGCATGTCGCTTCTCACTCTTTTCTATTACTTATTTTAGGAGCACACAGCACTAATACCATACTGGTTAAAAAAATTCTGGAAACACGCGAGAAAATCCTACTTGAAAAAGGAAATATTACCAACAAATCGAAAGCCCGTGTTTTGGGTCTCGTAAAATATCGTTTATACCATAAAGACATCGTACTACATTGGTTAATATTTGTAAATACTGTGTGGGGAGGGAGAGCCATAAAGACATTGGTGATAGTTATGTGGGGCGAAGGCCCCATTGTGTGCCCAACGAATGAAATCCCCTTCATCTCTTGCAACTTAAGCGTTTCCAGACAACAAATGTAACTCTCTAAATGCTGAAGAAAAAAAGGTTGAATGAAACCTTCCGGTTATTCGATCTCACATGGCCTTCTCACAGTTTATAATTGTGTGAGTGTGAACCTGGTGTACATGTAAGTAGTAGCATATATGTTTTAATCAGTGTTAGTTCTTGATCTGATGTGGCTTGGTTTATTCATAGCCGCATGAATGTATCGTATCGATTACCAGACCCACGGGATAATATCTTTAGTATTTATACACTGTTACACTTGCTTTGAATATTTGCCCCCCCCCCCCCCCTCTCTCTCTCTCTCTCTCTCTCTCTCTCTCTCTCTCGATCGATCGATCGAAATCTTCTTAGGACATTTTTGGAGACTTGAATGTGTACAAGTTTGTTTGGATGAAAACTTTTGTATTAAATCGGGTTGATAAATATTCCGGTAACATGGTTGAAGAGTTGGTCAACGCATAATAAAGTTCACTATTTATATATGTTCTTGTTTAATTTTCTACTGTAGTTGAGGTAATCACGAGATTTTCGTCCAACACGTTTGTACTTTACCCTCAAAAGTATTTAGTTTTTTAATTATTGTTATTATTATCCACTAAAAGAATATTTTCTTCAGTTTATTTGGCGGCGTAAACTTATTTCGCAAAAGATTCTAGCCCGACATGTCCAATCTTTTTAATTAACTGTTCAGTCCCTTATTATACTATTTAACATGAACGTATGTAGCATTCTTTGTGGGCTGACCAATCTATAGGTGTTGGGTGGGTGCCATGGTTCTTCTTTCAGACTAGAATATTTGTTTTCTGTTGCCTTAACTATAGCAATGAAAATAACCATTTTTTTTTTTGTAATTGAATTCGAAAAAGAATGTGTGTTCTGGCTATTTGCCCCCTACGAAAATTGTATCATTAATAAGTCGGTCCTTCGACATTTGGATTACTATCAAGAAGCTGTCTGAAGCGAGTCCTCGTATACAGACCAGACGTCGGAAGAAGTTTGAGGGGAGAAGATCTATACGGTGCGCTCTATGTTAACGATCTTATGTTTAGATACAACTCAAAGGCCATTTTCAGTGCCACTCACATGCCTCGAAAAGATATGCTTTCTTGCATTAAAACGATGTATGTATGTATGTATGTATGTATGTATGTATGTATGTATGTGTGTGTGTGTGTGTGTGTGTGTGTGTGTGTCAGGTTCTCGCGGGTTTTAAGCGTTATTCGTATAGTATTGCACAAGCCCACTTGTCAAAGGGTAAGTGTTAAGTCCCACTTGTCAAGGGGTATTGTACAGCATTTAATAATAATAACAACTATAACCCACTCTCTTTTGGTACTCGTTATCTAAGAGATGATCGCGCTCGATATAATTGCCCAGTTCGAGTAGGATAATAGTAAATATAGTAAACTGAGCAAGTATATTAAACAAAACAACTCCGAGTCCCTGTAAAGATAAATAAACAGTTTAATCAATTACATACACAATTGTAAAACTTCCTTTCATTAGGAATACATGCGGTTTAGAAATACAACTTTCACCGAATTACAATACGATTTGAACTAGATTTAAACAAATTAGCCGTTCTATTACTGATAGTTTAAAAATCATCATAGGATTCAGTGGTACAATCAAAGTCAATTACTTGTTCGATTTTCATAACCTGCTGTCCTTTGATCCTGGTTCACTGTCCAATCAATGTTGTTTCAAGAAGTCGCTGTCTCGTCTAATTTCTAGGCACTTTGCCCTCGTGGATGTTCCCGCTTGATTCCGGACTTGTCCACTGTATCCTGCGTACACTGCAATTTCAATTTCTCCCGATTCTTTGTCCAAAGTTTACGTCATTATTCACGTAACTTCACGATCTTACCAAAAAGCTTATTTTCTTCCTTTCAAAAGAAAATTAAAACAACCTAAGTCTCTCGTTACAATGGTTACAGTTGAGACTATCCATTATTCCTGGTTCGAACAATCAGATATTTCTATCAGTGATAACAATTTTACAGCTAGTAATTAATTACACATGTCATCAAATGAAGGTAGGTAAACACATTGTTAATCCATTTTGCCTTGACCTAATACATTAACGTATTATACAGAGAGGCTTTGAATCGTATACACAGTCGCTAAATTTTCTATGACATCAAAATTCGGTAAATTCACATGTATTCTTCTAATCCCTTACTACTGTAATACATTTAATTCTTAGAACACAATCATTATTCAAATAATATGATTAATTCAAGAATTAACGTAACACTTCCTATTCATACTCAGCATAGTGTTTTTACGACATAAATTAACACTACGTCATTCTTAACTAAGAATTAAGGTAAGAATTCAAAGTAATAATTCAAAAGTAAATTATTTTTCAAATGTATCAAATGAAATCATCCAAGTACTTCCAATTCATAATACAAAACACATTATTATACAAATGTTTATTATACAAATGTATCAAATTAAATCAATTATACAAATGTATCAAACGAAATCATGCAGATCTGTAAACTAAGCAAACATTATATGCAATATACATGGAATTGCGACCCTGGTCTATTATTTATCGGATGTACTTCTCTAAAATACCATCTGGAGCCTTTAAATAATTCTACCACTGTCTTCCTCTCTTGCAGAGGAATTTTCAAGACTAAATTCC
The DNA here is from genome assembly GCA_030141615.1 of Unio pictorum. Lineage (NCBI taxonomy): Eukaryota > Metazoa > Mollusca > Bivalvia > Unionida > Unionidae > Unio > Unio pictorum. Next base: position 3,505,240 of record JARLTB010000076.1, read on the forward strand.
AATTTAGCTAGTTCGATATTATATTCTAAAGATTTTTCGTATAAAACACCCCCCTTATTTAACTGTGACCAATCAGAATCAAATGTATTTTCTCCCGCTTTTGTCCGAAAGTTGTTTACGTCATGGTCAGTATGATATGCTTTGGTTTTAAGTAATAGAATCTCTGCATTTTCTCAATTCTGACACTTTTCGTGAGAAATTAAACTTTAAAATGTCGCTATCGGTCAGTCGGCTGCTGAACAGACACAGTTAATTAGTACAACGGTCACATCCTACTATACAGATCCCTCTTCTTTGCACAATGTGTCTGATAAATCTAACTAATGACTATCTGGTCCCACCTAATGGTTTATTAATAGATCGATCGACAATTTGGCATTTCACAGTATGTATGTATATATATATATATATATATATATATATATATATATATATATATATATATATATATATATATATATATATATATATATATATATATATATATATGTGTGTGTGTGTGTGTGTGTGTGTGTGTGTGTGTGTGTGTGTGTGTGTGGTTATTTGTTTTCTTTGTTTCTTTATTTTCACACCATTAACTTCTGATGCAGCTCCTTCATTTTGTATGCTCTGAATCTGCGATTTGGATTCGTTACTTGCTCTAATAGCCAGTCTCACAGACAATTCAATCTATATAACATTCATCCTGTAAATTTTAAAATTTCCCGTTCTTAGCAATGAATTTAAGTTCAGTTACATATTGGTAAATGGTTTCATTCTTATTATTGGATTCCTGCATTGGCTCCTTGCCTTCGTACCATAATTGTTTGCTTGAGATTGCAATGATCCTCAAACTTCTTGATAAGTGGATCAGTGTTTTCAGATTCATTTGCTTCAAATGTAAATGTTTTATATATGTGTCAACCAACCTGACCACTACTGTATAGGGAAGCATTGAATTCTTCTTTGTCTACTTTATCGGCAAACCGAATATCTAATTAAAACTGCAAAGTCGGCTTCCACCTGATTCCAGTTTATGCTAGATGGTAGAAATTCAGTCCATTTCAGGTGGCTGATATTCTCCTTGATGTCACTATTAACACATACAATTGTGTTTTCAAATATCACTAGCGTTATCGTGATAAGTATCTTAATAATATGAATCCGAGTTATTTAAAAACTTTCACTCCTCACACCATGCTATGTTTGCTAAATAACTCAAAGCAAAGGTTTGGTCTAAGAATTTTAATGGTTAGATTACAACTGACTAAATTAGAGAAGGCGAAGACACACCAGTTTCCAGCGTTTGTGACATCATAAGGCATATACGGTTACAACTGAGTGTGGAGTGTGGAGTTGACGTTATGTGACTTTATAACTGTCAGATCATTTTCTGCAATATAATATGAGAACCGTCAATTACCACAACACAAAGGTGACTTGCCAAGATTGAACATCCGGCAAGAATAACCGACACCTACGTTACTTCCAACTACACATCATGTAACCGTTCCGGCGGCCTAGGGGTTAGAGCGTCCGCCACGAAAGCTGCAGGTCGTGGGTTCGATCCCTGGCCGAGTCATACTAAAGACTTACAAAAATGGTACTAACAGCTGCCGCGCTCAGCGCTCATCTTTGAGAGGTTAGTGTTAGGACTGGGCGGTCTGGTGTCAGGATAATGTGACTGGGTGGGCCATCATTCTACATGTCTGCGGCATGATCTCCCAGCGCTAGACATCATTATAAACTGCCTCACTGCAGACATCGTTGCGATATGACTGAAAACCTCTTAAAGCCACGTTAAAAATCCTAATCAAACAAACAAAAAACTACACACCATGACACGACTAACGACTGCTACATGATTTGCAATTATTGAACATAGGGACCTCAATATCTGACCCAAGGTGACTTGCCACTATTTGGACACATCAATATTCAATAAATTAAAACTTCAGGAAGTTTCATTCGATGCTTAGGAAATTTTAATTTTGCGGCATACCGGTAAGCATTAATTTCTAATGGAACAATGTCTCCATCGTTACGTGATATATTTTGTTTTAGAAAACTCTATCAAAATGAATAAACAGTGCTACTAGTTGGAAATTGACCGATTCACATGCCTCGAATTATTTAAATTGAAATTGAATTGAAAACTTACTAACAAGGAAAATGAATGACATGAACATGACAAACCTGAAAACTGACATAGAAATGGTGAATGAATACACGTTTAGTTATGTTCAAAGACAAACATGAAAAAAGACATAGAAATGGTGAATGAAGACAAGTTTAGTTATGTTCATTTAAAGTTTTTCCCGTTTTAGTCAGCGTTAAGAGCTTCAATTCTGCCCAACTTACTTCATGAATGGCATGTACTGGGTTTCCGAACTTTTTATTACTTCGTAGTCTCTTTCACTGAACAAAGGAAAACTGATGCCACACCTAGTAAAGATTAGAAACATTTCCTCCAAGTCTTCAAGTGAGAATCATATATGCAGCATAAAACACAAAATAAGAACAGGAAATAATATGCTAACATTATATGCTACTGTGTACTTATCAAATCGATACACGCAGTTATTATCGTCGCACAGCTCTGATCAGAAAGGGTACCGGGGAGTAGGTTATTCCCAGAATTTCCTTCAGTTCTGGAAGCTCATCGCCCTCTACCGGAAAAAATTCGAACTCATGAACTAGTTTGGCAATAAAGAGAAATAACTCCATGCGAGCTACACTTTCTCCGAGATACACACGCCTTCCGATGGAGAAAGGAATGTGTTCCTCGGGCTTTCTGATGTGACCATCTGCATCTAAATATCTTTCTGGTCGGAACACGTCTGGATCTTTAAACGTTGAAGGATCGCGTAGTACGGAATCAAGATTTACAAGGACTGTTGTTCCTTGTGGAATACGGTATCCACGGAATATGATTTCCTTTGATACGGCGTGAGGCAATGCCAGGGGAGCCACAGGGTACACTCTCAATATTTCCATGATTGTGGCATCCAAATATGAGAGATGTTCTTTATCTTTTAATTGCGGTAATCTTTCTTTACCAACAACCTGATCTATCTCCTTGAAACACTTATTTTGAATCTCAGGAAAATAAAGAAACTGTAATAAAATCCATCTTATACTCGTCGCTGTGGTTTCACTTCCAGCACCGAATATATCCCTTATCGACATGTATAGTTGCAAGTCAGTGAAAGTGGAAATTTCGTCTGCTTCTTCTCTTTCATTAGCCTCAGATATAAAGAGATCGATGAAGTCACGCGCAGTTCCTTTCTGGTAAGTATTCCTGTGTTCTTGAACCATACTTTCATGCCACCTCATACATATTTCTCCGTTTTCTCTCATAAGTCTCATTTTTAAAGGATCTCCAGGAAAATATTGAAGGAAAGGAAAACAATTCACCAACACACCAGCATTGCCAAAACGTGTCGCTGATAGATCCATTTTATCCAGAAAATCTCTGAAGTTGGCGTCTGTATTCTTGAATCTTTTTCCAAATACGATCTGGGAGATAACATTGGCAACGCATGTATTTACTATGCCTTTCGGTTGGAAAGGATGTCCATTTTGTTTTTCAAAGATTTTTACTAATTCTTGAGCTTCTTCAAGTATGTTCTGTTCGAATGACGGGCGCCCAAATCCAAACTCCTGTAAAGCGTTAACATCAAATCGGTGGTGCTCCTTCCACTTTGCTCCGGAAGTGAAATGAATTCCGCTAATTTCGGTCAGAGTCTCTGACAGGAAATTTATCGGTCTGTCTGAAAAAAGTCGATCATTCTGAACAAGAGCTTCCTTGATGGCAATGTATCCATTGATAACGATCATAAGTTGGCTGCCCATATAAAAACTGTATATGTCTCCATATTTGTTCCGAAGTTTCCGAAAATACTCAAGAACATCCTTGTTAACGAGAGACAGAAGGTTACCAAAAATCGGGAGCACGGGTTTCGGGAATGGTGGAATATCAGTTGGTAATTTGGTTATGTAATACACTATCGGAAAGACCAAGAATAAAACAAAAGATGTAGTTACGTTTGCACTGTAGAATAACACCTCGAACATGTTGGATGATTCCGATTAGCTTATTATAACATCCTTTCCTGTCACTTTGGAGATAAGGGCAAGTAGTCCTATCTTATGAGAATGGAACCCATCAACTGATATGTACTTCTTTACCTAGCAGTGAGTTCAGCTTACATGTTTGAATCCACGTCTTTCATGTATGTGTTGCACTGGGAACGATGTGTATATCTTGTGTAAATCGATATGCCGCAATGTCTTTCCCAGTAGAGTACATTTGGTGGTATGTATTTGGGTCAAGGTCAAACTGCTTCTCAAGTCGTCTATACTATTGAGCTGTAAGTATCCTCGCTGTTCATGTTAAGTGGATCGTGAGTACTTCTGTATTCAATTATAAAATAATTATGAGACTTAAATATTGTAGTTCTCATGTTCAACTTACTTTAAATCCCTTTTAGGCAATACAAAAATCGATCAATACTTGATTCATTATTAAGATCCGATTGTGGGGAGTAAGATTTCAGACTTTGCTAAAATCTGTCACATTCAATGATCACCCGATACGTCCATTGTTGTAGTCTACAAGCCTGGAATTGTTGATCTTTGTGCAGAAACACAGGACGTATTATATCAGGTGCAATGATAGTGATATACAAATACGCTATATGAGTTTTGTTTGTTTTGAAAACTTTAATGTTCAGGGCGATATTAATATAAATGACATTTCCTTTCAAAAGAGTGTCATTCAGATCATAAAGTCGATATGTAGACTATTCAGCCTCCAAATGAATTCATGGGCGAATGCTATATGAATATATTTACCAAATATGCATTATTTCTCACAGTAATAAAAATGAACATTATTAATGTTATGGATGAAAAAATATTGATTGTCATAACATGAGAGCGAGAGAGAGAGAGAGAGAAGAATGAAGAGAGGGGCTCTCTTAAAGGCGTGCCGCCACGATGATAAAACAGCTATACTACATCTGAAATGAGAAGGCAAAAATCTATTTTCTCGTCGATACGGAACTGACCTGATCTCTTAATGAGTGGTCTATTTATACGCATCTTGTGTCAGGGTTAAGGTATCGGTGAGAAAATATGTCCGCTCTCTTCATGTAAGAATCAGTTTCTCCCGGTCAAAACCGGTTTATTTGACGTCACTGACATAAGGTAAAATTCAAATTTGTAGTTTATCTATATTTGTTTGGCACAAGTTAGATCCAACTATGATAATCACTTAATATTCTAAGCCAGCAACATGTTTTAACATAATAAGCCAGCAGCGATGTCTGTCCATCATTAGATAAGAACCATTTTGTAGCGACGACTGTCCATCATTAGATAAGAACCATTCTGTATTTACGTTAGCACGGAAGTTTGTTCTTATGCTTTGCACATCAACTATTTTCCTTCCATTAATATATAGTTGTGCTTTGGAAATAAATGAAATTAATCTTAACACATTTTGGAACTTACTTTAATATAAAACATTACTTTATATGCAGTTTAAAGAAAATAGCAATCTTATTAATTTTACTAAAAAAAATCAATTCCTAATAATACCCTCTGGTTTATTTAAGCCGAGACCTCGAGGCTCGAAAAGAAAAATCAATTTCATTCATCAAGACAAGGTAAAAGGTGAAAGATAAAAAATACAATGATAAAACATTGCGAGACATTTCGCAAAGTATAAAGATACAATGTAAACACTGCAAAATATATTGCAAAATACCAAATAAAATACAAAAAATACAATGAGAAGGTATATTGCAAAATACTCAGTCAAATTCAAAAAGTACAATGAGGAGTACAATGCAAAATATTTGATAAAATTCCCAAAACACACTGGGAAGTGTATTGCACAATACTCAGTCAAATTCCAAAAAAGTACAATAAAGAGTACAATGCAAAATACGTGATAAAATTCCCCCAAAACAATGGAAGAAACTTAGCAACATTGAAAACCTTCATAAAATACAGTAACGTAACGTGGTACGACATTAAAAATTAAAAGTTTACGTAACTTAAACAGCTTTACAATATAAAATTCTACAAAACCTACATATAAACTAGTCATGTCAGACGATTGTAACACAAAAATAGTAGCATGCAGTACTTGGTATCTTTATTTTTCTTTTTCTATTTTAATTTACTCTTTTTAATATTTTTTTCTTTCTTTTTTTTTCGTCTTCTTTTGTCTATTCTTCTCTTTTATATTTATTTGCATAACATCAGCAGAACATATGTATGGGTGACTACGTTATTTGCTTCAGCCAAGTGTAATGAAAGAATTCTTGTTCTTATGAATAATGCTAGTAAGTCGAGATTAAGCTGATCTTCCTAGTTCAACAAAGAATTACCAGTAGCTTTGAAGTAAGAATGGTTGCAAAGAAAATGGCGTAATAATTTAGTATTAATCAAGAGTTAGGGAACTGACAATATAATGTTGTTCTAGCCTTAATAATGATGACGTATGTTCACTTGCAATGAAACATTGACCTGTGCGTGTATGAAATATGTAACGCCTTTGAATTAATCTAACAATAAGTGAAAATATCATTTAATCGTTTGGTACGGTATAGTCTAGTGCAGCTTTGAAATGTACGTGTATTATCAACGTTATCTGTGACAAGTGAAAGAGAATGTACTGCCACGATCGTTTCAAACCAACTTGACTCAGAAGCAGACCGTATATAGACCAACAGCTGCTCATGTAGTGAGAGCTATGCATTACGTGTACTCGGTTTCGAGTAATCGTTTGGACACTTTGACTATTTTATATCATTTCAACATACATTTACGACAACATCAATTAATGTTGCAAAACCATAGAAGGAATGCTTCGTCTGGCTGTAGGTAGTCATTAGAGCCGTTCCTAAACACAGTACCATAAGGTACATACATTCATACAAGGGTATGAAATCGTGAGATAAATACCTCTAAAACATTGTCGAACCCATTTGGCTGACAAAAAAAAACATCTGAAGTCAATATGTCTGAGACGGCTAGGCGAAATTTACAATTCTTCCTCAGATAGGTAAATACGGTAATGTTGAATGTGCTAGCAACGAATCATGTACACGATGGTCTCTGATTTCAGTACGAACAGGTTTTTGTTATAGCTTAAGCTAAGGATACAAGAAACGTCAGTTGTTTCATTCAAGCTCGGTAGGCAAAACATTACAACCGTGAGGAATTTTACTGTAGTAGATATAAGCAATAATTATGTTACTACATAAGAAATACAGCAAAAATTAGATCATTTGTTTAGAAATATTTTAATATGAACGCATTAACCTTATAATATTTGTATTATAAGAAACATAGAGCACAAAACATACCTGTGTGTGAATTACCACAGTCCAGAAATATTATTCCTATAAATAAATGGTATATTAAGGAATGTACGTATTGTCTGTAATAATGAAAGAGTTCAAATTGTACAAGTTCAAGCCACTCTCACTGGAAAGAAAAATGTTAATCCGGCTGTCGTTGACTCTGGGTCTGGCGGAGATATTGCTGTTAGGTCAATGGAAATCTGGGTCTATGGCATATGTGTATTTCAGTCTGGATTGCGGTAGCTTGATTTCGGTATATATACGTTCGACATGTGGGATGTTTCAAGTGATACTACAAGAAGAATTCTCATCGGCAATATGCATTGTATGCTGGTAAACGTCTTAGTTGTACTTGTTCTTATTCCCAATGGAATTATATTGGTGCTGATGTCTTAGAACTGACCCTTCGTGTGGGCGAAAAAATACAAAAATCACAGAAGAGTTGTTCTGTCATTCCTGAGTTCACGTAGTGTAGCTGGCGGCGTGATGTCTCATGATAGCAAAGATGTTGGTGCGAGTCTCTCCTATGGATCATAGTTATACGTGTGACACCTTTATTCATGATGTTAGTCCACAAATGTCGTTTTTAAAAAGAATCTTCTCCAATAATTTTATGAAAACACTGTCTGAAAAGAAATAGTCACTCATAACGGTGTAGATAGGCTACATCTTGCGGACATTGGCTCTGCGAGAGGGTCCAGAGATCTGTAATATTCTCCATCCACTTGTTATGACAATAAAAGTTGTGTCATTGTCATGACAAGAGAGAGAGAGAAGAAGAAGGAAGAGAAGGCTCTCTTAAAAGGAGTGTCGCCACCAGCTACATCTGAAATGAGAAGGCAAAAGTCTATTTTCCCATCGATACGGAACTGACCTGATCCTTTAATGCGTGGTCTATTTATACACATCATGTGTCAGGGTTAAGGTATCGGTGAGAAAATATGTCCGCGCTCTTCAGCTTCTCCCGGTCAAAACCGGTTTATTTGACGTCACTGACATAAGGTAAAATTCAAATTTATAGTTTATCTATATTTGTTTGGCACAAGTTAGATCCAACTATGATAATCACATAATATTCTAAGCCAGCAACATGTTTTAACATACTAAGCCAGCAGCGATGTCTGTCCATCATTAGATAAGAACCATTTTGTAGCGACGACTGTCCATCATTAGATAAGAACCATTCTGTATTTACGTTAGCACGGAAGTTTGTTCTAATTTTTTATTAACCGAATTAGACTTTTGCCAATGCCTGGTTTTACAGAATATATGTTTCACTGATAAGACTTAGGAGCTGACTGACCCAGTAAGATTTTTGCTTTATAACCTAATTCCACACAATAATGTACATTCGTATAGCTAGTGATTTACGTTGCCAACTTATGCTTTGCACATCAACTATTTTCCTTCCATTAATATATAGTTGTGCTTTGGAAATAAATGAAATTAATCTTAACACACTTTGGAACTTACTTTAATATAAAACATTACTTTAATACAATTTAAAGAAAACAGCAATCTTATTAATTTTACTAAAAAATCAATTCCTAATATTAATAATTTATTTCGAGCTTTAATATGGCAAAATGTAACATTCACTAGTGCCTTATAGCTCCAATTTATATTCTAACGTGTTTGAAGGAAAAACAAATTCAGAAATATAGGCATTTTTTAGTACCGTGCTATGTATATAGTTATATCAGTTAATTCATAATTTCATCTTTATGATGATGATAAATGAATAATCTTAATGGTTCATCTAAATGATCACTGCGTTTGTTTTGGAAATATAATGTCGTTAAAAGGTTTTGGAATGATGTTTCCTATTGGAGTTTAGATATAACGGAGAATAGCGGTCACTCCCAGTGCTACAATGAATTTATTTGCAGATACAAGTATATAGCAATTAATGAAATTCTTTGCTATTTTATTATTGTCTTACTAAGTACTTATGTATGATTAAAATAGATACAATTAATAATGGTTAGAGGAGATTCTGCTGTGGTTATACCATATGGCTCTATTACGTGGCTATATTATATATCTCAATCTAATTGCCAGTTTGTACAGGAAACAATACATTGTTTGAAACGAGCAACAACAAGGACAAAAATTTGTTGATAGTAAACTGGCAATTATGAAGTCTTTTTAATATCTTGGCATAGACAAGGCCGAGTGCATGTTTTCTAGAGAGAACAGAGCCGATCGTAAGTACCCTTACCCAATAATTTCACCTACAATAGTGAAGACTTATTTCCTTTGATACTTAAGAAACATACTAACATATAACATACAAATATTTAAACGTTATTACTGAAACATTGTTATCCATATTTGTAAGAAACTATACATTTATGGTATTTAAGACCTTGATACAAAATATTTTTCAGAAGGAACACTTTCATTTTGTACCAAAGCCCGCGTCACTAAGTATACATAGATCTATCCGCCATGAATATTGACCTGTTAAGACTTTCATTTTCTAACTTACTGAATTATTAACGTAACCTATGTGGATAGAGCGTCCAGACTAAATGTGAGACGTCTCCGGTTCGAATCCCGGCAAAGTCATGCACAACACCTTCTAAAATGGTACTAGCAGCTGCCTCGAAAGACGCTCAGCATTATGAATTTAGTGTCAGGACTGGTCGGCCTGGTATCTAGATAATGTTACTGGTGTTACATGTTTGAGTCATGATTCCCCAAGTCCAGACATCACTATGGATTACCACAACGCCGATGTAGTAGCGATATGACTAGAAAATTCTTAAAGCTACATTAAATACCCGCATTACACACAGACACAATATAGCATAATGGGCTTTAATTTAAGCTTTGCTCTATTGGAATGAAATGAAAAGTGTGGTGATTCATTAGTACTTTATTTCGAGATGTTAATACCTTCGTTACGCTTGATGGCCAAAGTTTGAAACCATGTTCTGAAAGTGGTATGTCAAGGAATAACGCTTTCAGCGTGGGTATGTTAGTCAGGGTAAGACATGGGAAGCCAGGGTACCGGGTTATCCAGCCACTCTGCGAAACTATAAGACGTCACCTGAATAATTGATTAAATGTGCGGTAATGGTATTAACATAGGTTACCAAAACATGACCAATCATCGGTCGCTGTCAGATCTTTATTTATAACAGTGGAGATCTGATTTTAGTAGGATAAAGGTACCTGGAAATTTATCAGCCAGATTTACAACCAAAGTTTTCATCTAAACAAACTGGATACTCATTTGAGGTGGGGGAACAAGTAGTAAATAAGATAAGACTGATATGAGATTCAATGCAAGTGAACGGCGTGCAAATATTAAACATATTATACTGTGGGTCTGGTAATCGATACAATACATTCATGCGCCTGTGCATAAACCAAAGCCACATATGATCTAGAACAAGTTCTGACTGAAATATACATGCTACTTTCTAGAGACAAAGAAGGTTTACACTCACCTAATTCCAAACGGCGCTATGTTGTAAACGAGAAAGTTTGAGCGAACAGATGGAAGGTTACTTTCGACTCTACTAACACATTTATAGTTATATGTATGCTCTGGAAATACCTAAAATGCAATTAATTATGAGGATTTGGTTATCGGGAACTTGCTCTACAGACCTCTCAAAACACCATGGAAGACCAGGTTACCAGGTTCTTTGGATGAAGAGGATGAATGTGTACCCAACGATTTGATTCAGATTTTAAAAAGTTGCATTTCCATACCGAACGATTTGATTCAGATTTTTAAAAGTTGCATTTCCATACCGAACGATTTGATTCAGATTTTTAAAAGTTCCATTTCCATACCGAACGATTTGATTCAGATTTTTAAAAGCTGCATTTCCATACCGAACGATCTGATTCAGATTTTTAAAAGTTCCATTTCCATACCGAATGATTTGATTCAGATTTGTGAAATCTGCATTTCTATTGGCTAATTAAATTGTCAGCAGAACACGACCCTTAAGCGGCCGTCATCTTCACGTAGTACCGCGGAGAACTGACTTTTATACCAGATGGGTGAAATTTAAGTTGTTTGGAACATTGTATTCAGAAATAAACAAGACTAGCTGTGATTTGTGCATTTTGTTAAATGCTGCGTATGCATGGCACATTGAGTACTTGAATATTGAGTCTGCATAGCACATTGACGACAAAAGCGCCGAGTCTGCCGGGCTACACTGTCAAATTCTTATGTATAGATAAAATATCATGCCACAATTCCTGCAATACATAAAATGTTCGCCCTTATGATGTCTCATGTACACAAAGTTAAACAATGGTAAACATGTAAGCAAGTAATATTTTATATCGGGTTAACAATGGTATTAAGAACTGTTGTGTGTTTGCTGTCTTCCGAGGATACAGTAAATGGATTGGTTTTTAAAGCGATCCGACCATGATTAAAAAAGAAAAATCGAAGTTCAGTTACGTTTACTAACTTAATCTCCTTTGAAAAGCTAAATTCATTACAGAAAAAGGCTTTAAAAAGACCTTTACAGCGTTATTTAGCTGTATCGTACGATCCGGGTTGCAAAATTAGGTGTAAACGTTATGACTCGATGAAAGAATTAGGAACCCAATTTTCAACTTTGCCAAGTAAATAAGTACCTCAAATTATCCTGATGTAAAAACGCCAGTGTGTTGCATCATGGCGGGGCAAACCTCACATGATCTACCGGCGGGGGTTTCCGAAAATCCACGAATATGTTCAAAGCAGCTTGCAAAATGCGATATGTTGATGGGGCGATGCTTAGCAATAAGTTAATAATCTTTTTAGCATTTACTGTCAATTCTTCTTTATGACAGATCGTTGTTGCTTTCTGTGAGGGTACCACTACCCAGAGAGACACAGTTCATTCATTAGCGAGACCATGCCATAAAATGAGACATAAAGAATACTGGGTGTACCTGTCAGGTTACTCGGCGTACTCAGTTATGTCTCTGATTCTACGTTCAAAACCAGTCAGTCTTATAAAAAATGCTCGTGTTTCGTCAGCAATTTGTTTTTTTAGTTGTACCTAGTCTGTGAGTGTTATAGATGTGTCTGTAAATCGAAAATATCGTTAATCCAAGATGTTTAAATTTACAGGAACAATCAGCGCCGGATTAAGCACCGTGGAGGCCCATAGGCAGTCAAACTTTTGGGGCCCCAGACCCACGGTCACGGTCTCATGGGGGCCCCTGGGGGCCCCTGATGGGGCCCATAAAAGTCGCGGGGCCCATAGGCAGTTGCCTACTCTGCCTAATGGATAATCCGGGACTGGGAACAATCAAAGCGTTTCCAGTATGTGTTCGTCGTTTATTAATTATCTTCTTAATCAAACGTAATCGAGGGAAGGCGTATCCCCGAACTATTTCCCAGCCGAATGAAAGTGTTTAGACGATCCATGTTTCTGGAGACGTGAAAAATAAAACAATATATTGGACTGCCCCAAAGGACACAAGCCCGACAGAAGGTTCATTGAGTAACAACTATGTATGAATCACATATCCTGTCCTTGATAATGGGTAGGACAGGACAATGAACCGTCCAGGATTATATCGGACTCAGAGGCGTAGCGATGATATTTTGCGCCCGGGGACAAACTATAAAATTGGCGCCCCAGCGATCTTGTGACAGATTTATTACCCTTGTTTTCTTATTATAATGTAACGTTGCAAGCCTCATTTTGGCGCACCTGTACCTTGGCGCCCGGGGACATATGTACCCCCCCCCCCTCTACGCCTCTGATCGGACTTAATATTACATGATATCGCGATTACTCATGAAGATATCCATGTATCCTGCGGCAAAACTCTGATCATTTCTCTTTTTGCAAATGCAATTAAGATATTACGGATTTGTCTAACATTGTAAAAACCCGTTTTTCCTTGGATAATTGACACCTAAGTTTGGAATTCATAAACGAATGGCTGTCATTTTCAAGAGGTTGATATGAACTGCATTGGCCTCAAATATCCAAATGTCACTAACCGTCGTTAAGTCAAATAGTGGGAGTGAACCCCAAGTAAATTGGCATTGTAATAAGTCCACCGCCGAATTGAATAGGCCGAGGAGACGTTATAAGCTTTCTTTTCTAATCAAGATCTTGTTTGACATTTGCAATGCATTTAGGAGGAATGCTGCAAGTTGATAAGGTCTAATTGTTTCATATATACAGTGATAATTCAACCTGAACAAGGAATGAGAGAAATAAGGTTATTCATGTCGTAAACCAAAGCCATACATGATGTTTACATAGAATGTCGTTCAGAAACGCCGCATTCTTCGCAGTAGACGTTCTCAACGGGTAATGACATATAAATTCTATGTTAGAGATTTGGATCTAGTCAAGGAAATCTCAGTCAAGGGGGTTGATATTATTTGTCTTCCCACGAGGTTTATCCGCGTGGGGAGACATATAATGTAACCCCTTGAGACTGAGATTTACTTGTCTAGATCCAAAACCTCAACGGAGATTCTTTTTTTCACCCAATAATTTCCTTTGGAGTAAAAACAAACTTCTCATTTGTACAATATAGTTCACACGCAAATGTTTACATTCGATGCACAAATACACATAGGTTAATGAGGACTGTGGCGTGATCATGTCATCCGAAGTACACAATATTTATGCGTGAGCCAAAATAATAACAACATAAAGCGTTTCATAGTACTGAAGTATTATCACATTTAATATATAGATGGTATATGAAAATAACACTAAATAGTTCATATTTCTAAAAAAAAATGTTTCATTTTCATCAGTTCCAATTTAGACTATGTAAACAATGAATACTGGACCCATACCTTTGTAAAGCTATTATTGTAACAATACGTTACATGTAGCATGATTGTCCGTGCTCTAATTCACTGGTAATTAGAGACCGTGTCACTATCGTATATAACTCTCCTTCTTTTAGGAGTTTTTGAAACTGTGACATACTTGTGTTGTAATTAATATTGATTGTAAATATACCACCCTAAAATGAAAGACTCTCCAAATACAGACCCTAGGTGATAACCATGTAATGACATTTAAAGTTTACGATTTCTTGGAATATTTACCTTTTTTGTCTTGGAAATATGGCAAGTGGTGCCGTTAGTAGTTGACGGATCTGCTACTGGGACATTTGTGCAATAACGTGTGGACGGATAAATGATTTCCTCTGGCTGGTAAGTGCATTATTTGCCATCAAGGATTGCATGCACATGTTTGATTTAATTGGGTCACAATGGAGTTGTTTAACAAAATTAGAAAAAAGGATGCTTGACATAACTTATTTCTGGCTGTTATTAAGGTTTTTTTGTTGTAGTTGTTGAGAGAGTTGGAATTTTTGTGCCCAGTGATTTGTAGAGCCTGAGTGTCTGGAACATTGCTTTCTATTAGTTTTTGACAACGATATTTTCTCACGCTGAAATGTCTAATTCGTTTAGAAGCCAAATCGAGCATGTTTGCTTTCATAGCCATTATTTCATTATCTAGTTAAGCTTTCGGGTAACAACTAGTGCACGTAAAAACATTGCTCATTTGGCCCAGGTGCATGCATGTGAGTTACAAAGGCAAGGTCACATGGATGGTTTTGGGTTACAAAAATCACTTGGACGCTTGTTTACAAAACAATTGTAGCTAGTTAACGGACATCCATCTGGAAATGTAAGGCTAGAGTACTTCCTTAGTTTTTCATTTATTGTGTTTTTATGTGTGTCCTCCCTTGTCCTCGTCTTTGTTTGTCTCTCGTTAAACTTTAAATAGTCTCGTTTAAGTTCGCGATCTTGTTTTAATGATACGTCTCCCAACTTTGTGTTTCTGTGTTCTTCTCCCCCACCCCGTACCCCAAAGTGTAAATTATTATTAAACAATAAAGTGTTCAGTAAACATGACGTTGTGCTGGTATTGATACAGTTATGTCGAAATCAGTTAAGGCAACAGTAGTTTTGGGTTTGTTTCTTATTCTTTCTTCTTCCTATTTTACTGTTTATATTTAAGGGCCTCTCATGCTTGAGAAAATAAAGGACCATAACCAAGCTGCAATTGTTTCCTCTCAGATTTCGCTCTCAGTCAGTATGAAAGCCCTTTTTTACCTCTCAATTTTGTCGGCTCGTATTCACTTCCATCCATCTAACGAATTGAAATGAAACCTCTTGAGAGAATGCTGTTCAGGGCAGGTACCCGCATTCCATGTATTGGGCTCATCTCATTGTTTTTCTCAAGATTTGATTTTAATAGTTTTACGTGTCACAATGTCTTGTGTTTGGTATTCACATTTTGATGCTAGAAAAATAAAATTCGTGAGAAATCTTTCCTCCACTTCTGTAAATCTGCTCTCTTGATCGTTTCAGTTTTGTCTAATTTCCACTGCTGATTTTCTTATTTCCTCCGACGAGATTTGGTTTGGTTTCAGAGGCACATTTATTTCAGTAGCTTCCCAGTCGTCAATAGGAATGAAGAATCATGTGATTCATTACTTTGGTGAATTTTCTGAAATTACTAGTTCATGTTGAGTATAATTTTTAAACTTCCATCGTCCAAAAAGCATAATGTATTCATTGAATTGGTACCAAGTGGGTGGAAAACATTTACGATTTTTGCTTTCCTACCTTTAAGAGTCAAGATGTTTCTTAACTTGTAGTCCATTTTATTTGTCTTATCTTTATAGTTTTCTTTCTAAATCTGTTTTTGTATGTTAGGTTTTCTCTCCCACAAATGTAGTTTGTTCAATGTCCCACAGTGTTAGCGTTTGTTTCATCCGAACATTACTGTATCAAGTCAAGCATTAAACAACATTGGTTGCGCCTCTTGAATAATAAAGTTGTCGGTAGCGCGTGGACTCCATGACTGAGACGACTGGCCTGAGATATGAAGAGTTGTTGTTGTTGTTGTAGGTTTTAACGCCATTGTTCAGCCAAAAACCGGAAACAACCACCTACCCACGAGAAGCTACTAGCAAGCATTCTAACATACCCACATTGGCCAAATGTGAGACTCGCTTCCACGCAGAGGTGAGATGGCAGTGATCCGTAACGAAAAACGCTTTATACCACTCGATCACTCGGGGCCCCGATAGGAACAGTATGGTTAGCATAAAAGCTAGATTTCTCCGTCGCATGGGTGAAATTAGTATTGCGTCTTATTAAAGACCAAACAAAAACGGATTGGTTGATATTTTCTCCGATGCATGGTCAATACTCTCGTTTGGGTGGTGGTGGAGGACTCCATCTTGATATTGTTGCGTATATTTAATGTAATTGTTTGTCTGTTATTTTTAAATCTTTTTATTTCATTACATATTATTGGAATGCAACATTGTTTGCTGGACATGACCTTGTATAATGTTCGTTTCTGCTTGACCCGATTGACTTTTTAAAAAATCCTGTGTTCTTATTCATTTATGTAAACAGTTAATAATAACTACATTATTCTCATTGTTTAAGCTTATTATTATTAGGATTATTATTCAGGTAAACAAGTAGTAGTACATATGTTGATCAGCATGAGGGTTTTGATGATTGCCAAGTGAATTGTATCGGTTTTGTGTCGAAAGTAAACAAGGCTCATTAGATCCATCTAGAAGGTTAGTTTCCATTAGGTAATGATTGTATTGTAAATACTATATTATCTTGTGAGTGTGTGGATTTTCCAGTCATGATTTAACATCCGGCACTTTAAGATGTATTATTGTGTGGCCAGTTGGGCTGGATTTTTTTTCCTCTCCAAATTATTGAATATAATTTTTAATATCCCTGCGAATACAAAAGTGCTATGATAAAATTATGGAATAAAGATATTCATTAGTATGTATTACGAATTCAAACCTGGAATAACATTTATGTGATTCAACAAGAGACTGTTGACACATCAGCACTTCCCTGACCATAATAGACACGTCATCGCCTTCAATTGTTTATGTCTTCAGGACTTGAACTGAGTTTTATTGGGGACTTTTTATTACTTGACTTGTGTTTTTGTTTATTCTCGGATTATTTTCTGATTTAATTCACAATACCGTGGTTCTTTTATCTCATTTTTTGCTTTGAATTCTTGGAAACTAAATTATTTGTTAAATTATAGAAAGCTTGTTGTCTTCACTCTTTTTTTGTTACTTAATTCAAGAGCATATACTCGTAACAAAGGTTAGAAAACGAAAACAAGCAGGGTAGATCTGACAGTCACAGTTGTATAAAGAATCTGTAAGAAACTAGTAACACTCGTAAAGTAAGGATGTGAATATGTTTGTTAGGTGAAAAAGATACATGCAAGGTAAATCCGATGGATAGAGCTGTATAACAAATCTGCAAGAAGTGGACAATCATGTGATATTGATCAACAAAAGGACACTGCATCGACGGACGATTTGGAAATAAAAAAGATGAGCTTAATGAAACAAAGTTTGTAATACGAAAAACAACTATTGATCAGAAGAAAAAAAAATATATACAGGATGACTTTTTATTATTAAAAAAATAAAAGAATGAGAGGATATCGTTCATTTGAGCGAGATGATTAAAAAATAAGGACGAGAAAATAAAACGACTTGAATCTAACATTAAGAAGTCTGAACTGCAATTGGAAATTCGCCTACATGCAAAGATAGCAAAATTGATGAGACATGCAGTGGTAATTTAAAATTTGCAAGCCAACAACGATTAGCAAGCTGATACCTTAATTGCGCAGATTTATGTAATTTTATTTCAACTTACAAACTTTAAGCTGCTGTATTGCTCGTATGCAATTGTGACTAGTGCCTCATTCCTATTAATACACTAAGTACAATATATGGTACACCGTATCAAACTGCAGAAGAGTCCCCTAGCATAAATTTTGTCATATACAAAGAATTACAGAAAAATCAGCTTCACCAACGTCAGTCATCCCACAGCAAAGAATCGTAGTTCATAAAGCGTCGCAATCTCCGACACCAAAGACCCAAAGCAATACAGTTCAACATGTACGATGAGAAGCAAAAAAAAGGCAAACAGGTAAAAAGAATACAAACAAAAAATAAATACAATAAATCTAGAACAGCTTTCGGTTACTAGAAGTGGGCATATGACATTACTCTTACGAATAATGCATCTAGACCATTCCAGGTATGAATTGGCCGAACCCAGAGAAGTGAAGAGGAGCCCGAAAACATAATGGCTAATGTTATCTCGATATAAGGCGGATTGCTGTCCAAAGGAGCCAGATCAAGTAGCACATACATTCATACAAGCGATGGATTAAAGTTACAAGTATTTGAACAATAGTAACGGTTGTCAAATGACAGTAGAGAGAATTTTACAGTTGGAATTAATGTTCCAGAAACGCTACCCGTAACAACTTTGAAACAAGTATGTATGCTTAAGTTTGTATTTTGCCAGGGAATGTTTTTAGATAAATGATGCGTGGTCACAACCAACCGATGAATGAGTATTTCGTCATAATTCATAAATAGTCAAGATAAATTTAAAGGAAACTATGCAATGGCATAAAATGGAACTAATCAATTGATGTGAATATATGACATGTTCAACGTGTATTTTAGTATGGCCATATGATTTAGTTTTCTTCATTTCTCGCACAGTGTATATAATGTCAGTGTACATCATGATACCACATAAACGAGTGTCTATTGGTTCTTCACTAATTGGATCCCACATTAATCATTCTTGATTTCATTAGCAAAAGATTCGGTAAAATGGTCGTCTAGTTTTTCAGTTCCATTTCTTTCATAATGCTGATGCTATGCGTCATGAACGAAATGAAGACCTATATGTCCTAGCCCTACTTCTGTAGTCGTGCTATTTTATAAGACCTGCCTACATCTAAATTATGCAGCTTAATCTGACTTATTGTATTGCTCCTCTTCATAATTATGTTTTGCTTTGATCATTTGGTTTCTTTCTCGATCTCTGGTATTATGCATATGACGTTTGATGTTTAAAACAGTGATATTCTTCTATTAGACATGCATTTCCTTTCTTTGTAATCTCTATGCAGCTCAGCCAAATTAAACAATGTCCAACAGGATTTTAAATGCAGTTTGAAGTTTTTATTTGGGTGATTTGTATAGGTCAAATCCAGTAATGTTCAAGATATTTTAATGATTCTAATTGCTCAATGATTTCACTCTTGTCTATATCCTGCTGCTTTGCAGAAACTTTTGTGTTTTGGCAGCTCATTTAACCGCGTTGTGTGATAAATTTATCGAGTTAGTCGGGAACAATTACCTGTGCTCTTTCAAGTATTTGATGAGAAAGATTTAGATGATGATCATCTTTAATCTTGACATTGCTGACTATATTTTGAATAGGTTATAAGAATGTACCCTATCAAGGACGCGAATTGTCAGTCAGATGAGAAAAACGTATATCCCTGTACTCTAGAGGTGGGCTTACAACTAGTAGATAATAGATGCCTGGTTTCAAGAAAAGAATGAAACAAGTAATCTTTATCGTTCTTTACATTTCAGAAGCACTTTTGTCAACAAATTTGCGTGGAAGTCGCCATAAATAAGTACAAGAACGTTGTGAACGTACGGAATAAACATACAAATCTACTGTTTTTCTCAATCGTTCCCGTTCTTCAAAAAGTACTTGAAAAGTTACTGTTTAAGAGACTTACTCGATTTAGCGAAGGAAACCATTTTCCTTGCAAGATGGAACATGGATTCCGAGGCCAATAAAGGTTTATCACGGTGACCTTTTATTATGAAACAGGGAACATCCCACCATTTTGAAAGACACTGAAAAATATAGGTTACATTCGTCAATATTGCAAAGATTTTTTTATACAGTGTGGCATGATGACAATGCTACAAAAATTATTCTTTTTCGGGTGAAAGGAAAAGTGTCAAGACTGATTCGTAGTTCGTTTCGAGATTCTAAGACGCTCGTTTCGCTCAAGGGCCAAAGCTGAAATCCTTGCTCAGTAACACAAAGGCATAGGTTTTGTTTGCTCATGATCAATGACTTAATATGGTTATAGGAGGATTCAACGAAATATGTAAAATAATACAATAGTATGTATGAACAAATAAACTATGCAATAAACATGATAGATGGAGATGGCCTTGCTGTCGGGACAGTGACATCGACCGCACATCCTGATAGGTAAGGATGGTAATCATTGCATTTATCAACAATCTGATGAGGCAAAAATTGTTGTTTGAGGTGGAAGAGGGATTAGAAGCGATGTAAAGAACAAATGAAATTGAACTAGATATATGACATCGTGTATGTGGATTAGATTATGTCTGTAGACCCATTACATGTCTGACTGCCACACATCTTACTTACAACTATTAGGGTCATAGTATTACCAGACAGAGCTGACGCGATCATTCATTTAAAAAAAAAATTATTCCAATGCTTCTTAGATGTCTGCAATCCTTTACAGCATGGAATGTGTTGATCCTTAGCCGGTGAGTTTTGTCGCATATGTAATTAAATATATCTTATGTGTATACTGTTCCATTTTGCACGGTATGTTTCTACTCCCTCTTCGTATGTTTGCACACATTCGTTGATCAATTCATTTATCTATTCATCTGTATATTTATTTTTCTATATGAGTCTAGACATACATACATACATACATACAGTACATACATACATGCATACATACTTTAAATCCATTTTATGCATACAGTTGTTTCCGGTTTAATATACATTATTGTTTTATCAGAACTATATTTCAAACTAAAATTGTTATACTGCATAAATAGTATTGTAGATAAGATATATTTTCAGGTTTTGGTTGTGAAC
This sequence comes from Unio pictorum, assembly GCA_030141615.1. Taxonomy (NCBI): domain Eukaryota; kingdom Metazoa; phylum Mollusca; class Bivalvia; order Unionida; family Unionidae; genus Unio; species Unio pictorum. The sequence continues at coordinate 3,526,333 of JARLTB010000076.1, forward strand.
ACACATAACGACATTCCAGTATGACGTCAGGTGACATTCTAGAAGGCACGCAGCTTCAACTTTACCCTTCACGTACGGTGAATCTAGGTCAATGACAGCCACTGGCAACGGGTCGCACGTGATGTTCACGTATTGGACATCAATTACCTCCCCTGTGTAGTCATCACGTTTTACATATTATTGTTGACAAGGGCTGGAACGCTACACCCAATGTCTTTCAAGATGGTAACACTTTCTCCGTTGACAGTTGCGGACGCAAGGTTTGTAATTTGTAAAGGTTGCCACCGGCTCGCACTCCTTTCTGGCAACGGCATTCACCTGGGTCTGCGGGCCCTTGGGACAATCCCTGGCTAAATGTCACGGTCGCATGCAGGTGAAACATGTCGATGGCCCTCGCCGACCTGCAAGACCTGGTTTTGTGGTGATGACTGTCCGGGTCTATAGCTGTCATCCCTACCTGATGATCCCTCTTCGATCTTCCCGTCACCCTGACGGTTACGCGTCCCCGGAACCTCCACTTCTTGAGAGTGCCTGCTCGAACATCTCAGCCATGGTAGTTATTTCTTCGAGAGACCGGTGTTCTCTCTCTCTTTTAGAAAGACTGTCAACTCGCGACGGTACGTACACAAGACATGCTCATAGAGTATGACATCGCGAAGCCCGTCGAACAATCGTTTGACGTCGGCCATCTTCATCAACTTCTCACATAACCCTCAAGCGCGGGTGTGTAAATGAAAGTTGGAATCCGTGATCCTTTTTGTCGAGTCCCGAAAAAATTTACGGTATGTTTCGGCAGTCAGCCAGGAATGGCAAAGTAGGGCGTTCTTAAGCGCTTCAAAGGCATCCGCTTGTTGGCATCTACGTTGTTACACTTTGCGAGCTGCACCTTGCAAAAAGGCTGAGGTGTTACCGCCCAAAATTACAGCGGAACTTTTGTGAGCGCACACGAGTTTCTCAAATTCGTCAATGGACTCGTCTTTGTCATTGAATCGCGGCATACTTATCTGTATCATTCGGTAGTTGATGAATGGTCGTACGCTTCCCCCAGGGATCTTATTAGAGTCGTCCCTATCGTTAGCTCTAGCTGTGACCCCTACCTTTTCCATTTTGAGAGCGTGAGCGAGCTCTCGCTCATTTGTGACCGCTGATATCCTGACCAGCTCCAGCTCTTTCTGGTTTCTCTTTTGACGGATATCCGGGCCAGATCCATATGGGTTTCATTTTTGGCAAATATCCGGACCAGCTCTTTCTGGCTTTTCTTACTATTTCGATGGTTTTTCCAGCTATCCATTATTGTATGCGTTCTTCTATGAATCTCCTGCGATCTCTCTAGTAGCCGGGATCTTACGTGCCCGTGGCACGGTACTCATTAACCATATGTCTTTCAGTAGCCATGTTATTATTATGCTAACAAAAGTGATATCTTGTCTTAGCTTACTAAACAATTCACATATGTTAACGTTTCTAACCAAATACTCACCTGTCGGTCGACCCCCAACGTCGGTCAGGTTAGATATTTGCTCGTTTTTTGCTTCACAAGTACTCCAAGTAATCAAAAATCTACCAAACATGGTAATATCAGAATATAACGTACACAATATGAAAACTCGAATAAATTTAAATACACAGGATGGACAGTATCTCACACTGTTCAATACTACTTCCCAAGAAGTAAACTTTAGATCGCAACGAAAATATATAAGTCTAATTCTTATTCCGGACGAGAGCGACCATGTAGAGGTTCCCGTTACATCGATTGAGGATGCTACCAGTATGTTTAAAAATTAGTACAAAAGATTTACTCAGTCTCGTTTTTGGCAGAAATTGAAGTAGTGATATGCTGATACAAAGCTCCTAGCCCCCAGCTAGTTATGCTGATAGGTAAATTACTGAATACATAAGGTTAAATTCAAATAAACAGCACTTTAATATCATTCAATAACAGACAGTCATTTCTCAAATCAAATTCAATACTTAAAGCCCTATCACTTGTTTTTCATTTGACGAAGTGTTGCCCTATTTCATCATCTGATGTAGTGTGTTAGATTTTCCTCCTGTCCTGTGTTTTACTCATCTGTATTATGCTTTCTCTGGACTGGTACTCCAGTTCCCCTCCAGTCCATCAACGTCTGCCTCCATTTGATACTTGTCTTGTCTCCAAGAGACTCGGGACCAACTGCACTAGGGTATTTCCCTCTGTCTTCTACAGTTCCTCTGGTCACTAAAAGATTCCTGTCCGAAGCTTATTTTTGTAATTCACAGAATAACAAAGTTTCCCGATAATTTCGAATGATGTAGTAGTAGCTTACAGCTTCTAACAAGGTAGTTTACCGACTACTGCCGTTTAGTTCTCAATATACTAGATTTAAGTTTACTACCAGAGGAAATTAGATGTATAGTTTCAAGAAATGAATGTAACATATAAACTTTATCATTTTTACTTTTCGAAACCACTTCTTTCGGCAGCTCTTAAGACCAGTGTAGTTGCATTACCGGAGTTTATTATTAAATATGGAACAGCGTACGAGTTTGAAAGTCACTCAAAAATATCACCTGCATTAGTGTACATTGCTAAAGTCTTTAGACTAATATGACCGCTTCTGTGGCCTAAGTGGTTAGAGCGTCCGACCTGGATACGGAGGTCGAGCAAGGTTTCGAACCCCGGCCGATCCATACAAAAGACTAATATGCCTGGTGTCAGGATAAGGTGACTGCGTGGGACATGATACTAAATATCTGGCATGATGCCCCAGTGCGAGACATCACTATGGATTGTGACAATGCAGATATAATGGCGATATGACAGAAACATTGCTAAAGCTACACTAAAAATGGAAACTCATACATACCCTCAGACACACACACACACACACGCATAATTAAATATGGCATAATCGAATTATCTAAAGCTTTGCTTGTTTGAAATGAAAGTGAAAGTGAGGACACTGATTGGTAGTTTTTTTATGAATATTTTAAGGCCTTCGTTTCTCTTAACGGCCAAAGCTCGAAATCATACTAAGCAAGTGGTAGGTCAAATAAGAATGCCTTCAGCGTGTATAGTCATAATAAATGATTTAACATCTTTATTGGAGTTAACAAACTCTAAATTACAGGTTGGTAACTTATGTATACCATGTGTTCTTCCAGCTAATGACTCAACGCTGTTATCCTCATCAAATACTGGCATGAACATTCTGTTTCGAAACCTATACGACTTTACAACCGTTATGGGGTGGTGTATATAATGCTCTTATTTATCCCAACTCTCTCGGTACGGTATCTAGGAGATGACCGCCCTCAATGTAATTGCCGGTTCGAGTAAATATAAGTGGTGAAACTTATGGATGGAAATATATATAGAGAGAGATCAGAGAAAATTGTATACAACAAACAAACACGAGCACCCGAACAGGTAAACAAAAAATTTAATCAATTACATAACACAACTATCTGAAGTCATTACATACTATATATATATATATATATATACATTTAGAAACAAAACTTTTGCGAATTACAAGGAAAAGCACAAATGGATAAAAAAAAAATAGCTGATCTGTTTACTGATAGACTTAGATCATCGTATGTTTGAGTAAACCATCGATATTAACGTCTTGTATGATTTCATAACCTGGACGCCTGGATCTCCGGATTCAACTCTTAACAATTTGTCTCAGGATACTCAGCATTTATACGTAGCACGAATACGTCATATGATTCCAATTTCAGATTTTCCCGTCTCAGATTGCACTCCCAATGCTACTTCCTCCCTTTTTAATAAATATAAATAGAAACAACTTAAATTTCCTGTTATTTATATCTGGATTTTGCGTTACTCCTGCTCGTAATAAGATATTTATATCAGTGCTACACAGATGCTAAGACTATCAATCGACTTCTTATGTCCAATAATGACTCAAGTTAGTCAAATGGCTAATTCGTCGCGCATTAACATCACTCAATAACAGATCACACGAGACCTAGCGGTTCTGAGCCCGCCACAAGGTACACTGCTAATAAATGAGATACATTTGCAATCAGTTACGCAATTTCACACTCGCTTTCATCATTCGTGAAATCGTCTAAATTGGGTGAAATCACATGGATTTTCGTAATCATATTACGTAAAGTAATGCATTCAATTCTTAAAACCTAATGTTTATGCAAACACGATAACAAATTAAACAATTTTTTAAACTTATCTAAAGATTAATGTATGACTTCCTATGCATAACGAAACACCGTTATACTTCAAAAAGCACATTACTATACGAATTTATTAGACAACATTAATGCAAATACAAATAAATTCAGCAAAGCATTATATATTTCGTATTAAAAAAAACATGGAATGTCACATTACCATTGTTGCAAATGTCGATCCAATACAGTTCGTCGGATTGCTTGGACAACACTTTTCTACCAGGGATTTTCTTGCAAATGGCTCAGAGAAAAGGTTTTTTGATTGGAACTAAGAAAAGATTTCCAGCTGCATGCTCTGTCTTTGAGTTCAAACGTCTCAACCACCTTAATAGTCATTGACACTTCAAAGGAGTTTTATCTACATCATATATGTTGATTAGTGACACTAAAGGTTTGTAGTCAGTATGCAATCTAAACGAGTCCAGTCCAACAAACTATCGTAAAACCTTCTCACAGGCCCACACACATGGAGGTCACTTCTCTATCAGTGCATATTTAACTTCTGCAGGGATAAGTGTTCTGGGACAAAAGGCATCTGACTTGAGTTTCTCCCCACGATGTTTTAATATTGCCCCACCGAGCATATTACTGCTTGCATCAGTGCTGTCAACTGTTAACGTGCAGTGTCATAAAATGATATCACTGGCGTTTATATCAGCATCTCCTTGACTTTCGTGAAGGCATAATCCTGATCTGTCCCCTAAACCAGGCTGTCTGAGTTCAGCAGGTCCATAATTGATATCCTTATTGTAGACAGGACTGGGAGATACCTAGCAGGGTAGTTGATCATGGCCATAGTGCTACGATGCTCACTGATATTTAATGGAGCAGGCAGCTCTTTCATTGCGGGAACCTTTGCTGATCTGACGAGTATGCCTCTTAGCGTCACCGAAGAATTCTTGTTTACTCTTCTTAATTCCACATTTTTCTTTTGAGCATGAGACCACTTTTATTGAGTGTTTCCAGTGCCAAATTTAGACGTCTGTTATGATCATCTAAGGTTCTGCCACAAATAAGTCTTTCATCCATAATGGCCTCTGCATCGTTATAGCCAATCGGCAGCTCTGTCATTTTTCTTTGAAAAATTTCTGGTGCTGACGTAATACCAAATGGGTGTCATTTAAAGCAGAAGCAACCCAGCGGTGTAATAAAGGCTTACCAATTGTCCTGTCTGCATGTAAAGGTATTTGATAAATTCAGCTTTCTGCATCAAGTTTTGAGACGTCAATGGAGTCTATCAGCTTCTGTGATATATCATCTACAGGAGGAAGTGTACATATTTCCCGTTTGACAGCCTCATTGAGCTTCGACAGGTCAGCACAAATTCTGAATTTGCCATTTTTCTTATGGACTGATACCAGTGGTGCATACCATTAACAGGCCAAAGTGCCCATAGGATATTTTGTTGACCTGTTGAAATATGAAGTATGTGCCATGTGATGACTCATTCAATCTAGAATCCCTGGGTTGTACAACTTGGATTATGATTGTCTCAGCTTTTGTTTTGTTGAAAGAGAGATGTATTGTGCTTCAAACATAACTGTTGCATCCGATCCAGTGTTTATTTCGAAGTGAACCGCGGCTACAGAAATGTTCAACATCACACGCCATGGCTCATTATCATGATCGCACATAGATATTGATCCAATGCAGAATGCTTCTTTGTCTTCTCCATAGTCTGTACCTGGTTATTCTTTAAACGTGATGTCATTTACTCTTTCTCAGTGACAATGACAAAGTGTGAAGCTTGTTACGTCTCCGCCGATTGTCTTTAGCGCGACCTCCCTCACCTCTACCATTACCTCCTTGGGAATTGTGACATGTTTGTTGTTATGTTGTGTGACCAATCTCATTTAGTTTGCGCCACTGATGATGTCAATTTCAATTGGTCGATCCTGGTTTAGTGCTTGACGCCTTGTTCTGTTTAGAAATGTCCTCCAAATTCTGTACTTTGTTTAACCCTCACTAAGGTAAGCTCGGAGTCCATTTGTAGCTTTTCCAAAACCTCTTTATCTAGAAATCCAATTACAAGACGATACCTTTCTTCTTCGTCCTTTTGTGCACCAAAGTCACAATGATCGGCAATTTCATACAGCTTTCTTACGAATTCCCCCACATATTCTCTTGGATTTTGACTAAGTTGGTGAAAACACACTCTTTCGTAGATTACATTGCTTTTGGGGACGAAGTAATCATCAAATGTCTGCAAAACTGGGGTATACTTGTCGGCATGTGCGTCGTTAGCAAACTCAGACAATTAAAATATTTGTTCTGCTTTTTTCATAATTGCATATATTAGTGAACTTGCTTCAACTGACTTATCTTTCCTTGTTTCATTTGGCGGCGAATCTAAAGCGCGCAAAATGCTGTTGCCAATCCGGCCACTGAACTGGCTTCCCAAAATTAAAGTTCTCCGGTGCCTGGAATTTCGCCAGTTTTACCCACTACAAACGTTTCTGTATCTGTTGGAGTCACCTCTGACACCATTTTATGCTAAGAAGGAAGTCTCAAGTTGTTACACAAACAGTATGTGTTATGTAAAAAGATTTCTGTTATGTATGTTGTTATTAGATTTACATAACCTTCTTCTCATTTCTTGCTATGAGAAGGAATTACTCGTAAGTTGGGGAACGTCAATATCCATGGTAAGAGAGAGAGAGAGAAGAAGAAAGAAGTCAGGCTCTCTTAAAGAGAGCGCCACGATGATAAGACAGCTACATCTGAAATTGAAGAGTCAACGTCAGTTTTCCGCTGATGCCAATAACTTTATTTAAATAATCAACACACATATATATCACTACATTCTAGAAACACATCTAAAAACTTTATAATAAAAATTCATAAAATACATATTACATTTTCAACATTAAGCTTTCCAACTTCATTTTATTCATATAATAAAAGTTACGTAAATATAAATTCTTTAAAACATTTAAACATTCCATTACAATGTATTATAAACAAAGATCTCAATAGTAATGTTGCACACAAAACAATTTTACCATTAAAAATCTCAATCATCAAAAATACTTATTTCTTACAAGAAATTATAACTTGTACAGATGCCTACCTGAAATTGAAGAGTCAACGTCAGTTTTCCGCTGATGCCAATAACTGATCTGACCTGATTCGCGCATTTCTTTATATACGTTTGCGGCCAGATACAAGGTTAGGTAAGGTCATACCCTTCTACGCATTAGTCAGAAAACTACGAACTCTACAAACCAGTTCTAACAGGTAACAACCACCTTACTTACGTCATAAGACTCAATTCTGTAATCATCTACACCGGCCTTAACGACGTCAGACCAAATATGGATATCCGTTAGTTGGAAGCCATCTTGTTTCATAAGCTTCATAGAGTGGAAAGTTACTAGATCTTCATTAACCGATTTGAACCTTTGCCAATCACTAGGTCAGAGACATATTTTTACTAATGAAACCTAGAACTTATAGCTGAGCAGGCAAAATTCATGTATAATGTTTTTCGTATACAATCTCACACAACATTGTATATTGGCAATGTTCTTAGCTACTTTTACTTGAGTTATAGTGTGGTTATATACATTGCCCTTTTTTTTACTACACTTGTTTAGCAACCTTTTCTATTCTGTATAGTTGTACTTCAAAAACAAGTGAAATTACCTTTAATATATTTTAGAATATAAACAAATAAAACATTACTTAAATTCAATTCAAAAGAAAATATCAATTTATTAATTTTTCTACAAATTCAATCCTAACAATACCCTCTAGTCTACTTGAGCCGAGTCCTCGAGGCTCGAAAAGAAAAATCAATTTTATTCATCAAACAAGATGAAAGGTCAAAAATACAATGATAAAAAAAACATTGCAAGACATTTTCGCAAAGTTTAAAAATACAATGTAAATACTGCAAATACATTGCAAAATACCAAGTAAAATACAAAAAGTACAATGAGAAGGTACATTGCAAAATACTCAATTCAAATTCAAAAAGTACAATGAGGAGTACAATGAAAAATATTTGATAAAATTCCCAAAACACAATGGGAAGTGCATTGCACAAATCTCAGTCAAATGTTCAAATAAAATACAATAAAGAGTACAATGCAAAATTCGTGAAAACAAAATTCCCCAAAAATTACAATGGGAACAATTTCCACAACATAAGATACCTTCATAAAATACTATGAAACAACATAGGAAATATTTTTTTTTTTTTTTTTTTTTTTTTTTTTCTGTATTATCGTCTTGACCTAAGAATGCGAGGGCATTTATTCATATGTGTATATTTACGGTAATATCGAGTAGGGTGGCACGGAAGGGTATGTTCGAGGAGAACATTCTGAAATACTTCCGTCCGGACGTAGTCGAAACGCAATATCATGGTGTGTCCAAATAACGTGTGCACAGAAAGGCTTACGAAAAATTGAACGCAGTTTGAATGCAGAGACAAGATCAATACTGAAAGAGGTTGGTATAGTTAGTTCGAAGTTAGTGTTTACTTTGGCAAGTTTAAACCCTGTCCATGTGACATGTAATTGAGGTCGTAGATAACCAGTTACATGAAGGTTTTCAATCATCAAAGGTCCAGTAATGTTCCAATATGAAGGACACAGACCAAGTTGAAGTATGTCAACAAGTACGCATTGAACTCCTGTAGTAATTTCAAGACGAAGCTTAGTTCGCGCATTGGACTGAGTAACCCATTTATAGACTTGAACGAGAGCAATTACAAATGTCATAATTGAAACTGAAAAGATCAAATGATCCCAAGTGAGTACATCAGAAACAGTAGTAAACCAATCAGGAACGATGGTTGTCGGTGCTATGGTATACTGGAAATGGACTGTAGATTCTGCTTTTGTTGAATGAACAAGTAAGAGTGCTGAGGACAATGTTCTGAATCGCCATATGAGCCAAACTATTGCCAATGTATTCAAGATAGATACGGATAAACTAATGATAGTCATAATAGATTTGGGATCAAACCAGGAATCATCATCAACTGAAATTTCACCACTCAACATTGTTTCCGCTAAGGACGAAAAGATTCTTTGATCGCTTTTAGCACGTGCCGCTACTTTCTTAAGACTTAAATCAATTTCTTTATCTGTAGCAAGGAATTGCGACATTTGATGTTCATACAATTTAAATTCAGGTACAGAGATAGTCAAGGGATTGTCAAAGGATGTATTACCTAAAATGGCTGCTAAATGTGTGGAGTTGAAAAATTGTTGTAAAAGTGCTAAATTAATTGGGTGAAGTTGGGTAATTTCAGTCGAATTGTCAGAACAAGTAGTGATATGTCCGTCATATGTCATAGATGTAGTAACAACTGCGCAATGACAAGGAATACTCATAATACAGAAACGACAACCTTTAACAATGCGACGTTGATTTTGACATTCAAGTATTATTTCGTCCATAAGGTAAACTAATATTTGATTTGAGGAGATGTCTAGAATATGTGGCACGACTCGGTTTGTCATGAAACGGAAATTACAAGTTTGATGGATATTATTCTTATCATCTTGGAATAGACTATTGATACATTCAGGTTGAGACAAGGGTTTGAGTGTAGGGCGGATATTACAATGTAAAATGTCCTTACCGGTGCATTGATTTAGGGTCGATAATGCTAGTGTTGTGTAAAATTGGTAGTCATCAGAAACAAGCATTAGGTCTGGTAAATCAAGTAATTGCGTAACATGTGTAGATGAAGTGTTAATTGGGACCGGAAATGATTGAATTCGATACATTTCGAATGGTCGTCGTCGAGATGAGATTGGAATTTGCAAGGCAATATATAAGTCGCGGTTTTTACGCGTTGTCATAAATGACCCATATTGATAATAATAGCGTGGATCTTTCGGTGTTACTGAATAGCCTGGATAATCAGTAGATATCATAGTTTCGATTTGATTGATTGAGTCTGCTAAAATATGAGGTGGAATCAGTATCGGAGGCAACTTTCCTGCTGCCAATTCTGCAGTTGCTATCTGTAATTTCTCTAATTCATGCCAAATTTGCTGGGAATCTAACATTTGTGAGGCAATTACTTCTTCTGTTTTCTGATATTGTTGGCGTATGTTTTCTTCATTTTCAATCATTGTTTGTTCTAGTAATTGAAGCGTTCTCGAGTTTTGACCAATAGCTGATAATATATTGTTAAAACGATTGTCGACTTGTGAAATATAGGAGGAAAAATCACCTCCATGTCGGGCAAGAGCACTGAGCATTTTATTATTCTGTCTTGTCAGCATATTTATGTGACTTGCTAATGTGGCAACATCTCCTGTTGTGGCTAAACCGAATAGGCTTTTACCTATTTCACCAACGAAGGGCAAAATTGCTCTTTTTGACAAATTTGAAGACTGAAAAACACCTTCTGGTATTAACTCATTAATTAATGAGATTGTTTCTTTAAACTGTGCATTCATTGTAATACGTATTGCGTTTAGTTGTTGAAGTAGTGTATTTTTGTAGCTACATCTTACACTTTTTTGACAATATTCTATAGGATCGACAGAAATGTTCTCTGGGAGTTGTATTTGAAACGTGTGTATCCATTTATCGGCTGAACAATATACTGGTGAGAGAGACTGGAAGATAACTCCATAGTTTAATCTTTGCACATCTACAGCAGACCCTGGATTCAGAGTCAGAAGAAGCAGTCCTATGACCGAAATCCACATTCCACTCATACCTTAAAGAAAAGAAAAGAATTTGAGAGCTTTGCCGGCGAAAGAAGAAGAAAGAAGATAGAAGGGCACGAGGAAGTGATGGAATGGCGGAAAGGACTAGCATTAACTCTCTCAGTTGCGAAGAAATTTCCTTCTGAATTTCGTATTGAATTCAATGACGAAATATTCGACTTCGTCGTTTGCGACGTGCGTTTGATTGTGTGCGTTTACTGTGAAATGCTTGTTTTAATGCTGGAGACACATTCTCAGTTGGTTGCCATGATGGCGTGGATCCATCTGACCACTTAACCAAATAATGCTTTTTCCCAAAAATCCATTTGGATTTCAACAGTTTCTCAACTAAGTACCATTCGGTACCATTGTTGGTTGGTGTGTGCTCATCGCTTGCTCGATCATGTGATGTTTGTGTCGACTGTGGAGGTGTACTGACTGTGTCCGGTGTCGGAGGTCTATAATCCCTAGGATCTTTATAGTGCTTAAGCCTGTTTGCGTGTACAAGTGATTTCATTTCTTTATTGTCTGAACAACGACGTAATCTGTAGGTGCTATTCCCACCTTCTTGAGTGATGTAATATGGACCTTCCCAACGAGGGTAAAGCTTTTTTGATAACCCTACAGGTATATGTGAGATTTGTAAATGTACATAATCTCCAACGCGAAAGGACGGTTCCTTTGCTTTCTGGTCAAACCTCTGTTTGCTTGTGTTTTGTGCTTCACGTGTATTTGCTTTAGCTATTTCTTGAACTATTTTCAATCTTTGAATCAACTGATCTATGTACTGTTGTGTTTGTGTTTGTACCGTTTCTTTAGGCGTAAGAGACACATCTAAGGGTAAAGTCATTTCTTTCCCAAAGACTATGTAATAAGGTGAGTATCCAGTAGAATTAACTGCTGGACTCATTCGGAATGCCATCATTACGCTGGGTAATATGGACGACCAATCATCTTGATGTTTACTACAGTAAGCACGTAATGCCTGACTAATGGTACTATTTTTACACTCGCAGAGGCTGTTAGTTTGAGGGTGGTATGAACTAGTATGGTGACGTGTTACTTGAAATAATTCACAAAGTGCGAGTACAATTTGAGACATAAAATTTCGTCCACGATCACTGACAAGTGTTCGCGGTGCACCATAACGTGTAAATATCTCATTGTACAAAACACTGGCGATTTCTGTTGCTGTTTGAGAACGTAAGGGTAAGGCTTCACACCAATGTGACAAACTATCTGTCACCAATAAGATGTATTGATAACCTTCCTTACTTTTTGGCATGCACAAAATGTCAATGTGCCACCTAGAGAATACGTCTTCTGGGGGCAATGGGTGCAGTGGGGCTTTTCGTGCGTTTGTGTCCCGTTTAATAAGCTGACATTTAGAGCATGATGTAATATAGTCATATACATTTTGATACATTTTAGGCCAATAATATTTCTGTTTGATAGCTTGATATGTTCTTTGAACACCAAAATGACAGCCTCCTGCTTTTGAATCGTGATAAGATAGAAGTACATCTAGTCTTAAATTTGTGGGTAAAGCAACTTGTTTTATGAGTTGATCTGGAGAAGTTTTGTGTTTTGTACGAGGTTGGAAAAAATGATGTAAGACACCATTGATTAGTTCATATTGATTTGCTTCATATGGAATAGCTGTTGCACGACGAGAGTTTTCTGGTAATATTCCTTGTTCTAAGTAAACATATATGTCCTTAAAATCAGGGCACTCGCGCTGATATTGGGCGATATCCGGTAGTTCTTCAGAACTACTGCTAGGTGTGTTATCAGTCTGTAGTGGAAATAGGTTAGTAGTATTTTCCTTATCGTAAAAGAATGTAACTTCAGTCATTTCTTCTTGAATGGAGTGTAGTGGTACTTCTAACTGAGCCTGAGTGTTAGTGTATGCTGGAGATTTTTCTAACTGGCTGTCAGTCTTAGCTGTTTGGTCGTAGTTTCGACGTGAGAGTGCGTCTGCATTTGTGTTTTTATGGCCTGGAGTGTATACGATATCAAAATCGTATTCCTGTAAGCGAAGTGACCAACGAATTAGTCTTTTCGAAGTATGTTTAACTGTCTTTAGCCAAACTAATGCCTTGTGATCTGTAATGACAGTAAATTTCTGATGTGATAGGTAAACGTGATATGTTCGGATACCTTCTAATACCGCTAGACACTCCTGTTCGGTTACTGACCATTGTCTTTCAGCATTTGTTAATGCACGTCCACCATAAGCAATAACATGCTCTTTGTCGTCTGTCCCTATCTGAGACAAAATATAACCTAGAGCTGTACCACTGGCATCACATGTGAGTCTAAATGGTTTATTAAAATCAGGATAAGCCAAGATAGGAGCTGTGGTCAAGGCTGTCTTAAGAGTTTCAAATGCTTTTTGACACTTGTCTGTCCAAAGAAATGAACTGTCTTTTGTCAATAACTTATTTAAAGGTGTTGCTATTGTAGAATATCCTTGGACAAATTTTCTGTAATAATTGCACAACCCTAGAAAACTCCTAACATCTTTCTGTGTTTTTGGAACAGGAAACTGTGTAACTGTATCAATTTTGGACTCATCTACTTTGATTCCTTTTGTTGAGAATTTATGACCAAGATAAATAACTTCAGATGCTGCGAATACACATTTTGATGGTTTGAGTGTCAAGTTTGCCTGACGTAATCGATCAAAAATAAGTTCAAGGTGTGCTAAGTGTTCTTCAAATGAATTGGAAAAAATAATAATGTCATCTATGTATGCAAGACATGTTGACCATGGTATACCTCTAAGTACATGACCTAAAAGAATACAATATGTGGCGGGCGCATTTCTGAGTCCATACGGCATTACATTCCATTGGTAAAGACCACGTGATGTTATGAAAGAGCTCTTATGTTTTGTCTCTGGGTCCATTTTAATTTGCCAAAATGCTGAATTTAAATCTAATGTACTGAAAAGACATGGTTTAGTTTGTCCGACTGCATCAATTACATCTTCTAATCTTGGAAGAGGGAATGTCATTGGTTGTGTCACCTGATTAAGTTTCCTATAGTCAATAGCAAAACGATATTCCCCATTTTTCTTTTTGACTAAAACAACTGGAGATGCATAGCTAGAAGAACTGGGTTCAATTAGGTGGTGTTCTAATAATTCATCTACCTGTCTATCAATTTCTTTATTGATGTGCGGAGACGCACGATAAGGTTGACAACGAATTGGCATGGAATCACCTGTCTCTATTCGATGAGTAAATACCGTAGTACTTCCTAATTCATCTAAGTTCAAGGCAAACACATCCCTATGTTTATTCAAAAATAATTGAAGTTCTTGTTTTTGATTTTCTGACAAATCTGAAGAGTGTAAATCAAAATTAATTGGTTCTTGTGATTTACTAGTTTGTGTGTCCACAATGTCAGGTGTATCAGATGTGATATTCTTGTCATAAGTGTCCTCACTAACAGTAAATATGGTCTGTGGGTGTAGTACGTCTACATAAGCTAGTACGGTATTTTCATGTATATGTAGAGATTTCGCAGTAGGATTTAAGATCTGAACAACGTTATTTTTCGAAACCGTTACAATTGTTCTAGCTGTGAAAAATGTGGAGTTTGACATATTATGAGATGGTTCTAGTAAAACAGGTGTCCCTTTTTTGATTTTACTGATATGAATAGGAATCGAACAACAAGAGTTTGGTGGAACCGTAGTGCTTCTGTTTACACGTGCTAATCCTGACTCAGTACGGATCAGATTGATAATTACCGTATCGTCTAGCAAAGAGAGCGTTTGTGTATCTAGATTCACTACTGCTTTGTATTTACTTAAGAAATCTAATCCGAGAATGACTGAATTCTGTAGGGCCGGAATGACGTGAAATGTATGAGAAAAACTTACACCTCCTATTTTCAAATTAAGTGGTATGATTCCAGAAATTTCGTGACGTTCGCCCCCTGCGGCGATAATATTTTTAAGATTTGAAGGTTGAATTTGACGTGAATTGAATCCTGCGCGAAAAAGAAATTTTAAGTTGATGGCCGAAATAGACGCGCCTGTGTCTGCTAATGCATTCGTGATTTTGTTTTTAACATAAAGAGGAACAAGATTTTTGTGAATAGGTGTGACTAATGTGATTTGTGGTTCTCGAGTTTGTTTGTGGCAAGGTTGTGACCTTTGATTTGGCGCGAATTTATATTGTTGTTGTGGGGTAAAGCATACTCGTGCAAAATGACCTGTTTTGTGACACAAGTAACACTTTCTATCGAGCGCAGGACATAATCTTCCGTGTGATTGAAAACAAATACCACATCTGAGACAAAATGGCTTACGACTATGTAGTTGTGGCTGGTAGCGCGCAGCCCGAGTAGGTAACTGATATGTATTGTTATCGCTAGATTTATGTACTGAACTGGAGAAATAGTTTGGAAAATTAACTGTCTGAGAAGACGATGTATAATGATGGGAATTAGAGCCTTGCAGCCGAAATGGTTTGTTTTTGGCACGTACGAAGGGTTGAGATAATACATGTACATTGTTTTCTGTGTTCTGTTCTGAGCTGACTGCTTTAATTTCATCTTTAAGATGTTTAAGTTCTTCTAAAATTGTGTTAAGTGTTGACCAATCATCATTCTCAGTTGCGACAAGAGATTTCTCTGCTAGATTTGCGGCTTGTCGTAAATCATCCATATTTGTTGGATTTTTATTCATTACGATTTGTTTAATAGCTGGTTTTAAACCTTGTAATGCAACTGCTAACAATATTTCATCTGAGATAGTTTGATTATTTGCAATTTGTAAGAGACGAGTTAAATAGTCCAAAACTGTTTCAGACGATTCTTGTCGAGTTTGT
Source organism: Unio pictorum (assembly GCA_030141615.1). Taxonomy (NCBI): domain Eukaryota; kingdom Metazoa; phylum Mollusca; class Bivalvia; order Unionida; family Unionidae; genus Unio; species Unio pictorum. The sequence goes on from JARLTB010000076.1 coordinate 3,542,060, forward strand.
AAAATTGATAGATCTAAAATGATATCGTCAGTGTGAAACCTAGATGTAAAGGCAGTTACTAGACTTGACCAGTTATTCCTAACATTATCAGGTAGCGATTCATACCATACTTTAGCATGTTGTTGGAGGTGAAAAGGGAAAGCATTCAGAATTTTAGCTTCTGATAAATCATAAAAATTAGCCCATTGTAAAAAAATGATTTAGCCATTTAACAGGATTTTGTGATTGATCACCTTTAAAAATATCTAATGTGATAAGAGACATACCTGTACTTGAGAATCTGGTGTTTCCAGAGAAAAATTGCACTCCTAGGAATAATGTCAATAGTTATAACTCACATTAAATGAATTAAACGGCTTAACTCACAATGTTCTGGGCGTTGATAGTAAATGTATACATAGTTAATTTGCCGTGTAAAAGTACTTTTTGTTGTGGAATCTATGAGCTGTCGAAGGTCACTGAAGTGCTGCTGCTGACGTAGTTTTGTGGGATGAGTTGATAGTCGTCTGCGTAAGAACTTGATTTGGTTTCCAATCGTTGTCTACGTAGGATCAAGGAACCATAGTCGAATGGAGTGTGCGTCACTAGAACTGGATAGCGCGTAGATACTGGTATATACATTGCTAGGAATCTGTGAAGCCATTCCAGCAAGTAGAATCACGAATCAGTCACGTGAACAGCTATCTGTATGATACAGGCAAGAAAATGCGAACATAGGCGGTATGAAGTCTGACGATCGTAAATATGTTAGTGCCAATCTCTCCCATGAATCGTAATTATAAACACTCCTTCAAAGAAATAATCACTCCGCTGGCTTTGCGAGAGGGTACAGAGATCTGTAACATTCTCCACTCACTTGTTATGTAAAAAGATTTCTGTTATGTATGTTGTTATTAGATTTACATAACCTTCTTCTCATTTCTTGCTATGAGAAGGAATTACTCGTAAGTTGGGGAACGTCAATATCCATGGTAAGAGAGAGAGAGAGAAGAAGAAAGAAGTCAGGCTCTCTTAAAGAGAGCGCCACGATGATAAGACAGCTACATCTGAAATTGAAGAGTCAACGTCAGTTTTCCGCTGATGCCAATAACTTTATTTAAATAATCAACACACATATATATCACTACATTCTAGAAACACATCTAAAAACTTTATAATAAAAATTCATAAAATACATATTACATTTTCAACATTAAGCTTTCCAACTTCATTTTATTCATATAATAAAAGTTACGTAAATATAAATTCTTTAAAACATTTAAACATTCCATTACAATGTATTATAAACAAAGATCTCAATAGTAATGTTGCACACAAAACAATTTTACCATTAAAAATCTCAATCATCAAAAATACTTATTTCTTACAAGAAATTATAACTTGTACAGATGCCTACCTGAAATTGAAGAGTCAACGTCAGTTTTCCGCTGATGCCAATAACTGATCTGACCTGATTCGCGCATTTCTTTATATACGTTTGCGGCCAGATACAAGGTTAGGTAAGGTCATACCCTTCTACGCATTAGTCAGAAAACTACGAACTCTACAAACCAGTTCTAACAGGTAACAACCACCTTACTTACGTCATAAGACTCAATTCTGTAATCATCTACACCGGCCTTAACGACGTCAGACCAAATATGGATATCCGTTAGTTGGAAGCCATCTTGTTTCATAAGCTTCATAGAGTGGAAAGTTACTAGATCTTCATTAACCGATTTGAACCTTTGCCAATCACTAGGTCAGAGACATATTTTTACTAATGAAACCTAGAACTTATAGCTGAGCAGGCAAAATTCATGTATAATGTTTTTCGTATACAATCTCACACAACATTGTATATTGGCAATGTTCTTAGCTACTTTTACTTGAGTTATAGTGTGGTTATATACATTGCCCTTTTTTTTACTACACTTGTTTAGCAACCTTTTCTATTCTGTATAGTTGTACTTCAAAAACAAGTGAAATTACCTTTAATATATTTTAGAATATAAACAAATAAAACATTACTTAAATTCAATTCAAAAGAAAATATCAATTTATTAATTTTTCTACAAATTCAATCCTAACAATACCCTCTAGTCTACTTGAGCCGAGTCCTCGAGGCTCGAAAAGAAAAATCAATTTTATTCATCAAACAAGATGAAAGGTCAAAAATACAATGATAAAAAAAACATTGCAAGACATTTTCGCAAAGTTTAAAAATACAATGTAAATACTGCAAATACATTGCAAAATACCAAGTAAAATACAAAAAGTACAATGAGAAGGTACATTGCAAAATACTCAATTCAAATTCAAAAAGTACAATGAGGAGTACAATGAAAAATATTTGATAAAATTCCCAAAACACAATGGGAAGTGCATTGCACAAATCTCAGTCAAATGTTCAAATAAAATACAATAAAGAGTACAATGCAAAATTCGTGAAAACAAAATTCCCCAAAAATTACAATGGGAACAATTTCCACAACATAAGATACCTTCATAAAATACTATGAAACAACATAGGAAATATTTTTTTTTTTTTTTTTTTTTTTTTTTTTCTGTATTATCGTCTTGACCTAAGAATGCGAGGGCATTTATTCATATGTGTATATTTACGGTAATATCGAGTAGGGTGGCACGGAAGGGTATGTTCGAGGAGAACATTCTGAAATACTTCCGTCCGGACGTAGTCGAAACGCAATATCATGGTGTGTCCAAATAACGTGTGCACAGAAAGGCTTACGAAAAATTGAACGCAGTTTGAATGCAGAGACAAGATCAATACTGAAAGAGGTTGGTATAGTTAGTTCGAAGTTAGTGTTTACTTTGGCAAGTTTAAACCCTGTCCATGTGACATGTAATTGAGGTCGTAGATAACCAGTTACATGAAGGTTTTCAATCATCAAAGGTCCAGTAATGTTCCAATATGAAGGACACAGACCAAGTTGAAGTATGTCAACAAGTACGCATTGAACTCCTGTAGTAATTTCAAGACGAAGCTTAGTTCGCGCATTGGACTGAGTAACCCATTTATAGACTTGAACGAGAGCAATTACAAATGTCATAATTGAAACTGAAAAGATCAAATGATCCCAAGTGAGTACATCAGAAACAGTAGTAAACCAATCAGGAACGATGGTTGTCGGTGCTATGGTATACTGGAAATGGACTGTAGATTCTGCTTTTGTTGAATGAACAAGTAAGAGTGCTGAGGACAATGTTCTGAATCGCCATATGAGCCAAACTATTGCCAATGTATTCAAGATAGATACGGATAAACTAATGATAGTCATAATAGATTTGGGATCAAACCAGGAATCATCATCAACTGAAATTTCACCACTCAACATTGTTTCCGCTAAGGACGAAAAGATTCTTTGATCGCTTTTAGCACGTGCCGCTACTTTCTTAAGACTTAAATCAATTTCTTTATCTGTAGCAAGGAATTGCGACATTTGATGTTCATACAATTTAAATTCAGGTACAGAGATAGTCAAGGGATTGTCAAAGGATGTATTACCTAAAATGGCTGCTAAATGTGTGGAGTTGAAAAATTGTTGTAAAAGTGCTAAATTAATTGGGTGAAGTTGGGTAATTTCAGTCGAATTGTCAGAACAAGTAGTGATATGTCCGTCATATGTCATAGATGTAGTAACAACTGCGCAATGACAAGGAATACTCATAATACAGAAACGACAACCTTTAACAATGCGACGTTGATTTTGACATTCAAGTATTATTTCGTCCATAAGGTAAACTAATATTTGATTTGAGGAGATGTCTAGAATATGTGGCACGACTCGGTTTGTCATGAAACGGAAATTACAAGTTTGATGGATATTAATCTTATCATCTTGGAATAGACTATTGATACATTCAGGTTGAGACAAGGGTTTGAGTGTAGGGCGGATATTACAATGTAAAATGTCCTTACCGGTGCATTGATTTAGGGTCGATAATGCTAGTGTTGTGTAAAATTGGTAGTCATCAGAAACAAGCATTAGGTCTGGTAAATCAAGTAATTGCGTAACATGTGTAGATGAAGTGTTAATTGGGACCGGAAATGATTGAATTCGATACATTTCGAATGGTCGTCGTCGAGATGAGATTGGAATTTGCAAGGCAATATATAAGTCGCGGTTTTTACGCGTTGTCATAAATGACCCATATTGATAATAATAGCGTGGATCTTTCGGTGTTACTGAATAGCCTGGATAATCAGTAGATATCATAGTTTCGATTTGATTGATTGAGTCTGCTAAAATATGAGGTGGAATCAGTATCGGAGGCAACTTTCCTGCTGCCAATTCTGCAGTTGCTATCTGTAATTTCTCTAATTCATGCCAAATTTGCTGGGAATCTAACATTTGTGAGGCAATTACTTCTTCTGTTTTCTGATATTGTTGGCGTATGTTTTCTTCATTTTCAATCATTGTTTGTTCTAGTAATTGAAGCGTTCTCGAGTTTTGACCAATAGCTGATAATATATTGTTAAAACGATTGTCGACTTGTGAAATATAGGAGGAAAAATCACCTCCATGTCGGGCAAGAGCACTGAGCATTTTATTATTCTGTCTTGTCAGCATATTTATGTGACTTGCTAATGTGGCAACATCTCCTGTTGTGGCTAAACCGAATAGGCTTTTACCTATTTCACCAACGAAGGGCAAAATTGCTCTTTTTGACAAATTTGAAGACTGAAAAACACCTTCTGGTATTAACTCATTAATTAATGAGATTGTTTCTTTAAACTGTGCATTCATTGTAATACGTATTGCGTTTAGTTGTTGAAGTAGTGTATTTTTGTAGCTACATCTTACACTTTTTTGACAATATTCTATAGGATCGACAGAAATGTTCTCTGGGAGTTGTATTTGAAACGTGTGTATCCATTTATCGGCTGAACAATATACTGGTGAGAGAGACTGGAAGATAACTCCATAGTTTAATCTTTGCACATCTACAGCAGACCCTGGATTCAGAGTCAGAAGAAGCAGTCCTATGACCGAAATCCACATTCCACTCATACCTTAAAGAAAAGAAAAGAATTTGAGAGCTTTGCCGGCGAAAGAAGAAGAAAGAAGATAGAAGGGCACGAGGAAGTGATGGAATGGCGGAAAGGACTAGCATTAACTCTCTCAGTTGCGAAGAAATTTCCTTCTGAATTTCGTATTGAATTCAATGACGAAATATTCGACTTCGTCGTTTGCGACGTGCGTTTGATTGTGTGCGTTTACTGTGAAATGCTTGTTTTAATGCTGGAGACACATTCTCAGTTGGTTGCCATGATGGCGTGGATCCATCTGACCACTTAACCAAATAATGCTTTTTCCCAAAAATCCATTTGGATTTCAACAGTTTCTCAACTAAGTACCATTCGGTACCATTGTTGGTTGGTGTGTGCTCATCGCTTGCTCGATCATGTGATGTTTGTGTCGACTGTGGAGGTGTACTGACTGTGTCCGGTGTCGGAGGTCTATAATCCCTAGGATCTTTATAGTGCTTAAGCCTGTTTGCGTGTACAAGTGATTTCATTTCTTTATTGTCTGAACAACGACGTAATCTGTAGGTGCTATTCGGACCTTCTTGAGTGATGTAATATGGACCTTCCCAACGAGGGTAAAGCTTTTTTGATAACCCTACAGGTATATGTGAGATTTGTAAATGTACATAATCTCCAACGCGAAAGGACGGTTCCTTTGCTTTCTGGTCAAACCTCTGTTTGCTTGTGTTTTGTGCTTCACGTGTATTTGCTTTAGCTATTTCTTGAACTATTTTCAATCTTTGAATCAACTGATCTATGTACTGTTGTGTTTGTGTTTGTACCGTTTCTTTAGGCGTAAGAGACACATCTAAGGGTAAAGTCATTTCTTTCCCAAAGACTATGTAATAAGGTGAGTATCCAGTAGAATTAACTGCTGGACTCATTCGGAATGCCATCATTACGCTGGGTAATATGGACGACCAATCATCTTGATGTTTACTACAGTAAGCACGTAATGCCTGACTAATGGTACTATTTTTACGCTCGCAGAGGCTGTTAGTTTGAGGGTGGTATGAACTAGTATGGTGACGTGTTACTTGAAATAATTCACAAAGTGCGAGTACAATTTGAGACATAAAATTTCGTCCACGATCACTGACAAGTGTTCGCGGTGCACCATAACGTGTAAATATCTCATTGTACAAAACACTGGCGATTTCTGTTGCTGTTTGAGAACGTAAGGGTAAGGCTTCACACCAATGTGACAAACTATCTGTCACCAATAAGATGTATTGATAACCTTCCTTACTTTTTGGCATGCACAAAATGTCCATGTGCCACCTAGAGAATACGTCTTCTGGGGGCAATGGGTGCAGTGGGGCTTTTCGTGCGTTTGTGTCCCGTTTAATAAGCTGACATTTAGAGCATGATGTAATATAGTCATATACATTTTGATACATTTTAGGCCAATAATATTTCTGTTTGATAGCTTGATATGTTCTTTGAACACCAAAATGACAGCCTCCTGCTTTTGAATCGTGATAAGATAGAAGTACATCTAGTCTTAAATTTGTGGGTAAAGCAACTTGTTTTATGAGTTGATCTGGAGAAGTTTTGTGTTTTGTACGAGGTTGGAAAAAATGATGTAAGACACCATTGATTAGTTCATATTGATTTGCTTCATATGGAATAGCTGTTGCACGACGAGAGTTTTCTGGTAATATTCCTTGTTCTAAGTAAACATATATGTCCTTAAAATCAGGGCACTCGCGCTGATATTGGGCGATATCCGGTAGTTCTTCAGAACTACTGCTAGGTGTGTTATCAGTCTGTAGTGGAAATAGGTTAGTAGTATTTTCCTTATCGTAAAAGAATGTAACTTCAGTCATTTCTTCTTGAATGGAGTGTAGTGGTACTTCTAACTGAGCCTGAGTGTTAGTGTATGCTGGAGATTTTTCTAACTGGCTGTCAGTCTTAGCTGTTTGGTCGTAGTTTCGACGTGAGAGTGCGTCTGCATTTGTGTTTTTATGGCCTGGAGTGTATACGATATCAAAATCGTATTCCTGTAAGCGAAGTGACCAACGAATTAGTCTATTCGAAGTATGTTTAACTGTCTTTAGCCAAACTAATGCCTTGTGATCTGTAATGACAGTAAATTTCTGATGTGATAGGTAAACGTGATATGTTCGGATACCTTCTAATACCGCTAGACACTCCTGTTCGGTTACTGACCATTGTCTTTCAGCATTTGTTAATGCACGTCCACCATAAGCAATAACATGCTCTTTGTCGTCTGTCCCTATCTGAGACAAAATATAACCTAGAGCTGTACCACTGGCATCACATGTGAGTCTAAATGGTTTATTAAAATCAGGATAAGCCAAGATAGGAGCTGTGGTCAAGGCTGTCTTAAGAGTTTCAAATGCTTTTTGACACTTGTCTGTCCAAAGAAATGAACTGTCTTTTGTCAATAACTTATTTAAAGGTGTTGCTATTGTAGAATATCCTTGGACAAATTTTCTGTAATAATTGCACAACCCTAGAAAACTCCTAACATCTTTCTGTGTTTTTGGAACAGGAAACTGTGTAACTGTATCAATTTTGGACTCATCTACTTTGATTCCTTTTGTTGAGAATTTATGACCAAGATAAATAACTTCAGATGCTGCGAATACACATTTTGATGGTTTGAGTGTCAAGTTTGCCTGACGTAATCGATCAAAAATAAGTTCAAGGTGTGCTAAGTGTTCTTCAAATGAATTGGAAAAAATAATAATGTCATCTATGTATGCAAGACATGTTGACCATGGTATACCTCTAAGTACATGACCTAAAAGAATACAATATGTGGCGGGCGCATTTCTGAGTCCATACGGCATTACATTCCATTGGTAAAGACCACGTGATGTTATGAAAGAGCTCTTATGTTTTGTCTCTGGGTCCATTTTAATTTGCCAAAATGCTGAATTTAAATCTAATGTACTGAAAAGACATGGTTTAGTTTGTCCGACTGCATCAATTACATCTTCTAATCTTGGAAGAGGGAATGTCATTGGTTGTGTCACCTGATTAAGTTTCCTATAGTCAATAGCAAAACGATATTCCCCATTTTTCTTTTTGACTAAAACAACTGGAGATGCATAGCTAGAAGAACTGGGTTCAATTAGGTGGTGTTCTAATAATTCATCTACCTGTCTATCAATTTCTTTATTGATGTGCGGAGACGCACGATAAGGTTGACAACGAATTGGCATGGAATCACCTGTCTCTATTCGATGAGTAAATACCGTAGTACTTCCTAATTCATCTAAGTTCAAGGCAAACACATCCCTATGTTTATTCAAAAATAATTGAAGTTCTTGTTTTTGATTTTCTGACAAATCTGAAGAGTGTAAATCAAAATTAATTGGTTCTTGTGATTTACTAGTTTGTGTGTCCACAATGTCAGGTGTATCAGATGTGATATTCTTGTCATAAGTGTCCTCACTAACAGTAAATATGGTCTGTGGGTGTAGTACGTCTACATAAGCTAGTACGGTATTTTCATGTATATGTAGAGATTTCGCAGTAGGATTTAAGATCTGAACAACGTTATTTTTCGAAACCGTTACAATTGTTCTAGCTGTGAAAAATGTGGAGTTTGACATATTATGAGATGGTTCTAGTAAAACAGGTGTCCCTTTTTTGATTTTACTGATATGAATAGGAATCGAACAACAAGAGTTTGGTGGAACCGTAGTGCTTCTGTTTACACGTGCTAATCCTGACTCAGTACGGATCAGATTGATAATTACCGTATCGTCTAGCAAAGAGAGCGTTTGTGTATCTAGATTCACTACTGCTTTGTATTTACTTAAGAAATCTAATCCGAGAATGACTGAATTCTGTAGGGCCGGAATGACGTGAAATGTATGAGAAAAACTTACACCTCCTATTTTCAAATTAAGTGGTATGATTCCAGAAATTTCGTGACGTTCGCCCCCTGCGGCGATAATATTTTTAAGATTTGAAGGTTGAATTTGACGTGAATTGAATCCTGCGCGAAAAAGAAATTTTAAGTTGATGGCCGAAATAGACGCGCCTGTGTCTGCTAATGCATTCGTGATTTTGTTTTTAACATAAAGAGGAACAAGATTTTTGTGAATAGGTGTGACTAATGTGATTTGTGGTTCTCGAGTTTGTTTGTGGCAAGGTTGTGACCTTTGATTTGGCGCGAATTTATATTGTTGTTGTGGGGTAAAGCATACTCGTGCAAAATGACCTGTTTTGTGACACAAGTAACACTTTCTATCGAGCGCAGGACATAATCTTCCGTGTGATTGAAAACAAATACCACATCTGAGACAAAATGGCTTACGACTATGTAGTTGTGGCTGGTAGCGCGCAGCCCGAGTAGGTAACTGATATGTATTGTTATCGCTAGATTTATGTACTGAACTGGAGAAATAGTTTGGAAAATTAACTGTCTGAGAAGACGATGTATAATGATGGGAATTAGAGCCTTGCAGCCGAAATGGTTTGTTTTTGGCACGTACGAAGGGTTGAGATAATACATGTACATTGTTTTCTGTGTTCTGTTCTGAGCTGACTGCTTTAATTTCATCTTTAAGATGTTTAAGTTCTTCTAAAATTGTGTTAAGTGTTGACCAATCATCATTCTCAGTTGCGACAAGAGATTTCTCTGCTAGATTTGCGGCTTGTCGTAAATCATCCATATTTGTTGGATTTTTATTCATTACGATTTGTTTAATAGCTGGTTTTAAACCTTGTAATGCAACTGCTAACAATATTTCATCTGAGATAGTTTGATTATTTGCAATTTGTAAGAGACGAGTTAAATAGTCCAAAACTGTTTCAGACGATTCTTGTCGAGTTTGTAAAATTGATAGATCTAAAATGATATCGTCAGTGTGAAACCTAGATGTAAAGGCAGTTACTAGACTTGACCAGTTATTCCTAACATTATCAGGTAGCGATTCATACCATACTTTAGCATGTTGTTGGAGGTGAAAAGGGAAAGCATTCAGAATTTTAGCTTCTGATAAATCATAAAAATTAGCCCATTGTAAAAAATGATTTAGCCATTTAACAGGATTTTGTGATTGATCACCTTTAAAAATATCTAATGTGATAAGAGACATACCTGTACTTGAGAATCTGGTGTTTCCAGAGAAAAATTGCACTCCTAGGAATAATGTCAATAGTTATAACTCACATTAAATGAATTAAACGGCTTAACTCACAATGTTCTGGGCGTTGATAGTAAATGTATACATAGTTAATTTGCCGTGTAAAAGTACTTTTTGTTGTGGAATCTATGAGCTGTCGAAGGTCACTGAAGTGCTGCTGCTGACGTAGTTTTGTGGGATGAGTTGATAGTCGTCTGCGTAAGAACTTGATTTGGTTTCCAATCGTTGTCTACGTAGGATCAAGGAACCATAGTCGAATGGAGTGTGCGTCACTAGAACTGGATAGCGCGTAGATACTGGTATATACATTGCTAGGAATCTGTGAAGCCATTCCAGCAAGTAGAATCACGAATCAGTCACGTGAACAGCTATCTGTATGATACAGGCAAGAAAATGCGAACATAGGCGGTATGAAGTCTGACGATCGTAAATATGTTAGTGCCAATCTCTCCCATGAATCGTAATTATAAACACTCCTTCAAAGAAATAATCACTCCGCTGGCTTTGCGAGAGGGTACAGAGATCTGTAACATTCTCCACTCACTTGTTATGTAAAAAGATTTCTGTTATGTATGTTGTTATTAGATTTACATAACCTTCTTCTCATTTCTTGCTATGAGAAGGAATTACTCGTAAGTTGGGGAACGTCAATATCCATGGTAAGAGAGAGAGAGAGAAGAAGAAAGAAGTCAGGCTCTCTTAAAGAGAGCGCCACGATGATAAGACAGCTACATCTGAAATTGAAGAGTCAACGTCAGTTTTCCGCTGATGCCAATAACTTTATTTAAATAATCATCACACATATATATCACTAAATTCTAGAAACACATCTAAAAACTTTATAATAAAAATTCATAAAATACATATTACATTTTCAACATTAAGCTTTCCAACTTCATTTTATTCATATAATAAAAGTTACGTAAATATAAATTCTTTAAAACATTTAAACATTCCATTACAATGTATTATAAACAAAGATCTCAATAGTAATGTTGCACACAAAACAATTTTACCATTAAAAATCTCAATCATCAAAAATACTTATTTCTTACAAGAAATTATAACTTGTACAGATGCCTACCTGAAATTGAAGAGTCAACGTCAGTTTTCCGCTGATGCCAATAACTGATCTGACCTGATTCGCGCATTTCTTTATATACGTTTGCGGCCAGATACAAGGTTAGGTAAGGTCATACCCTTCTACGCATTAGTCAGAAAACTACGAACTCTACAAACCAGTTCTAACAGGTAACAACCACCTTACTTACGTCATAAGACTCAATTCTGTAATCATCTACACCGGCCTTAACGACGTCAGACCAAATATGGATATCCGTTAGTTGGAAGCCATCTTGTTTCATAAGCTTCATAGAGTGGAAAGTTACTAGATCTTCATTAACCGATTTGAACCTTTGCCAATCACTAGGTCAGAGACATATTTTACTAATGAAACCTAGAACTTATAGCTGAGCAGGCAAAATTCATGTATAATGTTTTTCGTATACAATCTCACACAACATTGTATATTGGCAATGTTCTTAGCTACTTTTACTTGAGTTATAGTGTGGTTATATACATTGCCCTTTTTTTTTACTACACTTGTTTAGCAACCTTTTCTATTCTGTATAGTTGTACTTCAAAAACAAGTGAAATTACCTTTAATATATTTTTGAATATAAACAAATAAAACATTACTTAAATTCAATTCAAAAGAAAATATCAATTTATTAATTTTTCTACAAATTCAATCCTAACATATGTATTCATATACATTCTGCGAAAACATCAATAAGCTTCCGTGATAGATCGTCACGCCCGCTGCATGCTAGATTAGTCCCCATCTATTAAGGGGAGCAGCTAATAGTTAGATTGAGCAAGTAAATTAAGATAACACACACTTGAGTTACACTTTCTAATAATGTTGTGGCGACAATTGCTAGTGAATAAAGGCATGGCTAGCATTTTATTCCAGTTAGGGTCTGGCATAGGAAAGGATGGTATGTATTGCTGTGTATATTTAGTTTACATTGTTAGTAAGTTTTTTAGTTGTTTTTTTTAAAGTTCATTATATGTTATTGATAATGTGACTTTGTATATTGGACTTGATCTTGTAAAACAAAATCAAGTTTAATTTTACCTGATTTGAATTATTGATGATGGTTGTGTTTATCGTAATCTAATTCTTGAACTTGTGAAAATCTCTTTGAATTTCCAGGTCTACCTCTTGTTTCCATACATGTTATAAATTCTACTTTTAGTTACATACTTCTAATTGTAACTAAGGTTTGATCTTGTAAATATCATTAAACTTGGTGAAGCTAATTTACCATTACGTATGGACCTGTAGAAGACTAAATATCATGTTAATGGAAAAAATTATTCATTCATACTTTACCATCTTGGCAGAATCGTTTGTATTACGTTGCGTCCAGTAATATATTTGGGCTTGAATTTATTTCTTCAAGTTATTCAATTCAAGTTGTTTTTCGCTGGAAATACAAAATGCTCTAAAGTAACGTTCTTGTAGAGATTTGAATTTAAATTGAAGTATTAAATAAGGATTGAATTCTTGGCTTGAATTAGTCTGATTCAACAAAAGACTGTTGGTATATCAGCATTATACGGGCCATCACGGACTTTTAGCAAGCCTGTTACTTGTCACTCTTTTCTATTACTTTTGTTAGGAGCACATAGTCGTGATACCATACTGGTACCACACTTTCTGGAAATAATCGAGAACATCCTCTTTAACAATTTAAAAAAGATTACTAAGGTGGCGCTCTACAGTTTCGTACTTTGCATAGGGTTAGAATTTTAAAGAAAAATAATTTTCTGGGATTTCTTCACTGGTTATACTGGCAATATAATAAAGACTTTGTATATCTTAGGTGTTGGGAGAAGAACTTTCAATTCCCTTTATTTTGATGTATGATTGATGGGTGTACTTTAGGTTCGAGAGTATACAGCTTGGGCTAACATAAGATGTGCTCATGTAAACAAACTGCTAGCTCCGCATGGTCATTTTCACTCCCTGGACTTCAGAGGTAAATTGTAGAAAAATGGTACGATAACTTTTTTTACTTTTCAGATATTTTGTAATTTGTTGATTGCACTTTCAGAAGCTGCTATTGCCTACTTCAGCAAAATTCGTTTTCCCTAGTTTAATAACTGCTAAAGTTAGTGTACTTTTGATTAATTCTGGCTAGTTTTTCAAGCACATGGGAACATCCATTTTGTTATACCATGCGCTTAGATCATTTACAATTTCCACAAGTGCAGTATCCAAAGAAATATCAGCCACATTACATCAAAGTAGCATTGAGATATGCCAACATTATCTCCATTGTGCATATTACAAATGCAAACAACTTCACCTCACATACGTCACTATCTGAAAAGTACATATTAACTGGTGAGCGCCCCCTAAGGGGAGCGGATCCATGAAAACGTTGGCGATAGGTATGTGGGATGAAGTCCCCAGTGTGTGACCAGCAAATGAAATCCCCCGAATTCCCTGCATTTTAAGCGTTTCCAGGGCATAAATGTAACTAAGTGCTAAAAAAAAAAAAGGCTAAAGTAACCTTCCGGTTTTTCGATCTCACTTGCAGTTTATAATGGGTGAATGTGAACACGGTGTACATGTAGGTAGTAGCATGTATGTTTCAGTCAGAACTAGTTCTAGATCTTATGTGGCTTGGTTTATTCATAGCCGCATGAATGTGTCGTACCAATTACCAGGGTTATGTCTATAGTATTGATACACTGTTACACTTGCTTTGACCTTCTTGCTGTAACGCTTTTAATACTCTGTCCAAAATATAGGACAGTTTTGGAGACTTGAATGTGTACACTATAGAAGAGTTAGTCATACGTATAATAAAGTACACTATGTATATATCGTGTTGTTTAATTTTCTACTGGAGGTGGGGTAATCACAGGATTTCCTTTCGACATTTTTGTTCTCCTACCTCAATATTATGCAGTTTTTCATATAATAATAATAATAATAATAATAATAATAATAATAATAATAATAATAATAATAATAATAATTGTGGTATTTTTAATTACTATTATTATTATTATTATTATTATTATTAGCCTCAACAGGAATATTTTCTTCAGTTTATTTTGTGGCGGAAAATTATTTCGCTAAAAATTCCAGCCCATCTTCTCCAATAATTTTAATCAACTCTTCCGTCCATTATTATACTTTATAACCTGTAAGGATGTAGCATTCTTAGTGGGCTAACCAATCTAAATGTGTTCGGTGGGTGCCATGGGTCTCCTTTCGAACTAGAATATTTTTTTTATGTATGTATGTATGTATGTATGTATGTATGTATGTATGTATGTATGTATGTATGCATGCATGCATGCATGCATGCATGCATGCATGCATGCATGTATGTATGTATGTCTACGTCTCTATTCATGTTTCTATGTGTCGCTAAAGTCACACCATATACAAGGCAGTCTCAGATATGTTTGCCCGATTTAGGCCAGTCCATGCAACATGCTTGCCAATCTTCAACACCATGACGTCACTTCATCTGTTCCATTACTATGGTCCCTATACAAATCTATGACGCAATACAGTCACAATATTCCCCTTGTTCAAATCTCCTTGAGGCTAAACGTTCCCATGGTGTTTTTTAAAAGCTTGAGGTTAGACTTTCCCCGGTGAGTGTATTTGTCGGTAATGAATTTTCCCATTTAGGTTAATGTTCCCATTTTAGGCTAATGTGTTCTTTTATACTTCTTATGTTTGTGCCATTTTCTTTTCTTTGTTTCTTTATATATTCATGCTATTAACTTCTGATGCAGCTATTTCATATTTTATTCTCTGAATCTGCGTTTTGAATTCGTCGCCTGCTCTGTAGATAGCCAGTAAATTAGTATCATAGACAATTCAGTTCATTTCATCCTGTACATTTTCAAATTTTCTGTTCTCAGCAATCAATATATGTTCAGTTACAAATTGGTCAATGGTGTCATTCTTTTGCTGGATACCTGCATTGCCTCTTTGCCTTTGTACCGTACAATAATCCTCAAACTTCTTGATAAGTGGATCAATGTTTTCAGTTTCATTTGCCTCAAATGTAAATGTGTTTTTTATGTCTCTACCAACCTGATCAATACTGTATAGGAAAACATTGAATTGTTCTTTGTCTTCTTTATCAGCAAGCTCAATATCTAAGTAAAACTGCAAAGTCTGTTTCCACCTCATCCAAGTTTCTGCTTGATGCTAAGAATTTGAGTCCATTATTTTAGGTGACTGATTTTCTCCACCATGTCACTATTAACAAATACTATTGTGTTTTCAAAAGTTTCACATCTCACACCATGTTTATTATGTTTATTAAATAACTAAAAATAAAGATTTGGTTTAACTATTTTAATGGCTAGATTACAACTAACTAAAACAGAGCAAACACACGCACACCAGTTTCCAGCGTTTGTGACATCATAAGGCAGATACGGGTACAACTGAGTTTGGAGTCTGGAGTTGACTTTATGTGACCTATAACTGTCATATCATTTTTAGCAATATAATGTGAGAACCGTATATTACCACAACACAAAGATGATTTGCTATGATTGAACATCCGGCATGAACAAACGACACATACGTCACATCATATTACACATCAAGACACGACTTAATGACACCTAGATGATAAGCCATTATTGAATATCGGGACATGAATATCTGACCCTAAGTGACTTGCCACTATTTGGACATATCAATATTCAATTAATTAAAACTTCAGGAAGTTTTATTCGATGTTTAGGAAATTTTAACTTCGCGACATATTTTTTTTTCATACGTTCACAATGTCCAAAGAGAAAAAAATGAATTTTTACGAAACTTCTATACAAATGAATAAACCGTGCTAATACTTGGAAAGTGACCGATTCACATACCTAGGATTATTTTAACCCTTTACTACACTTTTGTTTAGATTCACTATAGGTTGTTTCATATTTATAAATCATAAATCCTTTATTAATGTTTTTTAACCAAAATATTCATGGTATGACCGATAGGTAAATGTCCATGACAGAAGAAACAACTTTAGCAGCATGCGGTGTAATCTTATTTAGGTCTAAGATCTGCCATGGCGCTTGAAATTGAAAACTTAAACAGGAAAATGAATGACATGAACATGACAAACCTGAAAAATGACATAGAAATGGTGAATGGAGACACTTTTAGTTATGTTTGTGTAAGGTATGTTCCCTTTTAGTCAGAGTTAACAGATTAAAATCTACCCAACTCACTTCATGAATGACATCAAGTGGGTTTCTGAACATTGTATTCCTTCGTAGTCTCTTTCACTGAAGAAAAGCTAATTGTTGCCACACGTAGTAAAGAATAGAAACACTTCCTCAAAGTCTTCGAGTGAGTATCAGGTTTGCAGCAAACACAAGACAAGAACAGGAACAAAATCTGCTAACATTCTTACGCTATCAAGTCGATACACGCAGTTACTATCGTCGAACAGCTCTGATCAGAAAGGGTACCGGGGAGTAGGTTATTCCCAGAATTCCTTTCAGTTCTGGAAGCTGATCGCCCTCTACCGGAAGAAATTCGAACTTCTGAACTAGTATGGCAATAAAGAGAAATAACTCCATGCGAGCTACACTTTCTCCGAGACACACACGCCTTCCGATGGAGAAAGGAATGTGTTCCTCTGGCTTCCTAATGTGACCATCTACATCTAAATACCTTTCTGGTCGGAACACGTCTGGATCTCTAAAAGTAGAAGGATCCCGAAGTACAGAATCAAGATTTACAAGGACTGTTGTTCCTTGTGGAATACGGTATCCCCGAAATATGATTTCCTTTGATACGGCGTGAGGCACTGCCAGGGGAGCCACGGGATAGACTCTCAATATTTCCATGATTGTGGCATCCAAATATGAGAGATGTTCTTTATCTTTTAATTGCGGTAATCTTTCTCTACCAACTACTTGATCTATCTCCTTGAAACACTTATCTTGTATCTCTGGAAAATAAAGAAACTGTAATAAAATCCATCTTATACTCGTCCCTGTGGTTTCACTTCCAGCACCGACTATATCCCCTAGCGAAATATATAGTTGCAAGTCAGTGAAAGTGGAAATTTCGTCTGCTTCTTGTCTTTCATTAGCCTTTGATATATAGAGATCGATGAAGTCACGCGCTGTCCCTTTGTAAGTCTTTATATGTTCTTCAACCATACTTTCATACCACCTCTTTATTTGTTCTGAGTATTTTTTCAAACGTCTCATTTTTAAAGGATCTCCAGGAAAATATTGAAGGAAAGGAAACCAATTCACCAAAACACTAGCATTGCCAACAAGTGATGCTGACTCATCAATTTTATCTAGAAAATCTCTGAAGATGGTGTCTGTATGCTTGAATCTTTTTCCAAATACGATCTGGGAGATAACATTGGCAACGCATATATTTATTATGCCTTTAGGTTGGAAAGGATGGCCATTTTGTTCTTCTAAGATTTTTACTAATTCTTGAGCTTCTTCAAGTATGTTCTGTTCGAATGACGGGCGTCCAAATCCGAACTCCTGTAAAGCGTTAACGGCAAATCGTCGGTGCTCCTTCCACTTTGCTCCAGAAGTGAATATAATTCCGCTATTTCCGTTCAGCGTCTCTGAAAGAAAATTAATCGGTCTGTCTGAAAAAAAGCGACCATTTTGAACAAGAGCTTCCTTGATGGCACTGTATCCATTGATAACGATCATAAGTTGGCTGCCCATATAGAAACTGTATATGTCTCCATATTCGTTCCGAAGTTTCCGAAAATACTCGAGAACATCCTTGTTAACAAGAGACAGAAGGTTACCAAATATCGGGAGCACGGGTTTTGGGAATGGTGGAATATCAGTTGGTAATTTAGTTATGTAATAAACCATCAGAAAGACCAAGAAGAAAACAAAAGCTGTAGTTACGTTTGCACTGTATAATAGCACCTCGAACATGTTCGATGATTCTGACTAGCTTATTATATAATCCTTTCCTGTCACCTCGGGGAAAATGGCAAGTAGTCTTATCTCATGAGAATGGAACCCATCAACAGACAAGTACTTCTGTATGAAGCAGTTAAGTTCAGCGTACAGTTTTGAATCCACGTATCTGTGTGTTGCACTGTGAACGATGTCTATATCTTGTGTAAGTCGATATGCCGCAATGTCGTTTCCAGTAGAGTACATTTAGTATGTATTTGGGTCAGTGTTAAACTGCTTATCAAGTCGGCTATACAATTTAGCTGTTATGATCCTCGCTGTTCATGTTAAATGAACCGTGAGTACTTTTGTATTCGGTGAAACAAGAATTATGAGACTTCAATATTCTAGTTCTCATGTTCACCACACTTTATTACCCTTTCAGGTACTAAGTAAATCGATCGATACGTGACTCGTTATTCAGATGCGAGTTTTGGGAGTAATATTACAGACTTAAGTGAACAAGAGTTATACTGATAAAATGTATCACATTCAATGATCACCCGATACGTCCATTGTTTCAGTCTACAAGCCTGGAATGGTTGATATTTTTGCCGAAACAATGGACGTATCGAGAGCAATGATAGTGATAAGCAAAGCCACTGTATTGAGGTTTGTTTGATCTGGAAACTTTAAAGCTAAGAGCCATATGAATATAAATGACCCTGCCTTTCAAAACAGTGTCATTCTGATCATAAAGTCAATGTGTAGACTATTCAGCCTCCAAATGAATTCATGGGCGAATGCTTTATCATTATTTTTTGCCAATTAATAATTAGGTCTCACAGTAATAAAGTTTAACATTTTTAATAATTTCTTTCGAACTTCAATATGGCGAAATGTAAAATTGACTAGTTCCCATAGCTCCAATCTATATTCAAAAGTATGATCACTACGTTTGTTTTGGAAATGTAATCTGGTTAAAAGGTTTTGGAATGATGTTACCTACTGGAGTTTAGATATAACGGAGAATAGCTGTCACTCCTAGTGCTACAATGAATTTATTTGCAGATACAAGTATATAGAATTTAATGAAATTTTTTGCTATTTTATTATTTTCTTACTAAGTACTTACGTATGATTAAAATATTCATAATAGTCAGAGAAGACACTACTGCGGTTATACCATATGGCTCAATTATGTAGCTATATTATATAGCTCAATCTAATTGCCAATTTGTACAGGAAACAATAATGTATTTGAATCGAGCAACAACAAGAACAAAAATGTATTAATAGTAAACTGGAAATTATTAAGTCTTCTTTTTGGCAGAGACATGACGGAGTGCGTGGTTTCGAGAGAGAACAAAGCCAATCGTAAAGACAATAATTTCACCTACAATAGTGAAGACTTATTTATTTCGAAACTTATCGAACTTATATAACATTCATATAACAAAAAATATTAAAACGTTATTACTGAACCAATTTTATCCATATTTTTAAGAAACTATACGTTTATGGTATTTAAGACATTGATACAAAATATTTGTTAGAAGGAACACTTTCATTATGTACCAAAGCCCGTTTCACTAGGTAGACAGAGATCAATCCGCCATGAAGATTGAACTGTTAACACTTTCATTTTGTACCAAAGCCCGTGTCACTAAGTAGACATAGTTCTATCCGCCATGAAGATTGACCTGTTAACACTTTCATTTTCTAACTTACTGAATTGTTAACGTGGCCTATGTGGATAGAGCGTCCGGATTAAATGTGAGGCGTCGCCGGTTCGAATCCAGGCAAAGTCATTCACAACAGCTTCTAAAAATGGTACTAACAGCAGCCTGGGAAGGCGCTCAGCATTATGAGCTTAGTGTTAGGACTGGTCGGCCAGGTATATGGATAATGTTACTGGATAGGATATTATGTTACATGTTAGAGTCATGATTCCCCACTGCCAGACATCACTATGAACTGCCACACTGCAGACATAGTAGCGATATGACTGGAAAATTCTTAAAGCTACTTTAAAAACCCAAAATTACACACAGACACAATATAGAATGATGAATTTCAAGATTTGCTCTTTTGGAATGAAGTGAATAGTGTAGTGATTCATTAGTACTTTATTTCGATATATTAATACCATCGTTACGCTTGATGGCCAAAGTTCGAAACCATGCTTTGAAAGGGGTATGTCAAGGAAGAACGCTTTCAGCGTGGCTATTTTAGTCAGGGTAAGAGATCTAATATCTTGGCTGTAGTCAAAACAATCTGGAAAACAAACTGGTCACTTCAGTATCCCATATATTCTACTGGCTAACGAAACGACACTGATATTTTCATCATTTGATGGCATGGGTGTTCTGCGTCGAAACCTGTACTTTACAACTATATGCAGACTGCAATACAATGCTGATGAAATCAATGTTGTCATAGTTTTCAAAGAACAGATTACGGAAAGAAACTTCGTTCGTGTTCGGAGATACCCGGAACTCTGAGGTTTCGTGGAGAACATATGATTGGATGACTCTTCCCTCGGACCTTTCGAATACTGTTACAGTTCCCAGTGCTGGTGAGTAAAAAGCAGCTCAGCATTTTATTGCCATTTTTATGACCTGCAAAGGAAAGGATGGTATGAATAGTTTAGAATATTTAATTTACCTTGTTTGTCAGTTTTATTTTTATCTTTTTCATTATATGATATGGATAATATGGCATTTTATGTTGGGCATTGTACGAAACTCTAGTTCATTTTTAGATTACCTGTATTACTGAGTCTGGGTTTGTAATGAATATGTTTATATCAAATTGAATCGTGAACTTTATAAATCCCTTTTAAATGGTCGGGTTTATTACTCACCCGTCGTTTATTATGCATTTTATACATGTACGAGACTTCCAATTATAACAAAGGTTTTATCTTTCAAGCATTATATACCGTCTAGATGGTTATTTTCCATTAGGTAAGGAAGTTTTAGACCTGTGGTTAGGTGGTAGACTAAATAATTTTGTGACAGGAAAAAATTATTCATTTCGATGTTTAACATCTTGCAGAATAAAAAATACTATGCCGTGTCTATTAATACATTTGGGCTAGAATTTAATTTTTCAAATTCATTAATTTCAAGTGATTCTGTTCTGGAAATGCACAGGCCTTTAAAAACAAAAATTCTTGGAATTAGAAACTTGAATTTATTTAGAAGTTAATGACCTAATTCTTGGATTGTATTATTTTGATCCAACAAAATACTTGGCATACAACATTATACAGGCGACCAGGGACATATCAATACCTTTATCCTTGGATATAATTAGGATTGTTACAAAAGTTTGTGAATAACTTGAATTATTAGGAAATGTATCTGTAATTCTAGGATAATTTGCGATTTAATACACAATGTCATAACTTCCTTATTGTACATTTTCATTTTGTATTCTAGGGAGATACATTATTTGATTAATTTTACCAAGCCTGTAGCTCCTCATTCTTTCCTATTAGATATTTTAAGACTACAATTGTTGTATAATTGATTGAGTACATACAATAGGGGTCGCTCACCAGTTATTATGTACTTTTCAGATAGTGATGTATGTGAGTTAAAGTGGTTTACATTTGTAACATGCACAATGGAGATAATGTTGGCATATCTCAATGCTACTTTGCTGTAATGTGGCTGATATTTCTTTGGATACTGCACTTGTGGAAATTTTACAGGATCAAAAAATTAGCCAGAATTAATTAAAAGTACACTAACTTTAGCAGTTATTAAACTAGGGAAACGAATTTTGCTGAAGTCGGCAATAGCAGCTTCTGAAAATGCAATGAATGAATTACAAAATATCTGAAAAGTAAAGAAATCTGTTGGATTATTTATCTACAATTTACCTCTGAAGTCTAGGAAGTGAAAATGACCATGCGGAGCTAGCAGTTTTTTATGCGAACACATTTTAAGTTAGCCCAAGCTGTATACTCTATAACCTAAAGTACACCCATCATTCATACATCAAAATAAAGCGAATTGCACGTTCTTCTAACAACACCTAAGATATACAAAGTCTTTATTATATAGCCAGTATAACCAGTGAAGAAATCCTGAAAAATTATTTTTCTTTAACATTCTAGCCCATGCAAAGAACTAAACTGTAGAGCGCCACCATAAAGATGTCACAACACAAGGCGAATTTTTGTTGATATATTGTGGGGATTGGATGCGTAAAGACGTTTGCGAGAGGTTTGTTGAGCAAGCTCCCAATTCCCAAATCCACCAATCCCCAAATCCCCCAATCCCCATAATCGCCTGCATTTTAGTTATTTCCAGAGATAAATAAAAGAGTTAAAAGAGTCAAAAGTAACCTTCCAGTTCTTCGTTCAAACTTTATTGTTTGCTCGATATATCACAGTTTGGAAGTAGGTGAGTTTAAACCGGCGGTGTCTGTAGAAAGTAACATGTATGTTTCAGTCAGAACTAGTTCTAGATCCTATGTGGCTTTGGTTTATTCATAGCCGCATGAATGTGTCGTGTCGTATCGATTACCAGGCCCACAAGGTCATATGTTTAATATTTCACGCCGTTCACTTGCACTAAATCTCACATCAAAGTCTTATCTAGATCACTTATCTTATTTGCTACTTGTCCCCTCTCCTGCTCCAAATGTGTATCTAGTTTATTTAGATGATACCTTTGGTAGTAAATCTGGCTGATAAATTTCCAGGTAATTTACAGTCTGATTAATATCAGATATCCACTGTTATACATGAAGATCTAACAGCGACTAATTATTTGTCATGTTTTGGTAACCTATGTTATTACCATAATCGCTCATTTAATCATGCAGTCATGTGACGTCTTATAGCTTCGCGTTTCGAGACTCCGCAGTGTGGCTGAATAACCGGGTACTCTGGCCTCCTATATGTTTCGCACACGAAACACCATGGGAGACCAGGGTACCCGGTTCTTTAGATGAAGAGGGTGAATATGTACCGAACGATTTGATACTGATTTTTGAAAGCTATATTTCCTTTGGCTATTTCAAATGTCACCAAAACACGATCCTTAAGCGACCGTCGTCAGATCTTCACGTAGGACCGCGGAGAACTAACTTTAATTCCAGATGGGCGGAGTTTAAGCTATAGGGAACAATGTATTCGGAAATAAACAACAAATCTAGCTGTGATGTGTGCATTATGGAATAACATCACAATTAATACTTCCAGTTCAGTACCCACGAATGTAGTTCTAGTCATTTTTTAGAACATTTTTCCTCTCTCATTTTGGTGGTGATAGAACAGTTTTATTGATGCATTTTTGGTAGGGATTTAAAGGTAATTGTTTATGCTTGAGAATACGAGCTGAGAGAGTGGTTGTCAGTGTGTAATTTGGCGACAGTGCACATAAGGCTTTGGTGATGATCCGGAAATGAAATACGTGTTCTGTGTACATGCTGTTCTGTTTACAGTGCACCGCTCAAAAAAAATGCCGGTGAACCCCTGACAAGAACTTCACCGTGAAGTAATCTTTGGATGTATTTTAGATTAACATATGATTTGTATTGATTGTCACACAGTTGATAGGTCAGTACTGAGAAATATATGTAGAGAACATATAGTAAAATTACTTGAGGTCTATGTCCTGTCATGTAAGATTTATACTTTCTGTTAGGCTTACAAAAGTTAAGCTTCTTGGCAACATGTGAGATGATATTAACACCCTCGCTAGTCCCAGCAGAGTTATCTCACTTAAATGCACCTGTTTTTGACCTTGCCAAATCGACAATCTAACATGTTCTCTATGACAGTGTGAGACGTACATGCTGAGGTAGTATAGTAAGTACATGTATATTTATTTCACCAAAAATTAGCATTGAGGTCTATGACAAAACAATTGGTACCGTGATACCACGTGATTCAACGGTACACGAGTTACTCATTCGCATAATAATGTAAACTATTTATACATGTTATTGTTTAATTTTGTGCTGGAGTTCAGATAAGCATTGGATTTTCAGGCAAGATTTATGTATTCTGAACTCAATATTTTTTTAGAAAAATAAAACCTACTACTACTACTGCTACTACTACTACTACTAATAATAATAATAATAAGAAGAAGAAGAAGAAGAATATTTGTATTATTATTATTAATATTATTATTATTATTGTTATTATTATTATTAACCACAACAAGAATATTTTCTTCAGTTTGTTAGGCGGTGTAAAATTATTTCGCAAAGAATTCCCGCCCAACTTTCCCAGTCGGGTTAATTAATTGTTCAGTCCATTATTCTGCTTTTTAACATGTAAGGATACAGCATATCTAATGGGCTGACCAATCTAAATGTGTTGTGTGGGTGCCATAGACCTTCTTTCGGACTAGAATATTGGTTTTCTGTTGCCATAAGATAATATAGTGTTTAGCTAATGCAATGGAAATAACCAATTATTTTTATTGATCTCGAAAATGAATATTTGTTCAGGCTTTGTGGCCCTTACCCCAGTTGTATAGCTATAAGGTGTCCTTGTACATTAGGATTACCATCAAGATGCATATCACTAGTTAGATGTTACTCTGGGACGGCAAGAACGCTGAGTCTGCATAGCACATTGCCTTCTTCAATGTTGAGTCTGCATGGTACATTGACTACCTGAATGTTGAGTCTGCATAGCACATTGACTACTTGGATGTTGAGTCTTCATGGCACATTAACGACTATAATGTTAAGTCTGCATGGCACATTGCCGACTATACTGGTGAGTTTGCATAACACATTGACGACTAGAGTGTCGAGTCTGCATGGCACATTGACGACTGGAGTGTCGAGCCTGCACGACACATTGACGACTAGATTGTCGAGTCTGCATGGCACATTGACGACTAGAGTACCGGGCTACACTGTCAAATTCTTATGTATAGATACAATATCATGCCACAATTCCTGCAATACATAAAATGTTCGCCCTTGTGATGTCTCATGATACAAAGTTAAACACCGGTAAACCAGTAATGCTTTATAGCGGGTTTAGAATGGCATTAAGAGCTGTTGTGTTTGCTGCCTTCCAAGAATACAGTAAATTGATATTTTTTTTTACCGCGATCCGACTACGATTTAAAAAGAAAAAAGATCCAAGTTCAGTTACGTTTACTTGAAGAGTTAAATTTATTAAAGAAAAGGCTTTCAAAAATACCTTTACAGCGTTTGTTAGCTGTATCGTACGATAGGGGTTGCAAAATTAGGTCAAAACTTTACGACCCAATGAAGAATTAAGAACCCAATTTTCACCTTTGCCAAGTGAATAAGTACTTCAGATTATCCGGATGTAAAAACGCCAATACGTTGCATCATTGCTGGGTAAACCTCACATGAACTGCCGGCGGGGGTTTCCGAAAATCCACGAATAAGTTCAAAGCTGTTTGCAAAATGCGATATGTTGATGGGGCGATGATTAGCATTAAGTTAGTAAGCGTTTTAGCATTTACTGTCAATTCTTCTTTATGATGGACTGTAGTTGCTGTATGTTCAGGTACCACTACACAGACACGGTTCATTCATTAGCGAGACCATGCCGTGCATTTTAATTGGCGTACTCGGTTATGTCTCTGACGCTACGTTCAAAATCAGTCTCATAAAAAAGTTCTCGTGTTTGCTGAGCACAATTTTTATTTAATTGTATCTAGTCTGTGAGTGTTCTCGATGTGTCTGTTCCTAAATTGAAAAGATTGTTAATCCAAGATGTTAAAATTTACAGGAAGAATCAAAGCGTTTCCTGTATGTGTTCATCATTTATTAATTATCTTCCTAATCACAATTAATGGAGAGAAGGCGTATCCACGAACTATTTCCCAGCCGATTGAAAGTGTTTGGACAATCCATGTTTCTGGAGACATGAAAACAGCAATGTTTTGGACTGCCCTTGTACAATATAGTTCACGCGCAAATGTTTACATGCGGTGCAATAATACACATATGTTAATGAGGATTGTGGCGTGATCATGTTATCCGAAGTACACCGAGTTTATACGTGAGCCAAAACAATAACAACATAAAGCGTTTTATAGTAATGAAGTATTATCACATTTAATATGTAGATGGTATATGAAATTAACAATAAATAGTTCATACTTATATTTTTTTTAAAATGTTTCATTTT
Source organism: Unio pictorum (assembly GCA_030141615.1). NCBI lineage: Eukaryota > Metazoa > Mollusca > Bivalvia > Unionida > Unionidae > Unio > Unio pictorum. Next base: position 3,568,326 of record JARLTB010000076.1, read on the forward strand.
CATCTCTTCCAATTTAACAATTATTCTGTAAACAATGAAAAGATACTGGCACCATACATATGTTGTCATTATAAGCTATTACAATAACGAAAAGTTACATGTAGCATGACTGTCCGTGCTCTAAAGCATGGGTAATTAGAGATCCGTGTCAATATCGTTTATAACTCTCCATCTCTTAGAATGTGTTAAAACTGTTTGTGACATACTTGTGCTGTAATTAATGTTGATTGTAAAGATATCACCCTCTATAAAAGACCCTCAAAATACAGACCCTAGCTGATAACCATGTGATGAAGTTTCAAGTTAACGATTTCTTGTGAAATTTATATTTTCTGTTGCTATTAGCATTTTAAGGATCTGCTACTTTAAATTTGTTTATTAACGTGTGGACAGTTAAATGATTTCTTCTGGCTGATAAGTGCATTATTTGTCATCAAAGATTGCATGCACATGTTTGATTTAACTGGGTCACAATGGAGTTGTTTAACAAAATTAGAAGAAATGATGCTTGACATAACACATTTCTGGCTGTTACTAAGTTTTCTGTAGTTGTTGAGATAGTTGGGATTTTTGTGATTTGTATAGCCTGAGTGTCTGGAACATTGCTTTCAATTAGTTTCTGACATAAATATTTTCTCACGCTAAAATGTGTAATGTGTTTAGAAACCAAATCGGTCACACTTGCTTTCATAGCCATTTTGCTCATTAGCAAGCTAAGCGTTCGGGCATCAACTGGTGCACGTAAAAACCAATGCTCATTTGACCCAGGTGCATGAGTAGTAATATGAGGCACTATATCGTCAAGGGAAAATCCAGTCAAAAAGGGCTTGGGCTACTATGGCGTCAAGATTTATAGCGTCAAGGGAAAATCCAGTCAAAAAGGGCTTGGGGCACTATAGCGTCAAACATACTGCGGCACTATAGCGTCAAGGGGAATTTAACATGGGAACTATTGGGGACTATCTAGCGACAAGGGAAATTGAATACGGGAAATATTATTTGTATTTGGGACTGTCTAGCGACAAGAGAAATAGAGGCAAAGAAAGTTAATATCTTTCCGAGGCATATGAGTGGCCCTGAAATGGGCCGTTATGTGTAATGTTAACATTATATTGTTAACACAGATGACATCTCACAGATCTTCTCTTCCTTAAACTTCTTCTCACTGTGGTCCCATAGAGGAGAACTCTCTTTAAACAACCTTGCCTCAAAACATATATCCTTCTCTTCCAAAGGGCTGTATCAGTCATATGAGTGATAGTCCACGATGATCTAACATACATGGGTAAGTCAGTACGAAATAGCATGGTAGAAACACGGGTAGAAGATTCTACGTTGGTCCACATCTTGTGATTAGAACAGGTGAAGCTAATGTCGTGTACTGCGGTTATTTATAGGGGAAGAGCGGATCGAAACGGATTGGGTTTATTCACCAATCCAAACACGCGATACAAAAGTCAGTCACAGTCGTCCAATCGGAAGAGAGCAGTCTGTGACGTCACCTTCCCTATATAGAGGTACTAGCGTCTGTGCGCAGTCAATCGATCCGACAGAGTTGTCAACCATGTCGGACACTAAGAAGACGATGAATTGGGGTGAGCCAGTAGTGGAGACAGCAAGTAATGGTACAGCAGTGACTACCAAAGTCATGACAAATCTACATCCAGAAGAAGTTGATTTTAACTGGGATACTGTGGATTTTCTAACTTCACAAGAATTTGTTCCGGAACCTTCGTTACCTTCTGCTTCTTCTTATTTAAACGTCGATGATTTTAAGCAGAGACAAAAAAAAAGAATTGGAGCGATTTTTGCAACAACAGAAAGTAGAAGAACAAGCTTTTCTTATTCAACAGCGGGAAGAAGAAGAAGCAAGAAGGAAACACCAGGAAGAAACAGTAGCAGCAACAGAGAAGAAAGAAGACCAAGGACAGAAAGAGAATAGTTTAAATCAAACGGTCACGACGGTACTTTTAGATATTTTAGCAGAGTTAAGGAGTCTGAAACAAATGTATCAGACTTCTTTATCACTACCGAAAAGAAAAAGACCTTCTCGAGCTAAACAACACAATCTATCTGTGACAACGTCTAAAATACCACCTTTAGTGATTTCTACCAAATCATTGCCAGGAACCACCAGTCCAGAAGTAGGCCTTGGCCGTGGCAAAGGCTTAAGACAGCTAAAGATGGTTACGTCACGATTCTGAGTTTGTTTTGTTTTAAACAAACAAAACACCAACGGTCCATTCCAGGGCCACTCAAATCTTTCGAAAAGAAATACTATTTCAATTGCCTAATTCAATGAAAACTCAAAAGTCTTTTTTTTAAACCTATGATGTACGTGTGAGTGAATGAGTGTGTGAGTGTTGATTCTTATTCTATAAAATCAAAACCAAGGGACACTTACTTTTTTTCGTCTGGAGTATTCTGGTACAAATGTTACAATTCAATATCACAACATAACATAACATAATACCACTTTTAAAAGTTCATAGGCTTCTTCTGTTCACTCTTTCTGTTTTTTTTTAATTTCTTTACTGTCACAGGTTTTTCTTTTTCTTCTTCCTCCTCACTTTCGTTTCGTCTTCTTTTCTTGTCTTTGTGAACGTGTCGGGGTTCTTCCTTGGGGGAGGGTACCTCTTCCTCCTCCTCCTCCTGTTCAGAATTACTCTTCCCCTCCTCCTCCTGCTCCTGTTGTTTCTTAGCGCAGTTTGGAGACAATGTCCATTCTCTTTACATTGATAACAGGTATCTTGACTTTTGTCTCTTCTGGTACCTTTTTTGTTTTTTTCACGATCTGGACATTCTGTAGCCCAATGTCCTTTCTTCTTACAGATATAGAAAGTATCTTGACTTTTATCTCGAAAGGATGGAGAGTAGTCCGTAGGCTTGTCTGAAGAAAACATTTGTATGACACTACGCAAAGCTCTGATCTGAAGTTCAATTTGTGTAGGTCCTTCCATCGTTCTTTTCAATGTGAGAGTGAAATGAATACTGAAAAGTTAGACACTGACCCTTTATATATATGCACGAATCGGACATGAATATATAGGGGTTATGGTCTTTAAAATGTAGTCATTTGACTTTTTGCAGACAAGATGAAAAGACCGCATCATTTTGTGAAGAAAGGAGAAGACAATAAGAGACAGACACGTGATGTATCGCCTAGCACAGTAGCTAAAGTCTTGGCTCAAATTCATGCCAGTTTGTTAAAGATTTTACAAGCTTGTTAGTTTTCACTCTTTCTGTATTGCTGCTTATTCGAGCCTAAGCACGTTGGTACCAAACTCACGCCTCGGATTCCTTTGACTTTCAAGAAGAAATGTTAAAGGATTGTCGATCTGACGTGGACATTTTACGACGCTGCTGTGGAAAATTTCGAGAATTGTTCATGGAGCACGAAGGGATCGATCCTTTGAAAGAAGCTTGTACCAGGCGGACGAGGAGAAGGGAGAAGAAATCAAATACTTGGACGTGTGTTCGCTGTATCCTTACGTGTGCAAATATTGTCACTTTCCCGTAGGGCACCCAGAATTGATGACAGAACACATTGACTTTGACCACATACGCCAGTACGAAGGATTGATCAAGTGCAAAGTCTTACCTCGCACAGACTTGTACCATCCAGTTTTACCTCACCATTGTCAAAGAAAACTGATGTTTCCTTTGTGTCGAACTTGTGCCGAAACGTGCAACCAAGACCAACCATGAACTAAAAGTTGATGAAAAAACCTAACAAAACGCGGAATCATATCGGAAGAGGGCAAAAAACCGGAGAGTAAGCGAGCCAGCGTTTCTTCAGTTATTGAGAGGTAAGCTGCAATGCTAACAGCTTGAAATAATGAATTTGGGTTGTTATATAAAACTGTGCCACTGGTTATTGACAGAAATAAATATCGAGTTAACGAAATATCAAATTTGTGCATGGCAAAGGAGGTTCTGGACCACCTGGGAAGTGCTTGCAAAATTGGCGAAGCGTCAATTACTTTTCGAAGCTCAGGGTTTCTGATAATAATAGCTTTGTTTGCGCCAAAAATAAAGGTAACATATTCTGCCATGGTTGTTGTATTTATTGATTTAAATTTGTTTAAAACTTAATTTATTTATTTAGTGAAAGGGAGGTCTTGTTTTTGTTTGGTTGTGCTGTTGTTTGGATTTTAATATATATCCGTCGCTCGCCTTGTATTATCCGATTTTATCGTGCTGAATTTGAAAAGACAAAAAGAATAAATAGATAAATTGTATGTCCCAAGTAAGTTTTATTCTTTTAATAGAATAAAAGAGGTATAAAGGCGGAATTAATACGTGTAATAAAAATCAACGATCATACATGTTGTTATTCTATCTATATATATGTTGGTATTAACTATTTTGTAAGAAGAAGAAGACGAATTTATTATTGTATTATCATTATTATTTGATTTCCCTTTCCTTATTATCGTCTTGACCTAACAATGCTAGGACATGGGCTCATATATGTGTATTTATGGTAAAATCGAGTAGGGTGGTACGGAAGGGTATGTTCGAGGAGAACATTCTGAAATACTTCCGTCAGGACGTAGTGGAAACGCAATATCATGGTGCGTCCAAATAACGTGTGCACAGAAAGGCTTGCTGAAAATTGAACGAAGTTTGAATGCAGAGACAAGATCAATACTGAAAGAGGTTGGTATGGTTAGTTCGAAGTTAGTGTTTACATTGGTGAGCTCAAAACCTGTCCATGCAACATGTAATCGAGGTCGAAGATAACAAGTGACATGAAGGTTATCAATCATCAATGGTCCAGTAATGTTCCAATATGAAGGACACAGACCAAGCTGAAGTATGTCAACAATTACGCATTGAACTCCTGTAGTAATTTAAATACGAAGCTTAGTTCGCGCATTGGACTGAGTAACCCATTTATAGACTTGGACAAGGGCAATTGCAAACGTCATAATTGAAACTGAAGATCAAATGATCCCAAGTGAGTACATCAGATACAGTGGTAAACCAATCAGGAGCAATGGTTGTCGGTGCTATGGTATACTGGAAATGGACTGTAGATTCGGCTTTTGTCGCATGAACAAGTAAGAGTACCGTCGACAATGTTCTGAATCGCCATATGAGCCAAACAATTGTCAATGTATTCAAAATAGATACAGATAAACTAATTATAGTCATAATAGATTTTGAATTAAACCAGGAATCATCATCAACTGAAATTTCACCACTCAACATTGTTTCTGCCAAGGAAGAAAAGATTCTTTGATCGCTTTTAGCACGTGCCGCTACTTTCTTAAGACTTAAATCAATCTCCTTATCTGTAGCAAGGAATTGCGACATTTGGTGTTCATATAGTTTAAATTCAGGTATAGAGATAGTCAAAGGATTGTCAAAGGATGTGTTACCTAAAATGGCTGCTAAATGTGTGGAGTTGAAAAATTGTTGTAAAAGTGCTAGATTAATTGGGTGAAGTTGAGTAACTTCAGTCTAATTGTCAGAACAAGTAGTGATATGTCCGTCATATGTCATAGATGTAGTAACGAATGCGCAGTGACAAGGAATATTCATGATACAAACACGACAGCCTTTAACAATGCGACGTTGATTTTGACAGTCAAGTATTACTTCGTCCATAAGGTAAACTAATATTTTATTTGAGGAGATGTCTAGAATATGTGGCACGACTCGGTTTGTCATGAAACGGAAGTTACAAGTCTGATGAATATTATTCTTATCATCTTGGAATAGACTATTGATACACTCAGGTTGAGACAAGGGTTTGAGTGTAGGGCGGATATTACAATGTAAAATGTCCTTACCGGTGCATTGATTTAGGGTCGATAACGCTAGTGTTGTGTAAAATTGGTGGTCATCAGATACAAGCATTAGGTCTGGTAAATCAAGTAATTGCGTAACATGTATAGATGAAGTGTTAATTGGGACCTGAAATGAATGAATTCGATACATTTAAAATGGTCGTCGTCGGGATGAGATTGGAATTTGCAGAACAATATATAGGTTGCGTTCTTTACGCGTTGCTATGAATGACCCAAATTGATAATAATAACGTGGATCTTTCGGTGTTACTGAATAGCCTGGATAAATAGTAGATATCATGGTTTCGATTTGATTGATTGAGTCCGCTAAAACATGAGGTGGAATCAGTATCGAAGGCAACTTTCCTGCTGCCAATTACGTAGTTGCTATTTGTAATTCCTCTAATTCGTGCCTAATATGCTGGGATTCTAACATTTGCGAGGCAAATAGTTATTCGGCTTTCTGATATTGTAGGCGTATGTTTTTTTTTTCATTTTAAATCATTGTATTTTCTAGCAGAAGCGTTTTCGATTTTTGACCAATAGCTGTTAATATATTGTTAAAGCGAGTGTCAACGTGTGAAATATCGGAGGAAAAATCATCTCCATGTCGGGCAAGAGCAATGAGCATTTTATTATTCTGTCTTGTCAGCATATGTATGTGACTTGCTAATGTGGCAACGTCTTCTGTTGTGGCTAAACCGAATAGGTTCTTACCTATTTCACCAACGAAGGGCAAAATTGCTCTTTTTGACAAATTTGAAGACTGAAAGACACCTTCTGGTATCAGCTCATTAATTAATGAGATTGTTTCATTAAACTGTGCATTCATTGTAAGACGTATTGCATTTAGTTGTTGAAGTAGTGAATTTCTGTAGCTACATTTTACACCTTTAAGACACTACTTTATAGGATCGACAGAAATGTTCTCTGGAAGTTGTATTTGAAACGTGTGTATCCATTTATCGGCCGAACAATATACTGGTGAGAGAGACTGGAAGATAACTCCATAGTTTAATCTTTGCTCATCTACAGCAGACCCTGGATTCAGAGTCAAAAGAAGCAGTCCTATGACCAAAATCCACATTCCACTCATACCTTGAAGAGAAAGAAAAGAGTCTGAGAGTTTTGCCGGCGAAAGAAGAAGGAAGAAAATAGAAGACACGAGGAAGTGATGGAATGGCGGAAAGGAATAGCATTAACTCACTCAGTTACGAAGAAATTTCCTTCTAAATTTCGTATTGAATTTAATGACGAAATATTCGACTTCGTCGTTTGCGACGTGTGTTTGATTGTGTGCATTTGCTGTGAAATGCTTGTTTTAATGCTTGAGAAACATTCTCAGTTGGTTGCCATGATGGCGTGGATCCATCGGTCCACTTAACCAAATAATGCTTCTTCCCAGAAATCCATTTGGATTTCAAACGTTTATCAACTGAGTACCATTCGGTACCATTGTTGGTTGGTGCGAGCTCATTGCTTGCTCGATCATGTGATGTTTGAGTCGACTGTGGGAGTGTACTGACTGTGTCCGGTGTCGGAGGTCTATAATCCCTAGGATCCTTATAGTGCTTAAGCCTATTTGCTTGTACAAGTGATTTCATTTCTTTATTGTCTGAACAACGGCGTAATTTGTAGGTGCTATTCGGACCTACTTGAGTCATGTAATATGGACCTTCCCATCGGTGGTAAAGCTTTTTTGATAACCCTACAGGAATATGTGAGATTTATAAATGTACATAATCTCCAACGCGAAAGGACGGTTCCTTTGCTTTCTGGTCAAACCTCTGTTTGCTTGTGTTTTGCGCTTCACATGTATTTGCTTTAGCTAGTTCTTGAACTAGTTTGAATCTTTGAATCAACTGATCTATGTACTGTTGTGTTTGTGTTTGTACAGTTTCTTTAGGCGTAAGAGACACATCTAAGGGTAAAGTCATTTCTTTCTCAAAGACTATGTAATAAGGTGAGTATCCAGTAGAATTAACTGCTGGACTCATTCGGAATGCCATCATTACGCTGGGAAATTTTGACGGCCGATCATCTTGGTGTTTACTGCAGTACGCTCTAAGCGCTTGGCTGATGGTACTATTGGTCCTTTCACATAAAGCGTTAGTTTGAGGGTGATATGAACTGGTATGGTGACGTGTTACTTGAAATAATTCACAAAGTGCGAGTACAATTTGAGACATAAAGTTTCGTCCACGATCACTGACAAGTGTTCGCGGTGCACCATGATGTACAAAACACGGGCTGTTTGAGAGCGTAATGGAAAGGCTTTACACCAATGTGACTAACTATCTGTCACCAATAAGATGTACTGAAAACCTTCCTTACTTATTGGCATGCACAAAATGTCCATGTGCCACCTAGAGAATACCTCTTCTGGGGGCAATGGGTGCAATGGGGATTTTCGCACATTTGTGTCTCGTTTAATGAGCTGACATTTAGAGCATGATGTAATGTAATTATACACATTTTGATACATTTTAGGCCAATAGTATTTCTGTTTGATAGCTTGATATGTTCTTTGGACACCTAAATGACAACCTCCTGCTTTTGAATCGTGATAAGATAGAAGGACATCGAGTCTCAAATGTATTGGTAGAGCAACTTGTTTTATGAGTTGATCTGGAGAAGTTTTGTGTTTTGTTCGAGGCTGGAAAAAAGTATGTAAGACACCATTGATTAATTCATACAAGCTTGCTTCATATGGAATAGCTGTTGCGCGACGAGTGTTTTCTGGTAATATTCCTTGTTCTAAGTAAACATATATGTCCTTAAAAGTATGGCATTCGCGCTGATATTGGGCGAGATCTGGTAGTTCTGAAGAAATACTGCTAGGTATGTTATCATTAGTGTGGACTGGAAATAGGTTAGGAGTATCTTCCTTATCGTAAAAGAATGTAATTTCTGTCATTTCTTCTTGAATGGAGTGTACTGGTGGTTCTAACTGAGCCTGAGTATTAGTGTATGCTGGAGATTTCTCTAATTGGCTGACAGAGTTATCTGTGTGTTCGTAGTTTCGACGTGAGAGTGAATCGGCATTTGTGTTTTTATGTCCTGGAGTGTATACGATATCAAAATCGTATTCTTGCAAGCGAAGTGAGCAACGAATTAATCTGTTTGATGTGTGCTTAACTGTCTTAAACCATACTAGTGCATTGTGATCTGTAATGACAGTGAATTTCTGATGTGATAGGTAAACGTGACATGTTCTGATACCTTCTAAAACAGATAAACATTCCTGTACAGTCAGTGACCATCGTTTTTCAGCGTCTGTTAAAACTCGTCCACCATAAGCAATAACAGGTTCTTTGTCATCTGTCCCTATTTGAGACAAGATATACCCTAGAGCTGTACCACTGGCATCACATGTGAGTCTAAAGGGTTTATTAAAATCAGGATAAGCCAAGATAGGAGCTGTGGTCAAAGCTGTCTTTAGAGTTTCAAATGCTTTTTGACACTTGTCTGTCCAAAGGAATGAACTGTCGTTTGTCAATAATTTATTTAATGGTGCTGCTATTGTAGAATATCCATGAACAAATTTTCTGTAATAGTTGCACAAGCCTAAAAAACTCCTAACATCTTTCTGTGTTTTTGGAACATGAAACTGTGTAACTGTGTTTATTTTGGATTCATCTATTTTGATTCCTTTTGTTGAGAATTTATGACCAAGATAAATAACTTCAGATACTGCAAATACACATTTTGATGGTTTGAGTGTCAAGTTTGCATGACGTAATCGATCGAAAATAAGTTAATGATGTGCTAGGTGTTCTTCAAATGAATGGGAGAAAATAATGATGTCATCTATGTATGCAAGACATGTTGACCATGGTATACCTATAAGTACATAACCTAAAAGAACACAATATGTGGCGGGTGCATTCTGCGTCCGTACGGCATTCCATTCCATTGGTAAAGATCACGTGATGTTATGAAAGAGCGCTTATGTTTTGTCAGTGGATCCATTTTAATTTACCAAAATGCTGAATTTAAATCTAATGTACTGAAAAGACATGGTTGAGTTTATCCAACTGCATCGATGACACCTTCTAATCTTAGAAGAGGGAATTTCATTGGTTGTGTCGCCTGATTAAGTTTGCTATAGTCAATAGCAAAAACGATATTCACCATTTTTGTTTTTGACTAAAACAACTGGAGATGCATAACTCGAGGAACTGGGTTCGATTAGTTGGTGTTCTAATAATTCATCTACCTGTCTATCAATTTCTTTATTGATGTGCGGTGACGCATGATAAGGTTGACAACGAATTGACATGGAATCGCCTGTCTCTATTCGATGGATAAATACTACTTAAGTACTTCCTAATTCGTCTACGTTCAAGGCAAAAACATCCCTGTGTTTATTCAAAAACGAGAGAAGTGTATGTCTGTAATTGTCTGTAAAATCTTAAGTGTGTAAATCAAAATTAATTGGTTCTTCTGGTTTGCTAGTTTGTGTGTTCATGATGTCAGGTGTGTCAGGTGTGATATTCTTGTCAAAAGTGTCCTCATTAATGGTAAATATGGTTTGTGGGTGAAGTATGTCTACACAAGCTAATACGGTATTTGCACGTATATGCATTAGTTTTGGAGTAGGGTTCAGTATTTGTACAAAGTTCTTTTTGGAAACGGTTACAATTGTTCTAGCTGGCAGGACTGTAGAGTTTGACATGTTATGAGATGTTTCTAGTAAAACAGGTGTTCCTTTTTTAATTTTGCTGATACTGACAGAAATAGTTGAGTTCGGTGGAATTTTCGTACTTTTCTTGGCGCGTGCCAAACCAGACTGACTGCGAATCAGATTAATGGTTACCGTATCGTCTAGCAAGGAGAGCGTTTGTGTATCTAGATTCACTACAGCTTTGTATTTAGTCAAAACATCTATGCCCAAAATGACTGAATGATGTAAGGCAGGTATAACATAGAATGTATGAGAGAAACGTACACCTCCTATTTTTAAATTGAGTTAAATTTGGTCAAGGACATCGTGAGATTCACCTCCTGCTGCGACAATATTAGAAATATCTGATGGTTGAAATTGACGTGGATTGAATCCTGCGCGATAAAGAAACTTTAGGTTGATGGCCGAAATTGTCGCGCCTGTATCTACTAATGCATTTGTGATTTTGTCTTTAACAAAAAGAGGAACAAGGTTTTTGTGGATAGGTGTGATTAAAGTGATTTGTGGCCATGGACGTAGTAATTCTGGGCCAAATCTGTTACGTAGATTGTAGTTATGTGGGGTGACACCTTTATTCATGTTCTTGTCTCCACCAACTTTTATGAGAACTTTTATGTGAAGGTTTACGGCTTGTTCTCATAAACACATACTGGGAACTCCGGACGATAGAAAGAAGAGAAGAACGAGTTCCTAGATAAAGGATGTCACATGATGATGGAAATGTCTTGGGGAATTTAGGTACGGAACCGGATCTGTAATGAATAGACGATCATATTGCTATCTTGTCGGTATACAGAACTTTAATTAAATAATTAACACACATATATTACTACATTCTAGAAACACATCTATAAATTTTATAATCAAAATTCATGAAATACATATAAAATTACACTTTCGTTCTAAGCTTTCCAACTTCATTCATTCGTATAATGTCTGCATTTTAAAATATTATACAAATAGTTCATTTTCAATCTCAATCAATTTCAAGATAACCAAAAGTATAAAATGTAATAGCTGTAATTAATGCAACAATTAATTTAAATAAATGCATTTTACTCATTTTAAAATACAATATCGATGTAAAATATGTTGTTAGATATTATTCTTTCTTGCTTAAAGAATACTTTATTTCAACATTATCTAAACAAGAAGTTGGTAGCAAATTCGACTTTTACAATACAAATTACATAAATATAATTAAATATGAATTCTTTAAAACATTTAAACATTCCATTAGAATATATTATAAATAAAAGATTTAAGTTAACAATGTTGCTAACATATCAATTTTACCATTAAAATCTCAAACATTAAAAGTACTTATTTCTGAAAGAAGTTTACGATATATACAGTTCTTACCTGTAATGAATAGACGAACATATTGCTATCTTCTCGTTATACATGTTTTAATCTTGGACTTTCACCTATGTCAGTAAAATGAACAAACGAAATCGATTTTATGTTAAAATAATGACTTTAATATTACTACATAGTGGATTAATGCCCTATATTATATAACTAAAATCGAAATACAAGAATGTATATTTGGAAAAATGACATCGCACACGTTCGGTACCGTAAGATTAAAATAATATTTTTGTTACAGCGTCACAAAATATACTATTTACAGTCCAAGAAACTCATTAAACATAGGCTTAATGTACATCAAATTTGACCAGTAATATTAGTTCCCGGCTGATATTAAGCCTCGAAATGCTGTTTCACTGAGTAATACGCTTATAACCCTTGAATTAGCGTTTCACTTAGTAAGGCTCCCTCGAATTTGTGTTTCATTTAGTAAGGTCTCAATAACTATCAAATTAGTGGTTCACTTAGTAAGGCCCCTATAACCCTCAAAGTAGTATTTCACTTAGTAAGGCCCTTATAACCCTCAAAGTAGTGTTTCACTTTGTTACGCCCTTATCACCCTTGAAATAGTGTTTCACTTTGCAAGGCCTCTATAACCCTCCAATTAGTGTTTTAGTTAGCTAGGCCCCTGTAATCCTCAAATTAGTGTGTCACTTTGTAAGGACATAATTGTTACAAAATCCATTATACCACATTGGCCCGTGAACGTCTATTAGAATGCTATATATCGCCATGTTGCTCTTAAGACGAGATAATTTAACAACTGTCGCAAAAAGCGTTATAAATGAAACGTAAATGTATATCATTAAATCAGGTACATCCTTTCTCAGTGGAGTAGAATCTTCCAAGGATATTACCACTGATTATAGCGTGTTTTTTTGGTAAAAGAAAATATATCCAAAACTTTCAGCACTCTGATCCTAAAAACAGTAAAGTCTTCTTTAACCGAGTATAACGTTAAAAAAGTGCGAATTAAAGTTCCAGTTCCTGACAGAAGTAACTTACAAACATGACGGTGAATAAGACATTACATATGCCGCTCATAAAACCATCAATCGTAATTGTAAATCAAACAAATGGAAACACAGTCAAGATCTTCAGAAACGTCATACAGCAAAAACGAAAAGAACAGGAAAACAAACTGAAGATTTACTGTATTGCTTGCCTTCGAGTTGACGAATGTAGACAATAGTAGGCGAATAGATAGCTAAATAAATAAATAAATAGATTGACTACATTCTAGAAACACATCTAAAAACTTTATAATAAAAGTTCGTCTCACATGTATGATGAGGACGGGCTTCGGGGAATAGGTAATTCACAGAATTCCAGTCAGTTCGGGAGGATATTCCTCTTCTAAGGGAAGAAACTAAAATTTCTGAATTAGTATTGTTAGGAAAAGAAATAACTTCATACGAGCTACACTTTCTTCCAGACAAATGCATCGTCCGAGGTTAGAGCGTCAGCCACGGAAGCGAGAGGTCGTGGGTTCGATCCCCGGCCGAGTCATACCAAATGGTTTGGTCATACCAAAAGACTTACACAAATGGTACTAACAGCTGCCTCGCTTGGCCCTCAGCATTAACATGTTAGTGTCAGGATTGGTCGGCCTGGTGTCAGATAATGTGACTGGGTAGGACATATGCTACATGTCTGCGGCATGATATCCCAGTGCTAGACATCACTATAAACTGCCTTATTGCCGAAATCGTAGCGATATGAGTGAAAAATGGTTAAAGCAACCTTTCAAAATTTTAATCACACACACACACACACACACACACACACACACACACACACACACACACACACACAGAGTATCGTCCGATGGAGACTAAAATAACCTCCAGGTGCTTTGTCATGTGACCTTGTACATCTAAATACCTTTCCGGTAGATAAACGTCTGTATCTTTAAAAGTTGAAGGATCGTGTAATACAGAATCAAGATTTACAAGGATTGCTGTTCCTTTGGGAATAAGGTATTCCCAAATAGGATTTACTTCGAGACAACGTGAGGTACTGCAAAGGGAGCCAAAGGATAGACCCTCATTAAATCCAAGATGATAGTTTCTAAGTATGGGGGATGTTCTTTATCTTTCAAATTTGGTAGTCTTTCTCTACTAAACATTTGATTTATCTCCACGAAGCACTTCTTCCAAACCTCTATAAAATGGAGTTAATGAAGGAATGTCCATTTATTCTCATCGCCTTTATTTCGCTTCCAGCACCAAATAAATCTCCGATCAATATGTACAATTGCTTAATAGAACATGTGAAAGATTCGCCTACTATTGTCTATCTCATACGCCTCTGAGATATAGAGGTCGATGAAGTCGCGTGCAATGTCTTCATTTTAAGTAATTGTATGCTCTAAATACATTAAAAGAACCTTTAAATTTTTGTTTGAAACGTCTTGAACATGTTTCATTTTTAGAGGATCTCCAGTGACTTAATGCAGGAAAGGAAAACAGTTCACTGACATTTGCATTGCCCAGAATTTTCGACGCTTGATCAATTGTATTTAGAAGATGGCATTTTTTGTATGCTTGAATCTTTTTCCAAATTCAATGTGTGGGACAATATTTGCAATGCATGTATTTGTTATGTAAGAAAAGATGTTGTTATTCTAATATAGGTTGTTGTACGGCTACATCTTTGAGAGAGAGAAAGAGAGAAAGCTCTCTTAACCGCGTGCCGTCACAATGTTAAACCAGCTACATCTGCACAATTATTTTGCCTGTAATAAGAAGACAAAACATCTATTTCCTCTGTCGGTACGGAACTGACCTTTATTTAATTAAACAACACAAATATATTGACTACATTCTAGAAACACATCTAAAAACTTTATAATAAAAGTTCATGCAATACATATTATATTTTTCCTTTATCAAGCTTTCCAACTTCATTTATTCGTATAACTTCTGCATTTTAGAATATTATACAAATGGTTAATTCTCAATAAATTTCAAGATAGCCAAAAGTGTAAGATGTAATTACTGTAGTTAATGTAACAATTAATTTAAAGAAATGTATTTTACTAATTTTAAAATAGAATATTGATTTAGAATATATTGCTAGATAATATTCTTTCTTACTTAAAGAATACTTTATTTCAATATTAAATCTAACATGAAGTTGGTAGCAATTCAACCTTTACAATTAAAAGTACATAAATATAATTAAATATAAATTATTTAGAACATTTAAACATTCCGTTACAATATATTATAAATAAAAATATTAAGTGAATAATGTTGCTAACATAACAATGTTACCATTAAAATAACAAACATTAAAAGTACTTATTTCTAAAGAGTTACGACATATACAATTATTTTACCTGTAATGAGAAGACAAAACATCTATTTCTTTTGTCGGTACGGAACTGACCTGACCCTTAAATGCGTGGTCTTTTATATGCATCCTGTGTCAGGTTAACGTAAGTAGTATATGGGGATACCGTGGCGTCAAGGGAAAATCCAGTCAAAAACGGCTTGGGATACTATGGCGTCAAGATTTATAGCGTCAAGGGAAAATCCCAGTCAAAAACAGCTTGGGATACTATGGCGTCAAAACAGCTTGGGATACTATAGCGTCAAGGGGAATTGAACATAGTGGGTCTGTATAGCGTCAAGGGAAATTTAACATAGTGGGACTATATAGCGTCAAGGGAAATTTAACATAGTGGGACTATATAGCGTCAAGGGAAATATAACAAAGGAAATATAACAAGGGAAAAAAAGGGTGGCAATGAAAGCTACTATCTTTTCGAGACTTATGAGTGGCCCTGAAAAGAGCCTTTGGATACTTCTTCTTTTTTTATTTTCTGCCATTGTTCCACCACCTTTTGATTTTACCAATGATTCCCGTTTTCTTCTTCTTTTTTTCTTCGGGAATCCAGTCAGGATGTCCCATAGCTCTAAACTTTTCCTGAACTCTCATCCATCTTAGATTGAGTAGATCAAAGTCCTCTTTCGTCTTTTTGTTCTTTTTTTCCTTTCTCTCCTTAGACCAGTTTTCTTTAATCTGGATCACCTGTTCTTCCATTACTATTCTCATCATTGCTTCTGCTTTCTTTAGCCTGTCTAGACCCCACTTCACATATTCCCACTCTATCAGATGTAATGTTTCTTCTAGAAAACACCTGACTTTGATGACATGATCAAGTGCTTGCTTCAAGTCCCCTATTCTTATATATTTTCTTTTAATACGTCTTCTTAATTTCTGGTCTTCTTCCTCTATCATACCTTCTAATAAATCTCTTGCTAATTTCAGTTGGCTTACAAAGCCATGGTTACTCTGAAATTCTTCCTCAAGTCTTTCCACTTGATATTCTGCATCAAGGATCCCAAACCAGCTGTCTCGGAGTTGGATAAACAATTCAAAATTCATCTTGATGTGTTCAAAATTGAATGGCTCCAAGGACCGACGATTGCGTATATATATCTTAAGCACGGACGTGAAAGTAAACACCCCCTACATTCACTTGTCATATTAGATACTATTCACAAATCCTATTATATACTATCCCAAATCACACCCTATACTAACCACACACACGGGGAAGCAGCCAAAACAAACCCTACTATATACTATCCAAAATTACACCCTATACTAACCACACACACGGGGAAGCAGCCAAAACAAACCCTACTATATACTATCCAAAATTACACCCTATACTAACCACACACACGGGGAAGCAGCCAAAACAAACCCTACTATATACTATCCAAAATTACACCCTATACTAACCACACACGGGGAAGCAGCCAAAAACACACCCTATCATTTACTATCCAAAATCACACCCTATACTAACCACACACGGGGAAGCAGCCAAAACACACCCAATTATTTACTATCCAAAATCACACCTTATACTATCCACACACACACGGGGAAGCAGCCAAAACACACCCAATTATTTACTATCCAAAATCACACCCTATACTAACCACACACACACACACACACGGGGAAGCAGCCAAAACACACCATACTATATACTATCCAAAATCACACCCTAAAAAATCTAAATAGAGTCAGTGTTTATAATCACACTACTCCTCTCTCACACCCATTGGCAATTGACATAGTATTTCTTTTCTTGTTATTTGGGTAGCCCTGAGAAGGGCTGTTTTCTAAAACTTCAAATTGCACCTGGCTAATGCTGGCATCTCCCAGGTCTAGCCCCACACACACATCTCCTACTCCAATCATTCTCCCAATTCACTCTTGTGATTGGGAGTGCAGAGGGAGAATGAGTGGCTTCACTATCCCAATCTTCTGTTTGAGGGATAGTGAAAGTCTCTTCATTTCTGCCTCTATTCCGCAACCGTGGATGAGGCTGTGGTTGTTGCGGCTGAGGCAGTGGGGGCTGCGCCTGTAGTGGACGAACTGGTTCTGGTGAAGGTGTCCTCACTATAGGCTTGACTTCACTAGTTTGCCTCATCATGCGGTGAGGCAAAATTGACCTTTTCATTTCCTTCTCCTCTTCTTTCTTTTTCCTCTCCTCCTCTTCTTTAATTCTGGTCTCTTCTTCTTCGGCCTCCATTGCCAGTTCGTCCAGGAGACGCCTAGCATTCTCCAGATGCATTTGAAGCTCTCTTAACTTCTGAATTCTGTTCATCTTCTTTGATGCGCCAACGATGGGTAGCCAGACTTTTTTTTTTAATATGAATTAAGGTCGCATGCGCAACTATGTGCTTTCGCGACCAGTTAATGCCCGAGGGTCGGGCTATTTGATTGGTCGGGACCAAAGGTAACTTTGACTACACTAGGCTGTGTTGTCGCAGTCTCCCCGGCACCCGCGTTAAATGGCAGTCTCGCCTTAGAGTAAAATGTCGGGTCACGGCAAAGCAGGAAGGCAGAACAAATTAACCAGACTGACGAGTGCTTCTTAATATATAGTTCAAGCGCGGACATGATGGAAAACACCCCCTAGATCCGAAAATCTTACAGTATCCCTATCATTACCAAAACACGCTGACGTGATGGAAAACACCCCCTAGATCCAAAAAAACTTACATTATCCCTATCATTACCAAAAAAACAAAACACGCGGACTTAAAAGAAAACACCCCACACTTTTATACTTGACTCCTATTAACTATACATTGAACAAGTTATTTTGAAAAAATACGTTGTGCTTATAGACGCACTTCAAAACAAAAGTAAAAAGAGACAGTGATTATAGACTCACTTCTATTTTTTTTTCTAACTTCCTCACATACCATAAGCAAATTGAATGATTAATTCTTTTCGAGAATATTGGGTAGCCCTGAAAAGGGCTGTTTTTTTTGTGTTTGTGTGTACGAGGAAGGATGACAATCTTTTATCGTCTAAGATTGCGTCCTCGTTTGGCTACACGATAGGGTCTGCTTCTTCGGAAAGAGAAAGAGAACTCTTTTGTGTCCACACGACAGTCGACAAAACTTCTGTCTGGTTCCTGCTGCTGTTGTTGCTGCTGCTGTTGCTGCTGTTCTCTCTGTTCTCTCTGCTGCTTTTGAAGTCGATACTTCTCAGTCCATTCTTCTTTCTCTTTTTGAATTTCCTCTCTGAAGAGTTCTTCTATGAGGTCTTCCGTTACTTGTAGCATTCTTACATTCTCAATCTCTTCAGGCTTTGGCATCAGATTGTGTCTGATACGATGCAGAGTGACATAAGCTTCGTTTAGCTTAGCTAGTCTTGAGCACATCTTCGTAGGAGGATGAGTCAAACAATGGATGGTCAGACTGGAGACTACCCCTGCTTTATATGGTTCAAGCGCGGACGTGATGGAAAACACCCCTCTGCGGTTTAGGGTTTTTGAAACGTTTAGATAGTTTAATGTGAGGGATAGAAAGAAAAGTCAAAGAGCATTTATAGGAATACAAATGTAAAACAAATGACAGACGCATTGGTTTCAAAACACAACATTTTTATTCAAATAACAAAATAACTCACAAAACAAACATTATTTCAAAGAACAAACATTTTTTTCTTCCTTAACACTAATACATTATCTATGACATGGTTGACAACGTTGTGAATTAAATTGAGATTTCCACTGTTGGAAGTCATTGGGCGATTAATGTACACTACGTTTCCTAGCTAAAGACAACAGATAACCATAATGGTCACAAAACCATCGATCTACTTTGTCATCGTTTCGAGACGAATGACGATCAAAATAAGTCACTAAATGTTCTAAAGAATATCCAAGACTGCGATGATGCAGATAATAGATACAATATTGTCCACACACCATAGAATCTGTGCCTTGTAATTTCACATTATTGAATCGTGTCGTCTGAGCATTTCTTCTCATAAAGTCAATGATATCATCTTCGAAAGGAGGCAATCCATATGAATCAAAATACTCCGCACAACCCTCTTGAGGAAAGTAGACAGCTACCCAGTGAGTTCCTGGAAGATGACTGTCATCTGTGTTGATGACATAAGCTTGATTCTCTTGAGGTTTGCGATGAGGCAGTTCATCTTTAGCACACACGACAGGATTCCAAGAAGCAGTGTACGAACTACGGTTCAAAAGATAATAAAGTTCCCAGGTATCCATTTTTTGTTGTGTAGCCTTGTTTTTTTTTTTCTCTCCTTTCTTCACAGGTGATGATAAGTCATCAATTCAATCCAGACTTTTTGTTTGAAACGGTCTGACAAGTAACTGATGGTTTGCTTCGTCTCTTTACTTTTGGCCAAGAGAGCTTCGATGCGATCGATTTCTCGAGCAAACAATGGAGGAGAGGAATGATCACGTAAGCCTTTATACCACTGAAGTAACACGGCTTCTTCGGAGATGAGACTCCAAGCTTTGTTCAGATAATTGTCCAATTTTTCTTCTTGACTCATCATCATACATTTATCGTGTTGAATATGACTGGGATGATCGATTTGACATCCATAACAATCTTTTTTAATCAGGTCCCTCATTGTATCTTCCAAGTATTGTGCAAAACAAGCCACTAACTGTTGTTCCTGTTCTGGCCATCTGGATTGTATGATCACTACCTCTTCTTTTTGGTCTTCGGGAACTGCTTTTTCTGTAACCTCCCATTCCATTTCCATGGATTCTCCACTATTCAAAGAAGGACAAGGGTCTTCCATAATGTCTAATAGTCTAGAATGACTTCTCTCAAACTGTTGATTTCTATGGTATTATCGAATTCGGCATACAGAATGACATTTACCGTTTCGGTAAGAGACTTTTCAAACTGAAGTTCCACACGCAGTTGTCCAGATTTTATAGGGTGGAAATGTCCCTCGTCACTGCCTTGGTCTGGAGTGAAATCAAAAGCCCACAAAGCGTAACCTCCTGCATAATCTTCGTAGGAAATACCGTGACTGGTGTTGGTTCCTAACTGTCCTGTGGCTTCGTACAGTGACAAGTACGACCTCAAGTAATTCTTCAGGGCAAAGTTGGGTTCGAAGGGCCTGGTACACAAAGTTTTGCCATCGCGACTCACTTCGATTTTGGATACATTGTAGTGATGAAACTGGAATGGATTTTGAGTGTAGGCCCCGTTGAAGGCTGCATTGTTGACGATACCAATGAATAAACGTTTGGGTAACTGTCCTTGGAAC
Source organism: Unio pictorum (assembly GCA_030141615.1). Taxonomy (NCBI): domain Eukaryota; kingdom Metazoa; phylum Mollusca; class Bivalvia; order Unionida; family Unionidae; genus Unio; species Unio pictorum. Next base: position 3,588,768 of record JARLTB010000076.1, read on the forward strand.
AGATGATCTTCGATCTTAGATCGGAGTCCAGTGGCAATGGTGAAAGTTTTGACTTCCACGCGTCGTATCGGATACTTGGCTGTCGTTCTGCTCAAAGTGTGACTGATATCATTTCCCACTTTAGGTAACACTTCCACACGACGCACGTATAACTTGGCTTCTTGGATACTGGTTTTACAGTGGTGAGCGTGCTGATTAGGATCAGCAAGTTCAGTAGCCATGAAATGGAAAGCAGCACTGCTACGATTTAGTCTCAAGCGAATATCCACCCCGTTCAGCAAATACTTTTCTTGAAACCACATGTCCAAATGCAAACGATCGAACAGTTCTAAACTACGGCCTTGCAGAATTTTTTTTCGACGGTCGTTAAAACCCACATTGTGAGGATTGTCATCTGCCGTCAACGTTGTGATGTTAAACTTTTCTGCGGTGTCAGGTTTCCATACCACGCAAGCATCTAAATGAGTGTTCTTGGCTTCTTTTCCGTACGTCAAGAGATTTTCGAGGTACGCTCGGTAAGGGTAAGTATCCATGCTACTGCTGACCAGTTTGTTATTCATGTACAAATCCACTTCGCTGAACAAGGAATGCATGAAATTGTTGACGGGAGCTGCTGGGGTATCGGCTGCTAGAGCGGAGCCGTCCGTTTTGGTTACTTTCAGTTTCAAATACAAGTAACTGTTGTTGAGATCGATGTAATCTTCGGGTTGTCCTTTGATTTCAAACTCGATGGGAGCTGAATCCGTCAAAGAGGAGACGGGATGAAATTCAACCCATTGAGCTTCTTGCATGGTCATCATCGTGGGTGGCATGGCAAAGAGATCCAGTTCCGACTTGGAACAGGCACAAGATTCTTGGTGCATCATTTTTTCTTTAGGTTTTTTTTCTTCACTTTTAATAATCAAAAATGTCTAAGTCTCGAGCGGTTCTTTTTTTCTTCGTTTTTCTCACTTTAGAGGTACGGAGACTTTTGAAAGGGTGTCTTCGTCGTCGCTTTCTGCCTTGTCCTTGCTGTGTCGTCAGGGAAGCAGGAATGCCAGACTCGGTACCGTTCAGGGCATTTATAGGACTTTCTCGTCGACCCAAAATCTCTTTACCCGTTTGAAGCAAGGCATTTTTGCCTGCTCTCAAAAAAGCTTCTTTAGGGTTTTGTTTGTCAATGAGAACATTGTAAAGAAAATCTTTGCCGTGAGTCAATGCGGCATCTTTTAAGGTGTGCAATCCTCGTGTCACCATTGGTTTTAAAACAGGGACCACGGAACGAAAGGCTGATTTAAACATATCTCCTAAACCATGTCCTCGTTGTCGAGTGACTCCTTGGTACACAGGATACATCACTTTTTCAGTTGTTGGAGAATCGTTTTTGAAAATGGAGTTTCACTGTGACTTTCCCTTTGGTAAATGGAATATTTTGACCTAGTTCTCCTTTTATAGTAATGTTGACACTGTCGAAATACGACTTACTGACGGGTAAATAATGAGGATGTACAAATTCGCGGTGAACGTGATAGGTATTTCCACCTTCCTCGTCAGCGTTGACGGCAGAATCCACTTTGAAAGGAATGACACGTAGTAACGGTACAGAGGTGTGTCCTACCACGTTGTACTCCACCACATCGGAGTACACAAACATCAAGTTGAGACCTTGGTTCAATTCTACAGGGAATTTAAAATATTTCGCAGCAAACTCGTTTCTGTCTATGAGTGTTGTTTTTTCATTTTTCTTCTTCTTGAGCAACTCGGTGTCTCCACCTAAAATCTCAAACAATTCAGGACAAAAGGTAATGCCTATCATTTTATCCTCTGGAAATTTGATCATGAGACGACGAGCCACTGAATAGTACTCAAAGGTAACACTTTTTCTGGGGGATAGTTTGTCCATGGCTTTACCAAACACAGCATTAAACCTGGCTGAAATCGTAGTCACTAAATGTTGACCACTAAAATAATAGCCTGCAGGAATGCTGATCACATGAGTGGACAGGGTTTTAGTTGTGGGACTATCTGATTTCTTGGTGTCAATGCCAGTGATAGCTCGTGCGTCTAAGGCTTGTTGCAATTGCTCGTCAAACACTTCTACTGTGAAAAAGTTTTGATTTTCGACGATGTTTTTGATTTGTGTCGGGTGTATTATTTCCACTAAAGCCACTTCCCAATGAGCATCTTCATTCAAATGCATGGCTTGAGGTAATTTAGCTGTGTAACAGCACAACGTGTTGTTAGGAAACACCTCCATGGAACTGTCACTGGGTAACGTTAAGTAAAATTGGTTAATAGTGTTGTTCATAATTCCAATGTTGTTCTGTCCGAGGAGTCACTCGAGGTTAAAGGAGTGTCTAAAAGAGGATTGTGATTGGAAGGGTGACTGTCAGGAGAAGGGCTAACGTTGGATGCAAGACTCCCAATATTGTTACTGTTGTTCCCGTTGTAAGAGTATTTTAGGGAAGGATTAGGAAGAAGATACCCGATGCAACTGCTGAGTAAAATAGTCCACAATTGTTTGTCTCCTTGTTGCAAACTCAAATTAGCAATGGCTGCACCAATGACACAATACACCACAAAGATTTGACAGAAAAAAACGATTTGGGTTTTAGGGACACGTTCTCCACACCACACCCACAAGGGTTGCTTTTGTAAATCTTGCAGAGATGACGTGGGTGAAGGAGTAGTCACTGTGGTTGCTGAAGCTGTATTGAAGGGCATGATGGTCACTTCTTTTTATAGTCGATGACTTGGGCAGCGTCAATCCAAGAATCAAAACTAGGAGGATATCCTTTCCAACGTACTTTGACTTCTTTGACACGACGTTTTCCTACTTTACGGGTTCTTCGTTCGAGAATGCTTTCAATGTCGTACACGTCGTCTTCTTTTTTGGTGACACGTTGTAACTCAGGCAAGTAAAACGTTCCTTTTAATACTTCTCCGTTCATGTCTTCCAATTTATAGACGGCAGGATGACGGTCACGCACTCGTCCAGTCACACGAAACAATTCGGTGGTCCAGTTGGGTAAGTAACCTTTGTCGAAAGTGCGTTTGGTTTTACCAATGCGAACCCAATCTCCCGGGGTTAACACTTCTTCACCTTTCTTGGGGACAGCCCTCGTTCGGGACGTACCAAACAGACGCTCAAAAACAGTGACTTCGTTGTCGGGTGTCACCTCTTGTGGGGCACGTCCAATGCTTCTATGGTAAGATTGATTGTAGGCTTGAACTAAGTGCGGTAAGACGTCGATGTACTTGAGAGTGTGTTGATGCGTAAAATATTTCCACATGCGTTCTTTCAAGGTACGTTGAAAACGTTCCACGATACTAGCTTTGGTTTCAGGATTTTCAGTGGTGAAAAAATGAATGTCACGTTTCTTTAATTCTCGTTGGAAAGCTTGGTTTAGAAATTCGGTGCCTTTGTCGGTTTGCCATCGAAGAGGGTGACGACCACTTTGTTTCAACACCAGTTGCAAAGCTCGTACTAACTCTCCGCTCGATTTGGATGTCAATGGTACGACCCAGGCAAATTTAGAAAAGACGTCGATGACACAAAACAAATATTTGTAGCCACGATTGTAGGTGGCTAAATGAGAGACATCGGCTAAATCGGCTTGCCATTGATGATCGATGCCTTCCACTTGAGTGCGATTTCTGTGAAATTTTCGTCGAATGGGTTTGTGTAAAGTGTACGTCGCTTGTTCTTGTAACCATCGTTGTACTGCTGGTAAACGGAGCTTTTTCAGGCGAGTTTTGGCAGCACGATACAATTTCTGAATGCCTCCGTAACCTGCAGGGTGAGCTGGATCGTAGTAAATGTTGGCTAATACTTTCTCCATGGTTTAGGTTAATAAGTGACCCACTCTTCGAGGATATTGCTTTGGGTGGGACGAAATGGGGGTTGTTTGGAAACGGTTTTACGTGTCCGATGTGCCACAGGAGTTGACGTCGAGGGTACTGGTGGTGGTGGTGGTGGCGGAGGTAATGAGATAGCTTTGGTCTTCTTTTCTTTTCTCACCTCTGGTTTCCTTTCTTTCTTTTTCACTTCTGTTGAAGCAGGAGTAGCCATCATCTTTTTAACCCAAGTTTTGAGTTCTTCTCGTTGGGGTGTGGGGGAAGGGGTCAATAAGGAAGCGGCAATCTTACTCGGAATGGGAGTAGCAGTGGGTGTTTGAAAGAGATCATGTGGTTCTTCCTTGGGTACTGGTGGGGTAACGTCTGTTTTAACCACTGTAGAGGGTGAGGGTGACGGGTTATTCATGAGAGCCTTCAAATCGGACAGAGTAGGTAGAGTTGTTTGTTCCACAGCTTTTCGATGAAAGAGTTGCAGTCGTTTCAAGAGTTGACCGTACTTTTGCGATTTTTCGGTTTCGGACAAATCGTGGCGATGCATCAAGGATTGCAATTCGTGTTGTAATTGGGACATCTCGTTCAAATCAGGATTGGGTGGTAAATGGGGGGTACGTTGTTCTTGCCAACGATGGTATTCCATCCATCGTTTGTAAGGAACTAAAGTCAGTTTTCGTCCTTCCATGGGCTTCCAAAGGTTACGTCTGAGATCGTGGTGCTCCATGAGTCCCTTTTATCTTCTGGAAGGATCATACATATTGCTACCCATACCTTGGGGACATCCCTTGAGGCATCCCTGGGGACATCCCTTGTGTCATCCCTTGTAAAAAACCTGGTAATATGCTGGATAGGATACCGGATTTCGCTAATCCTCCCAACACAGGAAGAAGAAAGGGTAAAAATCCTCCTCGTTGCACCAACATTTTTTTCTTTTGACGGACGGGTATTTTCTTTTGGACCATTTGACGAAGAACGTGTCGATGTTTGGCTAAGCATTTTTTCTGGTGTGAAGACAAAGGTATCGTGCCTTTCAAGACATTCAAACAACATTCGCACACGGTATCGATGACATCTTTGGAAGCCGTTTTAATGATTTGCTTTCGCATGGGTGAAGAGGCTTTGGACAGGACAGACAACACGTCTCCGTGTTTGATTAAACGAGGAGGTAGTCCTTTCTTTTTCTTTCCTTTGTGGGATGAAGAAGAATGTTTTGTGCGAGGTGACATCTTTGCTTGTTCGTTCCACAATACCACTGACGTCCATGACTTGGAACACATACCCTTTTATCTACTTTTTTCCCATCAGTTTCCCATATAAAAATGGGTGAGCTTTTTCTCTTACATGAAGAGGAACAAAAAATCCTCCACGTTGCACCAACATCTTTTTCTTTTGACGGACGGATATTTTCTTTTGAGTCTTTGGACGACGAACGTGTCGATGTTTGCCTAAACGTCCTTTCCTTTTCTTTCCTTTGTGAAGTGAAGAAGAATGTTTTCTGCGAGGTGACATCTTTGCTTGTTCGTTTCACAATATTACTAGTGTCAATGACTTGGTACACACTCTCTTTTATCTACTTTTTTGGGAACTACCGCTTCGTCAAAAAGGTAACAATGTCTTTCAAAAAATTACCAAAGGATCCTCCTTTTTGGTGACTCTTCTTTTTCTTTAAAAGACTACGTCTTTGGAGGGAAGGACGTCGATGTTTGGTTTTTAAGCCTTTGGTGGGATGACGAGATTGTCTTTTTCCTTTTCCTTTTTGGACAGCAGAACGACGAGGGTGGCAGTGGTGGTGTGCACGTTTTTGAGGAGGCATTCTTGAGTGTTCAGCAGTGGTACAGAAAAAATACTGATTCACGTCGTGGTCTTCAACTCATATTTTATACTGGAATGCGTCGCCACTGATTATCTTTCCGTCGTATCAACTTCATGGCAGGTAACACACGTCGTGAAGGAGTTCGTAACGGGCTCAATCGGGACAGTTCTTGTTTGGACAAATCTAGTAAACTCTTTAACATGCCAGATCTTTCTTGGACTTTGACTTTCGGGGCAGGTACTTTGTGAGCAGCTGCTACTGCCGCTAAGGTGGACGAGGGTGTCTCCGGTGGAGGAGACATTTTGGGAGACGCAGATTTCCAATGTTTCATCAAATTAGGAAAAACGGGTGTCAAATTGGGTTTGGCTGGCATTACCCGCAACGGAGAAGTGGCAGTCCCTGAGGCTACTGGCAACGTAGTCCCTGCCAAACGTCCTTGTAGATCTTTTCTTACAGGTCGTGGTTGACGAAGGTAAGGTTGTGTCCTGGCCGAAGTGCCTCTTTTGCGGGTGACCGCTTTTGTCTGTGGACTTTTCTTTTTCTGTGCTTTGGTCTTGGTACTCTTGTTTTTTTTCTTAGGGGTTTGTTT